>OW388297.1:34940109-35568049 GCA_936450465.1 Gibbula magus | reverse complement strand
GCAGTTCCCGCCGATATCTTCTATTGCAACTCCCGTTAATATTTTCCAGTGCAGTTCCCGTCAATATCTTCTAGTGATGCTTCCGCTGATATCTTCTAGTACAGCTTCCGCTGATATCTTCTAGTGAAGCTCCCGCTGATATCTTCCAGTGCAGTTCCCGCTGATATCTTCCAGTGCAGTTCCCACTGATATCTTCTAGTGCAGCTCCCGCCGATATCTTCTAGAACAGCTCCCGCCATTGTCTTCTAGTGAAGCTCCCGCTGATATATATTTGTACTACCCCCGCTGATATCTTCTAGTGCAGTTCCCGCTGATATCTTCTAGTGCAGTTCCCGCCGATACCTTCTAGTACTGCTCCCGCTGATATCTTCTAATGCAGCTCCTGCTGATAACTTCCAGTGTAGTTCCCACTGGAATCGTCTAGTAAAGCTGATATTTTCTAGTGCAGCTCCCGCTGATATCTACTACTGCTGCTCCCACTGATATCTTCTAGTAAAGCTCCCGTTGATATCTTTCAGTGCAGTTCCCGCCGATATCTTCTATTGCAACTCCCGTTAATATTTTCCAGTGCAGTTCCCGTCAATATCTTCTAGTGATGCTTCCGCTGATATCTTCTAGTACAGCTTCCGCTGATATCTTCTAGTGAAGCTCCCGCTGATATCTTCCAGTGCAGTTCCCGCTGATATCTTCCAGTGCAGTTCCCACTGATATCTTCTAGTGCAGCTCCCGCCGATATCTTCTAGAACAGCTCCCGCCATTGTCTTCTAGTGAAGCTCCCGCTGATATATATTTGTACTACCCCCGCTGATATCTTCTAGTGCAGTTCCCGCTGATATCTTCTAGTGCAGTTCCCGCCGATACCTTCTAGTACTGCTCCCGCTGATATCTTCTAATGCAGCTCCTGCTGATAACTTCCAGTGTAGTTCCCACTGGAATCGTCTAGTAAAGCTGATATTTTCTAGTGCAGCTCCCGCTGATATCTACTACTGCTGCTCCCACTGATATCTTCTAGTAAAGCTCCCGTTGATATCTTTCAGTGCAGTTCCCGCCGATATCTTCTATTGCAACTCCCGTTAATATTTTCCAGTGCAGTTCCCGTCGATATCATCTAGTGATGCTTCCGCTGATATCTTCTAGTACAGCTTCCGCTGATATCTTCTAGTGAAGCTCCCGCTGATATCTTCCAGTGCAGTTCCCGCTGATATCTTCCAGTGTAGTTCTCCCTGATATCGTCAAGTAAAGCTCATATCTTTTAGTGCAGTTCCCGCTAATATATTCCAGTGCAGTTCCCGCCAAATGTTCTAGTACAGCTCCCGCTGATATCTTCTAGTGCAGTTCCCACTCATATATTCCAGTGCAGTTCCCGCTAATATCTTCTAGTGCAGCTTTCGCCGATATCTTTTAGTACAGCTCCCGTTGATTTCTTCCAGTGCAGATCCCGCCGATAACTTCTAGTACAGCTTCCGCTGATGTCATCTGGTGCAGTTCCCGCTGATATCTTCCAGTGCAGCTCCCGCTGATATCTTCTCGTACAACCCCTGATATCTTCCAGTGCACTCCCGCCGATATCTTCCAAAGCAGCTCCCGCCGATATTTTCTAGTGCAGCTCCCGCTAATATCGTCAAGTACAGATTTCGCTGATATCTTCTAGTACAGCTCCCGCTAATATCTTCTAGTACAGATTTCGCTGATATCTTCCAGTGCAGTTCCCGCTGATATCTTCCAGTGCAGCTCCCGCCGATATCTTCTAGGGCATTTTCCGCCGATATCTTCTAGTGCAGCTCCCGCCGATATCTTCTAGTGCAGTTCCCGCTGATATGTTCCAGTGTAGTTCCCGATGATATCTTCCAGTTCAGCTCCCGCTGATATCTTCTCGTACAATCCCTGCTGAAATCTTCCAGTGTAGATACATTTCAGTGCAGTTCTCGCTGCTATCTTCCAGTGCTATTCCCGCTGCTATCTTCCAGTGCAGCTCCCGCTGATATTTTCCAGTGCAGTTCCCGATGATATCTTCCAGTGACATGTTAGCTGATCAAAGACCATATCATGTCAAAAGTCGATTTAGATCATATTTAGATTAAGATTTGTTCTTTGTGAATTACCCTTAACAGTTAAATTGCCAATTTGCAGGATAGACTTAGCATAAAGAGAACAAAACTGGGTTCCTTGTGCTATCAGAGAACTCTTGTTTTAGTTTTGCTGCTGACTTCCAATGCAGCTCCCGCTGATATCTTCCAATGCAGCTCCCGCTGATATCTTCTTGTAAAGCTCCCGCTGATATCTTCCAGTGCAGCTCCCGCTGCTATAGTCCAGTCCAGCTCCCGGTTATATCTTCTCGTACAACCCCTGCTGATACCTTCCAGTGCAGTTCCCGCTGATATCTTCCAGTGCAGCTCCAGCCCAAATCGTCTAGTGCAGTTCCCACTGATATCTTCTAGTACAGCTTCCGCTAATATCTTCAAGTACAGCTTCCGCTGATATCTTCTAGTGCAGCTCCCCCTGATATATTCCAGTGCAGCTCCCGTCGATATCATCTGGTGCAGCTCCCGCTGCTATCTTCCGGTGCAGCTCCCGCTGATATCTTCTAGTGCAGCTCCCCTTGATATCTTCCAGTGCAGTTCCCGCCGATATCTTCTAGAAGAGCTCCCGCTGCTATCTTCCAGTGCAGCTCCCGCTGCTATCTTTCAGAGCAGCTCCCGCTGCTATCTTCCAGTGCTATTCCCGCTGCTATCTTCCAGTGCTATTCCCGCTGCTATCTTCCAGTGCTATTCCCGCTGCTATCTTCCAGTGCAGCTCCCGCTGCCATCTTCCAGTGCAGCTCCCGCTGCTATCTTCCAGTGCAGTTCCCGCTGATATCTTCCAGTGCTATTCCCGCTGCTATGTTCCAGTGCTATTCCCGCTGCTATCTTCCATTGCTATTCCCGCTGCTATCTTCCAGTGCAGTTCCCGCTGATATCTTCCAGTGCAGCTCCAGCCCAAATCGTCTAGTGCAGTTCCCACTGATATCTTCTAGTACAGCTTCCGCTAATATCTTCAAGTACAGCTTCCGCTGATATCTTCTAGTGCAGCTCCCCCTGATATATTCCAGTGCAGCTCCCGTCGATATCATCTGGTGCAGCTCCCGCTGCTATCTTCCGGTGCAGCTCCCGCTGATATCTTCTAGTGCAGCTCCCCTTGATATCTTCCAGTGCAGTTCCCGCCGATATCTTCCAGTGCAGCTCCCACCAATATCTTCTAGTGCAGTTCCCGCTGATATCTTCTAGTACAGCTACCGCTTATATCTTCAAGTACAGCTTCCGCTGATATCTGCTAGTGCAGCTCCCCCTTATATATTCCACTGCAGCTCCCGCCGATATCATGTGGTGCAGCTCCCGCTGCTATCTTCCAGTGCTATTCCCGCTGCTATCTTCCAGTGTTATTCCTTCCAGTGCAGTTCCCGCTGATTTCTTCCAGTGCAGCTCCCACCGATATTTTCTAGTGCAGTTCCCGCTGATATCTTCTAGTACAGCTTCCGCTTATATCTTCAAGTACAGCTTCCGCTGATATCTTCTAGTGCAGCTCCCCCTTATATATTCCACTGCAGCTCCCGCCGATATCATCTGGTGCAGCTCCCGCTGCTATCTTCCAGTGCTATTCCCGCTGCTATCTTCCAGTGCAGCTCCCGCTGCTATCTTCCAGTGCAGCTCCCGCTGATATATTCTAGTGCAGCTCCCCTTGATATCTTCCAGTGCAGTTCCCGCCGATATCTTCTAGTAGAGCTCCCGTTGCTATCTTCCAGTGCAGCTCCCGCTGCTATCTTTCAGTGAAGTTCCCGCTGCTATCTTCCAGTGCTATTCCCGCTGCTATCTTCCAGTGCTATTCCCGCTGCTATCTTCCAGTGTAGCTCCCGCTGCTATCTTCTAGTGCAGCTCACGCTGCTATCTTCCAGTGCAGTTCCCGCTGCTATCTTCCAGTGCAGCTCCCGCTGATATCTTCCAGTGCAGTTCCCGATGATATCTTCCCGTGCAGCTCCTGCTGATATCTTCTCGTACAATCCCTGCTGAAATATTCCAGTGTAGATACATTTCAGTGCAGTTCCCGCCTTTATCTTCTAGTACAGCTTTCGCCGATATCTTCTAGTACATCTCCCGCTGATATGTTCTAGTGTAGCCCCGCTGATATCTTCTAGTGCAGATCCCGATCATATCTTCCAGTATAGCTCCCGTTGATATCTTCTAGTAAAGCTCCCGCTGATGTCTCCTAGTGCAGCTTCCGCTGATATCTTCCAGTACAGCCCCCGCTGATATCTTCCAGTTCAGCTCCCGCTGCTATCTTCCAGTGCTATTCCCGCTGCTATCTTCCAGTGCAGCTCCCGCTGCTATAGTCCAGTGCAGCTCCCGCTGCTATCTTTCAGTGCAGCTCCCGCTGCTATCTTCAAGTGCTATTCCTGCTAATATTTTCCAGTGCTATTCCCGCTGCTATCTTCCAGTGCTATTCCCGCTGCTATCTTCCAGTGCTGCTCCACCTGATATCTTCCAGTGCAGTTCCCGATGATATCTTCCAGTGCAGCTCCCGCTGATATCTTCTCGTACAATCCCTGCTGAAATCTTCCAGTGTAGATACATTTCAGTGCAGTTCCCGCTTATATCTTCTAGTACAGTTTTCGCCGGTATATAATAGTACATCTCCCGCTGATATGTTCCAGTGTTGCCCCGCTGATATCTTCTAGTGCAGATCCCGATCATATCTTCCAGTATAGCTCCCGTTGATATCTTCTAGTAAAGCTCCCGCTGATGTCTCCTAGTGCAGCTTTCGCTGATATCTTCCAGTGCAGCCCCCGCTGATATCTTCCAGTTCAGCTCACGCTGATTTCTTCCAGTGCAGCTTCCCCTGCTAAAGTCTAGTCCAGCTCCCGGTTATATCTTCTCGTACAATCCCTGCTGATACCTTCAAGTACAGCTTCCGCTGATATCTTCTAGTGCAGCTCCCCATGATATTTTCCAGAGCAGTTCCCGCCGATATCTTCTAGTAGAGCTCCCGCTGCTATCTTCCAGTGCAACTCCCGCTGCTATCTTCCAGTGCAGCTCCCGCTGCTATCTTCCAGAGCAGCTCCCGCTGCTATCTTCCAGTGCTATTCCCGCTGCTATCTTCCAGTGCTATTCCCGCTGCTATCTTCCAGTGCTATTCCCGCTGCTATCTTCCAGTGCAGCTCCCGCTGCTATCTTCCAGTGCAGCTCCCGCTGCTATCTTCCAGTGCAGTTCCCGCTGATATCTTCCAGTGCTGTTCCCGCTGCTATGTTCCAGTGCTATTCCCGCTGCTATCTTCCATTGCTATTCCCGCTGCTATCTTCCAGTGCAGCTTCCGCTGATATCTTCTAGTGAAGCTCCCGCTGATATCTTCCAGTGCAGTTCTCGCTGATATCTTCCAGTGTAGTTCCCGCTGCTATCGTCAAGAAAAGCTCCCGCTGATATCTTCCTTCCAGTGCAGTTCCCGCTGATTTCTTCCAGTGCAGCTCCCACCAATATCTTCTAGTGCAGTTCCCGCTGATATCTTCTAGTACAGCTACCGCTTATATCTTCAAGTACAGCTTCCGCTGATATCTGCTAGTGCAGCTCCCCCTTATATATTCCACTGCAGCTCCCGCCGATATCATGTGGTGCAGCTCCCGCTGCTATCTTCCAGTGCTATTCCCGCTGCTATCTTCCAGTGTTATTCCTTCCAGTGCAGTTCCCGCTGATTTCTTCAAGTGCAGCTCCCACCGATATCTTCTAGTGCAGTTCCCGCTGATATCTTCTAGTGCAGCTCCCCCTTATATATTCCACTGCAGCTCCCGCCGATATCATCTGGTGCAGCTCCCGCTGCTATCTTCCAGTGCTATTCCCGCTGCTATCTTCCAGTGCAGCTCCCGCTGCTATCTTCCAGTGCAGCTCCCGCTGATATCTTCTAGTGCAGCTCCCCTTGATATCTTCCAGTGCAGTTCCCGCCGATATCTTCTAGTAGAGTTCCCGTTGCTATCTTCCAGTGCAGCTCCCGCTGCTATCTTTCAGTGAAGCTCCCGCTGCTATCTTCCAGTGCTATTCCCGCTGCTATCTTCCAGTGCTATTCCCGCAGCTATCTTCCAGTGTTATTCCCGCTGCTATCTTCCAGTGCAGCTCCCGCTGCTATCTTCTAGTGCAGCTCACGCTGCTATCTTCCAGTGCAGTTCCCACTGCTATCTTCCAGTGCAGCTCCCGCTGATATCTTCCAGTGCAGTTCCCGATGATATCTTCCCGTGCAACTCCTGCTGATATCTTATCGTACAATCCCTGCTGAAATATTCCAGTGTAGATACATTTCAGTGCAGTTCCAGCCTATATCTTCTAGTACAGCTTTCGCCGATATCTTCTAGTACATCTCCCGCTGATATGTTCCAGTGTAGCCCCGCTGATATCTTCTAGTGCAGATCCCGATCATATCTTCCAGTATAGCTCCCGTTGATATCTTCTAGTAAAGCTCCCGCTGATGTCTCCTAGTGCAGCTTCCGCTGATATCTTCCAGTACAGCCCCCGCTGATATCTTCCAGTTCAGCTCCCGCTGCTATCTTCCAGTGCTACTCCCGCTTCTATCTTCCAGTGCAGCTCCCGCTGCTATAGTCCAGTGCAGCTCCCGCTGCTATCTTTCAGTGCAGCTCCCGCTGCTATCTTCAAGTGCTATTCCCGCTGCTATCTTCCAGTGCTATTCCCGCTAATATTTTCCAGTGCTATTCCCGCTGCTATCTTCCAGTGCTATTCCCGCTGCTATCTTCCAGTGCTGCTCCCGCTGATATCTTCCAGTGCAGTTCCCGATGATATCTTCCAGTGCAGCTCCCGCTGATATCTTCTCGTACAATCCCTGCTGAAATCTGACAGTGTAGATACATTTCAGTGCAGTTCCCGCTTATATCTTCTAGTACAGTTTTCGCCGGTATATTCTAGTACATCTCCCGCTGATATGTTCCAGTGTTGCCCCGCTGATATCTTCTAGTGCAGATCCCGATCATATCTTCCAGTATAGCTCCCGTTGATATCTTCTAGTAAAGCTCCCGCTGATGTCTCCTAGTGCAGCTTTCGCTGATATCTTCCAGTGCAGCACCCGCTGATATCTTCCAGTTCAGCTCACGCTGATTTCTTCCAGTGCAGCTTCCCCTGCTAAAGTCCAGTCCAGCTCCCGGTTATATCTTCTCGTACAATCCCTGCTGATACCTTCAAGTACAGCTTCCGCTGATATCTTCTAGTGCAGCTCCCCATGATATTTTCCAGAGCAGTTCCCGCCGATATCTTCTAGTAGAGCTCCCGCTGCTATCTTCCAGTGCAACTCCCGCTGCTATCTTCCAGTGCAGCTCCCGCTGCTATCTTCCAGAGCAGCTCCCGCTGCTATCTTCCAGTGCTATTCCCGCTGCTATCTTCCAGTGCTATTCCCGCTGCTATCTTCCAGTGCTATTCCCGCTGCTATCTTCCAGTGCTATTCCCGCTGCTATCTTCCAGTGCTATTCCCGCTGCTATCTTCCAGTGCTATTCCCGCTGCTATCTTTCAGTGCAGCTCCCGCTGCTATCTTCCAGTGCAGCTCCCGCTGCTATCTTCCAGTGCTGTCCCCGCTTATATCTTCTAGTACAGCTCCCGCTGATATCTTCCAGTTCATTCCCGCTGATATATTTCAATCAAGTTCTCGCTGATATCTTCCAGTACAGCTGCTGTCGATATCTTCCAGTGCAGCTCCCGCTGATATCTTCTAGTTCACATCTCGCTGATATTTTCTAGTTCAGTTCTCGCTGATATCTTCCAGTGCAGCTCCTGCTGATATCTTCCAGTGCAGCTCCCGCTGATATCTCTAGTACAGCTCCCGCTGATATCTTCTAGTGCAGTTCCCGCTGATATCTTCTAGTGCAGTTCCCGCCGATATCTTCCAGTGCAGCTCCCGCCGATATCTTCCAGTGCAGCTCCCGCTGATATCTTTCAGTGCAGCTCCCGCTGATATCTTTCAGTGCAGCTCCCGCTGATATCTTTCAGTGTAGCTCCCGCTGATATCTTCCAGTGCAGCACCCGCTGATATCTTTCAGTGCAGCTCCCGCTGATATCTTTCAGTGCAGCTCCCGCTGATATCTTTCAGTGCAGCTCCCGCTGATATCTTTTAGTGCAGCTCCCGCTAATAACTTCTAGTTCAGTTCTCGCTGATATCTTCCTGTGCTGATCCCCCTGTTATATTTATTCCATTTGTTAATTATTGAATTGTGGGATTGTGCACACGCTTATGAATAAATGCTTTCGGGTTTGAATATCAAGCAATACAATTCCTGATGCTGAGCTCTTTTGTTCACTTTAGCAGCACTCGCCGCTTGCACTGCTCTCGCTTTTAGTTATTTATATTGTTGAAGCTATTGATGTATATTTGTTGATCATGAGGCTAACTTAAAGGCAGCTCACGTTGCAATTTATTTTAATTCATATCTTCATCTTCGGCAGTTGCAGTGCCAGTTGATTTAATATTTTACTCTATCATCAGGTAGTTATCTGTGCAGAGGTCCCCGTGTATTCCAAATAAAATATATTTCTCAAATTGTAGTTATGTTTTTACATAAACGCGTGGAGAACAGTTCCCTATAACGGGTAATTTTATAAACTTGGATTCGATCTACGGACTTCTTGATTCAAACATGAACGTACTGTCTAATATTTCCATACCTTGCTTACATGTATACCTTTTCCTGACAAAGTCATCCAACATTGACGTACCATTTTTATGCAACCGTTCTTGAAAAAATGAAGCGGCCAGAGGATTGCTTGAACATGTCAGCTGAATTGCAAAAGCAGTCCGGCGTTATGACGTCACAATCGCAGTATTACTTGACAAATATTTCAACTAGTTACACAACGTAACACATTTAACCAAAGTTATATCATAAAGATATCCAGAACAAGTACAACATGTTTGTAATAATTTAAGTTTATCTTGTTACACATATACATGTGTACATATGCATATATACATATACACGTTTCGAATTTTCTTTTTAGTGTGGGTATGTGGAAAATGCTTTGAGAACAACGACAACAGTAACAGTTGCTGTTTAAAATGCGGGGAGGAAAAGAAGACCCCAACGAGAAATGGTAATCTTTATTTTATAAATCTCTAGTGATGTCACTCTATTGTCTTACCGGGGTCTTCTTTTACCGACTAAAACTCTACTAGGATTGACCGGACAATCATGGAATAAGCCCTGCATTCTGTAGGATTTATTAAAATTCGGTGCAAACGTGTTTTGAATGGCTATTAAATTAGAATTGTTTTAAAGGACTTATGATTATATGAAATGTTTCTTTTAATGTATACTACTTTTAAATATCACAAATTCTAGTAATCATGCCTGGTTTCGATGTCTGTACCCTTCGTTTGCCAAATCCGCATTCTTACCAGCTGAGCTACGAAGCACCACGATATCAGAGGTTATTGTTTGTCAGTTTAAACGCTGTGTTAAAAATGAGACGGGTAGCTTGTGCAAGTCTCGTGCACGGCATGTGTTGTAGACGTATAGCACGTGCAGATCGTGGCTGTGTACTCCTCTCATAACAACTGATTATAATTGTTAACACAATTGAATCCGTGAGAATTTTAAAATATTAAAAATATTGAATTACATCTTAAATATAGCCTCGGTCGGTTCATAAGTTAGATCAGAACCCTGTTTATATGTGGTTATCTTTGGCATAAGTCAGGCGAGGGACCAACTTATGATTGTGTCTATCTAACGTTTTTATGCGTTACACAGTTCTTTTGTTTTAAGCGAAGTGGTCAGCAATGACGTCATTTGTGATCCCATTTAAGCCATTCCGACTATGTGACTTCGATTTGCTATTGGTGTTGGTTTAGACATTGTTTGTTAGTTAGACATTTCAGGTTTGCTTATTTGTTGATAATAAACATTTTCGCAAACAGAGGGTTGCATACAGATTTCGTAACTGTATATTTCAAGAGGTGTAATTTGCATGCCTAATTCCTAGGTAATAATTCACAAGATATGTTTTGACGATCTATCCAGGAGGCCTACTACTTGAGTGTTAGTTATTCATTATCTCTTGGTGGTTGTTCTAGTCCCTCGGATAAATGGTAACACGTTAGCAAAGTTTATGTTTGTAAGCTTTATTATATTAGTTAACATTAATCTCATGAGCGTTGTCATCCTCCTACAGCTTTTTGCACGGTCTTGTTCACGTCTTCTTTTTGCAGCTACGATCCGCATCAACCAGAAACCGCGTCCCGGACTTGAACATGATACCTTTACTGAGATGAAGAGAGAAGTAGCTAGAATCAAGCCAATAATGAGAAACGGTGTAGGTGTGTACACATGCGCGCCAGACCCTTTATATAAACTGCCAGGCAAAAGAAAGTACTAACTACTGTTGATGTTATCATATGTATGATTTTCAATTGCAAACATCTCAAGATTTCGATGTCATAATGTAAAACTGAAGATGTTTTAGTCAGCAGTCAAGGAATACTTCTACGTGTGTTATTAGCAGCTCCGACTAAGTCGGAGCTGCTATCAGTTTTTGCGCAGTTTCCACCGCCGCCCCGCCGCCGCCGCCCGTGCGTTTTGTATTTGCTATAACTTTTTTCCTAGAAAGTTTTGAGAACTCATTTCATAACTTCTTACTTATGCCCCTGGGAAATTTTTTTTGACATGTTCATATTCAAGGTCAAAGGTCAAGGTCACAAGTTCTGAAATCGCTAAAAAAAATCCTTGTAAACACGATAACTTAAAAAATATTTGTACTATCAGGCTCTTATTTGGTGTACATCAACTATGGAGAAAGGCCAAGATTTGAAAAGGTATTCGCTAACATCCGTCAAAGGTCAAGGTCACAGCGAGGGCACGACTTAAGCATGCTTTTGCGAAAATGTCTTATTTCAACTATTAACACTTTGAATCATTAAATGATTTTTATACACAATGAAAAGTGATCACTGATTGTGTGACCTTGAATTTAAAAGGTCAAGGTCACGAAATATGGTCAAGGTCACCAGTTCTGAAATCACTAAATAACCTTTTCCCAAGAAGGTATTAACACCTCATATACATAGCTTCTTTCTTATAAACCTGGTGGATGATTTTGACATGTTCACATTCAGGGTCAAAGGTCAAGGTCACGAGTTCTGAAATCACTAAAAAATTCCTTGTAAACACGATAACTTGAAAAATATTTGTGCTATCAGGCTCTTATTTGATGTATATCAACTATGGAGAAAGGCCAAGATTTGAAAAGGTTTTCGCTAACATCCGTCAAAGGTCAAGGTCACAGCGAGGGCACGACTTAAGCATGCTTTTGCGAAAATGTCTTATTTCAACTATATATATTAACACTTTGAATCATTAAATGATTGTTATACACAATGAAAAGTGATCACTGATTGTGTGACCTTGAATTTTAAAGTTCAAGGTCACGAGATAGGGTCAAGGTCACCAGTTCTGAAATCACTAAATAACTTTTTTTCCATGAAGGTATCAACACTTCATATATATTGCTTCTTTCTTGTACACCTGGGGAAATATTTTGACATGCTCACATTCAAGGTCAAAGGTCAAGTCATGAGTTCTGAAGTCACTACAAAAATCCTTGTAAACACGATAACTTCAACAACTTCTGTGCTATCAGGCCCTAACTTGGTATATATCAACTATGGAGAAAGACCAAGATTTGAAAACGTTTTTGCTAAAATCTGTCAAAGGTCAAGGTCACAGCAAGGTCACAACTTAAGCGTGCTATTGTGAATATGCCTTATGTTAACGATGTACACTTTGAGTCATTGCATGATTGTTATACACAATGAAAAGTAATCATTGATGGTGTGACCTTGAATGTCAAAGTTCAAGGTCATGGGATATTGGTTAAGGCCATGTTAATCTTTTGATTCAATTTTGAAATCAGAAATAGGTTTGAAGAACAAAGTTGTGAAAAGTGACCCCAGTGATGATTCAACTTGTTAGAATAACTTTAATAATGAAAATTTTGTTGTCGAAAACAAATTCCCATTTTATTTATGCTGAGGAGAAGGCGGAACAGGGAAAGGCGAGACCCAAAGTTTCGGAGATGCTCTGCTTTTGCGGTGTCCTGCAAACGCTCTTCTAGTTTTATTTATTTTTTAAATGTAATTTTGAATTTTTCAAAAAATATGTTTCATGATACACAACATATTAGACATATTCTATGTGAAAATTAATAAATGTGCCTGATTTCTCTAAACACTTACACAAATTTAAACATGGTAGGGGGTCATGTTGGCGTAAATTCATATCTTACCCCTGTCTTCTGTCATATATATATATATATATATATATATATATATATATATATATATATATATCTGAACAAATCCAGGAAGGTCCCACGTGAAGTATATATATATATATATACTATGATTTAATCCTTGTCATATCCTTAATAAACTGGCGTTTTCAGAGCCGTCAGTGTTTCACTGCGTTTGATCAATGTTTTATGACATGAAATCTTGAAGTTTTTGAGCCTAGTCCTATAGAGGATATCTGTCTTAAATAATATCATGTTTATCCCATCGCGTGGGGTTGACCATTATCAGTTTTCTACATACAGTTTGACTTTTTTGTCTCTGACAGAATACAAATTGTTACCATTAGCAATTTATCAATGAAGTCCCCAGAGGAAACCAGCAAATAAAAATAAAACAAGTCTCATTATCATTCAAATCAGTTTGACTCTAACACACAATTTATCAGATTAACTTTTTTCGAATTTAGAAAAAAATATTCTTTCTTATGGATTTATACAAACTTAAAGCTTTTAGAGTTTTTAAGGGTTAGTTAAGAAATAAACGTTCTTAGTAGAGTGTACGTGTAGGTCCATCTTGCGACAGTATATCTATAGAATCTATCAGAATGTAGATGTCAAGTGATAGCTTTAGGTCTGCGAAATATGACTGTATTTATTTTAATTGTCATGGTCCAAATGCGTCTGTCTAACTCACAAATTGTATCGTACAACTTCAGATAAGAGCGAATTGAGGGTTGTCCTGATCGGTAAAACTGGAGCCGGAAAGAGTTCAACAGCAAATACGATACTTGGTTCTCAAGTCTTCAAGGCAAAGGCGTCTCCTAATTCCGTAACCGAAAAATGCAGTTTCGAGCGCAGGGAAAGGTTTGGAAAGAGGATCTTGCTCGTTGATACACCCGGTTTATTTGATACTTCCGCTTCAAAAGAGGACATCGAGAAAGAGGTGAAAAAATGCATAGCCATTTCGGCCCCAGGACCCCATGCCTTTCTCCTGGTGATGTCCCTTACAAACAGGTTCACGGAAGAGGAGAAGAAGGTTCTCGAGGAAATTAACAATATGTTTGGAGACCAGATGATCAACTACCTGATTGTCCTGTTCACCGGCAGAGATCACATTGACAAGGGAACTCTTGAGCAGCATATTGATGAATACCCAAAAGAATTCCAGAATATTGTCCAAAATGCAGGGGGCAGCTATATCGCGTTCAACAACAGGGGGAATGACTCAGAAAAGGAGGATGACGTTAATACACTACTGAACCGAATCGACGAAATGGTGAAGAAAAACGGAGGTGGTCATTTTACATCAGAGATGTTTGAAGAGGCTGAGAAGGTCATCCAACAGCGAATTGCCAATGAACTAGCAGCAAAGAAGGAAGAAATTCGGAAGGCGGTGGAGGACGAGATACGGAAGGAGGTTGAGGAAGAAATGAGAGCAAAAATGGATGCAGAGAAATCTCGTCAGGAGCATCTTCATGAGAGAGATCTTCAACAATACAAGATCTTGAGACGTGAAATGGACAAGGAACGCAAACAGGACCGAGCAGACCAAAACAACAAATCCTTGAGAAAAGCGCTCAGACCGGTTTTGATAGAAGAAATGAGGGCAAATTCAGAGAAGCAACTAATTCGTCAAATTGAAGAATGCGAAGGTCCTGAAAAAGCTGAAGTTCACCATCAACTAGCCGGTGCTGGTCGTGAGATTCAACAACTCCTACAAAAGAAGAGGGCAGAAGCAGAGAGGTCATCAGACGTCTTTGTAGAAGAAGCTGATGCTGCAGAGGAAAGATATCTCGAAACGTTAAGGGATGGAGAGAGAGATAACATACAAAAGGAAGTTGGAATTTTGCAACAAATAAAGGAAAAAATCAAAGGAATAGGAGCGGGATTCTTAGACCTGTTTAGCTGAAGCAGAAGCAGAAGCAGGAAAGATTCATCAACATTGGAGGATCAAGGCCCCGATGTTGTCAGACATATTAGATTTTCCTCTCATTCTTTTTCCGGCGGTGTGTTTAGGATAATTGCTTCCCTCTCGCCTCAGACAGTATTCAAAGGTTTCTGCTTGGATAGAAACACATGGGCGTATATTGTCAAAAACAACTAATAGAAAGAACGAGCAGCCGACGATCAAGTCCCCTATGCTATTAAAAGTAAAGGGATATAAGTTCAATACACCGTGTCCGTTTGAAATAACATGTGTCTTTGTATGGTCATACAATATTATATATCACGTCAAAACCAATTCATTTTCCTTTAAAATAAGCCATAAAATACAAAAATCTAATCCTGAGTCGGTTTGGAAAATGGATTACATTGCTAGTATAGTAACATCTTAAGAAAAATCATATCTTACTTAATAATAATTACTCGATCGAAGTTTGTATTTTATGGCTTATTCTAAAGGAATGTGTAATTTTGCTTTGACGTGATATATACAATATGATATAGTAGGAAAGTACGATGGCATTGGGTGTTGACCTCGTTACACCCCTTTACGTTGTTTTATAGTAAAGGGGGGGGGGGGTTTGGTCGTCGACTGCCTGTTCTTCTAGTTGTTTTTGACAACATACGCGCATGTTGATAGAAAATGGGCGGCAGTCAGTTTTGTAAGTTTTCACAGATAGAGATGTAGATTGAGAAGTGGTAAAGTAACTGAGGTTATTCCAAAATACATGACATGAGTAACCACTTTGTGAAGACGATGATTTTCTTAAGACTGAACTTGTATGTAATGTTCTTCAAATCCATGTTAACTGTCAACCAGGTCTCGTTAAGCAGTGACACGTTTGAAAATCATTATTTCATGATGCGCATAAGTTAACAAGCCGAGCCTCGTGTGTAGTTAAAAAGCAACAATATTTGTATATATATATTGAATTTACCATTCGTTAAAGTACTCGCTGTATTTACCTTTCACACTCACGTGTATTATCTAGTTTATCTTTTATACAATTGTTCATTAACCTGAGAAAATATGTATTACTAACAAATATATTATCATTTGAATTTGCGTTTTATTTCATATCATGGCAAATAAACACCTTGGATTCTTTTTAGAGAGTTGTTAATTTTACACAGGGTAAGGAATGTTCTCACGGTACGATTTGTAAATATAACTTGTAGTATACAACTGAGAACATACCATTCGCATAAATTTATCGCACGATCCACATACAAATCAGACGCAAATAGAAAGTAAAAGTTGATACCACAAAATATTGCATAGTGTGAACTGGTTTTTAGCTTTTCATTCAGTGGTGCATGTTTATGAAATTGGCATAATAAAATAGATAGAAGGGGTACACTTTTTAACAATCAAATTTAATTAATTTTCGAATAAAAATGTTCATGTTAACTAAATGAGAACAATTTCATCGCAAATATATTGAATGAGTATATGAGGAAATATATGATCGATGTACGTTTGACCTAGTTGATCACTTAGTGACTTTTTCAGAGAGAAAAAAACTAGTCTTGAAAAAGATATACCCTTGATCACTTCAAAGAGCTGTTAAAACTACAACTATTTACCATGAGGTTTCAAATCAAATGTTATGGAACCCTAAACTGCCTTCTTATAAAGCAAAAATGCAAAGCGTTCGGTCAAGTTTTCCCGTTGATATGATGTTTCATTTCATGCCAAATAACATGATATTTGCACTAAATACACAAGAAGGTAAACAAACTTTCGGTATGCAGCTGTATAAGCCGTCTTGCCCAATTAGGGTATTCAGTAGTCTGACGGATTAAATACCCTGATGGAGCAGAATGTATACATAACATCAGCAGTTGAATTATATAAACTACCGTATCAGGCAATGAAAGTATACACCTTAGTTGGTTTTATCAAAAGTAAGATTTTCAATTATAAATATCTTCAGTTTTCGAGGTCGTACTCTAAATCTGACTAGTTGAGGCCTTTAGTCATCAGTCAAAGGTCTTACAACGTCATTTTAAAAAAAATATGAAATTTTAAATTTAAAAATTCTTCAAAAATTATTTTGGATACATGACACCTGTTCATCCACATATATGACATATTCTATGTGAAAATAAATAAAAGTGCCTTATATCTGAACTCATTTACATTATTTTAAACATGGTAGGGGTCATGTTGGTGATCGTTTCTAACCCCTGTTCACATTAAACAACTAATAAAATAACCAATCACTCAAATAATTCATTCAAACACCTGCAGATAAGTGACGTTGTATCGTGCCAGGATCAGATGGATCTCATTTCTTTTAAAATACTGAATAAATCGAAACCATATGAGGTGTGTACTTTCTTTTCCAATGAAAAGTTTTACATAAAAACGTATGTATTATACTGTGTTTATACTTTGTAGTGAATGTTTTCCTTGTTCGGTTATCCAGGTTACACTGCCCTCTGCAGGTGGTTTGCTGAGATAAACCACTGGAGACATTTGATAGTGTTTGCATTGTTCAAAGTCTACTCCAAACTGACATGCAATACTGTTATTGTTGATCAATACCAAAATACACACACAAATATATTTGTATGTTGACGATGAGTATATATATTTATTATATGACAAGCAGTGAAATACTGGGATTTATCAGTGAAATAAACTGTCTATCAACCTACAGTGAAAATAACTTATATTTTCACTGCGAACGGTGACTGATATAATTTTACGTCATAAAACAATGGTCTCGCGCGGCGATTTGGCTTATGACGTCACATTGTTACTGTGGTGACGGGCTGTTCCTTGCGGCCGCTTGGCGTGAAAACGACCTTTTCCGACGTAATTACATGGATAATATCATATAATAAATAGAATATCCGTCAATTCTTGACAAATACCATGTTTATCTCATCTCGTGAGGTAGAAAAGTTATATATTTTCACTCGTGGCTGCGCCACTCGTGATAATATAACCTTTCTACCTCACTCGATGAGATAAACATGGTATTAGTCAAGAAAAGACAGATATCCTCTATATATACATGTTCCTCTCTCTCTCTCTCTCTCTCCCTCTCTCTCTCTCTCTCTCTCTCTCTCTCGATATATATATATATATATATATATATATATATTATATATTGAGAGAGAGAGAGACAGAGAGAGACAGAGAGAGACAGAGACAGAGAGAGAGAGAGAGAGAGAGAGAGAGAGAGAGAGAGAGAGAGACAGAGAGAGAGAGAGAGAGAGAGAGAGAGAGAGAGAGAGACAGAGAGAGAGAGAGAGAGACAGAGAGAGAGAGAGAGAAGGGGGGAGGGGGAGACGACTATATTAGTACTATCAGGGACATTATATACTCTATAGAATGTCGCTGGTACTATTAAAGAGAGATTAGACATTCGGGTCCTGTCGTTCAGTAGGAGTCCCATGTGGATCACCATACATGAAAAATACATTTTATCAGCTATCAAGTGTCACCTTCGAAAGATAAAGGCTTTCATCAAACACTTGATGAACCAGATAAGTTATTTTCTGAAGACTTCAACACCTAAGTCATGTGGTAACAATTGGGTCGACGTGACCTTGAAAAGCGTCAAGGTCCTGAGGAATGAAGATAGCTTGGGGATGGACGACTTCTTTATGCTATATAATGGATGCATAGAAGAAAATTGGAAAAGGTGGTAAATAGATTAAAAAAAAAAAAATGTTTACATACTTAACACAATAACAGCAAACTCAATTTTAATACTAATACTTACAAAGTTTATACATGTAATAAGATTCATATATATTGTTATTATATTATATATATGATATATATTACTTCATAAATGTACAAATGAAAGTATACAATTGTATGCAATAAATTATCTCATTAGATACAACTGCTATCTTATACTCTGCTGTATACAAATACATGTACAAGGTTTTATCAACGATTTATACATCTATTATGTTTATCGTCTGCAGGTTTTCACAAGTTTGGATAAGTACAATAACGAATAAGTAAAATATTTTGATGAGTCCCTTGAAATTTTACTTATCAGGTTTCCACTGCCGAGTATTGCTTAAATATTGAATATTGGGGTGGTCCTTATAGGTGATTCTAAACTACCTTCCATCTAATATCATTATTGAGTTAACTAATTGGTACTAAACGAGCGAAAGCGAGTTTGATGCCAAGCCATTTACGAGTTTAATAAGAATGATATTATATGGAAGGAAGTGTTCTGCTATCACTTGGAAAATTAATCAAGCGAAAGTGCCGACAGTGTGCCGACAGAGTCATGTACCATTGGGACGGCAGTACGACAATTATGACGTCACAACTGCACACTACTGTCGTTTAGTATTCTCTATTTTAAATAGGAAATTTGAAAAAATAAAATTTACAAAACACGTGCTAGTGCCCCTTTAATATTGACGTATAAATATAATACTGCAGTATCTTTCACGGACGAGTAATAAATAGAGTATTACCCGAGGAAGTGTGTCATATGACTTTTACGAAACGAGTGTGAATATTTGTATCGCCCGAGGGAGTGAAAGGGTTATACATAAACTCACACGAGTTTCGTAAAAGCCATATGGCACACTTTCGAGTGAAATTATTCCTTTATTAACCATTCTATTCCATTTGATTCGACTGAAAATAGCCAGGGAACGGCCAACTTCTCTTGCGATAGCAAGGTACAGTGACGTCACGAACATTCGTTTTATGACGTCACAGACGACGAAATACGGAATCACAATGACACAATGGTTGCTAGGAAACATGACATGTTCACATGTGTTCATATCAATAATGTTAACGAAGTTATTTTCAACCATATGGCTAATAAAACTCTTTATTACCTACGAGGGCAATCTATGGAGGTTCATATTTTCCATACAATGTCCTGGGGATTTCATAGTGAAGTGACGTCATAAACAATGTTTTGACGGCACGCTTCTTCTATGATGCTGCGTTCTAATTGTGGCCACGGCTACCATCAGCCTATGCTTGAAAGGTGGATGTTGCCTATTTTAATTCCCTCAATGTTGCGAATTCCGTAATAAATTATATTCGTGTCTATGTCATACAATGTACAGGTACATTTACGATACGAGTGCCTTAATATCAGGATATCACTCGCTCTCGCTCGAGATATACTAATATAAACATAGTATGACATATTTACTATATGATATCCTCTTTTTATTCTTAAATAAATGTATATATTAATTATATTTTGTTAAACAATAGAAAAGTAAATGAACAATTAATGCTAAAAAAAACATGAAAACATTATATCCACGCCAGCTTAGTGAGAGACATACCCTTACTTTTCCGAGTGTATCGAATGATACTCTACAGTTTTACAGCGAGTAAGGCTCCTCGGGGAAAACTGTTGGGTATCAGTATGGGTATATCTGTCTTATACCCTACTCACGGTCGAGTGTAAACGGATACTCTTTCATAATATTTCTAAACAAATACAGCTGTAAACAAGCTTGTGTATGAAACGCACAACCCAAATACGGCCTCATCTGTTACAACTCCTGCCGGTACGCTCAGTCCATGCTGCGTTGTATGGTTACCCATGTTCGGGGCTCGAAATCTATTTTTTTTAAATGATATAGCCCCATGACGCTATTGTCAAAGCAGACTCACGTACATATCGCTGAAATGTACAGCTTACGACATTCGTGGCTAATGTCAACATGACCAAAGTTTAGAAAAAACAGAAGCAAGTTTCAGTATCTTAAGACATTTTGCATCCAGGATTAATTAACACTCATATATAACAAAAAATACAGAAGTTTGTGATATTATATCACACATTATATAAGAACCTTGTTCATTTGGACATGAATCTTTTTACAAAGCTTCAACTGTACTCGTGGTCTAATGGTCAGTTCTTTCGGCCAGAAAGCAGGACACCGATTCGATCCTAGGTTTCAAATGAATCATTTGTAAACGTATTAAATGTTCGTATATAATCTGACATTTTTTAAAGTATCATACCTAAGATTTGGAAATTGAGAACTCCATTTATTTCTTAATTGTTAAAAAGTGTAGGTATATCAGAAAAAAATAGGTATATCAAAAAAAGTGTAGGTCTATCAGAAAAAGTGTAGGTGTATCGGCTAATACACCTTCACTTGTAACAAAAGAAACCATAGCAACGAGACCGGCAGTGGGGTATGATGGGAAAAACAAGCATCCATTCGAATGTGGTGTTAGGGTTAAAAGATTAACGTCAGGGAAATTTCCCATTAACAGTGACGTCGCCGGCTTCGTTCATTATTGAATATGAGATCCGTGGTTCGAATCCCGCCAGGGGCATGACAAATTTGTCTGCAGTAGAGAACTGTTCTACACGCAGTAAAGTTTGGGAACAATGCTACACTGAATTTCAGCGTAGTACCACCCATGGTTCGCTAGTTCCAGCCGTTGCTCGCAGGTTTCATCGCTATGCATAGCCACATGGCGTTGCGGGTTTTCTCCCTGTCATATTCCTAGCAGCCGTGATATAAGCGAAATACTCTTAAAAGCGGCGTTCAACCCCAACTCACCTTACCTCACTTGAATATGTGTGTCTTTGTCGAGCTGGTTGATAAGGTATCCGATAGTGAATTACTCGGACATGAAACATGTATTAAATGAAAGACACAAATTAATAATAATTTGTCCCATGCTAACAAGGGTTATAGTAAAACCGTACTCGACATTAAACATTATGAAATCCATTTATAAGTTCAAGCCATTAACGATAACCTGCGTTTACCAACGACCTTTTTGATTAGGATGTCCCCGCTGTTCTTCCGTCCTCATGTACAACAGACATGCGCAATAACGTCTTCAGATTGACGAGACAGCTCTGTATTACAACGTTATCATCTCAGAGGGTAGGTTTAAACTTGTATTGTTTCGAGGGGCGTAAATGATGCTTTTTTGTACCTCAAAGCATTACTAGAATATTTTTTTGAATTATTGTCATAAACGTGATTTCCGTCTATCTTCTCGTTTGATCGTGAGTACCTTCTCATTTACGTTTTTCATTTTGGGAAACAAAATTATAATATACCTTATTAATATAATAAATAATATACCCATTTTCTTATGATATTTCAGATTATATATGCTGATAACTTTAAAGTACTTCAAACCTTTTTCTGTCTGTTCAAGACCATTTGGGTGTTGAAATCGTTTTTTTTCAAAGTAATTCTGGACCAGAATTTTTTGCATGTTGGCATTCAAAAAATAAGGAATTTGATTTATAAAGATGATTTCGAAATAAATAACCTTCTTTGACTTTAAATTGTTGACGAGTCTTTTCTGTAGGACGTCGTAAAATTGCTAAAATGCCTTTTGACATCCCTTTCTCGTCGATTTTTCGTTTAAAATGTGTTTCTCTGAATTTTGAACAGATCATAGTTTAGTTTTATGGGTTTCTGAAAGCATGATGTATCTCTGTTTCGGTCGTCTCTCTTACGGTTGAGTGTATAAGACAGATGCATTTTCAATGGCAAATCTTCCGTCTCAACTGAAATGTTGTTTTCTAATTCAGTCTAATTCATCACTTGCTTGATTACGGTGTTAGTGTCTACACCGAAACGTCGCAGTCATTGCAATAAAGAAGTTGACTATCCATATATCTTGGTTTTCTTCAGTCTCATTAAAATAAACACTTCCCGAGGTCAAACCGAGGTCTTATTTAAATAGTCAGTTTTCCGAGAAAAAAAGTTACAAAATAGTTCATTTCTTGGGATACGATCTCATATCGTTCGGAGGTTTCCTCGAAAAACCGTCTGATAACAGCCTAAAGACTCCCGTATTCTGACGCTATTCAGTTAACCAATCACAGGACCTTCAACAAAAGCTTTGAGTGCGAGAAGCTAGGGGCAGATAACTCCAAACATATATTCTTTCGGCTGTTCTGAAAGCTTTCAAAACGGCGAACGATGAAAAGCTTTTATGTGTCATCCATTTGACTGGGCTTTGTCTGCGCTAAACTGTCACGGAACACGCGCCTTTACAGGGTGTCCTCAGACCTTGTGGCGAGGAATATATAGAACCAATTCGTATCCCGAATTGAACTTTTTTTCCGATTGAATTCCTCGGAACAGGGTCTATTTTAATCAGACTGATATTTAATTGTAAATATTATTAATGTTGCGAGTCTTGTCAAATTATATGAATATGTTCCAGGTGACCTAGAGCTGCGCCAGACAGAAAATTCACTGAAGAGTAAGTATATATGTTTCACTTCATGTAATCGTCAAATATGACTAAACATAATCAAGTGGTGTCCGTGTTCTTTCCCTCATAATAACTGAAATGTTTTTACACAATGCGAATGCAAGTGGGCTTTGGATAACTGTAACAGGATGAAAAACCATACAGTCAACAATAACCTGAGAATGCTGTTAAGTGTACCTATTATTTCAATAATCAATTATTGGCTACTGTACAACGTTTTAATGGGACAGTAGCACCTTTTTTACAAAGTTTATTTTTTTTAAATTCCCAATTATAATGAACTTACTGGAGCAAAAAAAAAACGTGCTACTGCCCCTTTAAAGCTTTAAAGCAGTTGTAAGTGCGTTCGATCAAGAGGTCCAGGTTCGAATCCAGAAAGTGGGGCGGCAACTCTATGTACTGTTTGTTGTGTTGCATTGAAATCAAGTACACTTACGCACATAATTTACAAGTTCCAGCCGACACTTGCAGGTTACAGTGCAATACATAGTCACAATGGTATTGTAGACTTTCTTCCTGCCACTGGCGAAACCCTTTTGAAAACTTCTAAAGAATTGATGCCAATGTTTACTGAGGTATTGTGTATAACTCATAACAATTCGCGCTAGTTTCCGTTGCCAGTTTCCATCGCTTTCTAATTTAAGGCTTGCTGCATTTCGTTAACTTTTCTGTGCTAGCTTGCCCGCGCACTTCACTTGTGAACGTCACAGTGCCAGCTACTACCCTAGTCTAGAAAAGTTAACGAAATACTGCAAGGCTTAAATTAGCCAATAATGGAAACTGGCGGGAGTTACGACTTGCTTGCTGTAATATGAACATAATAACTAGTTTCCAATTAAAATCGACTAAACATCATTATACATGTATAGAAACCGAAACTGCACGACCCATTTACATGCACAGTAGTTATATGACCTGTTAAACATTATCAACACAAATGTTTTGCCTGTTGTAAATAAGTTTCGAAAAGGACGTTTGACAGATTGACGCGCGCCACAAGCAGTGCATTGTCCGGTTTTCGATCAGAAATCGATACTTTTACCTTTATATCAACATTAACATCAAATCGTCAATTTTCGGCAAAAGTTATTACCTTTTGATAAATAACACTATTTATAACGTTTGGCATATGTGACCCCAAACAACACAATGAATGTACCTTTAATTCTAAAATATTGTCCAACGCATTCACTGTGCGTTGACTTTGCCCTTCATGTTGACTTGCCGAGTCCACAACACTTTATCTTGAGCACAGCTCACATGGCGGAATCGAACTCGCTAGTCACGGAGCTTTGATAGTATCAGTTGCTACACATTTGGATTTCTTTACATCAGCACTTTATGTTTATCGTACATTTGGATGTCGTCACAATACGTTAAATGTCCGTTTTCACTATATGACTTGTAGTTACATCCAGTTTCTACATGTACACGTTAGTATTGAAACAGAATTAAAGTTCTTCAATGCTTTATTTATCTGTGTTTTGTGTCGAAAGAGTATTCGTTACTTACCCATTAAGGATGTTGGTGTTTGCTACATATACAAGCTAATTACACATTGTGTAATAACATTTTAAAGGCACCTCTGTACGTGCCTTTTTCAAATTTCCTATTTATAATGATAGTTTATATCATTTATATTTACTTTAGAGGGTAAAACAACTTAATTACTCAAACCAATTATCCGTGGTGGTAATAACAGTGTTGCGTATAATACAAAACTTGCATGGCGGCCATTTTAATGTGAACACCTTAGTTTTATTATTACAATTACACACACGATTCCCGATGACTTTACCGAACTATCTACACTCATTTTTTAACTTGCTTTTCGGATGAGAGAAAGGTATGTTACGACTAGTGACATTATTTATTATCCGCGTACGGTTTGAAATTGTATTCATATGTATGATATTAACATACAGTTATCGTTCTGCTTAAAATTCTACCGTGGCAGCAATTTACATGCGAGCATTTTCATTTTCTACAAGAAGTCTTCGTCTTTGAGAGGGATTGGAGGACACAGCAGATTAAACAATACACGGACAGTGACTCTCTGCATTTTGAATTGTTGGGCCATAATAAGAACTTCAGGGTAAGACATTTTCATTCTTTGCAAGTTATATGTGATTGAGGAAAAGTACAATGGCGGATCCAGGAATTTTGAATGAAATGCAATCCGCCACTGAAGTATACTCTTCATTGATCTTTTAATGTTACGCCTCTTTCAAATCATTATTTTAAGCAAAGTTTGAATTGTCATTGAACTTAAATTTATTGCCATAGTCCTTAGAATATAAACTCATCGGCAAATAAACTTATCACCTCAGTTAATTCATATGTATTGCAAATATCTTAAGTTTTCGAAATGATAATCTAAAACTGAAAAGTACAGGTGTTTAGTCAGCAGTCAAAGAATACTTCTACATGTCTTTTTAATGTAATTTTTGTTAACATTTTTAGACTTCTTCAAAAATTATTTTTGATGATACACAATTGTCCATTGACATATATGACATATTCTATGTGAAAATTGATAAATGTGCCTGATTTTGCACACATTTACAACATTTTAAATATAGTAGGGATCATGTTGGTGGAAATTTCATTTCTTACCCCTGTCTACATTAAACTACTGCAGATAAGAATTGTTGTATCTTGTCACAGTCAAATGCATCTGATTTCTTTTAAATATTGCATTAATAAAAACCAACTAAGGTGATAAGTTTCTTTTGCCGATGAGTTAAAGTTTCTAAAAGGAAGTCATGGAACTTTACGTTGAAATTGTCACGTTTATCCCAGGACAATCTTATTTAAATCAGATCGAAAGTAACAGTCGTACCTCGCTGCGTTTCTGGTTCGAGTACTGCACTATAAAGGTCATGTCAGGCGACTTTTACTCCAACCAATCAGTGACGAGCCTAGAAAGCCATCGGACCGATTTGAGTTGAAATATCTAGACCTCAACCGTATTTAAGAAAACCTCCGATTGGCTGACTTTATTGAAGGTCAAATGTCACGGTGAAGAACAACTGACATGACCTCTGGGAGTAGTATTCAGATCGTACGAGGTACGAGTGTTACTTCCGATCTGATTTAAATGAGATTGATCGCAAAAAGGACGGTTTAGATATTGGCCAAACCAAATCCGAGCCTTTACAACGTCATGCTTAAATTCAGTATGATAACAACTCATTACCTGCTCTCTTCCAGATGAAGCAATCACTGATATTGGTTGGACGAAGTGGTTCAGGGAAGACCAGAGTAATGGAGACATTATGTGGAACTAAAGTGAAGAACGTGAGAGATGTTCAGTCTGTTGAAAAGTTGGGCTTGGAGATTCAGACAAAGGAAACATTTGGATTTTTTTCTAATAAGCGCGATCTGCAATCATGTATACATGATCTGAGAGGCTGTATCTGTTCCTTTTCTGCCATTGATGTCATCGGTTTTGTTATCCGGATTGGGAGGTTTACTTCAGAAGAAAAGGAAATGATTGAAATATTCCGTGACACACTTGGGGAGAATGCCTTTAGCTTCACAATTGTCATTTTAACCCATTTGGACAGCCTCATTTACGACGATGTTCCTCTTTCTGAGTTCCTGGAAGAGAGTCCTCAAGAACTTAAGGATCTCTTACGTCTCTGTGGTGGAAGGTACGTTGCCTTTGACAACACAGGATCCGAGAAAGACAAGTACGGCTATGCGATATCCTTGGCTGAAGCTATGAAAGCTCTTCAGGAAAGGAACAAGTCCAACAAATACACAACTGATATGCTGGATGAGGCCAGGGCTGCCAAGATGGTGAAAGATGAAGAAAAGAAGAAAAAAGAGGAGGACAATATCGGTGTATTAAAAGAGCGGATGAAGCTTGATATGCGTGCAGAAGTTGTGGCCCAGGTTAGGAGAGAACTAGAACATGAGAGGGCACACCGGTCTGGTGAGGACCACGGTCGAAAATGGCTCGGGGAGAGACGGTATGCAGAAGGCGATGAGAAGAAGGAACTAGAAGATGGGCGTAATCCTGCGAACAATAAGACAAGAGGACTAGAGGAAATACGGTATACCGATGACCAAGGGAGTAGAGGACTAAACGATAGATATGCAGATCATGGAAGAAAACAAGAGGACAGGCGGTATACCGAGAACCAAGGACGTATAGGACTTAAGGATAGATATGATCCTGCAGATCATGGAAGAAAACAAGAGGACAGGCGGTATACCGAGGACCAGGGAAGTAGAGGACTTAAGAATAGATATGATCCTGCAGAACATGGAAGAAAACAAGAGGACAGGCGGTATACAGAGGACCAAGGAAGCAGAGGACTTAAGTATAGATATGATCCTGCAGACCATGGAAGAAAACAAGAGGACAGGCAGTATACCGAGAACCAAGACGGTAGAGGACTTAAGGATAGATATGATCCTGCAGATCATGGAAGAAAACAAGAGGACAGGTGGCATACCGAGGACCAAGGAAGCAGAGGACTTAAGGATATATATGATCCTGCAGACCATGGAAGAAAACAGGAGGACAGGCGGTGTATCGAGGACCAAGGCGGTAAAGGACTTAAGGATATATATGATCCTGCAGATCATGGAAGAAAACAAGAGGACAGGCGGTATACCGAGGACCAAGGAAGCAGAGGACTTAAGGATAGATATGATCCTGCAGATCATGGAAGAAAACAAGAGGACAGGTGGCATACCGAGGACCAAGGAAGTAGAGGATTTAAGGATAGATATGATCCTGCAGATCATGGAAGAAAACAAGAGGACAGGCAGTATACCGAGGACCAAGGAGGTAGAGGACTTAAGGATAGATATGATCCTGCAGATCATGGAAGAAAACAAGAGGACAGGTTGTATACCGAGGACCAAGGAAGTAGAGGAATTAAGGATAGATATGATCCTGCAGACCATGGAAGAAAACAAGAGGACAGGCAGTATACCGAGGACCAAGGAGGTAGCGGACTTAAGGATAGATATGATCCTGCAGATCATGGAAGAAAACAAGAGGACAGGCAGTATACCGAGGACCAAGGAGGTAGCGGACTTAAGGATAGATATGATCCTGCAGAACATGGAAGAAAACAAGAGGACATGCGGTATACAGAGGACCAAGGAAGAAGAGGACTGTGGGATAGGCGGTACACTGAGGACCACGGGAGAAGACTTGAAGAAAGCCCATATACTGAGGGCCACGTGAAGAGTGGACTTGAAGACAGACGGTATCTGCAAGTTAAAGAGGACAAACATCTTTTAACACAGGGTAATTTTTTCATAGATAAAAATTCAAATAAATATAATAGTTATTCCCTGCCGCGGGTTCGCAATGAAGTAATGTCTCTGGAACTAATTTATCAAATAATAAAAAATTCTCCCTAAATTAGCTTCATGTGTAAGATATCATGTGAAATGAGGAGCATCCAATTTAGGACATTAATTTTAATAAAATCAAATTTCACGTTTCACTAGAAAGGAATACTTAATGCTTTGGCAAACACTCTCCTATATGAACCATGAGAATCGTGCGTTAATGAAATAAAATCAAAATATACCTTAATAGGCATCACAGGTGAAACTAGGTCTAGGATTCCAGGGACAGGCCAATCCATGGAATTTAGAAGAAACGAAGTCAAACGATATAAGGTTCCAAGATCAAAAGAGGATCCTTCCTATGGGGAAACAGGTAGGTCAACATGTACAAAACATGTTATTAACGCAAATCGTTGGATTCAAGTTATTAGAATGTTACATTTGTTTAATATAATCAAAGATAGAAAGTCGATTCTTCTCAAAGAACATCTTGGACAGCTGATATCCAAAATCGGGTTTGCCCTGTTACTAAATAAATCGAATGCCTACGGGCCAAACTTTAGCTTTCTTATTATAGTCAGGTCAAAATACAGTTTAACCCCAAAAACATGCTACAAAGGGTATATCAACTGATTCTAATAGGGTTTAGTGTACTATATAACATACTATAAGTTTACCGAAGTTGGACCCCCGGAAAAGTGTTTTTTTCAAGATGGCGTCCAAGATGGTCGCCAAAACCTCTTAATGATCATAACTCTGTAACCATCCACTCAAATTTGATTATATTGGTGTCTATCCCTAGGTATTTGGGGGCAACGAACACATTAAGATCATGAAACATGGTGTTTGTCTATTATGGAACACAAAAATTCAAAATGGCGTCCAAAATGGCCGCTGACACTCCGAATGACTCCAATTTGATGATCTAGATTTTTAGGACATTAGGACAATAAAAATTAAATTGGGCCATGAACAACACTATTTCACTTTCATGTAGTGAAATGGTTCAAGAAAAGCTCAATCCAACAGGACAAACCCAAACATAATTTTCCCGAAGTTTGTAATTTTCGGATTATTCCTTAAATATGCATACCAATTGTTAAAGAGACTTGATTTGTTAACTATTTTTATCCCATATTGAACTAAACGTCATTTTGATTTATTAAAATGCGAATTACGCAGGTGTGACAGTAGTGAATCCGGAGTCTTATCCAAGATATGAAAGACCAAGAGTTGCACTCAAAGTTGAACCAAGGATTGCACCAAAGGTTGCTCCAAAGCCTGGCCAAACGAAGACTGCAGAAAAGGCAAAACACGACAAATATGCAAGTAACTAAACTATTACCATTTGTTATTTATTAAAATTACATTGCTTTAAACACAAACCTCAATTTCGTGATTATACGTATGGGTAGTTCGCTATGCAAGTAATAGATACAAGATGACACAAGTGGTGTACACAAATATATATATATGTGCATCCTCTGGGATCCTGGGTAACGTCTAAGGACCTATTAGCAGGTGACAGTCCGCGGACTTAAGGGAAGTATAACATTACAGCTAGTTATCCCGCGGCATATAATGTGGGGGGATATAGTCGTTGGCTCCGTCTGTCCATCCGTCCGTCTGTGCGTCCGTAATCACATCGTTTCCGGAGCAGGACTTGAAAACAACTTGGCCAATCCTCACCAAATTTTGCATACAGCTTCCCCATATCATGTAGATGTGCCTTTTGGGTGTCAACTTTTTGGAAATTTTATGTTTTTGTGTCCATGATAACAATTCGGACTTTGTCTATTTGAAGGGTAGGGTTTGTTTCCAGAGAAAATCTCTAAAACTACTAGGCCAATCCTCACCAAATGTGGTATACTACCTGCTCATATGATGTTGATGTGCCTTTTGGGGTTTTTAACTTTATTTTTTTCTGTTTCTGTTTCCATGGCAACATTTTGTACATTTGTCTTTTAGAAAGGAAATAAGTTGAAGTGAATTGGGTGAAGGAGGAGACATCTGTTTTTACAAGCAAAAACATCTTCTAGTTTTAATTATGCACTGCTAAAACTGATTATTCAACTTATGTGGGGCCGGGGGGATAAGCCATCTTTCCTGATGGCTCTTGTTTTAACTAGATTGCATGAGAATCGTGTCAAAACCTACAAATACGGTGGCAATAACGCATCGAAAACGTAGCGTAACGTAACGTGAAAGTAGCGTATTAGAACTTAAAATATCTATGTGAACTCCTAACTATGATGGCTGAGAGGTATGATGGCTGAGAGGGGCGATTTGATTTCGTGTTAACTTTCCAACACGAAATAGCGAAATCGCGAAAAAATCAAAACGAAATCGCGAAATTGTGAAACGAAATCGCGAAACAGGGAAACGAAATCGAGAAACAGCGACATGAAATCGCGAAACAGCGAAAGAAATCGCGAAGGAGCGAAACGTCCGCGAAACGAAATCGCGAAGGAGCGAAACGCTCCCGAAACGAAATCGCGAAGGAGCGAAACGTCCGCGAAACGAAACCGCGAAGGAGCGAAACGTCCGCGAAACGAAATCGCGAAGGAGCGAAAGAGCGAAGGAGCGAAATCGCGAAAGAGCGAAATTGCGAAGAAGCGAAATCGCGAAGGAGCAAATCGCGAAGGAGCGAAGGAGCGAAATATGGAATTTACAGTTCCCTGTTCATAGTAAGTAAGATCGGATGTTTGACTAAATAATCTGATATCCTATAATTGTTTTTTTGTAACATAACATGACAATTATATTATAAGGCGATGAACCGGTATACAAAGCAGTTATATATTATAGAATCTGCATGTTTTATGATAAATGTAACGTTAATTGGTAATATGAACGACGTATAATAGGTAACTTGTTATTCTTTATATTTGTTAGAGAAGTAAGAGTAAGTAGGAGTAACTTTGGAATATGTCAAAATAGTAATGCCGCCAACAAGAGCTGCCACATAAACTGAGATACACTGAGTCTACTGACTAAAATCTAATGACTAATCTAATCCGTACTCAAAAGCCATATGCCTAAATTATATAAAACGCTTTAACATTCACGATATATATATATATATTTATGTGGTTTATAAAGAATGGTTTGTCAAAAGGTTGTGGCAGGATCTAGTGGAATGAATTAAAAATGAAACGGACACCGCAGAAAATGCAGAAACAGTTATTCTAAGATTCAAAGAAAGAAGGAACGATATTGTGAATCTCCTCTTTATTTAATCTTATACATTTATATTTTTTTAAAATGGCAAATAAATTACCTACTCCGAACAGGTTTGAATAAAAAACTGCAATACAACTATCAACTATAAAAATCAAATGCATATGCACAATACAAATATGATTCTTTTGTCACATTTTGGTCATCTAGCCACAACCTATTCTAAATTGACTGTCGACAGATTGACATAATACGTAATTTATTATATAATGGACACGCCATAAAAATGTTATTCACTTAATACGTTGTAGCTATTTTACTGTAATCTACATTATAGTTTTGTTTATGGAGTGGGAAATAAATGGTATATTCAGAAAATACACATCAATCTTAAATTAAAACGTATTAAACACGTAGGATAATACAGTAAATACGCCAAAATGTTAAAAGTTTGAGTACGTACAGTACTCAAAGGAACTGTACAGCACACTTCTTGACAGTAATTTGGATAGTCAAGGACTTATTATGCCTTGTGTACCCCTTTAGGCCTTCTATAGATGCAATAATATAATTACAATTCGCTCTCATTAACCTGTAATTGATAATTAAAACGTCGAAGCGGACAGCTTCAAAGTGATGAAGTTGTCGCAGATGGAGTGTAAACACGCCTATCCGTACAGCGAAAACTGTAGCACGCACTGTTATGATGACTGTCAAACTGGATACATTCATAATTTGCGCATGTATCGTTTGGTTGTCATAGTTTTAAAATAGTCATAATCTGGAATACCATTTATGATTCATAATAGTTGGTTTTGTTAAACGAAGAATAACCGCGTTTGACATCATATTTCGATTAAACAGTCTTAAATATTTAATACTGACCTACATACCGAACATACAAATTGTATTACGTTTAAAACATAATATGGTCATTGTGATTTGATTTCTCGTTTTGCAAATTGTGCCTTACTCTTATAAATGTTCCAATTTCCAATAAGCAAGTTATACTAATTTAAATAGTCTTATTCAAATCGACGATTTGTATTCAAATCGACGATTTGTATTCAAATCTTTTAACTTTGTTTGAACGAGGGTATTTCTCATTTGCATATGAAATATAAATGTCTCTGTTATTAATTAAACAAACAACAACTATCGCTTCCTGGCTCTCGTTTGGTCTTCTTTCTTAGTTAGCATGTTTATGATAATACATCTTCGGGTATTTCAATACCACACGACGAGTTTGCAATGTATAAGAAGAAATGTTTACTCAACGTATGTTTCTAAAAATAGCAATTATAGTTTGAAAGTTTGATCATGAAGCTGTATCCTGTCTGTGGTAGAATACAATGTGGCAATATATCATTTAATAATGCTACATATTATTTCACAAATCAAGGAACATGCACCATGGTTTAGATGTTATGCCGACTCCTGTAACATATAGCTGGTATCGAACAAATGAATGCCATCTTAAATTTTGTAGATACTCACAAGACGTCAAAGTAGTTGGTACCATACCCACTTTTTAGAAATATTATCTGTTAATATCGTTGAATTTTATGACATGACGAATGACAGATTTACAATAATTAAAGCGACATTTCCTCGCGATCAACTTTAATAGATAGACTAGATGCCTTGTTTGCAGGCCTATCAACACCGAAAGTAGGAAACGTCGCATTCTTTATAGTAAATACTATCATTCTTTCTATTTAAACGACATAGAAGTAGAAAGAAAATACAGTAGTTTCTTTCTGTATATATAGTTAATGAATACAATTCGTGTCAAAAGCCGATGAGGTGATGTGTTGTCTTGTGGTTACTGCCTTGACCGTCTGTTCTACTCTTGTCCTTGATTAAGGTTCGAATCCAACGAATGATATATTTTGTTTTAAATTACACTCAAGATCTCTATGATATGTGATGTAGAAACGTGATATATTGGATAAAATATACGAAGGGTAAAATATATCAGTTTATAATTTAAAGAGATAAAATAAATCACAGACAAGTTTATAAGTTTTTCGAAATGAGAATTCCAATGTATATATTTCTAACAAATAACAATACACATAAAGACAAATATAACATGCAGATTCTATAATATATAATGGCTTTGTTTACCGGTTCATCGCCTTATAATATAATTGTCATGTTATGTTAAAAAAACAATAATAGGAAATCGGATTATTTGCTAAAACATCACGATCTTACTTACTATGAACTGGGAACTGTAAATTCCTTATTTAGCTCCTTCGTGATTTCGCGTCTTCGTTGTTTCACTTCTTCGCGGTTTCGCTCCTTCGCCATTTCGCTCCTTCGCGATTTCGTTTCGCGGATGTTTCGCTCCTTTGCGATTTCGTTTCGGGGACGTTTCGCTCCTTCGCGATTTCGTTTCGCGCATTATCGCCGTTTCGCGATTTCGTTCGCTGTTTCGCGATTTCGTGTCGCTGTTTCGTGATTTCGTGTCCCTGTTTCGCGATTTCGTTTCGCAATTTCGGGATTTCGTTTTGATTTTTTTCGCGATTTCGCGATTTCGTGTTGGAAAGTTAACACGAAATAAAATGGCCCCTCTCAGCCATAACAGTTACCAGACGGTTTTGCGGGGAAACCTCCGGACGATATATTATGATGGCCGAGAGGGGACATCGCTCTTTTGCCCTCTGGCATCAACGCGATGAAGCGAAATAACGATATTTCCACACGACAAAGCGATATAGCCATACGACAAAGAAAAATGGTCACACGACAAAGCGATAAGGCCGTACACAAAGCGATAAGGCCGTACGACAAAGCATATAACAACCCGACAAAGCAATAATAAAACGAAATAAAGCGAAAGGGCGATAAAGTGAAAGAGCAATAAAGCGATATAGTAGCGCGACAAAGCGATAAAGCAAAAGAGGGATAAAGCTATATAGTAGCGCGACAAAGCGATACAGCGAAAGATCGGCGAAAGAGCGATAAGTGATATAGCGGTACGATAAAGCAATAAAGCGAAAGAGCGATAGAGCAATAAAGCGAAAGAGCGATAGAGCGATAAAGCGAAAGAGCGAAAGAGCGATAAAGCGAAAGAGCGATAAAGCGAAAGAGCGATAAAGCGAAAGAGCGACAAAGAGAAAGGGCGATAAAGCGAAAGAGCAATAAAGCGAAATAGCGAAATCTTGTACATAACAGTAGAATACTGGTTTCATTCAATTTCTTTTCATTTGACTTGGTATTTGGATTAAAATAACATAAGAATGATTTGATAAATGATTCAAATCCCCAAAGTCGCTATTATATAAATATAATTAAGACAAGTTTATTTTTTTATTAAGAATATGAATAAACATATAATGAGATTTCTCTATAAAACAACTTACTGTGAATAATTGAGAAGTCCATGCCAAATAAAACAGACATCTGCAACTAAAATAGGTTAATTGAAAACCTTGACGTGATTTGCCTAAACCTGTACATAAATACTTCCTTAGACATACTTTATGAGACTGAATATAATAGATTTAATTGAGCAAAACAAAGTTTATATAAATTTAAATCGGCGCACTCTGATTACTTCTGATATAAATTCATCAACATAATGTAAGATAATAATAATAATAACTATGCATTTATATAGCGCCTTTACCAGTTGAGTACAACTGCTCAAAGGCGCTGCTGGAGTCTAAAAACACATGGATATATATACTGGAGATCTATGGATATGACTCTATGAACAAGTGTGTCTTTATTGGACTCTTGAAGTCATCCAGAAATGGAATTGATCTGACGTTTTTCCGGCAGTGAGTTCCAGAGGGCTGGACCATCTGCTGCAAATCTCCGGCTGCCATATGTTGCTGACCTTGAGGGTGGAGGGTCAAGCAGATACCCTGTAACTGATATTAGTGCTCTGACTGGCTCATAATCATGGATAAGTTCCTGAAGATAAGGTGGGGCAAGTTTGTGCTTGGATTTGAACACAAGCATGAGTAACTTGTATGTACTTCGTTGTTCCACCTTCAGCCGGTGCAGACTCTTCAATATAGGTGTTATAGACTCTGATTTCCTTGTCCTTGTCGCTACTCTGGCAGCAGAGTTTTGGACCTTCTGCAACTTGGCAATGAGAGTCTTGGGTAGACCATACAACAGAGCGTTACAGTCATCCAAATGCGATACACGTTTGGAAATCTATTGTAGCAACACTGGTATATTATTTAGCCAGTCACTAACAAATCAAAGGAAAGAATAAAATAATCTATCATAATAAAAAATATATATAATTTTGTTTTACTGGGTTACATTGTGCACATCAAATTGAAGCAGTGTGCGAAAAGTATAAAGATACTATTAGGCTATATCACAGAAGAATATTTGTGTGACATTATATATTAATATGTGCGACAGGAATAATTCTAAAGGGTCTGATTCATGAAAAAAACATGTTTTGGGTAAATTTATTAAACATGTGAACTCCGTGCATCGCCATGAATCATTAGTATGATGGTAATAGGTTGTACGCCTTCGGTGCATGGAGCTCAGCGACATTCGATTACGTATTGGAGGTTACAAGATCATCTCTTTCACACTTGAATGGCTTCCTTCTGTTGACATAAAGAGAGAGTTTTATTCGGAAAGGAGGCCACCGACCCATAGCATTAAACATTGCCTAGTAGTAAAATACATTTTCATGACTGTTGAGGACATCGCAGTTGTTTACATCTATTTCACTAAAAAGTTAAATAAATGGAATATCTGGGTAAAGTCGTTCGTAAACCATTGAGAAATGGATAAATAATACGAAATGGTATTCTGACTCAGTGCATTGGATAATTCAAAATTGGCAACGTATTTCAGAGTTACTCTGAGGGTGTGGGAAAGTACAAGAATTTGTACTATTGAAGGTAGTGTTATCCCAAATGTAACCTTGTTGTATTTGTTCACTATCTAAATGGATATGAATATTTCTAATTATATATATTCAGATGTTTACAATGGACAAGTAATTTTCATAGCCTACATTACTTTTAAAGTTTAGAATGTGTTGAAACAGTTTCTGGCCACTTTTGATGATCAATACATATACATCTCTCCTTAAAGGTTGCTATAAAAGAACTAATACAGACGAAATCTTGATTTCAAGCTAAAAGCATATTAATAGAGAATATTTCTTACATTTAGAGACCGTCAATGAATGCCGTCGTCTGCTAATCTCAATTGTAAAGTATAAACATAAGCAAAATGCTGTTATTCTGCTATAGTATAACAACATTATCCACTATTGAATTATAATTACATATTGATCATTTCTAACATAACAATGTCCACGTTCAGCCCTTGTTACAATATTTGGGTTAATGTTACTAAGACATCAAAACTGCGAACTCTGTGCATGGTCATGACTTATTAATATGATGATAATAGGATGTACGTCTTCAGTGTATGGAGCTTAGCTTGCATTCGGATAAGTATTGTAGATTACAAAATCGTCTCTTGACACTTGAATGGTTGGTTCATTCGGCTATTATATTTATGAAGCTAACTCTGTGTCTAGTTCAAATAACATGTACATTTAATTAGTAGATGAACAACAACTTCAGCAGTAGCCAGGGGTGAAGGGAGTGGGGGTGCGTCCTCAGCGCTCATGCAACCGCCCCGCCCCGCACAATAAAAAGGATTGATGTATGGGGTTATGTATTGGATTACATTGATTGGATGTCAGTTAATATGTTATGTAATTAATAAGGAATACGAGATTGAGACTGATTGAAAGGCAATTGAATGTTTATTCAAGAAATGAACTTAGTACATAGTATAGATAAAGCACAAAAGAAAAGTAAATATAACTATTTTGTATAATGAGAAACTAATTGTACGATTATGTCAGTAAATGGTGATAAGGACTAGGAATGAAATATCTACCATCTCTGTTCAGAGAAGAAACTATCTTGTTGATGTTTACAGCTTCAGGAAGTACAGAGACGAAGGGGGATACCCATGTTTTTATAATTCCTCCAAGTGTCTTCTTTCTCCTTATTACTTGTATTTGCAAAGCAAAAGCCTACTTTTATGTTGTATTAAATTAGACAATTATGTTATCAGATTGTAAGTCGTTTTTAACAAACTATTATCAAATTCATTATCAATTTTTGTGTACTTGCATTGAGGGTGTCAATTAATAACCCATACATATGTAGAAGTTTATGTATTTGTAATGAATTTCGCATGCGGATATTTACCTTGATTAGTAGTAAGGCATTTAATAACTTAAATGATTTATAGCTTATAAGGGCTAAATATTTGTTGTGACCGTGTGAATATTGGTTTTAAATGTACAAATGTATATGCAAAGTGGGCATTTCATAGCATAGTTAATACCAAGAAGGAGTTTAAAGCTATACGCAGTTTGTAAATGACTTGTGCATTTTGTAAAACAGAGAATGAAAATATCTCTCACGTTTTCCGAAAAATATGATCATATATAAAACAATTCTGCTTGACTGGAACTGTTTTTCAATACCTCTATAAATCTTGATATTCTCTTACAAAACATTGGTATTCTCTTTGGTTTTCCTGCTCAATTCAAGTTTTTGAACCAATTAAATCTTTCTGAACAAAATGCACATCTTTTTAAGTAGCCTTAAAGGTCAAGCATTATCACCGGTTAGAGCATTAATATTTTCAGACAAGTGCTATGTCATTAAAAAGTTTAACTGGAAGAACAATACATAAAATCATTACATTTGAGAAAATGTTCTCCGCTCTCAAATATTCTGACCATTCTCCGATACCAATGAGGTTCAATGGCACGACAAAGCGATAAAGCGTTAGAGCCATAAAGATAGAGGATAGATTGATAAAGCGATAAAGTTGTGCGACAAAGCGATATGGCATTATCACTTTGTCGTGTAGACTTATCGCTTTGTCGTGTTTCCATTTCGCTTTGTCGTGTCTTCATATCGCTTTGTCGTGATGCCATATCGCTTTGTCCTGTAACCATATCGCTTTGTCGTGTTGCCATATCGCTTTATCGCTTTATCGCGTTGTAACCAGAGGGCGAATGAGCGATGTCCCCTCTCGGTCATCAAAATATTCCTATCCCGATAAATGTACTATTTTGCATCTTTTATTCCTCGGAAAACTGTCTATTTTAATCAGACTGGTTTCATACAAACGCGGTGAACGTTGAGAACGTGAACCGAGTGTAAACCTAGCATTATAAATATTTCAATTGGTTTGTTATAAGTATTTATATGTTTTCCATGAACAAAATATCACAGTCCTTGTACCTGGAGTTCATATATTGAGTATAAATCATCGTGTATGTCTTACAAATACCCATCTGACCCATTTCATTTAATGAAACATCATTCTTGCTAGCGTGCTGGTCACAGTATATTCATATGGGCACTTTTCTTCAGAAACCAACGATGAGGTGGAACCAACCGTAGAGGACTCCAGTGAAACGTCAAAGAGATCCAGCTTAGTTGGAGGACTTATCAAATATTGGAACTTTCGCTAGTGCCATTTATCCTAATCTACTCATAAACTGAAATACAAAAGAAAGTTTACACCTCAGTTGGTTTTTGTATATGTTTTTTCTTATTACAAATATCTTATGTTTTCCACGTCCTCCTCTAAATTTTTGGGAAAAAACGAAATTTAAATGTATAAATTCTTCCAAAAGTAATTGAATTAACACAATTGTTCATCGATATATGACACATCTTCTATGTGTTAATCAATAAATGTGCCTCAATCTGCACACAAATAGAACATTATAAACATGGTAGGGGCAATATTGGTGTAAATGTCTTGCCCATGTCTACATTAACCAATCACTAATTCATTCAAACTACTGCTGAAAGAGTTATTGCATCGTGCCATAATCAAATGCATCTCTTTTAAAATATTGAATTAATCGAAACCAACTGAGGTGTAAACTTTCAGTTGTACTTCAGATTAAGTATACACTCCTATATGTTCAAGACATAGGCACTGGAAGACACAAGTACTGTCTTGAATTATCCGTCATGATATGATGTGGTTAGACTTAGATCTTCTACGACTTCAGCACAACGTAGAAGCCATGGAACTATTTCCGGTTATGGTGGAGAATTCAAGATGGCGGATTTCTCCTATATTGATTATCTTGCACAGGAAGGTTTATATACAATATGTATTATAGGGCCTATCCCCTCTACATTTACCAAATGGACGTCTAATTATTAATGGAGTTATAATCTTTATTGAAATATATCACACATCATTGTATATATATCTGCAACTGTTAATGCTAAGCTTGTCCTTCATAGAGTGGTCGCTATCCATGCCTAAGCTTTAAAACGTGTATTTTCATTATAATGCTTGTTTTAGATTTAGATAAGCAATTATGGTTCTGCAGCCTTATTTAATTGTGAGCGTACTTGTAATTCTGCTTACTCGAAAATAAGAATAAATTAATTTATATTGATCTCAAGATGGGGTTTTTTCGCGGACTTTGCAGGTATTTAAGAGAACAGTTATTCTGGGGTTGAAACAAAATTCGAGGGAGAACATCAAAGGTACAGTCAGACTTATGTCGACATGACTGTGTTTTTAACCATAAGCTTAATAAAAAAAAATAAAATAATTGTCATCTATGTTATATATTCAATAAACATATTGACATATATTTCTTCAATAAATTCAGACTTTGCATTTTAAGCGATATGCTCTCTGCTGATTGGTTTAAACAAGGTCATGTGACCGATATACATTCTCATAAACGCAAGATTGTCAGCTGAAAAGAATAACCTTCAAACTCTGACGTTTACGAAAAATAACCTGCGGTACTACTTTATGACCATATCATTGCGCAATTATTACACTGCTATCACATGCTCTTTTCTTGATTAAACTTTTTAAAAACCTTACAACGTGAATTCTAATTGTAGTTTGATTTGAAAGTTTGATTAAAACAGCATATTCGAACCACAAAATAAATACTTTAATCACATTTCCTGTGAACTACGTTTTGCGCGTGGTGACACATAAGTGATATGGTATTATTGTGAGCGGAGCAAGCATTTCTGCACAAGCAAGAACATGCCCTTGAACTTCGTCTCCATAATACTACCCATGTCGTGCAGTCCATGTGATAGATCGACAGCATTATAAAATGCAGTACCTGCATGTGTAAGTCCAGGTACTTGGTTTGGAACTCAATCTCATTAAAATCCGATCATTGATTCGTTCCCTATTTGCTAATTTGAGTTCTCATTCATCTATGATCTGACCTAGGGAACGAATCAATGATCTGATTTTGATGAGATTGCTTGGAACTTGGCTTCTCACGTTCTATTTCTTCATGGTATTCTCGGCACTATCGGCACCTTTCCCCAAGCACCGCAGACAAAAGTTTAACATGCATACTGATTCTCTAGTTCATTTACGTAACTGACCCAGGGAACCGGGATGTATGCACATGTTTGCTAACACTTCTGGTATTGCGTTTTAGAAGTAATCAATGACAAATACTTATATTCTAGCTATTGTAAGTACATCAGTTGAAGTGTTAAAAATGCTCCATTCTCACGATAGTTTAGTTGGGGGACATGGTATTCAGATATATTGCATGAACCGCTGCTCCAAGAGTTCTCCAAATTTCGTACAAGTCATCATTTGGGGAATATGCAGACACCAGTCGATTTGGGTGACCTTGATCTCATTTTTCAAGGTCACTACGAAACTTTTCACAGTTTGGATATGTTGTTAGCCCGATATAATAACAAATGAATCAAACACGAAAAGCTCACTACGCTGTAGAAACTGCGTGTCAATCATTTTAGCATTTTCGTGGTTGCGGCGGGGGACAAAGTCACACGTTTGTGACAAATACATGATTTACATTCATATAACTACTTCAATTGCTGTTTGCAATCTTTGTTGATGATCTACTAAACTGACTTGCAAAAGAAACGCAACCAAAACATTTTTGGTCCTAAATCAAACAAACGAATATTATAATATTATGTATAGAAAATACATACATTTGGAAGGGTCTTTCGGTAAAAATAACCATTAATTGACGTGACGTAAACGGTCAATTGTCCAATTTTCCATCATCAGGTTTTTTAGAATATTAAATAGAATAACGATATTTTAGGCTTCATCGTGTAAGAAGGTTTACAAACACATGAGGAAAAGGCCAAGTCTCTATTGTTAAAGGACGAGGTTGGAATTGCAATAGTTGTTCAATGGGTGACAAGTCAGCTGATCAGTCTTTCTACGGCGTGGATTACTTGGGTTTTCCACTCCGTGGCTTGTACGCAATGCTGCCAGTTAGTCTGTAAAATTTAGCGATTCTGGCTATTGTACACTTGATGCAATCCATGATTAGGCAACTTGGCCTAAGCGTCGCTCCAACCTGCAGGATGCACATTGTTCTCTCTTTTTCTGTAGCACTTTAAAAAGCCATGTTCGTCGCTTGCAATCGAATATTGTAATGTAAAACCTCAATTCTGTTGATGTTTTGTACCCATATTTAATTTGGTTAACTTTGTACACAATCTCAAAGTTTTGACCAATGAGTTCATTTTTTACGAAACTTACGAAGAAAACTTGCATTTGCGTACAGTGAATGTACAGGTTACATTTAGAAGACGTGTTTAAAGTGTTTTCAGTCGATAGGCTACGTTCCTCGAAAAATAATAACCTTTTGTATTTTGGTGGCGTTTCTTTTGCAAGTCAGTTTATTTCAACTACGTATGACAGCGAAGAGAAAGACATATGACTTTGTTCATTAACATCCATGTGTTTCGAGGGATAACATACCATGGTTCATAATTATGATATGATGCCAATACTTTGACGTCAGGTGTGTGGTATAATGTCACACTAAATCTGAAGCAGTGGAATATGGTCTTCTCCTGTAAGGAATCGCATTGGTTAGATGCCGATTTTATGATAATAGGACTCTGTTAGAAGAAATGTAGAACATAGTATGAACAATAATGGCATGTACTATGTTCACCGTTCCTGTGTTTCAATATCGCCATATCCTTCGTTCCCATTTGAAGGGGTACATTAAAGAAGAACACTTTTTCTACATATATGTATATAACATAGCACATGTGCCCTTCTTGAATGCACCTCTTCATTTGGAAATATCAATATTAAGTTACTTGTGTAGTAAATAAATAATAACTTTGACACTAAAAATATTGACACTTATCTTAAACACGAAGATGTTGATGCGCTGAAATATTTCCAATAAAATACAAAAAACAGTAGGAATGACGAAGGTTTGTGGTACAATGGCTGTTACAATATATGTAAGAACAGGACGATTTTCTGGATAACAACTTCTTTAATGTGAAAATGCAAGACGTTTCGGAGTAAAGAAGTTGTTATCCACAAACCTTCCTGCTCTTGTGTCATTCAAAAGCTTGAAAAGAGTTGTTCATCTTTTGACTAGACCTATTGCAAGGAGAACACCGGCAAAACCATTGTCAATATACATCGCGGTGAAACCTGCTGACTTCGGATGGAAGTAATACAATGAATTTCGATAATCACTACACCAGTCCCGTAAAGGTAAAGTTGTAAAGCTGGATTCGAACCACGGACGTTTTGATTCGAAAGTGTTCAGACAACTGCGTATAGTCGTTGTTACTGAAATGTTACCATACATATTTCAGAATAAGGTAATAAAGTCGATGAGATTGTTAAAGGGGCAGTAGCACGTTTTATTTTTTCAAAATTGTCCATTTATAATGATAGTTTATGTCATTTACATTAATTTTAGAGGATAAAACATCTTATTACACAAACCAATCATCCGTAGTGGTAATAACGGTTGTTGCACAAAAGCGAAACATGGCGGAAATTTTAATGTGAACACATTTTATTATTTCGAATTACAAAAACAATTCCTATGGCTTTACTGAACCATGTACAGTCATTTTCAACTGGCGACAAATACATTTCATCGACTTATTTGAGCAACAAAACGTGCTACTATCCCTGTAAAGAATAAGATTGTTGTTGATTTCGCTAATTTATTTCGTAAGAAAACAAAAACTTTAGGACAGCAAGTTTTTGTGTTTTTTTCGGATTACATGTTTACTCCTTAATCAGGCAATTGTGTTCAACAAATTTCACATTTTAATCGCTGGAGTTTCAACATTCAAAATATAATACTTAATCATAATTCAAACATTATTAATTTCATGGGTAGTCATAAGTTTAGTGCCATTTCATTCTATAGCACAAGAGCAGTAAAATAGTGAACTTTTAAATGTAGAATGCTCAGTTTTACCTGCAGTATCATTTGAAAGCGTATCATTTTATTGTATTGTTGTATCAAATATAGTAAACAAATTTCAGTGTGGGTCTGTGGAAAATGCTTTGAGCATAATGCCAACAGCGAGAGCTGCTGTTTGAAATGTGGGGAAGAGAAGAAGGAACCGAAGAAACGTCTATCAGCAACTGATCATCAAGGTACGCCTGAATTAACTATACTTACCCAAGGAAGAAATGACTGAATATATATTGAATAATTTACAGGTACACATGGTCGTGATCCCCCAGGTGATAGCTTTCCTCTACAAGACTGCACGAATACGTGAGCTGTACAGCCTCCCCGTATGACGCTGATGTGCCTTTTGGGGGTTCAGATTTTAAAATTATTTTTTTTTATTTCCATGGCAAAAATTTGGACTTCGTCCTTTTGAAGGGTAGATTTTGTTTCCGGAGCAGTTCTCTAAAACTATGTGACATATCTTCACCAAATTCACACTACCTCCCGATATCATGTAGATATGCCTTTTTGGTGTTTTAACTGTCTTAATCTAAAAAATATTCTGTTTCAATGGCAACAATTTGAATATCTGCCTGAATATCAGAGGGCTCAAATAAGTGATTGAAATCACTGGGTGGTTATTTGGATTTACGGTAATCACGTTAGAAAAGTTAGTGTTTGCACAATATCTTACACGTCATAAGCGTTGTCATCATCTTATTAAGTTTGTTATGTCCTTTATGTCTAATTTATCCTTTTTTCTTGTTATAGTTCAGATGCGGTCCCCCCCAAAACCGCGCCCAGTGTCAGAGTGTAGTACCTTTCCTGAGAAGAAGAGAGAAGTAGCCAGGGTCAAACCAATAATCAACGGTGTAGGTGTGTACATGTATATAGACGATAATTATCCTTTCTTGGCTAAATACGCTTACCTCATCAAAAAGGGTACTAAGCAGATGACGTACCCACGACAAAAACTTAGCGCTGATCCGCCTCCGATATGAAATAGACATGGTATTTGTCATGAATTGACACTGTAAGATATTAAAGGCATAGTAGCACTTTTTTTCGATCAAATAAGTTGACGAAAGGTATTTGAAAAATAATGTCACAAATAGTAAAACACCCTTCTCTTTTCGCAAAATCAGGATAAAAAAAAAAGTGTACATGGTTCGGTAAATCGTTTTTGTAATTCGAATTTATAAAATTTATAAAATGTGTTCACATTAAATGACCGCCATGCATTTTTTGCTTTATACGCAACTCTGTTTCTACTACTACTACTACTACTACTACTACTACTACTACTACTACTACTACTACTAATACTAATACTAATACTACTACGTATTGGTTTGTTTAATAATATTTTGTACCCTCTAAACTAAATATCAATGACATAAACTACGATTATAAATGGGTAATCTGAACAAATAAAATTTGCAAAAAACGTGCTACAGCCCATTCAAGTATGATTTACGTTTTTTCTAATATGGTTTATAACGTGACAGCTATATAATAAACTACGTAAGGAAAATCTTAAACAGCCGTTAAGTCTCAGAAAGAAATTTTTTCCTTATCAGCAACATTTTAAATAATTATTCAAAATGTATCCTTATAGCTAAGAGCTAAGGAATCAAGGCTTGCTATAATTTTCTAGACTGGGCTGGTTATCAATTACATATTTCGCTCCAGGTTCTGGTGGCTAGACTAGGACAGAATATATTATCTAATCGTTATTTTGAAAATTACTTATAATACTTCGATCAAGATATAATCTATTCGGGACAACAGTTTTTGTTTCACGATTAGTTCTTTAAAATCTTTTAGACAGGGAAATATTGCTAGGTAGCTAGATCTTTTTGGCATTTAAATTGGATTACCATTTTCATAAGAAGGGACCAATAAAATCTATTTGACTTAATCAATATCAATATTACGAACACTGCTGTGGAAAATTAGATATACCATACAAACATTTTGTGAACTTTTGTAACATGGTAACTGTACTAAAGAACAGGGAGATGTTCTGGATAAAAGTTTCTTTAATGTGAAAATACACAACGTTTCCGAAATCACTCACTCCTTCATCAAGTGGAATGTGAGGCAAAAACAAAATGGATACATTTATATTGTAAACAAAAAAACAATTGTGAAAGGACAAAGCCATGTTGAATACAGAAAGGAGAGGCCAATGGTTGATGCCGGCGGCTTTGAAGTGGTTGGATAGTGATTGGTTTTTGATTGAAACATATTTTATACATTTGAGAAATGGATAGGGCACAAGTTACAAAACTTAGAAAATAGAATCCCTCCCCAAATAATCAACAAATATTTACAAGCTAATAACAAAATACATAACACAATGTCAATGGTGCTGATAAGTGTTGATAGGTTGATAGATGGTAGAGATTCCTCGGATAAATTTAACCGTCTACAACAGTCTACCTGACAGCATGACCCTGACACAGCAACATCAGCATCATCACCCCTGCGCAGACCTTCATACTCAGCAAACGCCTCAAGTGTGAACCTACCAACACAAATAGCATACCAGATGCCTCCACCACCAGCATTGAGAGACTCTTACAACTGGCCCCAAATGGTAACATGGTCAACCAAGAAACAACCTCACAGAGAAAAGAAAAACGGCATTGGTGATCTTGAAAATAATACTACCATCACAATAAGAGAAGCCGACAAGGGTAAAGCAGCAGTCGTCATGGATATCTCTTACTTCAATCAACTAATCAACAGGACTCTCTCGGACACCACCACATAGCAAACTATTGCCAAAGACCCAACTGCTCATCTTGAACGCAAGCCCAAGAAAACCCTTAGAGAACAATGAGATCACTGACACAATATTTAACCAGCTTTACCCCATCAATGCCCAACCCCCATATTCCATAGCGAAAATCAAGAACTCACCAAATGTCAGGATTTTTATTGCTTCAGAGGATCTCAATTCTTCAACGCCGACCAGTTCATCTCCCGTCTCTTTGCACCCTCGGTTAAATAGGGAAAGTCCTACATCAGCGATTTCGTATTTCCTCAACCAGCTGAATGAAGCACATCTCACATGGACCTCTTCACCAGCATCCTCCAACAAGAAGCCCGAAAAGTAATATAATCTACTCTCAACATCTGTGTGACCAGGTCGACACTAAGTTGACCAATAACAGCATCATCAACCTCTCCTCCAGTTGCTTTCTACAAGCAAATCCACGGACCTCAAATGGGCTCACCGCCATCCCTCCTCATAACTTAGGTCTTCCTGACCTTATTCGAATAATCATAGCTCTCCACTGCTCCATTGCAGCCTCTTTGCTGGTTCCACAAGGTATATGAAACCTTCATCACCATAGCCCATTACGATAACCCCGACCTTCTCCTACAACATCTCAACGTCCAGCCAAGAGTCAAGTTCACCATAGAAACCAAAAATGACCATCACCTCCCCTTTTTAGATGTCTCGGTGCAAGCTTCAGAGCTGTGAACGTCCGTCTACACATGCATACTCTGAAAAACAAGGATCACACCATCAATTTGAAGGCTAACAAAGTCCCGTCAACAAACAACTGGTGCCAATGAAAACACAAAAATCCGATGAGCACCGAGCCATCGACCCTACCATCCATTCACTGCTGTTGGAGCTTATCCGAGGAGTCTCTACTAATCAACACCTCAGCACCAATCATCATCCAACCACTTCAAAGCCGCCAGCATCAACCATATTGGCCTCTATTTCTACCGGTATTGACCATTAATTATGTAATTATTGTTTATTTACAATTGGTTATTTGGTAGCTTGTGCGCCTGTTTGGCTTGCAGGGGTTGATGCAGCTTATTGTGCATGCCTCTGGATCTTTCGATCAGATGGTGTATATATGGCACCAGTCATGCCAGTTGTCCTGTCCTTAATAAGGATTTGTTTGTCAGCTCCTCCCCATGTGCCGGAGACTGCACAAAGGTAATTTAGGTCCTTGCTACACCTACAAATTCAATCTTATGACGTGGGCTGCCGTGGGTGGGTTGGTTGTGGCTTACTTTAGATATAGGTATAACTAAAACTTCCTTCCATACGGAGGGGAGCTTTCCTACTTACCAAATGAGGTTGTATAGTGTTAATAGTATGTTTGTGGATTTGAAGGAAACTTCTTAATTAGATGGTAAAACAAAAAATGGTAGGAAGTGATGTCCAGACCTGGAGCTGTACCCTTTCCCTTTTATTTAATACCTATTGAAGATCCTCCATGGTGAATGGTTGTTTGTGGGTTGTTTGGGAATGATTTATGATGCCTGTTTGTGTTGTTTGAATGCTGGTGATGTGGCTGCTAGCGTCCCGCAAAGTGTGATGCAATCGTATTTGCTTTGGCTTCGGGTTGTGTGTGTTGTAATATTTGGAGGATGTTGCCGTTTTAGGCGCGTATGACTTGGAGCTTGTTCCAGATTTGTTGTTGATGTATGTCGTTCTGCAAAGAATATATAAATCATTTTTCGCACATACACGTATGTAGGCTCTACATTCCTATTCAAAATGTGACTCACAATCTGTATCTTACAACTTCAGATAGGAGCGAATTGAGGGTTGTCCTGATTGGTAAAACAGGAGTCGGAAAGAGTTCAACAGCAAATACGATACTTGGTTCTCAAGTTTTCAAGGCAAGGGCATCTCCTAAATCTGTAACCGAAAAATGCAATTTTGAGCGACGGGAAAGGTTTGGAAAGAGGATCATGCTCGTTGATACACCCGGATTATTTGATACTTCCACTCCAAAACAGGTCATCGAGAATGAGGTGAAAAAATGCATCGGCATTTCGGCCCCAGGACCCCATGCCTTTCTCCTGGTGATGTCCCTTACAAACAGGTTCACGGAAGAGGAGAAGAAGGTTCTCGAGGAAATTAGCAATATGTTTGGAGTGCAGATGATCAACTACCTGATTGTATTATTCACTGGAATAGATCAGATTGAAAAGGGGACTCTTGAGCAGCATATTGATGAATACCCAAAAGAATTCCAGAGTATTGTCCAAAATGCAGGGGGCAGCTATATCACGTTCAACAACAGGGGGAATGACTCAGAAAAAGAGGATGACGTTAATACACTTCTTAACCGAATCAATGAAATGGTGAAGAAAAACGGAGGTGGCCATTTTACATCGGAGATGTTCGCAGCAGCTGAGAAAGTCATCCTACAGCGAATTGCCAATGAGCTAGAAGCACAGAAGGAAGACGTGCGGAAAAAGGTTGAAGATGAGATACGAGAGGAGGTTGAGGAAAAAATGAGAGCAGAATTTGATGCAGAGAAAAGTCGTCTTGGGCGTCTTCATGAGAGAGATCTTCAACAATACAAGATCTTGCAGGGTGAAATGGACAATGAACGCAAGAAGGACCGGAAGAACCCAAAAGAACCAAAAAGCTTGAGAACATCACTCAGACCAGTTTTGATAGATGAAATGAGGGCAAATGCGGAAAAGAAACTACTTCATCAAATTGAAGAAAGCGAAGGGCCCGAAAAAGCTGAGGTTCACAGAAAACTAGCCGGTGCTGGTCGTGAGATTCAACAACTCCTACAGAAGAGGAGGGCAGAAGCAGAGGGTTCATCAGACGTCTTTTTAGAAGAAGCTAATGCTGCAGAAAGAAGATATCTCGAAGAGTTAAGGGATGAAGAGAGAGATAACATACAAAAGGAAGTCGGAATTTTGCAACAAATAAAGGAAACAATCAAAGGAATCGGTACGGGATTCTTAAGCCTGTTCAAATGAAACAGAATGGGCCATGCGACAAGATTCATAAAGTTTCAATTAAAGAAGTTTTTCCCCGATGCATATATCTTTTCTCTCACCTGTAAACATCCGGTAGTTTAGAACTGCTTCTTCTACATTCTCTCCCCAGAGAAATATGTTGCAATATTGCTACAATTAAGATGTTGCCTTGTATGGTCGAAGGAGACATTGATTGGTAATTGGCTGAAATCATACCGAACATTGGGTCTATACTTTGTCATAATTAATGGCTTGACTGAAGCGCACTCACTAGCGATTATAAGCCATCTTCAGTTAACTCCCTTCCCTAGCCAATCAACGACGCGGTACCATTCGCAAAATGAAAATGGCCACGCCCATGTTAATCCAATCCTGTACTCGTGGACTTCGTCAGCAAGGCATGCATTAGCCAGCGAGAGAGTCTGTCGCAAGTTATGCCTTGCTGGAGAAGATGAGGAAGTAGCAATACAACATAGCTTATGTCAGAAGATAATATTGACCTGAGTAACAAATTTGATGAGAGAACAGTTTTCCGTGGTATATATACACACTGTAACTCAACTTAATCATGACAATGTAAATTCTTCGAGGAACGTGCGTCAAGGGTTTCTGACTTCACTTATTCATTTTATTGCATAAAACGTACTACACAGCAGCAAGCGTTTCCGAAGCGTGAAGGCTCGTCTATAGTGCAAGTCGCCATAGCAACCCACGTGCTGCACGTGCTTCTCTTGCAAATTACCCTTGTTATACATTAATGAATAGGACGATTGCTTTATGAACAATGTTTCTAAATGTCCTGAGAAAATACAAATTATTACCTGTTTAATGTATTATTTATTGAGATAAGACAAGTAAATTATTACAAATATATTCTCCTTGATTATAAATTTCAAGCAAAATGCCTAGTTTGGTAAAACATTAATTCCAATATCTGTAGCAAATACATAATAAAATGAAATGGTAAATAAATAACCGCCAAAAATTATATATTTAAATTTTCTCTCATTGCTCACGATATTTTGGGTCGAAAAAATATGACAAAATTAAGTGACTGTATATATTTCACAGAGATAGATTTGGACAATATTCTGATATGTACACCAACATCCTTGAAGGCTCTTTCAGCAATGAAACACTCTTTGAAATGGTGTGCATTGGTTATTCAAATCAAGCCGCTCATGTTTTTTTAATACAGCACTTTGTATTGGACTGTTTCCTTTGGTTGAATACTCTTTGTCGTTTCTTTATTACTCACAGTATGTCTTATTTTAGTTTGTTTTTATATAAAATTAATTTGGACAAAAATCATATACTTGAACACTAATTCACCTGAGCAAATATGTTGCAATTATATTATCCCCCGCCACAACAACATTGTCGGAGAATATCGAAATCTCCGTCCGTGTGTCCGGGTTTCTTTTCCGCCAGAACTAAAAAAAACTGTGAGGCCTAGCTCAATGAAACTTGGCATGTGGAACAGTCATCATGTGTAGGTGTGCCTTTCGGTGTTTTCGATTTCTTTGAAATTTTATTTGTAGCTGTTTCCATGGAAATATTATTTAACATATTGTTTCAGGACCACAACTCCCAAACTGTAAGGATTAGCTCAATGAGACTTGGTGTCTGGAACAATCATCAACTGTTGTGTTTCGGTTTTTTCTCACCTTTTCGGATTTCTTTTTTAGGCATTCTCATGGCAAAACATATTTATCTTGATTCTGAAACTCAATACACTCAATTTCAATTCCGGAACAGATCTTGAAAACTCTTAGGCAGAGATTATTTTTTGGGGGGAAGTATATCAATTTACTACGAATGAGTGATTTAGGATTTGTTAAAGAATAAGGCTCCATAATCATTGTTTTTAACTTTTCCCACTTGGCGGGAGATATAGTTGACTGTCTGCTTGTTTTCACTTGAATTTACGATGTTCATTTATTTCATACAATGGCAACACCGTGGTTGATTTCAGAGAGCTTTTGAGTTTACACATATAAAGTACTGTTCTTACGATACGATTTGTAGATAAAACATGTAGTATACAACTTCAGTTTGATTCTACAAGTTGTAACTACAAATCTCACAGTATGAACGCGCCATTAGTTTTTGTCATTCCTATTGATGATGATTGATGATTGATATTTATTGTTATATATGTTGATATTTGATGCTGTTCAATAATGACCTTTATGTCATAGTCAAAATAATTCCTTCGCAAGTCGTAGCTTGAAAGCGTAGAAAATGTACCGAACTGCAGCAAGGCTTGCATTGACCAGTGATGGATACTGGCATGAGTTATGACTTAAGTAATAATCACGAAAATCATTTTCACTCTTATTCAACATTTAAACTTAATGAAATTTAAATTATAATGTTACTTTCAGTTATTTGAAATATATATATACTTTATTACTCTTCTTGTTCTTCCCAAATTTAATTCAGCTCATATCTTGAATCAAATAAAGCTTTTATTTTGAATATTGTTGTGGTGCTTATTTTTTCATTTATTATTTATGTTCATCATTTACCATGTTTTCAATGCGTTTTCAATCGTATAACACGAACCGTCAAGCATCTCTGCTGGGAGAAATCCAGGATCCCGATATGGCCTTGTGTTAGGATGGAACCTGGCATATAATGCGGGGGTTATAGTCGTTGGCTCTGTCCGTCTTTTGTTTCTGGTTACAATTCGGAATTTGTCTGTTTGAAGGTTAGGGCTTGTTTCTGGAGCAGGACCCATATTTTCGAAGCTCTCTTAGCGCTAAGATAGTCGTAAGTGCCATTCATTAACATTGACTTACGACTATCTTAGTGCTAAGAGTGCTTCGAAAATATGGGTCCTGATCTCTAAAACTGCTTGACCAATCCTCACCAAATTTGGTATACTGTCTACCAATATCATGTAGATGTGCCTTTTTATTATTTTTTGGGGTGGAGGATTCAACTTTTCAGATTTCTGACTTTGTCTATTAGAAAGGTAGTAAGTCAATTGGAATTGGGGGAAGGAGGAGACATCTGTTTTTATGAACAAAACACCTTATAGTTTGATGGCTCTTGTTACATACCTCAATGTTGGCATTAACATTTTTTAGTTTCTTGGAATTGATCAGGATAAACAATTCGAAAATTCATTTTTATTTTCCCCTGCAAACTCAATTCAGTACATATGTTGGTCGTTATTTCATTGCATTGGAAAAAATTGCCATTCGCCATGAAATTCCAAAATATATGATTTTTAAAAAAAAATTATTATCAAAAGTGGGTAAATAAAGTATGTGGTGCAGTTGTAGCGCTTTGAGCTACTGCTTGCAAGATGGATATATGCGCGTTTTAAAGGTACATCAATTGAAGGGGTGCATTCAAGAAGGGCACATGTTCTATGCATATAACATGGCACATGAGCCCTTTTTGAACGCACCCCTTCAATTGTGTTTGGAGTCACATGTGCCAAACATTATATGTTATTTTATCGACAGGTACTGACTGTTGCCGAAAAATGCCATTTTGATGATAGGCAACTCATTATACCGGCGATATAAATGTAAAAGTATCAATTTCTGATCGAAAACCGGACAATCCACAGCGTGTGGCGACTTGACGATTGAGGATGAATATGCATAATGAACAAGTTGAGTGAAATTGTATCAACATAAATCAGTACATATCCGTTTGTTGGCACATATTAAAGCAAACTAATTTTTTTATGAAACATGATGGATGCATCTTTACGCGGGGTATTACTTTTTTTATTCCAGCGGTATGTAACACCTTGGTATATAGTCATCGCTCTGTCCGTCTCTTTGTCCGTCCGTCTGTCCGTTCGTAATCATTTCTTTTCCGGAACAGAACCCGAAAACCGTTCATAATATATTTGAATGTGTATTAACCACTAACTGAAATGGAGCCTAATAATATTTTCATATTGTTTCCCATAAAAACGTGTTGGATTTGAAATTGGATTCGTTTGTGAAGCAGAACTTCAAATCCCTTCATCATATCTCCCTGAAATTCTGCATGTGTATTACCAACCTACTGACTACTTACTTACTGGTAATTTAAGGATTTACAATTAGCTTTTAAAGATGGGTATTACAAATTAGGCGGGGCCGGTGGGATATGTCATATTCTGAAGAATCTGTATTCTGTATAACGTAGCCTACATACATACATAAACATACATACAGTATAAACTGTTTAGATTATTATTATTAGATTAGTTCTTCCCGTTGTAAATATTTAGGTTCAAATCCTCACCAGGATTCACGGCTTGTTATACAATGCATGGCTATGTCATATAGCCTACCAATAATTAAAATAAATGAAAATGTGCTGTCAATTGACATGGTGCAAGCCCAATATGTAATCTTCAAGACTAAAAAAGAAAACGTACGTGAAACGGGCATTATTCTTCTGGAAAAATTATGTTTATGTGGTTATTTCTCAAAAAGGGGCAAACTTGTTTAATTTGCTAATGTCACTTTTATAATATACATATATATAATAATCTCTCAGAGCTACACTGTTGTTGGCATGTTACAAATATAGAAAATGATGTTTTCTTTTGTAATCTTTTATGATAAAATACATTATCAACAAATTTCAAAAGTCATATTAACAAATACAACTAAATGAAAAATAATTCAAACATTATAAGTTGTATGATACATAGTGTTGAAGTACAATGAAAAACTATTGGCAAAGGGGGATAACTCCTGATCACTGCTTAATAAATTTCTCGTGACCCTTTTAATTTATCTCATTCATAATACAACAAAACATAAACCATTTTACACAACCATAACACCGTACCTTTTTATTTATTAGTTAGCAAAGATACTTTTTTAATGTTTATCACAGCACACTGGTGATGATAAATTGACCGAATTTTTAAGGTTCTGCAAATCAAAATCTGACAATTAGAGATTTTTTTAGAAACATTTTTAATTAAGTTAGATAGTTTTCATTATATGTTTGTTCACAAGCTTAAAAATGGTTTAACATGTACAAGTAAGAGTTAAACTGGTATACATCCCGGGGCTTGTCGACAGTTTAACTTGAACTTAAAAACCGTTAATGCTTATGCTCATACAAATTATGAAACCTATTGTTTATATATCTGAAGTTAACAATATAAGGCATGGTTGAATCCGTAAATAAAATTAGGATTACAAATATATGTAAAACAGTGTACAAGTGGCGAGTCTTGTCTTAGATCAAACGCTAAGCTCCGCCCACAATAGTACCGCATCACTCATGTATCACTGCGCGCAAAACGCGGATCACAGTGAGGGGAGGTAGATATCTAATCTATAGTTATAACTAGCTGTATTACTCTATCTTTTAACCAAGCTACAAATAGAATCATTCGAACGTGTTTTTAAAAAATACAAGAGAAAACAGCATGTGGTAGCCCAATGCCCTGACACAGCAAATTGATTGCACTTCAGCACCCGTGTGGTCTCATCCTGTCTCAAGGTAAAGCGTATAATATTAAAGAGCTTCTCTCCATGTTCATTCCCTGGGTTAGAACTTGCTTGCCACCCCGATTTTCAAAGTCAAGAACAAGTCTTTACCAGTTAGTGTATGCAGGTGGTCAAGTATCTGTCTGCGTCTTAGGTTATTGGACCAACTGTTGGAATAACGACAACATGAACTTTACATGTATTCCTTTATTAGATCAACTGATGTACATTAGTCTTAAATTTCAACCAAAGAATACAAGTTCTTAAATAGTTTTTCAATAGTTCGGTTTTGTACTTTTCAGTAGCCCTATTAACACTTACTTCTAAATCTCAAACCAAACTTGTCAAACTTATGCTATCTCGATGGATACAACGTTTAATTTGGTGCACAGAAAATTCATAAAAATATTTTTCAGAAAACGCCTCGAGAAAATCCAATGTTTCCAAAATCAAGCGTCATATCCATGACAGATATATAAATACACATCTTTAAAGTGATTCGTAAAGTTAAAAGTCTATCAAGAAAAAGTAAATGAAAGATGTCAATGAAAGTCATGGTACAGTGAAAGAAGAAAAACAAGTTTTAAGTATTATATGATAAACAAAAGAACTTAAAGAAAAATGGCATTAAAATTATCGATGAAAATTAACCACTTAAATTTTCCAAACACTTTGTTAATCTAACAGATGACAAGTTAATGAAGAAATGAAAGAAATTTCCAATTCAATAACGAGAGAGGTGGATAGCAATTGCAAAAACAAATTTAAAATATCCTTCAAGAACTGATGAATCTGAAGGTTGAAGCAGCCGTAAAATTATCACCCAGAATTCGTTACAGAAGTTTCGTTTTCATTGAAATGAATCAGCCGTTAATGAAATGATCAATTTCGTTATAATTATATCCTCATCAATCAAAACATTATACATAGGTTTGGAATTAGATAATGGAGACAACACTAAAGCAATGAGTCAAGTCTTTGATGTTATATATCACTTGCTAGTCCAGTCCGAGTCCGGGTCGTCTACTCCGTGATGGGCCTCTTGTCCATGGAGTATTCTGAAGTGAGACTGGCGGACTCCACCTCCTCCTACAGGTGCTCCATCTGGCGCCGTAGGTCCTGCAGGTGCTGGTGGATGTCATGCATCTGTTTCCGGGCGTTTTGGAAGGTGGACGCTGCTGCATCAGCCGATATCTCAATCTGTTTGAAACTTTCATCTGCTGTGGTGTAGTCCTCCCAGAAGTCGTCGCTGTCATCCATGTTTGTGTTGTTGTTGTGTTGCGTGTTGTAGAAGGTGCAGCTAACAACAACCTCTTTGCCTGCAGGCTCACTGTAGGACTGGCTGAACAACACTTCACTGGCACCGTCATCCTCGTCGTCTGCGTACATGCTGTCCGTGCTAATGTCATCTCTCTGTTCTGAGATGTCCAGATCGGACTCTGTCCTCTCTGTCACTGCTGGAGACATGCGAGACCTTCTCCAGTTCACTAACTCCGGGGGAGATCTCAGTTCATCATAACCAGCGAATGAAGGTAAGACTTCCTCAGTAGGAGTTCTGTCTTCCAGGTCCTCCAGAATGTGCTTGACAGACAGCAGTTCGCTGAATGTCTCCTCAATTTCCGGTATTCCTCGCGACGTGAGTTCTATACTTGAGGAACTTGGAAGTCCTGAAGATCTGGATTTTGCGGTGAAACTGCTGTCAGAATCGTCAGAATCGTCATCAGAGCCATCACACTCATAACGAGGTCGTCCATCAACAACAAAGCTGTTAGTGGTTGACTTTTCAACATCAACGATTCCATACGCATCAATTACCTCTTCAATTTGCTGGGATTCACGTGTCGGTGGCGTGTTTTCTTACTCTGAATCATCCTTTGTCTGTGATTCCCTTCTGTTTCCGGGTTGACTGATATTCATTTCCTCAGTTCTCTCTGCTTGCTTTAACTCTGCGGGAATCTCGGGCTTTTTCACAACGTTCCGTTTTTTCGACTTATCCTTTTTACTTTTTTTCTGACTGGATTTTTTCTTTTTTCTTTTCAATGTTCCATCGTCGACTTTTTCCTTATCATCCATCTGTCCAAGTTCCATCATACCATCGTTATTCGAAAGTTGTAAAACATCCGTACTGTTTGAAATGTTTGTCACACTCTTTTCAACCGACATCACTGATCCAGGAACAACCAATTCCTCCACAACCTCCTCGGCATCATTATATTCTGAACACCTTTCTTCATTAACCTTAGAAGAGTCATTCTCAACATAGTCACCCAACAGTGTCATGGGTCCTTAATCAACAGGAGGTGAATCAGATTCAACATCATCGTGAAAATCTTTGTACCTTTCTTCCATGTCCTCGTCCTGGCTTTGACTTTCAACCAGACTAGACAATCTCTTGAAACCGTCTCTCCAAACAACTGCACTTCCTTCATCTGCGAGTTGTCCTCTAATGCCTCAATCGCCTCCTCATCATCCTCGTCTATCTCTGGCAAGGCGTCCATAGCGGACAGACTCAGCGGAGGGACATGTTTTGGAGATGCAGGCTCATTTGGCAATTAGTTGGAAGAGGAGTCCTTAGCTTCTGGTTTTGTCACAGAGTCTACTGCTCTTGCTGTCACGTCGTTCATTGGTGTTGGTCTGTCTGCCTCTACAGATCCGTTTGATGTGGATGTGTTTTCTTGTTTTGCAGTCACTTCTGGGATTGAAGTAGATCCGGGGTCGTCTGTCACTTCAGTCAACTGTGGCTTTGATGTGTCTTCTGTTGTTGTGGTAACGTTTTGCAATGGTGTGTCTCTTGCTGGTGTTGAAACATTTGGTAATGTTGTGTCTGCTTTTGTCATCACGTTTTGAATTGCTGCAGGACTATCTTCTGTTCCATCAGTTACACCGGAATCTGTTGCGTGTATGGATTTGTGAATATGTTCTGTTGCTGTCTCTTATTTTATGTGGATGTTCACTATCACTAGTAACCGAATCCTTCTTAAACACTGTTGGTGGTCCATTATCATAATCACTGCGGGCTCTTTTACTTCATCAGACACTTATAACCTGGTATTATCACAAACATTCGAGTCATTTGAAGTACTAGTAGTTGAAACTTCAGAACAAACCTCCCCTGTTTTACTAGTTTCCACAGGATTGTCACTCTCCTTAGCATCATCGTAACATTTAGAATTTCTCTTTTTCTTGCCTTTTGATTTTGATTTTCCTTGTTTCTTTTAAGTTTGTTGTAGTTTCTCAGCACCCTTTGTTGCTTTTGACGTAACAACAGTGTCTGCAGGTATGGTTGGGCATTCCTGAAGAGATGCGTCTTGTGATGCCATTGGAGCTTCATCTGTTGATACACTTTGTGATGCACCTTGTGAAACAGATGGTAAAGCATCTTTTGAATCCGTCTCATCCACATCAACTGTATCTGAAGATGGGTCATGTCCAATTTCAGCAAGCGTGGACGTCGATGAGTCTGATTTTGGAGGTGTTTCTCTGGAATCTGATAGAATTTGCACCAACAATTGGTTTCCTTGCTATCCTTGGTGATAATGATGTGTCTTTTGATCGTTCTCTTGGACTTTTTGATTGTTTCTTTGAATCAAGGGATCAATATTCTGTAAATTCCTTTTCGGAACAAATGTCAGCCAGGTTATACGACAAGTCAATGCAACTGATAAACATTTCGTCCATCTGCTCCTCGTCGACAGGGATGTCGTCATCCAGTAACAATGGAGATACAGGTGATTCCTGAGAAGCTCGGAGAGATATTTTGTCAGTGCCAACATTAAATCTCTTTGAAGTTGGAGATGGACTGGATGTTTCTCCGCCTTTGACATCTTCCAAAGGCAATGTGAAACTGTAACTGTCTATAACTACCTGCCCAAGTGCTCGTTTCTTTTTCACATTCCTCTTCCCTTTCCGTTCAGGACCTGGAGCAGATGCAACTGACTCGGCTGTTGCTGTTGCTGTTGCACCTTCGCCTGGTAGCTTATCGGACAGTTTGTCTAGGATTGTTCTCTCAATAGACCTCCCAAGTTCTTTTAGTCTCTCACTGGAGCTCTGCTGAGGAGTGGTCTGTTTGGGCAGCACGTATCTCTGAACCTGAGGAGTCGACAACAGGGGAGTGCTGTACCCAAGTGTACTCACGTCAGCTTTTTTGTCTGGAGATCAAGTTCCTTGAGACCCACAGGCACTTCCTGGACTGCCTAGAGGTGACCCAGGTGAATGCTGGCCCAGGTCTGCGAGCACATCGGGTCTCTTGGACCTAGGTCTCTCTTTTCTTGAAGTTGATGCACAAGCACCTTCTGTGGAAGCAAAGTCACTTTCAATATTCTGGGAACTTCTCTTGGATTTGCCTTTAGACTTCTTTCCCTTCTTCCTAGGCTTGTCCTAAAACTTTTTCTCCTGAGGTTCATCTTTCTTCTTCTTCTCGCCACCTTGTCTGTTGCCCATCTCGTTAGATTGGGGTGTCTCTTCACTGTCTAAGGAATCAAGCGGGGAGTAGAAGTTGGTTAAGGCTTGTGATAGAAGACGGGATTCAAGCACAGAAATGACAGTGTCAGCGGTATCGTCGCTCGAGTCACTCATAGGCAAGCCGTGATCCACCACCTGTAAGGATGAGGGTCCACTGCAAGCGGTGCCATAGTGCGATAGTCCAGTTGGAAGAAAACAGGGCCAAATTCAGTTCCTGGAAAGAAAAAATCGTTATACTAGTTATGTCAATTCTTTTTTAATCGCACATATGAATTTCATTTTTTGTTGTTGGCTCTGTAGCTCAACAGATTCTATATAATACATCATATAAGGTTGAACTATTTGAAAATCCAGAAGTTACCACCTCTTTAATCAAATACACAGTGGCCAAGTGGCGTATTGCCTATGACCCTTTCTGGCGGACAATGTGACACCAAACCTGCAATTCATAATTCTCAATAACCGATGCGTATACTCACAAGACTTCAGTTTTCTCAGATTTTTCGTTCTTGAGAAAAAATTAAAAGATGGGAATAGTTTCTGGACTCGGTGGCCCTTATTTTGGGGTAACTCTGTCATCAAATCTACAATTTAAGGATTAAGCACTGGAGAATTAGACGAAAACACTTTTTAGAACATAGTCCCTGTGGCCTTAATTTGGTTCCACAGAGTAAACAAAAATGGGATTAATAATTCCAATCAGCCAAGGAGTTCCTACTGGAGAAGATATTAAGGATGTTAGGTTGTGCCCCTGTATTCATTGGCTAAGGAGAACCAAGATTTCATTTTTTCGAACTGGAGATGATGCAAAAAGGAGCTCAGGTAGTGACCCTCGTTGGGCTTATTAAGAGCCACAGAGGCACCAAAATCAATCTTTATAATCTCCATTGTCCAAAGTGTCTCTGCACAAGATGCCAACCCTATAGAGCCAATGCTTCTTTGGAAGAAGTCCAAAAAGAGCAAGGTTTATGGACGAATGGACTGAAGGTCTTGACAGCTGAACAGACGCCAAATTATGCTATGCATTCAGCCTGATGAGCTAAACATGTAAGAATATAAATTTCGAAACAATTTAAGTTAATGAAACACTTTTGTCATACATTTTAATAAAGAACGTTACCGTTTCAAATTATTTGGGCTTTCAAGTTCATATCAGTTTAAATGTATTCAGATGACTAACTAGACATGCTAAAGAGAATCTACATGTATGCTGTACACCAGCTCCTAAAAATTAGATAACGGTCACGGACATATATGCAAAGCTTCTCTCTTTTTTGTTTCCAAACCAGGTAATTCTTAAATGGTATTTGACCGATAGACTGCTCATAAAAATGAGCATACATAAGACTTCCTTTCCAAATGTTTTAACAGAATCAACTATGATTTTAAAAGTATATTTATTACTTTATTTTCTGGATTTATGACGTTTTAATATCAGGAAACTAAAAGTTCGAAATAAATAGTATGTATTACCATTAGTGTTCTTTGTAAAAACACGATGGTGAGAATGTTATAATCCATGTTTATCAGAAGGATTAAACTGATTAGAAATTAAGTAACTTGTCTATTCCGACATAAACATTAACTCTTACTATGAATCATAAGGCCTATGCATAAACCATGGACAAGTGTAGGTAAACAAATATTGGTCGACTCACACCTACTTTGTTATGTATCAACAACAGGTGGTAAACTGATCAAGCAGGAACAATTACACAAGGAATTTGCCCGACGGCCATTTCCTCGTTACATCGTTTACCCGGCAAAATGTCCATTTGTTAAAACGATTCTGCCTATAACTAATATGGATCATTGTGCCTGTTGCATTCACAGGAATCACTAGATAACAGATAGATATACTTTACAAGCTCTCTGTGTAATGATGAATAATCTTTATCACTAACATTGAGCATTGTGCCTATTGTATTTACAGGAATCACTAAAGAACTGTTAGACCATCTTGCAAGCTTTCCGTGTTTAATGTTGATGATTCTACCTATCACTGACCTTGTGCATTGTACCTATTTTATTTACAGGAATCACTATTGAACACACGTAACTCCAAAGCTTGCAATGTTTAACATTGATGATTCTACCTATCACTGACCTTATGCATAGCTTTTACTGTATTTGCAGGAACCACCAGATAACGTTTCGACGTATCTAGCAAGCATTATGTGTGGTATTATGATAACTCTCTATCACCAACAGTTGAAATTGTTTCTAATGTACTTACAGGAATCACAATAATCACATATAGGAAAGTTTTTTCTAGTCATTTGATAGTTAGACAGGGGCGTCTGTTGAGCTCTTTTCTATTCACAATCTTTGTTAATGAATTAACCATTCCAATCAGCATAAACTGTACTCATTGCTACAGCGTGTGGAGATCACAATGTGTCGAATCTCATGTTCATTCTGTCATTAACAAAAGTCTTAAAGACATCTACACTCAAACATGGTGTTCAAAAGAATTAGTTGTCAAGTAAATAATTTTCAGATTCAAAGGTTAAAATTGACTTATTCAAAGACGAATATTTATCCTGTGTTGATATAAAGAAATTGCAATAGCAAGCTAACGAGGCTCATATATCATGATTAATTTTGCTGATAGAAAATGGCAATACAGATTGATTGATTGATTGATTGATTGATTGATAACATAACGGTAAAACGTACCACACAACTTCTGTGGTATAACGATTACCTACGATCAGAGTTGTGTTTCTTTTGTTTTTACAGGAATCACGATACAAATGCGGTACGTTTTTCTTTTACATAAACATGCTAGATATGGTCGCTTCACTTGCGCTACACAATGAAAATGATAATAGTTTTCCTAGCTTTACCTCAAGTTCCATAATTTAGTCTCAGTTGCGTGTAGTTATATGCATTGGAGAAATGAATAATACAAATGAGTATTAATGATTCAGTAGATGTGATATTCTCAAATTTCAAATCAATATATTTCTTTACTGTAATACGGCATGTTAATAACGAACAAAACTATATTTTAGACGTTTTGAGGGAATTTTCAACGTTTGTAATAACCATTTAGTCTGACGCACGTTATGTTTTCCTTAACTTCCCTTCAGTAAGAAACATACATGTAATCCTGCCCTTTGATTATGTAAGATATAAGAACCTTTAAAGCAGTCTAGATCCTTTTTCGGAAAGTCTAGATAAACTGAATTAAAGCATTTAAAATATAATCTTTAGGGTGAAGGTATAGTAATTTAAAACTATCCATAGACTAAATTTAAGTCAACATGATAATCGCTTGAAAAGCAAGTCAGATTAGATTTCATTTCTCTAAAGCTCCTTACAATATTTGATGAAATAGTCACCTTTATCCATGAATCAATAATTATTATTTATAGATATTTTAGAAAGTGTCAGTATGTCACTTACTTTTGTAACAGAATTTGAACTTGCAAGCATAAACACACATTATTAAGAAAATCACTTAAGTAATTGCACATGAAGAATAAATATGTCATAAATAATATATTAATCTATATGTATCATGCATACATATCTACATGTACATAGGTTATTGAAAGTAGTACACGAACATACAGGAAGACCTATTTCGTAAGTGAGGACCTTGTTAAGTATAACAAAATGACTACAAGATAACATGTCGATGTCACAGTGACAGTACTATATGGTCGGTATGTCATGTGCGTCAGTGTACGTCAGTGTACGGTAAGTACACTCAGCACAACCAACTACCGGAACGGTGAATCTGTGCACATTGGCTTGGTGTCAGAATAACATACCAGCACACAAGCAGGAACCAACTGGTAGCGTGTGTGTAGCTCGTCAGTCTTTTGTATGATCTATACTCCACCGTACGTTATCACTTAAACTTACCTCTTGAACAAAAACATAAAATCTTACAGAAAATGACTTAGTTTACTTAAGTTCCTAGCTTATTAGTTTTAGTTAAAACATCTCTTTTGGTCAATCATAATAATATCTATGAATATACATTTCTCTTTCTGATTTAAATTTGGGACATACAAACAAATAATGAAATTCGTCTTAAAAACATTTCAAATTAAAAAGAGTGCATTCACTATCACTAACTGGTATTCTCAGCCATCTACCGGTCTCGATTTGAGGACAATGATAAGAGGTTCAACAAAATACTATGATGTCCCCAACAGTTGTTTCGTGACGTCACATACAAATAAATAGAGGATATCTGTCTTTTCTTGACTAATACCATGTTTATCTCATCGAGTGAGGTAGAAAGGTTATATTTTCACGAGTGGCGCAGCCACGAGTGAAAATATATAACTTTTCTACTTCACGAGATGAGATAAACATGGTATTTGTCAAGAATTGACGGATATTCTATTTATTATATGATATTATCCATGTAATTACGTCCGAAAAGGGTCGTTTTCACGTCAAGCGGCCGCAAGGAACAGCCCGTCACCACAGTAACACTGTGACGTCATAAGCCAAATCGCCGCGCGAGACCATTGTTTTATGACGTCAAATTATATCAGTCACCGTTCGCAGTGAAAATATAAGTTATTTTCACTGTAGCTTGATAGCGAGTTTATTTCACTGATAAATCCCTGTATTTCACTGCCCGTCATATAATAAATACTGATAATCGCGCTGAAACAATGGTTGTTGGGCAAACATGATGTGTGCACATGTGTTCGTATTGTAAATTTCAAATCATTTTTCTCAACAAAATGGGTTATAAATAAAAACATATCACCACTTCGAAGTCTAATAATTCTCTCACATAAAATACCGGGTCAATGCAGGGTGATGTTTACTCCCCCTAATGTTACAATGGTATTATTATGAAAGCCAATGATCACTACAACGCTTAAGGTTACAACGTATTACACCCCGACCTTTGGCTGAATGTCAGAGCCCAGGTGATTGACAAATTGGGGGCATTCTTTTTCGGAGTTCTCACAATATCCAACATGGGGTCTTCAGGGCACGATAACTTATTAACTTTATTTAAAATGAAGTAGCAATAGAAATTCATATTGTTAAAAGTGAAATATAAGTAACTTTTAAAATTCTACCTTGAACCAACATTGATATAATTGAGTTAAGGGATATATTTTATGGATCGTTTTAATATAATGCTTTCGGTGCAGAATATCAAGTTTTACAATATTCATAAAACACAAGTTTCTAGGAGGAAACGTTATTTTCTACTATGTTTTGATTAAGCATAACTACAATAACATGTGTTGTAAAGTATAGAGAAGAGGGCTTTTTTAATTGGATAACTTGTGCCCAATACATTTCTTGAATGAGTAAAATATGTTTGATCAATAAAGTATAGATTGCAGAAATCAACACACATATTTTTAACTTTTATGAACCTTTTATTCCACAGCCAGACACATTTTATATATCCACCCAGTATCGGTGAGGAGTATAACTTCCACTTCTGAATCCTACTTTTATATACTATTTGACGAAGTTTGACCTGACTTAGCCGAAATATAATATTCTCGTCAATGTCAATATCACTTGAGAAGAGGGAGATATGTATTTATATTTAGTGAACTCGGAATCTGTAAATGTTGCAACTTGAATACTGTAGAAGACGGTTATCATTTTCTTATTGTATTTCCCATCAACTGTATAACTCAAATTAAATAAACCAAAACCAAATATCATGACAATCAACATCAATCTAGATTTACATTATTTCTGAACAGTTCGAGCACTCAAGAACTTCAAATTCTGTCCAAATTAAGGTAATAGCATTTGTACAAAGAACACATATTGGATCTTAAACTAATGCTCCTTTATTTCATTTGAATTTTTTTGACATTTATTTTTAAATTTTCATTTAAGAGATTATATATATATAAGCATCATCTCTAGTCTATACTTGTGTATATAGTGAGAGAGAGAGAGAGAGAGAGAGAGAGAGAGAGAGAGAGAGAGAGAGAGAGAGAGAGAGAGAGAGAGAGAGAGAGAGAGAGAGAGAGAGAGAGAGAGAGAGAGAGAGAGAGAGAGAGAGGGCCAGTTACGGTGTGCTCATCGTAGTTCTAGAACTAGAACTAGAGAACCAGTATGCATGTTACACTTTAGTCTGCGGTGCTTGAGGAAGGGTGCCGATAGTGCCGAGAATACCATGAAGAAATAGAACGTGAGAAGCCAAGTTCAAAGCAGTCTCATTAAAATCAGATCATTGATTCGTTCCCTAGGTCAGATCATAGATGAATGACAACTCAAATTAGCAAATAAGCATAGGGAACGAATCAAAGATCGGATTTAAATGAGATTGAGTTCCAAACCAAGTACCTGGACTTACACATGCAGGTACTGTATTTTATAATGCTGTCGATCTATCACATGGACTGCACGACATGGGTAGTATTATGGAGACGAAGTTCAAGGGCATGTTCTTGCTTGTGCAGAAATGATTGATGGAATGAAGAAATCATCTTCACAACGTCACGGGCGTAACGAAAAGATTTTCAAATCATCTCTCTCCGCCCTTGACTTCACGGCCCGCTTTTTTTGCGCTAAGATTTTAGCGTACTGCAGGCTCATCGAATAGGCTAATCAGAATAAACTTGCAATATGAACTTCTGATGTCAACAGCAAAGGCGTTTGCAGTGATACATTGCCGCTAGGCCTACTAAACGAAAACATATTTTAAATAGTTTCAAGCATTTACTTTACAGTCTTAAAACGTGTTACGATGTTACTGTATGATGACTGCCAAACTGGATACATTCATAAATTTCGCGTATGATTTTGCGCATGTTATCAGGTATCGTTTGTTAATTTCACAATATTGCAGCTGGAAGTACGTTCAAATGATTCCAGTGATTCAATTTAGTTGATTGTCATAGTTGTCATATAAGCTAAAAAAATAACAAGCACATGTTATTCACTCCGAAATCGAAGAAACCAAGTGTTCAGTTTGAATGAAACTATCATTAATGATTTCACACTATTTTTTTTCACAAAATACCAAATAACGCGTGTGGGATCGTGGTATTTCGATTAAACAATCTCAATTATTTAATACTAAACTACATACCGAAAATACAGGCTGTATAACGTTTTAAAAAAACTGTGATTTGATTTCTAAGTCTAACTAACTTTTATTTATAAATGTTTCAATTTTTAAATAAGCACGTTATACTAATTGAAATAGTCTTATTCAATGCGAAGATATATATTCAAATCTTTTAACTTTGTTTGAACGTGGGTATTTCTCATTTGCATATGAACTACATATGTCTCTGTTATAAACTTAACAATCAACCAATAACACTTCCTGGCTCGCATTTGGTCTTCTTTCTTAATTAGTATGTTTATGATAATATATTTTCATGTATTTAAGTACTATACGACGAGAATTGCAATGTACAAGGAGAAACGTTTACCCAACGTATGTTTCTAAAAATAACAATTTTAGAATTATCGCTTCTGCAGTACCGAATGTAAACGGTGATTTCATTGGCTGTGTGTAAGCAGCTGGTAAGGGGCGTAACTCGTGATCACAATAGATGCTGCTGCTTCGTTTCACAGTTTTCTGTGCTGTTGAGGGCAAGGTAAAAAAATGCATAGAATTTATTATATGGCAAGAAATAGACGTTGACATGTATCACCAGCTTACAGTTGGTATGAACACGGCTGTGCACAGCGGGACTAATAGTTGCGTATGATCAAATAGTTCAAGTGGGGCAACAGTAAAACCCTGGTGTAGCATCAACTGTTTTAGTACATTTAATCATGAGTAAAATCATGGTGACACCTGAAATAAAACAGTATGTGTAATTTATAACTTCAGAAAAGTCGTCACCAAAACGTGAAATACTTTCATTAATGGTACAAAAACATTATAATAGGCTGTGTTTGTTGTAGGTTCATGCACATCACGTCACTATATAATAAAATAGAGTCATGGGCTCTGTAGCTCATCAGGCTTTATATACTAATTCACATTTTAAACACATTTTAAATGCACTTTATATGGAGACCATACCCGTCTGACCTATCTTTGAGGCCAGAGATAAAATCACCTACAAATAAAGACAAACTTGAAGATTTAATTCGTTACCTTTCTTTCCTTTAAATTACCTCCCTTTAAAGAGCACATACAATCTCAAGATGAATGGCTTTTCAGATCATGACGTCTGTGACCTATATTTTGGGTCGCAGGATCACAAAATCTACAATTTAGAATCCTCGTTGGACAACGAATCTGCACACGACGTTTCAGCTCTCCAGACCTATTGGAACTGGAGAAGAAGATGAAAATTGGTTTTTAAGGTTGTGATCCTTGTGACCCTATTTGGGGTCAGGGGGTCCGAAATCTTCAATTTAGAGTTCCTATTAGCCAAGGAGTCTGCACACAAATTTTCAGCTCTCTAGACCCTTTGGAACTGGAGAAGAAGTTGAAAATAGGTTTTTGGGGTTGTGACCCCTGTGACCCAATTTGAGGTCACGGGGTCATGAAATCTACAATTTAGAATCCCCATTATCCAAGGAGTCAGCACACACAATTTCAGCTCCCTAGACCAAGTGGTTCTGGAGAAGACGATGAAAATGCGAAAAGTTTACAGACAGACGGATGGACGGACTGACGCAGGCCACCATGCCCTGCCATAAGCCCATCGGGCCTTTCAGGCAAGATGAACTAATGATATGTTATATCAATATCAGGTATAAAAGGAGGTAAGTACTAAATCCTGCTAAGAATGTTCTTGGTGTTTACAATGTATAAAACACTCACTCACTGCGTTGTTTATGGTAAGGCTATCCTTTTAATAATCCATATTGCACTAAAGAAGTCTCTGGGATTAATGTTATCTGCTTAGCTGATTCAAGAAATATTTTGACTTGGCCCTATTTTGATAAATGTGTTACTTGAATGATTTTCCGTGAGATTTCATCTTGCTTATTAGTTAACATGTGCATGTGTTTATTTCTAGAGATTAAATAATGAAGGAGTTGAGTAATGAATGTCAAGATAAAGGGGCACGAAGGAGCTAAGAAACTTCGTATTGTAAGTGATAAAGAAACTACAATCAATATCACACGTTGTATAACCCATCGAATTCTAAATGTCCATCACTCATCTAATAAGAACCCTTTTACGATTACCCGTTTGCCCGTTTACCTAGCCTAACAATATTGATACAAGCAATGAGCTAGCCTACGTAAAGTGTGTATTTAGATTCAAGGTTATATAAATATAAGTTCTGATACACTGAGTCACGCATACATTTTCATACTTAATTCACCTTTGAAATTGTGTTCAACTTTAATGGGGACATATTGATTTTTGTCCTGTAAACCAGAGATTATTAGAGCGTTAAATTAACCTTGCATAACCGACAGTTACTAATGAACTGGTTGTCGGTGGTCAGTTCGTTAAAGAGATAAAACACAGAGGCTGTCAAAGAGTTTTACAAGACACGCGCATGAACAGCAATGTTGCGATGTATTTCATGTATACTTGTATATCTCTTACTAAACAGTCATGGCTGGTGTATATGACCAGACAGTTTCCTGTCATCCCAGGTATTGAGGACACCTGCATGTTCGGCAACTCAAACGTGGTTAGCTGGGAACCCGCCGTTGTGTTATTCATTCGATGGCACGATTACATCATGAAGTATACAAGCCGATTGAAAGAAGGAAATATATATATATGTATATTTGAAAGAGGGTGTTCTGTCAGGCATTAATTTATGTATTTAGGAAAATATTTTATCTCTTCAATAAGCTAATATCTTGATTATCTCATTTAGATGGGGAGAATCTATAACATTTGAATTTGAACTTGAACAATTTCAAAATGTCCATCAATCATCTAACATTCCTGTTTACACTTATTAAAACTGCATGCACTTTTTGCGCAATCCAGATGAAAATATTACTTAGGTAATATCTGTATGACTTTATATTTGAAAACTTGATAAAGATAAGTAAACATTATTCAAAAACAATAACAATGAGAAGTGAAGTTATGTATTCGCGCTACTAGTGCTGAAAGCTTTGTTATGGCACAATAAAACATTGTTTATTAGGTTAATGATAAGTTATGTGTTACTCTGTAAATATTCTATAACTGCATGTGTTTTATAATTTAGTGAATATATAATCAGTTTAACCTAGCGTGGCAATGTTGATACAAATAATGAGCCTACATAAGGTGCAGTCGTTACTAATCCTGTCAGGTTAGAAAAGTAAAAATTCTTATCACTGAGTGGGAATTCGTTTGTTCGAGTAAAATGCTATACATTGATTAAGTATATCACACGTTATAAGTGTTTGGCATCTCTGATTATCCCAACCACAACTTACTCTCGATGAACGGACGTAAATCCCCTACAAAAAATACATCCACGAATTGTATTTGACAGGGGGCTCCGGTTAAAGTTATCTTAATATAATGAGTAGACCTAGGGTCATTTGCATTCATTTGCTCATATTAAATTGTTCTTTTATAATAATATATAAATATATATAAATAAAATATATATAATAAAAATAATAATAATAGTTGCCATGGACAGCAAGAAAATCACATTATTGGTCCTGCTTGACCAATCGGCGGCTTTCGATACAATAGACCACACAATCCTACTTGAAAGACTGAAAAGCAGAATTGGCGTCACTGGATTAGCCCTATCCTGGATGGAGTCCTATCTCTGGACGCACCCAAACTGTCAATGTCCTTGACACCTGTTCCGAAGATTTCCCTCTCAGCTATGGTGTACGTCAAGGCTCGGTCCTAGGACCCCTCTTGTTCACCATCTACATTCTACCCATCGGCGACATCATCCGCAGAAACAATTTGAACTTCCACCTATACGCAGATGATAACCAACTCTATGTCTCAGTAACCCTCTCCGACATGTCATCTGGTCTACTATGCCTCCAAGACTGTGTCCAGGACATAAGAAAGTGGTTGACAGCAAACTACTTAAAGCTCAATGCGGACAAAACCGAATTCTTAACATTCGGATCCAAACAGCAGCTAAAAAAAATCTCCACCTCGACAAGCCTCAACCTTGACAGCAATGACGTGACTGCAACAGAGAAAGCCAGAAACTTAGGAGTGATTTTCGATTCAACTTTGACCTTGACTCCCCACTTAACAGCAATCAGCAAATCATGTTTTTATTCCATCTACAACATCAGCAAAATTCGCCACTTACTCGATCTCAATACAACCAAGCTCTTGGTGCAGTGTCTAGTTACTTCTAAACTAGATTATTGCAACTCGCTCTATGCCAACTTGCCCCAGAATTCCATCAAGAAACTCCAGAAAATCCAAAACTCAGCTGCCAGATGCATTACTAAAATCCCCAAAACAAGCCACATCACTCCAGTCCTCAAATCTCTTCACTGGCTCCCCATCCCAGAGCGGATCACCTTCAAACTTGCAACAATAGCTCACTCCTGTATTCACGACAGTTGTTTTCCAAATTACCTCCGTGACATTATACCCTTGTACATACCCAGCCGTAGTCTACGTTCCTCCGACGAAATCCTATTCTGCCAGCAACGTTCAAAGACAGCCATGGGAGAAAGAGCATTCTCTAGGTGTGCACCTGCCATATGGAACTCACTCCCACAACACATCCGGCAAACAGAATCGAAAGAGACCTTCAAGAGAATACTAAAAACTTTCCTGTTCACCAAATCTCATGCCTAACTGTTCCAGTCTCCTCATTTGTTTCAAACCTGACTTTGTAAATAGTGTACATACATGCTAGCGCCAGTGAGCAACCTCTTGGATGGATACCAGGCGCTTTATAAATTAATTATTATTATTATTAATAAAACCCAGTAAGTATTGGATCCGTTTAATGAGTAGAATTCAGTTGTTTATGGGTATTTAAGAAATGAGTTTGATATAAATATCGAACCATGAACCTATACACTTAACCAAGGCAGTAATATTGTATTTGTGTCGGTTCTCAAGAATAATTCGACAAATAAAACGTAAGAATTGTACATTTAGTACTATTCCGTAACATGTTTGAAGGGGTATTGAAAACTATACTAAACACCCAAAAGATTTAAAAAAAACTAAAATACAAAATGAACATTTTGAAATCCATTTCCATTCTCAACTATTATACCCTTTAAATTGTTTTCAACTTTGGGGAGACTATCAGAAACTTTGTCCTCAAACCACTAAATCAGTAGAGCGGAACATCAACAATAAGCTTCAGAAACTCGCGTTCGTTGACATTGTTGTCAATTTTTCTAATGTATATATGAACTGGTTGTTGATGGTTTTTTGCATGAGCTTATAAAACACAATCGCAGACGCCGCAAAAGAGCTACATAAGAGACACGCGTGTGTACATCAGTGTCGCAATCAATTGTATATATACGTAGACGTATACAAGAAATTAAATCACCGGGGCTGTTGTACACGACTAGACAGTTTCCGGTCATTGGGAACCACTCGTAATACTCAGGTATTGATGATACCTGCAGGCGTGATTAGCAGGCCGGGTATTCAAAGCATATGTTTCGTATTGATAAGTATCCACACTTATACATGAGTGTGTAGACGTCTGTGACAATGTTATTAAAACCCCATTTCCACAAAGATGAAGATTATTTTATATAAGTGTCACACATAAACTGACTTATGAGGCACAATAAAACATAGTATACATAAGAATAAACACACTTTTCAAAGGAAATACCATAGTATAATGTCAATAACCAAGTGAGACAGTATGAAATCTAAGTTTACATGTACACCTAAGCTCATTCATGTAAAATTACTATAGTTGGTTATACATTATTATATATTATTACTTATAATATATATATAACATTATTATGAACCGTTGTGGCTAAATATTTTGTATGGTGGTTATTGGACAGAATAGAATATAGCCTTATAGAATGAAGGTAAATATTTCTAAATCCCTACGTGTGACGTGTGAAGCTTTTCTAAAAGGTTGCACACTTTTAATTGGACATCAAATTTAAATGGTTATTGTTTCAAATATGTCCAAACTCATGGAAATAACTAGGCTGGTGGTGCATTCCATATGAGACCGAATATATAACAAAATATTTTCTATAGCCTTGAAAGTTATTAACTAGTGATAGACTTGTCATGTGCATCATATGCATACTGGAATATTGAACAAACATCACATTTCATTCGATATAAACATATTCCAAGAACAAGCTCTCTCTCCGTAAAAACATTGATTAAACATCGTATTTATCATAAAATATATCTTGCCGTCACACATCGAACACAAGCCATTTTAGTTTGCATTGTAAAATTTAAGAATCGACGGAATACTTAATTATCATATTCTATAAACATGAAGACACAATTTTGAAAATGGAGAGTTATTGGACATGGATTTTGATGTTTCGATATGGTATAATAAATGTAATTTTTAATGGGATTTGTGCTTCCAAATCATTTATTACACTCTATATACGAAATTCAAACTCGTAGCATACAATGTTTATGTAACTGCATGAACATTTAGATATACTGACACTTCCAACAACCGTACACAATATTTGAAACATAATAGATGTTGTCAACCATTAAATATAATAAACAAAGTCATGACATCTGCCTGTCTATAATAATTTGATTTTCAAGTTGTCTTATAGCAAACATATTAAACTGTTCAATGCTGTAGTAACACTTATATTTGGCAACATTATCAACGTTAAATTTAAAAAAAGACAAACGTTATCCATTAAAACAAAATTTGAAAAGAATCAGTGTGTATACAGTACAGTATTGTAGTATCTAATTGCTATCACTAGTCATCCTGTGATATAGAATATGCAAGCCTGGATATACTGGGATATGTGTGTATTGCAAGGAGCAGTCTGTGCGGCTATTGCCATAAACCAATTTAAAAATACGTACGGATGTGTATTGTCGCCAATACTGTTAATTCAATCTGTAGTTGACTCAGAGATATACTCAAGTGGTCACTGGAATGTTCAGGAGATACGGTTCACTGACTTCAATGATAAACGCGAAAGAATCTGAGAAAGTGGTATATTTATTGTTGATTTCATTTGAATGCAAACCGGAGAGTATATTGTGAAAACGCCTATTTAAAATTGACTTAACTCAAGATATTTCTAACGGGAGGGACAATTGTGTGAAAAATGCTTTTCGTAAATATTACCCCTCAAGATCGTAATATGTCTTGTATAAAACAGTGTATCGTATTGAGAGAGCAGCCGAAAATGTAAACAAATCAAAAGATTAAGAACATGTTTAATGTAGATTTTGCATGCACCCCTTCTGTCAATAATCTAACAGTGTCATCTCAAGATCTTGGAATTGGAGACTTATTTCAAGAGTTAGAATTGTTTACATAAATCGTGTTTGGATAATTCAAAATTGGTGACTGGATGTTAAAATACACGATTTAATCTTATCTTTAATATATAAATTATCGAAAATGCAGTTCACTTACATCTCCGACAGTAGTTTTAGTAGTTATTGCTATAGAGGAATTGTTATAACAGTCGTTTAAAAGCTAACGCTTCTCCTTTTCTATCCAGTGATTCTTGAACATATATATTGAACTTCTTTAATTTAGAAGCTGGTTAGATTAAGGAGAACGAGTTTTATGGATATACAACTTCTTTATTGCAGGAGTGCGACGCTTCGATGTAGCTTGATAACGTTGTTAGAATCTACATCGAAAGGTCGCACTTCTGCAATAAAGAAGTTGTATATCCATAGAACTCGTTCTCCTTCTTATATATCGAAATTGATTTTTTAAATTTATAAAAGTAAGAAAACAGTATGTTTTGATAACAGCACCTCAGTAACATTCGATTTTTTTTATCTAATGTATTCCACTTGAACGTCTTTCCAAATGCACGGATTAAGTTGAAGATAAAGTCCATGTTTTACTACATTTTGTTTTAAGTTTAATATTTTAAAGATATAATGAATTAGCCACCGGACATTGATTTGTATCTTACAAAACCTTCACAAAGATGTTATCCACGGGGCAGAAATACATTTTGTAATAGTTATAGTTTCTTACCTGCGCACACAGCTTGTCTCCAATGTCCAGTATAACCAATTGTTAATATATACTCAATACAAAAAATTACAAATTGATACGAGATTAAAATATAAAGACAACTTTAATTGTTTCTCTTTATTTCACAATCTAATTAATATCTAAAAGTTGCAGTTGACACAGATTATTATGAACTTATAAGTTTGGACAAATATTAGGATTAAACCGATATTTAAATAGATATACGTTATCGACAGTACACTTCAATATAGGAATTCACTATACATTCATATACAAACTTTTGGAAAATGTAAGTCCTGTTTATTATTACATGAAACAAAAGAGAACTATATCCATGTAAATATATATATTGTTTGTGAAGACATATGTCTGGCGTACTGCAATTTTGACATACATCTTATATCCAGCAATTGAAAAGAATAAAATAGAAACAATTTAGTATTTGAATTAATATTGGAATCGTATATGTCGTAACAGCAAATATAACAAAGTCTGTATTCGATATAAGTCGATAATATGACCAAAAGGGTAACATATTCTATATACCAAGCAAATCAATTATTCTATTCAATACAATATTATGTAACCACTTTGTCTTCATCCCCACTATTGCATTCACTAAAATCAGGGACATTATATAGATATTAAGAAGTTGGTGGCATTTTTGTGTGATAATGTTATACTACATTGAAATTCAATGCAGAATCACACTTAGTTTCCCCCCGAACAGTTCCAGGTTTCAGAGCAATACAAAATAATCACAACGGTATCGAGACTTTCTTTTTGTCATTGACAAACCATTTTGAAAGTCCCTGAAACCCAATATAAACTGCCTGGCAAAAGAAAATAGTAACTTCTGTTGATTTCATAATATATATGATTTGCAATTGCAAATATTTCAAGTTTTCGATGTCATAATATAAAACTGGAAAGTAATGGTGCTTATTCAGCAATCAAATACTACTTCTAAATGTTTTTAATTTAAAAAAAAGGAATATTTAAATTTCAAATTTCTGCCAATTTTTTCATGATACACATCACATAAGATATATTCGAGTGGAAAATTAATAAATGTGCTTATTCTGCACACTTGGTGAATGGTAGTGGTGTAATTTTTCCATTGGTGTCCTTTTTTCATCACGGTAATTTTTCATCAAAGTTAAAGTACTAGTCAGCTTTTCATCAAAGTCACTTTTGCATCAAAGTTGTATTTTTCATTAAAGTCATAGTTTTTCATTTGACTCATTTTTTCACTAGAGTCATTTTTCACTAAAGTGTCCTTCTTTTTATCAAAACTTTTTTTCCATCAAAGTCAATTTTTTCATCTTACTCATTTTCTCCATTTAACTATCTTTTTCATTCGTCAGGTTTATTTAATCCATTAAAGTCAATATTTTCTTTAAAGTAATTTTTTCATTAAAGTAATTTGTTTTGTAAACAATGTAACTTTTTTCAATAAAGCTATGTAAAGGGAAATCAAGTACTTTTATTACAATGATTTAAAATTTGTTTAAAACAATTGATAAACATTTAATGTTTCAGGTGACCATATAAGAAAAACTTACAGGTATTTCCCTAAAAATCAGAAGTAAGTATATTTTCATTCCGTTTCATTTTCAAAAATGACTAAATATGATTTTTTTTTACCTTTACGAAATAATAAATCAAATATATCTGAAAAAAATTGCAACATCCATGTAATTGGGCTTTGGATAATCATGAAGGGATTAAAATGTCATAAGTCGCCACTAAGTAACCTGAATTTCAATGTAGTATAACATTAGCACACAAAAAATGCCAACTACTTCTTAATCGAACCACCAAGCATTGCCTATCTCTTACAAAATGTTGTCCAGTAGCCAAATATTTGACAATTGAAGAGATAGGTACACAATATAAGAACATTCTCAGGTTTCTTAGTGCCGACTTATGACTTATGACCTCACCAACATGATTATGTTCCTTTAACAATCACAATGAACCGTATAAACTATAGGCTATGCTTGATTCGCTTACACATCTTATACGCCGACCATATAACAGACGACACACCCCGGGACCAGGCTCAAGTAAAATCAAGTGTATCGGCGCACAATCCGCACATACAGGATGACTCCAACATAATGTTAACTAGCTTCAATAAACATGCCACTTATATGATACAAGTTATTTTGTTAAATTATTTCCAAACATGGATTAACATTTTATTAGCATGTTTTGTATCGTTTAAAATAAACAATATTATTTTGAAATAAATCAGTTAGCTATCTAGCTGTCAAATGCACATGTCGGAAGAGCATCTGACAGCAATAATACGCCGCATTCATAGGTCATTTCAAACCGGAGCATTCAAGGTCAAAGTTCAAGGTCACGAGTTCTGAAATCGCTAAAAAAAATCCTTGTAAACACGATAACTTGAAAAATATTTGTGCTATCACTCTCTTATTTGATGTATATCAACTATGGAGAAAGGCCAAGTTTGAAAAGTTTTTCGCTAACATCCGTCAAAGGTCAAGGTCATAGCGAGGTCACAACTTAAGCATGCTTTGTCGAAAATGTCTTATTTCAACTATTAACACTTTGAATCATTACATGATTGTGACACACAATGAAAAGTGATCACTGATTGTGTGACCTTGAATTTTGAAGGTCAAAGTCACAAAATAGGGTCATGGTCACCAGTTCTGAAATCACAAAATAACTTCTTTCCAAGGAGGTATCAACACCTCATATACTTAACTTCTTACGTATGCCCCTAGGGAATTATTTTGACATGTTTATATTCAAGGTCAAAGTTCAAGGTCACGAGTTCTGAAATCGCTAAAAAAATCCTTGTAAACACGATAACTTGAAAAATATTTGTGCTATCAGGCTCTTATTTGATGTATATCAACTATGGAGAAAGGCCAAGTTTGAAAAGTTTTTCGCTAACATCCGTCAAAGGTCAAGGTCATAGCGAGGTCACAACTTAAGCATGCTTTGTCGAAAATATCTTATTTCAACTATTAACACTTTGAATCATTACATGATTGTGATACACAATGAAAAGTGATCACTGATTGTGTGACCTTGAATTTTAAAGGTCAATGTCACAAGATAGGGTCATGCTGACCAGTTCTGATATCACTGAGTAACTTTTTTCCATGAAGATATTAACACCTCATATAAATAGCTTAATTTCTTTCTTAAACACCTGGTGAATGATTTTGACATGTCAAAGGTCAAGGTCATGAGTTCTGAAATCACTACAACAGTCCTTGTAAACATGATAACTTCAAACTTTTTTTGTGCTATTAGGCTCTTTTTTTGGTATGTATGAACTATGGAAAAAGACCAAGATTTGAAAACGATTTCGCTAAAATCTGTCAAAGGTCAAGGTCACAGTGAGGTCAAAACTTAAGCATGCTTTTGTGAATATGCCGTATTTTAACTATGACCACTTTGAGTCATTGCATGATTGTTATACGCGATGAAAAGTGATCATTGATGGTGTGACCTTCAAGGTCAAAGGTCAAGGTCATGAGATATTTGTTAAGGCCACGTTAATCCTTTGATAAAATTTTGAAAGAAGAAATAGGTTTAAAGAACAAACTTGTGAAAAGTGACCCCAGTGATGATTAGTAATAACTCGAATAATGAAAAAAATTTTGTTAAAAAGAATTCACATTTCATTGATGCTGACGAGAAGGCGGAACAGGGAAAGGCGAAACCCTAAGTTTCGGAGCTGCTCTGCTTTTGCGGTGTCCCGCAAACGCTAATCTAGTTTAGAAATTGTTTTTTTTATGAATTTAATTTTGTTCGTGAAAATATACTTAAGTCCTTGTGCATTGACTACATTTAAGTGAGTATAAAGTCATTGTGTATGTCATGAGGAGGCTCATCTGACCTGGTTTTTTAATGAAGCTTTGTGATAATTCATGTTCAGGCTTTATTAGTTAAGCGCTGGTCAATGTAATTTTGCATGGGCACTTTTCTTCAGGAACCAACAACGCGATGGAAACAACCGAAGAGTCACCCAGTGGAACCCCAAAAAGACCCAACTTTGTAGCAAGACTGATTCAGTTCTTAAGTTCCAAATCCTAGTACCTTTTACTAAGATGTTACATATAAATGTATTTACACCTATCTGTTCAAGACATAAACAATGGGAGACAACTACAATGTTGAATTCTTCGTCAACATCATCTTCGAAACCACGTTTTTTTGTTTCGCTCGCTTCACTTTGAACTGAACTGGAGGCTTTCCCGTGGAAAGTCTCAATGCCCTGGGCCAACAAAAAAGTGTTATGTCCCATTTGCTATTTATAGCACACCAATGGCGAACCGTGTTTCTTATTTCTTCTGCGTAACCAAATAGGTCATACTGGAAACCAGAGGCCTGTTCAGACCCGCGGGTAATCGCAAGTATTCGCGAGTACGTGCCGCTTCTGAACGACAACGAGTTTCAAGATCAAAGATTAGGTCGCATGTCAAAAAATTTGATAATCTCACTTTTATTTCTTGTATTACCCCCTCACTTGAAATATCGTCGATTGTATATTTTTTTCTCTCCAAAATTCCGATGATATTCTGAAATTATCTTCCGTCTTTTGTACGCACGTAAACGCCAAGCGAGTACTCAAGGTCCTGAACACGCCTCAGGGTATATTGTTTTGCTCGATTAACTCTGAAACTCATCCCCTTGATTCTTTCCAGTCACAAAGCGTGATGCGCTGAGCCCACAAAAAATTTAAAGTCCCTTTTGTATTTAAAGCACACCAATATTTCTTATTTCTTGGCGTAACAAATAAGGAAGTTATTTAAGATTTAAACAAACCTTAAGCTATGCCTGTATGTTAGTGTCGCACATGGTTTACGAGCTGTACAATTCTGCCTGATTTACCTCTAATTAAAGGTGCATCCATTGTGTTTCATAAAATTGTATTTGCTTTTAATACATGCCAACATACGATATGTGCTGATATTAGATCAAATAATTTCACTCACTTCATTTCAATAGTTTCCAATTAAAATCGAGCAACATCATTATATTTGTGCAGAAACCGAAACTACACGTCCCATTTACATGCACAGTAGTTATAAGACCTATTAAACATTATCAACTTAAATTTTCGTTTAGTCTGTTGTAAATAAATTTTCCACACGAAGTGCATTGTCCTGTCCGAAATCGATATTTTAACTTTATATCGTCGGTATACTGAGCCGACTAACATCAAAATGGCAATTTTCAGCAACAGTCAGTACTTTTCGATAAAATAAGACAATTTATAACGTTTAGCATATGCGACCCCAAACAACACAATACCTGATGTACCTTTGAATATTGTGCTTTTCTGCACTGAAAAAGCAGCAGTTTTGCAATAATATTCTATTAACTGTATCGTCCACCACTCGTCCAAACTGTCAACTCTTTTAAACCGAGGACTTTCCAATAGGGATCACATTTTCTTTTATGTACTAACAATGACAAACATTCGCGTACTTTTGCATGCATTAATAATACATAATCAACATGTTACAATTTGAACAACATAATGTGTTGTAATAGATTGTCAACAAATGTATGATATCGTTAATATACACAGAAAAGGTAAAATAATGCAATAATTTACAGAAAATGAAGCATTGGTGTCATAACAAACGGCAGCCATTGTTATGGACGAAATCTCCAACGGGCGTGTATAAAAGGAAAGGATCTGTAGAAAAGCCATATACTTTTCTGTGATTGGTAGTTATATTTAGAGCGTATCGGGAAAGCCTTCAAGGGGTTCAGTTTCAAAGTGATGCGAGTGGAACAAAGTACCCTCGTTCCCAGGGTGCATCATGGTTGGAAGTGGTTAGACTGGGATCAGTCTATGGCTTCAGCACAACGGAGAAGCCATGGAGTCATTTCCGGTTATGATGGATAATTCAAGATGGCGGTTTTGTCTTGCTTTAATTATCTTGTAAGGACATATTTATGAACACAAATGTTAATTTAAGGTCTGATATCTGTGTATTTACCAGATGGCAGTTAATTATTAATGAATTTATGAATTTATGAATTTATGAATTTATGAATTTATATCTTTATAGAAATTCATGACACATTATGGTAAGTCAATCTGCAGTTGTAATGCGTATCTTTCATAGTGTTCGCTATTCAAGCCTCACTTATGAAAATAAATAGTTGCGTTTGTAGAATTTCCAGGATTCATTGTTATTCAACACCCGGATATTTAGTTTAAAACCGACGGCGTTCAACATTCGTTTCTTTTTAATTAATTTCTTTAGTAAAATAGTTTATTTATGTTTTTAAATGGATATATCTACTTCATTCTATTATGCAAGCATCACTTTATACCAATGGCAGTGTCTGGTAAAACTTATACAAAACTTTTATAAAGTTATCTTGGACAGACTCCTTTTGTAGTATTATTAACATTGACAATTAAGCACTCTGCTATTTAATATATAATATTAATAGAGTTAAGGCCCTTAACTTAGATTTAGCACTTGACTTTCTCATTCGAGACAGCGGAACAAACTTTAACCTAGCTTGGCTCAATGATTGTGTCCTTGAAATAGGCCTTTGGAATTGACATGTTTCTGATGTCACAATATATATATACGGAGGTCGCACTTGTGACCTTGACCTTGCTGTAGGATGCATTTTCTGAAAATGTAACCATGGTCACAATTTCTGATTGGTCAATGATAGGCCTTTGATATTTGACATGTTAGCTGATCAAAGACCATATCATGTCAAACGCCGATTTAGATCATATTTAGATTAAGATTTGTTCTTTGTGAATTACCCTTTACAGTTAAATTGCTAATTTGCGGGATAGATTTAGCATAAAGAGAACAAAACCGGGTTCCTTGTGCTATCAGAGAACTCATGTTTTAGTTTTGCTGCTGACTTCTAGTGCAGCTCCCGCTGATATCTTCAAATGCAGCTCCCGCTGATATCTTCTTGTAAAGCCCTCGCTGATATCTTCTAGTGCTGCTCCCGTCGATATATTCTAGTGAACCTCCCGCTGGTATCTTCCAGTGTTATTACCGCTGGTATCTTCTAGTGCAGCTCCCGTAGGTATATTCTAGTACTACTCCCGCTGATATCGTCCAGTCCAGCTTCCGCTGATATTTTCCAGTGTAGTTCCCACTGACAACTTCTAGTGCAGCTCCCGCCGATATCTTCTAGTGTAGCTCCCGCAGATATCTTCCAGTGCAGCTCCCGCCGATATCTTCCAGTGCAGCTCCCGCTGATATCTTCTCGTACAATCCCTGCTGAAATCTTCCAGTGTAGATACATTTCAGTGCAGTTCTCGCTAATATCTTCTAGTACAACTTTCGCCAATATATTTTAGTACATCTCCCGCTTATATGTTCTAGTGCAGCTCCCGCTGATATGTTCCAGTGCAGCTCCCGCTGATATGTTCCAGTGCAGTCCCCGCTGATATCTTTTAGTGCAGATCCCGCTCATATCTTCCAGTATAGCTCCCGTTGATATCTTCCAGTGCAGCTCCCGTTGATATCTTCTAGTGCAGCTCCCGCTGATATATTCTTGTAAAGCCCTCGCTGATATCTTCTAGTGCTGCTCCCGTCGATATATTCTAGTGAACCTCCCGCTGGTATCTTCCAGTGTTATTCCCGCTGGTATCTTCTAGTGCAGCTCCCGCAGGTATATTCTAGTACTACTCCCGCTGATATCGTCAAGTCCAGCTTCCGCTGATATTTTCCAGTGTAGTTCCCGCTGACAACTTCTAGTGCAGCTCCCGCCGATATCTTCTAGTGCAGCTCCCGCAGATATCTTCCAGTGCAGCTCCCGCCGATATCTTCCAGTGCAGCTCCCGCCGATATCTTCCAGTGCAGCTCCCGCTGATATCTTCTCGTACAATCCCTGCTGAAATCTTCCAGTGTAGATACATTTCAGTGCAGTTCTCGCTTATATCTTCTAGTACAACTTTCGCCAATATATTTTAGTACATCTCCCGCTTATATGTTCTAGTGCAGCTCCCGCTGATATGTTCCAGTGCAGCTCCCGCTGATATGTTCCAGTGCAGTCCCCGCTGATATCTTTTAGTGCAGATCCCGCTCATATCTTCCAGTATAGCTCCCGTTGATATCTTCCAGTGCAGCTCCCGTTGATATCTTCTAGTGCAGCTCCCGCTGATATCTTCAAGCGCAGCTCTCGTTGATATGTTTCAGTGCAGCTCCCGCTGATACATTTCAATGCAGTTCCCGCTTATATCTTCTAGTCCAGCTCCCGCTTATATGTTCTAGTGCAGCTCCCGCAGCTATATTCTAGTACTACTCCCGCTGATATCTTCTAGTGCAGATCTGCTGATATTTTCCAGTGTAGTTCCCACTGATAACTTCTAGTGCAGCTCCCGCCGATATCTTCTCGTGCATTTCCCGCCGTTATATTCTAGTGCAGCTCCCGCTGATATCTTCTAGTGCATTTCCCGCCGATATATTTCAGTGCAGTTCCTGCTGATATCTTCTAGTGCATTTACCGCCGATATCCTCCAGTGCAGCTCCTGCTGATCTCTTCTCTTAAAATACCTGTTGAAACCTTCCTGTGTAGATACATTTCAGTGCAGTTCCCGCATATATCTTCTAGTACAGCTTTTGCAGATATAGTCTAGTACTTCTCCCGCTTATATGTTCTAGTGCAGTTCCCGCCGATATCTTTCAGTGCAGCTCCCGCTGCTATCTTCCAGTGCTATTCCCGCTGATATCTTCTAGTTCAGTTCTCGCTGCTATCTTCTAGTTCAGTTCTCGCTGCTATCTTCCTGTGCTGCTCCCCCTGTTATATTTATTCCATTTGTTAATTATTGAATTGTGGGATTGTGCACACGCTTATGAATAATTGCTATCTGATTTGAATATCAAGCAATACAATTCCTGATGCTGAGCTCTTTTGTTCACTTTAGCAGCACCCGCCGCTTGCACAGCTCCCGCTTTTAGTTATTTATATTGTTGAAGCTATTGATGTCTATTTGTAGATCATGAGGCTTACGTAAAGGCAGCTCACGTTGCAATTTATTTTGATTCATATCTTCATCTTCGGCAGTTGCAGTGCAAGTTGATTTAATATGTTACTCTATCATCAGGTAGTTATCTGTGCAGAGGTCCCCGTGTATTCCAAATAAAATATCTTTCTCAAATTGTAGTTCTGTTTTTACATAAACGCGTGGAGAACAGTTCCCTATAACAGGTAATTTTTTTAACTTGGATTCGATCTACGGACTTCTTGATTCAAACATGAACGTACTGTCTAATAATTCCATACCTTGCTTACATGTATACCTTTTCCTGACAAAGTCATCCAACATTGACGTGCCATTTTCATTCAACTGTTCTTGAAAAAATAAAGCGGCCAGAGGGTTGCTTGCACATGTCAGCTGAATTGCAAAAGCAGTCCGGCGTTATGACGTCACTATCGTAGTATTACTTGATTTGTTCACACAATTCTCCTTTAAACTATTTCAACTACATGTAGTTACACAACATAACACAAATCACCAAAGTTATATCATAAAGATATCCAGGACAAGTACAACATGTCTTTTATGATATAAGTTTATCTTGTTACACATATAGATGTGTACATATACATATACATATACACGTTGTGAATTTTCTGTTTAGTGTGGGTGTGTGGAAAATGCTTTGAGAACAACGACATCAGTAACAGCTGCTGTTTAAAATGCGGGGAAGAAAAGAAGGCCCCAACGAGAAATGGTAATCTTTATTTTATAAATCTCTAGTGACATTATTGTCCTACCGGGGTCTTCTTTTACCAACTAAAACTCTACTAGGATTGACCGGACAATCATGGAATAAGTCTTGCATTCTGTAGGAATTATTTAATTCGGTGCAAACGTGTTTTGAATGGCTATTAAATTAGAATTTTTTTAAAGGACTTATGATTATATGAAATGTTTCTTTTAATTTTAATAACTTATTTTAAATATCACAAATTTGAAAACTCACAATTTCTAGTATTTATGCCTAGTTTCGATGTCTGTACCCTTCGTTTGCCAAATCCGTATTCTTACCAGCTGAGCTACGAAGCACCACGATATCATATACGATATATTGTTTGTCAGTTTAAACGCTGTGTTAAAAATGAGACGGGTAGCGTGTGCAAATCTCGTGCACGGCATGTGTTGTAGACGTATAGCACGTGCAGATCGTGGCTGTGTACTCCTCTCATAACAACTGATTATAATTGTTAACACAATTGAATCCGTGAGAATTTTAAAATATTAAAAATATTAAATAACATCTTAAATATAGCCTCGGTCGGTTCATAAGTTAGATCAGAAGGGAGGGAGGGACCACCTTATGATTGTGTCTGTCTAACGTTTTTATGCGTTGCACAGTTCTTTTGACTTACTTTGACTTATGCCTCTTGATTCCTTGAGGAACATAGGGCCGCAACAACACTTCTCCAACGCACACGATTCTGGCTAGTCCTTCCCAGTTCGGTCCATGTCGTATTGGCTGCTTTCATTTCCGCGTCGATACTTCTTCGCCAAGTCTGTTTTTGTCGACCAACTTTTCTTTTGCCTTGCGGATTCCAATTTAGTGCCTGTCTGGTGACGTTGGATATCGGCTTGCGTAGCGTGTGGCCAATCCATCCCCATTTCCGTTTCTTTATTTCGGTGTCTATTGGGACTTGTCCAGTCCTGTCCCACAGTTGTTGGTTTGAGACAACTTCTGGCCAGTGGATGTGGAGGATGTTTCTAAGACATCTGTTGGTGAATGTCTGTAGCTTGTTGGTATTGCTCTTTGTCACACGCCACGTTTCTGAACCGTATAGGAGGACAGTCGACTTCACGTTGGTGTTGAATATCCGGATCTTGTTGTGGGATGATAGGGCTGTTGATCTCCAGATCTTTCGTAGGGTATAAAAGGCATACCTTGCCTTGTTGATTCGACACTTGATGTCTTGGTCTGCTCCCCCGTCCTTGCTGACAACACTGCCCAGGTAAACAAACTTGTCGACTTCTTTGATGGTTTCTTGGTTGAGTCGCACTGGATCTTGCTGTTTGTTGTTTATTCTTATGACCTCAGTCTTGCTGATGTTAATTTCGAGCCCGGTCTTTTTGGCTTCTTCCGCAACCCTGTTGAGTTCTTTTGCTTTAAGCGAATTGGTCAGCAATGACGTCATTTGTGATCCCATTAAAGCCATTCCGACTATGTGACTTCGATTTGCTATTGGTGTTGGTTTAGACATTGCTTAGCTTGTTAGCTACACATTTCAGGTTTGCTTATTTGTTGATAATAAACATTTTCGCCAACAGAGGGTTGCATACAGATTTCGTAACTGTATATTTCAAGAGGTGTAATTTGCATGCCTAATTCCTAGGTAATAATTCACAAGATATGTTTTGACGATCTATCCAGGAGGCCTACTACTTGAGTGTTAGTTATTCATTATCTCTTGGTGGTTGTTCTAGTCCCTCGGATAAATGGTAACACGTTAGCGAAGTTTATGTTTGTAAGCTTTATTATATTAGATAACATTAATCTCATGAGCGTTGTCATTCTCCTACAGCTTTTTGCACGGTCTCGTTCACGTCTTCTATTTGCAGCTAGGATCCGCATCAACCAGAAACCGCGTCCCGGACTTAAACCTGAAATCTTTACTGAGATGAAGAGAAGTAGCTAGAATCAAGCCAATAATGAGAAACGGTGTAGGTGTGTACACATTCGCGCCAGACCCTTAATATAAACTGCCAAGCAAAAGAAAGTACTCACTACTGTTGATGTTATCATTTGTATGATTTTCAATTGCAAACATCTCAAGATTTCGATGTCATAATGTAAAACTGAAGATTTTTTAGTCGAATCGAGGAAGGTCCCACGTGAAGTATATATATATATATATATATATATATATATATATATATATATATATATATATATATATATATATATATATACTATGATTTAATCCTTGTCATATCCTTTATAAACTGGCGTTTTCAGAGCCGTCAGTGTTCCACTGCGATTGATCAATGTTTTATGACGTGAAATCTTGAAGTTTTTTAGTCTAGTCCTATAGAGGATAACTGTCTTTTATTAAATAATATCAGGTTTATCCTATCGCGTGGGGTTGAACATTTATCTACATACAGTTTGACTTTTTTGTCTCTGACAGAATACAAATTGTTACCATTAGCAATTTATGAATGAAGTCCCCAGAGGAAACCAGCAAATGAAAACAAAGCAAGTCTGATTATCATTCAAATCATTTTGACTTAAACACACAATTTATCAGATTAACTTATTTCGAATTTAGAAAAAAATATTGTTTCTTTTAGATTTATACAGAATTAAAGTTTTTAGAGTTTTTAAGGGTGAGTTAAGAAATCTGTCTAACTCTTTAAGTGTATCGTACAACTTCAGATAAGAGCGAATTGAGGGTTGTCCTGATCGGTAAAACTGGAGCCGGAAAGAGTTCAACAGCAAATACGATACTTGGTTCTGAAGTTTTCAAGGCAAGGGCGTCTCCTAAATCTGTAACCGAAAAATGCAGTTTCGAGCGCAGGGAAAGGTTTGGAAAGAGGATCTTGCTCGTTGATACACCCGGTTTATTTGATACTTCCGCTTCAAAAGAGGACATCGAGAAAGAGGTGAAAAAATGCATCGGCAATTCAGCCCAAGGACCCCATGCCTTTCTCATGGTGATGTCCTTTACAAACAGGTTCACAGAAGAGGAGAAGAAGATTCTCGAAGAAATTAACAATATGTTCGGAGACCAGATGATCAACTACCTGATTGTATTGTTCACCGGAAGAGATCACATTACCAAGGGAACTCTTGAGAAACATATTGATAAATACCCAAAAGAATTCCAGAATATTGTCCAAAATGCAGGGGGCAGCTATATCGCGTTCAACAACAGGGGGAATGACTCAGAAAAGGAGAATGACGTTAATACACTACTGAACCGAATCGACGAAATGTTAGAGAAAAACGGATGTGGCCATTTAACATCAGAGATGTTTGAAGAAGCTGAGAAGGTCATCCAACAGTGAATTGCCAATGAACTAGCAGCAAAGAAGGACGAAATTCGGAAGGCGGTGGAGGACGAGATACGGAAGTAGGTTGAGGAAGAAATGAGAGCAAAAATGGATGCAGAGAAATCTCGTCTGGAGCATCTTCATGAGAGAGATCTTCAACAATACAAGACCTTAAGACTTAAAATGGACAAGGAACGCAAACAGGACCGAGCAGACAAAAACAACAAATCCTTGAGAACAGCACTAAGACAGGTTTTGATAGAAGAAGTGAGGGCAAATTCAGAGAAGCAACTAATTCGTCAAATTGAAGAATGTGAAGGTCCTGAAAAAGCTGAAGTTCACAAACAACTAGCCGGTGCTGGTCGTGTGATTCAACAACTCCTACAAAAGAGGAGGGCAGAAGCAGAGGGTTCATCAGACGTCTTTGTAGAAGAAGCTAATGCTGCAGAGGAAAGATATCTTGAAATGTTAAGGGATGAAGAGAGGGATAACATACAAAAGGAAGTTGCAACAAATAAAGGAAAATATCAAAGGAATAGGAACGGGATTCTTAGACCTGTTTAGCTGAAGCAGAAGCAGGAAAGATATCTCAATGTAAGAGGATCAAGTCCTCGATGTTGTCAGACATATTAAAAGATTTTTCTCTCATTAATTATCCTACGGTGTGTTTAGGATTGCTTCCCTCTCGCCTCAGACATTATTCAAAGGTTTCTGCTATGATAGAAACACATGGGCGTATATTGTCAAAAAGAACTAATAGAAAGAACAAGCAAACGATCAAGCCCCCTATGCTATAAAAAGTAATGGGACATAAGTTCAATACCCCGTGTCAGTTTGAAATAACATTTCAGAATGGTGTCTTCGTATGGTCATACAATATTATATATCACATCAAAACCAATTCATTTTCCTTTAGAATAAGCCATAAAATATAAACATCTAATCCTGAGTCGGTTTGACAAATGGATTACATTGCTAGTATAGTAACATCTAAAGAAAACCCATATCTTACTTAATAATAATTACTCGATCGAAATTTATATTTTATGGCTTATTCTAAAGGAATGTGTTATTTGGCTTTGACGTGAAATATAAAATATGATATAGTAGGAAAGTACGATGGCAGTGGGTGTTGACCTCGTTACATCCCTTTACGTCGTTTTATAGGGGGGTTTGGTCGTCGACTACCTGTCTTCCAGTGAGTTGTTTTTGACAACATACATGTACGCGCCTGTTGATAGAAAATTGGCGGCAGTCAGTTTTGTAAGTTTTCACAGATAGAGATGTAGATTGAGAAGTGGTAAAGTAAATGAGGTAATTCCAAAATACATGACTCGAGTAACCACTTTGTGAAGACGATGATTTTCTTAAGACTGAACTTGTATGTAATGTTCTTCAAATCCATCTTAACTGTCAACCACGTCTCGTTAAGCAGTGACACGTTTGAAAATCATTATTTCATGATGCGCATAAGTTTACAAGCCGAGCCCCGTGTGTAGTTAAAAAACAACAATATTGGTCTCAAACTGTATTTACCATTCGTTAAAGTACTCGTTGTATTTATCTTTTACACTCACGTGTATTATTCTAGTTTATCTGTTATAAAATTGCTAACAAATATATTATCATTTCAATTTGAGTTTTATTTCATATCATGGCAAATAAACACCTTGGATTCTTTTAAGAGAGTTGTTAATTATACACAGGGTAAAGAATGTTCTCACGGTACGATTTATAAATGTAACTTGTAGTATACAACTGAAGTTGGACTGCGAGAACATACCATTCGCATAAATTTATCACCCGATCCACATACAAATCAGACACAAATAGAAAGTAAAAGTTGATACTACAAAATATTGTAAAGTGTGAACTGGTCTTTAGCTTTTCATTCAGTGGTGCATGTTTATGAAATTGGCATAATAAAATAGATAGAAGTGGTGAAATGTTTAACAATCAAATTTCATTAATTTTCGAATAAAAATTTTCATGTTAACTAAATGAGAACAATTTTGTCGCAAATATATTGAATGAGTATATGAGGAAGTATATGATCGATGTACGTTTGACCTAGTTGATCACTTAGTGACTTTTTCAGAGAGAAAAAAAACTAGTCTTGAAAAAGATATACCCTTGATCACTTCAAAGAGCTGTTAAAACTATAACTATTTACCATGAGGTTTCAAATCAAATGTTATGGAACCCTAAACTGACTTCTTATAAAGCAAAAATGCAAAGTGTTCGGTCAAGTTTTCCCTTTGATAGGATGTTTCATTTCATGCCAAATTACATGATATTTGCACTAAATACACAAGAAGGTAAACAAACTTTCGGTATGCAGCTGTATAAGCCGTCTTGCCCAATTATGGTATTAAGTAGTCTGACGGAGTAAATACCCTGATGGAGTAGAATGTATACATAACAGGGTCATGGGTAGGGGTCATGTTGGTGATCGTTTCTAACCCCTGTTCACATTAAAAAAAAGATATTTTAACTAATAAAATAACCAATCATCCAAATAATTCATTCAAACACCTGCAGATAAGTGACTTTGTATCGTGCCAGGATCAGATGGATCTCATTTCTTTAAAAATACTGAATAAATCGAAACCATGAGGTGTGTACTTTCTATTACCCAGTAGTTCATTTCCAATAAAAAGTTGTACATAAAAACGTATGTATTATACAGTGTGTATACTTTGTAGTGCATGTTTTCCTTGTTCGGTTATCCAGGTTACACTGCCCTCTGCAGGTGGTTTGCTGAGATAAACCACTTGAGACAGTTGATAGTATTTGCATTATTCAAAGTCTACTCCAAACTAACATGCAATACTGTTATTGTTGATCCGTACCAAAATACACACACACATTGATTTGTATGTTGACAATGAGTGTATATTTATATATACATATATATATATATATATATATATATATATATATATATATATATATATATACATACATACATACATACATACATATATATATATATATATATATATATATATATATAGAGAGAGAGAGAGAGAGATATTTATATATTATTTTATTATTGATTTATGTATTATATATATATATATATATATAGAGAGAGAGAGAGAGAGAGAGAGAGAGAGAGAGGGAGGGAGGGAGGGAGGGAGGAGGAAGGGAGGGAGGGAGAGAGAGAGAGAGAGAGAGAGAGAGAGAGAGAGAGAAGGAGAGAGAGAGAGAGAGAGAGAGAGAGAGAGAGAGATATTTATATATTATTTTATTATTGATTTATGTATTATATATATATATATATATATATATAGAGAGAGAGAAGGAGAGAGAGAGAGAGAGAGAGAGAGAGAGAGATATTTATATATTATTTTATTATTGATTTATGTATTATATATATATATATAGAGAGAGAGAGAGAGAGATATTTATATACTATTTTATTATTGATTTATGTATTATATATATATATATATATAGAGAGAGAGAGAGAGAGAGAGGAGAAGGAGAGAGAGAGAGAGAGAGAGAGAGAGAGAGAGAGATATTTATATATTATTTTATTATTGATTTATGTATTATATATATATATATATATATAGAGAGAGAGAGAGAGAGAGAGAGAGAGAGAGAGAGGGAGGGAGGGGGGGTGGGAGGGAGGGATGAAGGGAGGGAGGGAGAGAGAGAGAGAGAGAGAGAGAGAGAGAGAGAGAGAAGGAGAGAGAGAGAGAGAGAGAGAGAGAGAGAGAGAGAGAGAGAGAGAGAGAGAGAGAGAGAGAGAGAGAGAGAGAGAGAGAGAGAGAGAGAGAGAGAGAGAGAGAGAGAGAGAGAGAGAGAGAGAGAGAGAGGGGAGAGAGAGAGCGTACTATTAGTACTATAGGTACTATTAAAGATAGATATCCGGGTCCTGTCGTTCAGTAGGAGTGCACTGCGGATCACCATACATGCAAATAATTTTATCAGCTATCAACTGTCACTTTCGAAAGATAAAGGCTTTCATCGAACACTCGATGTACCAGATAAGTTATTTTCCGAAGACTCCAACACCTTTCCCAAGAACAGAAGTCATGTGGTAACTATTGGGTCGACGTGACCTTGAAAAGCGTCAGGGTCCTGAGGAATGAAGATAACTTGGGGATGGACCACTTATTTGTGCTATATAATGGATGCATAGAAGAAAATTGGAAAAGATGGTAAATAGATAAAAAAAATGTTTTAAATACTTACGTTATTGTAACGGCAATTTCAAATACTGATACTTTCAAAGTTTATACATGTAATAAGATTCATATATATTATTTTTATATTATATATATGATATATATTACTTGAATATAAAATTGTATGCAATAAATTATCTCATTAGATGCAACTGCTATCTTATACTCTGGTATATACAAATACATGTACAAGGTTTTATCAACGATTTATACATCTATTATGTTTATCGTCTGCAGGTTTGCACAAGTTTGGATAAGTAAAATACCGAATAAGTAAAATATTTTGATGAGTCCCTTGAAATTTACTTGTCAGGTTTCCACTGTATTGCTTAAACATCGGTGTCCTTATAGGTGATTCTAAACTACCTTCCATCTTATATCATTATGGAGTTAACGAATTGGTACTAAACGAGCGAAAGCGAGTTTGATGCCAAGCCATTTACGAGTTTAATAAGAATGATATTATATGGAAGGAAGTGTTCTGCTTATCACTTGGAAAATTAATCAAGTGAAAGTGCCGACAGTGTGCCGACAGAGTCATGTACCATTGGGACGGCAGTACGACAATTATGACGTCACAACTGCACACTATTGTGACGTCATACATTCAGCGGTATATAAAAGGGGCAGTAGCACGTTTTTTTCGCTGTAAAAGGTCAATGACGTTTATTTGAATAATAATGTCACCGATAGTAAAACACCCTTCTCTCTAAGGGAAATCAAGTTAAAAAATGATTGTACATGGTTCCGTAAAGCCATGGGAATCGTTTTTGTCATTCGGAATATTATATGTTGTTAACATGGCCGCCCTGCAATTTTTTCTTTATACGCAACACCGTTATTACTACTACGGATAATTGGTTTAGGTAATAATATGGTTTAATAAATCTACCGTGTTATTACACTTAGTGTAATAGCATCGCTTTCTTTTGATTTCATGACGTCATAATGGTTAAAATATGACGTCACAATATCAGCGTCGCAATCGCAATGAAGTTTGTTCCATTTATTGAGGATTTATTGGCGCGTAATAAATAAAATACTAAACTCGGTCCCATTTAACAACATATTTATGAAACGAGTGAGTGGTTTTGGTATTTAACGAGCGAACATTTGTTTTATGACGTCACAGACGATAAAATTCGAAATCACAATGACACAATGGTTGCTAGGAAACTTGACATGTTCACATGTGTTCATATCAATAATATTAAAGCAGCTATTTTCAACCAAATGGCTAATAAAACTCTTTATTACCTACGAGGGCAATCTATGGAAGTTCATATTTTCCATACAATGTCCTGGGGATTTCATAGTGATGTGACGTCATAAACAATGTTTTGACGTCACGCTTCTTCTATGATGTTTCGTTCTTAATGCGGCCACGGCTACCAGCAGCCTATGCTTGAAAGGTAGATGTTGCCTATTTTCCTCAATGTTGCGACTTCTGTAATAAATTATATTCGTGTCTATGTCATACAATGTACAGGTACATATATTTACGACACGAGTGCCTTAATATCAGGATATCATTCGCTCTCGCTCGACATATACTAATATAAACATAGTATGACATATTTACTATATGATATCCTCTTTTTATTCTTAAATAAATGTATGAATTAATTATATTTTGTTTAACAATAGAAAAGTAAATGAACAATTAATGCTAAAAAAAACATGAAACCATTATATCCATGCCAGATAAGTGAGAGACATACCCGTACTGCTCCTCGTGGAAAACTGTTGGGTATCATTCGATACACGAGGGAATGTATAGGTATATTTGTCTTATACCCTACCTACGGTCGAGTGTAAACAGATACTCTTTCATAATATTTCTAAACAAGTACAGCTGTTAACAAGCTTGTGTATGAAATTCACAACCCAAATACGGCCTCATCTGTTTCAACACTCAGTCCATGCTGCGTTGTATGGCTACCCATGTTTCGGAGCTCGAAATCTAATTTTTTAAATTTGATATGGCCGCATGTCGCTATTGTCAAAGCAGACTCACATACATATTGCTGAAATGTACAGCTTTCGCCATTCGTAGCTAATGTCAATATGGCCAACGTTTAGAAAAAAAACAGAAGCAACTTTCAGTATCTTAAGACATTTTGCATCCAGGATTGATTAACATTCATATATAACAAAAAATACAGAAATTTGTGATATTATATCACACATTATAAGAACCTTGTTCATTTGGCCATGAATTTTTTTACAAAGCTTCAACTGTCCTCGTGGTCTAATGGTCAGTTCTTTCGGCCAGAAAGCAGGACACAGATTCGATCCTAGGTTTCAAATTAATCATTTGTAAATGTATTAAATGTTCATATATAATCTGAATTTTTTTAAAGTATCGTAACTAAGATTTGAAAATTTAGAACTCCATTCATTTCTTAATTGTTAAAAAGTGTAGGTCTATCAGAAAAAAGTGTAGGTGTATCGGCTAATACACCTTCAACTGTAACAACAAAATCCATAGCAACGAGATCGGCAGTGGGGTATGATGATAAATACAAGTATCATACGAATGTGGTGTTAGGGTTAAAAGATTAACGTCAGGGAAATCTCCCATTAAAAGTGACGTCGCCGGCTTCATTCATTATTGAAAATGAGGTTCGTGGTTCGAATCCCGCCAGGGGCATGACAAATTTGTCTGCAGTAGACAACTGTTCTACACGCAGTAAAGTTTGGGTACAATGCTACACTGAATTTCAGTGCAGTACCACCCATGGTTCGCTAGTTCCAGCTCTGCTCGCAGGTTTCACCGCAATGCATAGCCACATGGTGTTGCGGGTTTTCTCCCCGCCATATTCCTAGCAGCCGTGATAGAGGCGTTCAACCCCAACTCAGCTTACCTCACATGTGTGTTTTTGTCGATATCCGATAGTGAATTAGTCGGACATAAACATGTATTAAATGATCGACACAAATTAATAATTGTCCCTAGCTAACAAGGGTTATAATAAAACCGTACTCGACATTAAACATTATGAAATCCATTTATAAGTTCTAGTCATTAACGTTAAACTGCGTTATACCAACGACCTTTTTGATTAGGATGTCCCCGCTGTTGTTCCGTCTTCATGTACAGCAGACATGCGCAATAACGTATTCAGATTGACGAGACAGCTCTGTATTTCAACGTTATCATCTCAGAAGGTAGGTTTATAATTGTATCGTTTCGAGGGGCGTAAATGATGCATTTATTGTACCTCAAAGCATTACTAGAATATGTTTTTAAATTAGTGTCATTCCGTCTTTCTTCTCGTTTGATCGTGAGTACCTTCTCATTTACGTTTTTCATTTTGGAAAACCTAATTAATATACCTAATTAATATACTAAATAATATACCCATTTTCTTATGATATTTCAGATTATATGCGCTGATAACTTTAAAAGTACTTCAAACTTTTTTTCTGTCTGTTCCTGGCATTTGATTTTGAAATCGCCTTTTTTCAAAGTAATTTTTGACCAGAGTTTTTGGCATTGTGGCATTCATAAAATAAAGATTAATAAAAGATGAGGTCGAAATAAATAACCTTCTTTGACTTTAAATTGTTACTGTAGGAAGTCGTAAAACTAGCTAAAACTGCCTTTTTGACATCCCTTTCGCGTCGATTTTTCGTTAAAAATGTGTTTCTCAGAATTTTGAACAGATCATAGTTTAGTTTTATGGGTTTCTGAAAGCATGATGTATCTCTATTTCGGTCGTCTCTCTTACGGTTGAGTGTATAAGACAGATGCATTTTCAATGGCAAATCTTCCGTCTCAACTGAAATGTTGTTTTCTAATTTAGTCTCATTAAAATACAAAAATAAAACACTTCCCGAAGTTAAACCGAGGTCTCATTAAAATAGTCGGTTTTTTCGAGAATAAAGGTTACAAAATAGTACATTTATTGGGATACGATCTCATATCGTTCGATCATATCGAGTTTTCCCCTAAAAACCGCGTGATAACAGCCCAAAGACGCCCGTGTCTTACGCTATTCAGTTAACCAATCACAGGACCTCCAACACAAGCTTTGAGTGCGAGAAGCTAGGGGCAGATAAAACCAAAGAGATATCTTTCCGGCTGTTCCGAAAGCTTTGAAAACGGCGAACGATTAAAAACTTTTATGTGAATGGTCTGCGCTAAACTGGTACTGAAAACGCGTCTTTACAGGGTGTCCTCAGACCTTTTGGCGAGGAATATATAGAACCAGTTCGTATCCCGATATGAACTGAATTTCTCGGAACAGGGTCGATTTTAATCAGAATGATATTTAATTGTAAATATATATAGAGGAATATATAGAACCAGTTCGTATCCCGATATGAACTATATTTCTCGGAACAGGGTCGGTTTTAATCAGACTGATATTAAATTGTAAATATTGTTATTTTTACGAGTCTTGTCAAATTAAATGAATATGTTTCAGGTAACCTAGAGCAGCGCCAGACAGGAATTTCACTGAAGAGTAAGTATATATGTTTCACTTCATGTAATCATCAAATGTGTACGGAAGCATCCTAGTGCCACAGTAATAAAAAAAATTATCTCCTAATTAGGAGATACTATCACCTAATTAGGAGATACTTTTTCCTAATTAGGACTTAGTTATCTCCTTATTAGGACTTAGTTATCTCCTAATTAGGACTTAGTTATCGCCTAATTAGGACATAATTAAGTCCTATTTAGGAGTTAGTATCTCCTAATTAGGAGATACTTACTCCTAATTAGGAGAAACTAACTCCTTATTAGGAGTTACTTATGTTCTAATTAGGTGATAGTTATGTCATAATTAGGCGATACCTAAGTCCTAATTAGGAGATACTAACTCCTAATTAGGAGATACTAACTTATAATTAGGAGTTACTTATGTCCTAATTAGGTGATAGTTATGTCCTAATTAGGTGATAATCAAGTCCTAATTACGAGATATTTATGTCCTAATTAGGATATAGTTATGTCATAATTAGGACTCAGTATCTCCTAAGTAGGTGATAACTAAGTCCTAATAAGGAGTTACTTATGTCCTAATTAGGAGTTAGTATCTCCTAATTAGAAGATAGTATCTCCTAATTTGGAGATAAAAACATCTAACTGTGGCACTAGGATGCCTCCGTAGACTTTGGCACTAGGATGTTTCCGTAAATATGACTAAACATAATCAAGTGGTGTCTGTGTTCTTTCCCTTATAATAACTGAAATGTGTTTTATGCAATGCGAATGCAAGTGGGCTTTGGATAACTGTAACAGGATGAAAAACCATACAGTCAACATTAACCTGAGAATGCTGTTAACTGTACCTATTATTTCAATAATCAATAATTGGCTACTGTACAACGTTTTAATGGGACAGTAGCACCTTTTTACAAAGTTTTCTTTTTAATTTCCCAATTATAATGAACTTACTGGAGCCAAAAAAACGTGCTACTGCCCCTTTAAAGCTGTAACGCAGTTGTAATCAAGACGATCAAGAGGTCTAGGTTCGAATCCAGAAAGAGGGGCGGAAACTCTGTGTACTGTTTGTTGTGTTGCATTGAAATCAAGTACACTTACGCACATAATTTGCAAGTTCCAGTCGACACTTAATTGCAGGTTACAAGTTACAATGGTATTATAGACTTTCTTCCTGCCACTGGCGAAACCCTTTTGAAAACTTCTAAAGAATTGATGCCAATGTTTACTGAGGTATTGTGTATAACTCATAACAATTCACGCTAGTTTCCGTTGCCAGTTTCCATCGCTTTCTAATTTAAGTATAGCTGCATTTCGTTAACTTTTCTGTGCTAGCTTGCCCGCGCACTTCACTTGTGAACGTCACAGTGCCAGCTAGTACCCTGACTTGAAAAGTTAACGAAATACTGCAAGGCTTAAATTAGCCAATAATGGAAACTGGCGGGAGTTACGACTTGCTTGCTGAAATATGAACATAATATGCATTATAAGCGCCGGGTCTTACAAAAGCGTCGGGCCTCTTATAAGCGCCGGGGGTCAAGGGGTGAAAAATAAGCGTCCCGGCGCTTATTACAGGAATTATTATACGATCATTGTTCGTGTTTTAAGGTTTTATAATCACACACACAACCTTAAAAAAAATATCTCATAAAAAACGTTACGAACAATTTAAAGGTGCATCCATTGTGTTTCATAAAATTTTATTTGGCTTTAATACCTTCCAACACACCATATGTGCTGTTTACTGTACAAATAAATTCACTCAGTTTGCATATTCATTCCCAATCGCCATATATACCATAATAACTAGTTTCCAATTAAAATCGACTAAACATCATTTCATGCATGTGTAGAAACCGAAACTGCACGACCCATTTACATGCACAGTAGTCATATGACCTGTTAAACATTATCAACACAAATTTGTCTTTTTGCCTGTTGTAAATAAGTTTCGAAAATTACGTTTGACAGATTGACGCGCGCCACAATCGGTGCATTGACCGGTTTTCGATCAGAAATCGATACTTTTACCTTTATATCGTCTGTATACTGAGTCGACTATCATCAAAATGTCAATTTTCGGCAAAAGTCATTACCTTTTGATAAATAACGCTATTTATAACGTTTGGCATATGTGACCCCAAACAACACAATGAATGTACCTTTAATTCTAAAATATAGTCCAACGCATACACTGTGCGTTGACTTTGCCCTTCAGGTTGACTTGCCGAGTCCACAACACTTTATCTTGGGCACAGCTCACATGGCGGAATCGAACTCGCCAGTCACGAAGCTTTGATAGTATCAGTTGCTACAAATTTGGATTTCTTTACATCAGCACTTTAAGTAAATCACACTTGTACCTTGGATGTCGTCACAAAACGTTAAAGGCCCGTTTTCACTATATAACATGTAATTACAACTTGTAGCATCATCCAGTATCAAACAGAATTAAAGTGCTTCAATGTTTTATTTATCTGTGTTTTGTGTCGAAAGAGTATTCGTTACTTACCCATTAAGGATGTTGGAGTTTGATACATTTACAAGCTAATTACACATTGTGTTATAACATTTTAAAGACGCCTCTATACGTGCCTTTTTCAAATTTCCTATTTATAATGATAGTTTATATCATTTATATTTACTTTAGAGGGTAAAACAACTTAATTACTCAAAGCAATTATCCGTGGTGGTAATAACAGTGTTGCGTATAATCGAAAATTGCATGGCGGCCATTTTAATGTGAACACCTTAGTTTTATTATTTCGAATTACAAAAACGATTCCCGATGGCTTTACCGAACCATTTACACTTATTTTTTAACTTGTTTTTCCGAAGAGAGAAAGGTATGTTACGACTAGTGACATTGTTTATTATCCGCGTACGGTTTGAAATTGTACTCATATACATGATATCAACATATGATTATCGGTCTGCTTAAAATTCTTCCGTGGCAGCAATTTACATGCGAGCCTTTTCATTTTGTACAAGAAGTCCTCGTCTTTGAGAGGGATTGGAGGACACAGCAGATTAAACAATACAGTGACTCTCTGCATTTTGAATTGTTGGGCCATAATAAGAACTTCAGGGTAAGACATTTTCATTCTTTGCAAGTTATATGTGATTAAGGAAAAGTACAGTGACGGATCCAGGAATTTTGAAATGCAATCCACCACTGAAGTATACTCGTCATTGATCTTTTAATGTTACGCCTCTTTCAAATCATTATTTTAAGCAAAGTTTGAATTGTCATTGAACTGAAATTTATTGCCATATAGTCCTTGGAATATAAACTCATCGGCAAAAGAAACTTATCACCTCAGTTAATTTTATCATATGTATTAATTCCAATTGCAAATATCTTTAGTTTTCGAAATGATAATCTAAAACTGAAAAGTACAGGTGTTTAGTCAGCAGTCAAAGAATACTTCTACATGTCTTTTTAATGTAATTTTTTTTTTTTAAATTAAGACTTCTGCAAACATTATTTTTGATGATACACAATTGTCCATCGACATATAAGACATCTGCTATGTGAAAATTGATAAATGTGCCTGATCTTGCACACATTTACAACATTTTAAACATGGTAGGGATCATGTTGGAGGAAATTTCATTTCTTACCCCTGTCGACATTAAACAAAGAAAATTTAACTAAAATGTAACCACAGTCACCAATTAATTCATCCAAACTACTGCAGATAAGGAATTATTGTATCTTGTCACAGTCAAATGCGTCTGATTTCTTTTAAATATTACATTAATAAAAACCAACTAAGGTGATACGTTTCTTTTGCCGATGAGTTAAAGTTTCTAAAAGGAAGTCATGGACGTTACGTTGAAATTGTCACGTTTATCCCAGGACAATCTTATTTAAATCAGATCGAAAGTAACAGTCGTACCTCGCTGCGTTTCTGGTTCGAGTACTGCACTATAAAGGTCATGTCAGGCGACTTTTACTCCAACCAATCAGCGACGAGCCTAGAAAGCCATCGGACCGATTTGAGTTGAAATACTAAACCTCACATTCAATGCCGTATTTAAGAAAACCTTCGATTGGCTGACTTTATTGAATTTCAAATGTCACGGTGAACAACAACTGACATGACCTCTGGGGGTAGTATTCAGATCGTACGAAGTAAGAGTGTTACCTCCGATCTGATTTAAATGAGATTGATCGCAAAAAGGACGGTTTAGATATTTGGCAACACAAACCCGAGCCTTAACAACGTCAAGCTTAAATTCAGTATGATAAAAATTCATTTCCTGCTCTCTTCCAGATGAAGCAATCACTGATATTGGTTGGACGAAGTGGTTCAGGGAAGACCAGAGTAATGGAGACATTATGTGGAACTAAAGTGAAGAACGCAAGAGATGTTCAGTTGGTTGAAAAATTGGGCTTGGAGTTTCAGGCAAAGGAAACATTTGGATTTTGTTCTAATGAGTGCAATTTGCAAACATGTATTCATGATCTGAGAGGCTGTATCTGTTACTTTTCTGCCATTGATGTCATCGGTTTTGTCATCCGGATTGGGAGGTTTACACGAGAAGAAAAGAAAATGATTGAAATCTTTCTTGACACACTTGGGGAGAATGCATTTTTCTTCACAATTGTCATTTTCACCCATTTGGACAGCCTCATTTACGACGATGTTCCTCTTTCTGAGTTCCTGGAAGACTCTCTTCAGGAACTTTAGGATCTCTTACGTCTCTGTGGCGGAAGGTACGTTGCCTTTGACAACACAGGATCCGAGAAAGACAAGTAAGGCTATGCGATATCCTTGGCTGAAGCTATGGAAGCGCTTCAGGAAAGGAACAAGTCCAACAAATATCAAGAGGAAAGGCTGTATACCGAGCACCAAGTAGGTAGAGGACTTAAGGATAGATATGATCCTGCAGACGATGGAAGACAACTAGAGGTAAGGCGGTATACCGAGGACCAAGGAAGTAGAGGACTTAAGGATAGATATGATCCTGCATACCATGGAAGAAAACTAGAGGACAGGCAGTTTACTGAGGACCAATGAAGTAGAGGACTTAAGGATTGATATGATCCTGCAGACCATGGAAGAGAACTTGCGGTAAGGCGGTATACCGAGGACCAAGGAAGTAGAGGACTTAAGGATAGATATGATCCTGCAGACCATGGAAGAGAACTAGAGGACAGGCGTAATACCGAGGACCAAGGAAGTAGAGGACTTAAGGAAAGATATGATCTTGCAGACCATGGAAGAAAACTAGAGGTAACGCGGTATACCGAGGACCAAGGAAGTAGAGGACTTAAGGATAGATATGATCCTGCAGACCATGGAAGAAAACAAGAGGACAGGCGGTATACTGAGGACCTAGGAAGTAGAGGACTTAAGGATAGATATGATCCTGCAGTTGATCGAAGAAAACAAGAGAACAGGTGGTATACCCAGGACCAAGGAGGTAAAGGACTTAAGGATAGATATGATCCTGCAGACCATGGAAGAAAACAAGAGGACAGGTTGTATATCGAGGACCAAGGAGATAGAGGACTTAAGGATAGATATGATCCTGCAGACGATGGAAGAGAACTAGAGGTAAGGCGGTATACCGAGTACCAAGGAAGTAGAGGACTTAAGGATAGATATGATCTTGCAGACCATGGAAGAAAACTAGAGGTAAGGCGGTATACCGGGGACCAAGGAAGTAGAGGACTTAAGGATAGATATGATCCTGCAGACCATGGAAGAGAACTAGAGGACAGGCGTAATACCGAGGACCAAGGAAGTAGAGGACTTAAGGATAGATATGATCTTGCAGACCATGGAAGAAAACTAGAGGTAACGCGGTATACCGAGGACCAAGGAAGTAGAGGACTTAAGGATAGATATGATCCTGCAGACGATGGATGAAAACAAGAGGACAGGCGGTATACTGAGGACCTAGGAAGTAGAGGACTTAAGGATAGATATGATCCTGCAGTTGATCGAAGAAAACAAGAGAACAGGTGGTATACCAAGGACCAAGGAGTTTAAGGACTTAAGGATAGATATGATCTTGCAGACCATGGGAGAAAACTAGAGGTAACGCGGTATACCGAGGACCAATGAAGTAGAGGACTTAAGGATAGATATGATCCTGCAGACCATGGAAGAAAACAATAGGACAGGTTGTATATCGAGGACCAAGGAGAAAGAGGACTTAAGGATAGATATGATCTTGCAGACGATGGAAGAGAACTAGAGGTAAGGCGGTATACCGAGGACCAAGGAAGTAAAGGACTTAAGGATAGATATGATCCTGCATACCATGGAAGAAAACTAGAGGTAAGGCGGTATACCGAGTACCAAGGAAGTAGAGGACTTAAGGATAGATATGATCTTGCAGACCATGGAATAAAACTAGAGGTAACGCGGTATACCGAGGACCAAGGAAGTAGAGGACTTAAGGATAGATATGATCCTGCAGACGATGGAAGAAAACAAGAGGACAGGCGGTATACTGAGGACCTAGGAAGTAGAGGACTTAAGGATAGATATGATCCTGCAGTTGATCGAAGAAAACAAGAGAACAGGTGGTATACAAGGACCAAGGAGGTAAAGGACTTAAGGAACGATATGATCCTGCAGACCATGGAAGAAAACAAGAGGACAGGTTGTATATCGAGGACCAAGGAGATAGAGGTCTTAAGGATAGATATGATCCTGCAGACGATGGAAGAGAACTAGAGGTAAGGCGGTATATCGACGACCAAGGAAGTAGAGGACTTAAGGATAGATATGATCCTGCAGACGATGGAAGAAAACTAGAGGACAGGCGTAATACCGAGGACCAAGGAAGTAGAGGCATAAGGATAGGAATGATTGAGCAGACGATGGAAGAAAACTAGAGAACAGGTTGTATACCGAGGACCAGGGAAGTAGAGGACTTAAGGATAGATATGATCCTGCAGACCATGGAAGAAAACAAGAGGACAGGTTGTATACTTAGGACCAAGGAAATAGAGGACTTGAGTAAAGATATGATCCTGCGGACGATGGAAGAAAACAAGAGGACAGGTGGTATACCGAGGACCAGGGAAGTAGAGGACTTAAGGATAGATTTGATCCTGCAGACGATGGAAGAAAACTAGAGGACAGGCGGTATACTGAGGACCAAGGAAGTAGAGGACTTAAGGATAGATATGATCCTGCAGACCATAGAAGAAAACAAGAGGACAGGCGGTATACCGAGGACCAAGGAAATAGAGGACTTAAGGATAGATATGATCCTGCAGACGATGGAAGAAAACTAGAGGACAGGCGGTATACTGAGGACCAAGGAAGTAGATGGACTTGAGGATAGATATGATCCTGCAGACGATTGGAGAAAACTAGAGGTAAGGCAATTACCGAGGATCAAGGAAGTAGAGGACTTAAGGATAGATATGATTCTGCAGATCATGGAAGAAAACAAGAGGACAGGCGGTATACAGAGGACCAAGGAAGTAGAGGACTTAAGGATAGATATGTTCTTGAAGACGATGGAAGAAAACTAGAGGTAAGGCGGTATACCAAGGACCAAGGAAGTAGAGGACTTAAGGATAGATATGATCCTGCAGACGATGGAAGAAAACAAGAGGACAGACGGTATACTGAGGACCAAGGAAGTAGAGGACTTAAGGATAGATATGATCCTGCATACCATGGAAGAAAACAAGAGGACAGGCGGTATACTGAGGACCAAGGAAGTAAAGGACGTAAGGATAGATATGATCTTGCAGACCATGGAAGAAAACTAGAGGACAGGTTGTATACCGAGGACCAGGGAAGTAGAGGACTTAAGGATAGATATGATCCTGTAGACCATGAAAGAAAACAAGAGGACAGGTTGTATACCGAGGACCAGGGAAGTAGAGGACTTGAGGATAGATATGATCCTGCGGACGATGGAAGAAAACAAGAGGACAGGTTGTATACCGAGGACCAAGGTAGAAGAGGAATTAAGGATAGATACGATCCTGCAGACGATGGAAGAAAACTAGAGGACAGGCGGTTTACTGAGGACCAATGAAGTAGAGGACTTGAGGATATATATGATCCTGCAGACCATGGAAGAGAACTTGCGGTAAGGCGGTATACTGACGACCAAGGAAGTAGAGGACTTAAGGATTGATATGATCCTGCAGACCATGGAAGACAACTAGAGGACAGGCGTAATACCGAGGACCAAGGAAGAAGAGGCATAAGGATAGAAATGATCCTGCAGACGATGGAAGAAAACTAGAGGACAGGTTGTATACTGAGGACCAAGTAGGTAGAGGACTTAAGGATAGATATGATCCTGCAGACCATGGAGGAAACAAGAGAACAGGTTGTATACCGAGGACCAGGGAAGTAGAGGACTTAAGGATAGATATGATCCTGCAAACCATGGAAGAAAACAAGAGGACAGGTGGTATACCGAGGACCAGGGAAGTAGAGGACTTAAGGATAGATATGATCCTGCGGAAGATGGAAGAAAACAAGAGGACAGGTTGTATACCGAGGACCAAGGAAGTAGAGGACTTAAGGATAGATATGATCATGCAGACGATGGAAGAAAACTAGAGGACAGGCGGTATACTGAGGACCAAGGAAGTAGAGGACTTAAGGATAGATATGATCCTGCAGACGATAGAAGAAAATTAGAGGTAAGGCGGTATACCAAGGACTAATGAAGTAGAGAACTTAAGGATAGATATGGTCCTGCAGACGATGGAAGAAAACTAGAGGACAGGCGGTATACTGAGGACCAAGGAAGTAGATGGACTTGAGGATAGATATGATCCTGCAGACGATGGGAGAAAACTAGAGGACAGGCAGTATACCGAAGACCAAGGAGGTAGAGGACTTAAGGATAGATATGATCCTGCAGACCATGGAAGAAAACAAGAGGACAGGTTGTATACTCAGGACCAAGGAAGTAGAGGACTTGAGGATAGATATGGTCCTGCAGACGATGGAAAACAATTAGAGGTTAGGCGGTATACCAAGGACCAAGGAAGTAGAGGACTTAAGGATAGATATGATCCTGCTGACGATGGAAGAAAACTTGAGGACAGACGGTATACTGAGTACCAAGGAAGTAGAGGACTTAAGGATAGATATGATCCTGCATACCGTGGAAAAAAACAAGAGGACAGGCGGTATACTGAGGACCAAGAAAGTGGAGGACTTAAGGATAGATATGATCTTGCAGACCATGGAAGAAAACAAGAGGACAGGCGGTATACCGAGGACCAAGGAAGTAGAGGACTCAAGGATAGATATGATCCTGCAGACCATGGAAGACAACTAGAGGACAGGCGTAATACCGAGGACCAAGGAAGTAGAGGCATAAGGATAGAAATGATCCTGCAGACGATGGAAGAAAACTAGAGGACAGGTTGTATACTGAGGACCAAGTAGGTAGAGGACTTAAGGATAGATATGATCCTGCAGACCATGGAGGAAACAAGAGAACAGGTTGTATACCGAGGACCAGGGAAGTAGAGGACTTAAGGATAGATATGATCCTGCAAACCATGGAAGAAAACAAGAGGACAGGTGGTATACCGAGGACCAGGGAAGTAGAGGACTTAAGGATAGATATGATCCTGCGGAAGATGGAAGAAAACAAGAGGACAGGTTGTATACCGAGGACCAAGGAAGTAGAGGACTTAAGGATAGATATGATCCTGCATACCATGGAAGAAAACAAGAGGACAGGCGGTATACTGAGGACGAAGGAAGTAAAGGACGTAAGGATAGATATGATCTTGCAGACCATGGAAGAAAACTAGAGGACAGGTTGTATACCGAGGACCAGGGAAGTAGAGGACTTGAGGATAGATATGATCATGCAGACGATGGAAGAAAACTAGAGGACAGGCGGTATACTGAGGACCAAGGAAGTAGAGGACTTAAGGATAGATATGATCCTGCAGACCGAAAGAAAACAAGAGGACAGGCGGTATACCGAGGACCAAGGAAGTAGAAGACTTAAGGATAGATATGATCCTGCAGACCATGGAAGAAAACAAGAGGACAGGCGGTATACCGAGGACCAAGGAAGTAGAGGACTTAAGGATAGATATGATCCTGCAGACGATAGAAGAAAACTAGAGGTAAGGCGGTATACCAAGGACCAATGAAGTAGAGAACTTAAGGATAGATATGGTCCTGCAGACGATGGAAGAAAACTAGAGGACAGGCGGTATACTGAGGACCAAGGAAGTAGATGGACTTGAGGATAGATATGATCCTGCAGACGATGGGAGAAAACTAGAGGACAGGCAGTATACCGAAGACCAAGGAGGTAGAGGACTTAAGGATAGATATGATCCTGCAGACCATGGAAGAAAACTAGAGGACAGGTTGTATACTCAGGACCAAGGAAGTAGAGGACTTGAGGATAGATATGGTCCTGCAGACGATGGAAAACAATTAGAGGTTAGGCGGTATACCAAGGACCAAGGAAGTAGAGGACTTGAGGATAGATATGATCCTGCTGACGATGGAAGAAAACTAGAGGACAGACGGTATACTGAGGACCAAGGAAGTAGAGGACTTAAGGATAGATATGATCCTGCATACCATGGAAGAAAACAAGAGGACAGGCGGTATACTGAGGACCAAGAAAGTGGAGGACTTAAGGAGAGATATGATCTTGCAGACCATGGAAGAAAACAAGAGGACAGGCGGTATACCGAGGACCAAGGAAGTAGAGGACTTAAGGATAGATATGATCCTGCGGAAGATGGAAGAAAACAAGAGGACAGGTTGTATACCGAGGACCAAGGAAGTAGAGGACTTAAGGATAGATATGATCGTGCAGACGATGGAAGAAAACTAGAGGACAGGCGGTATACTGAGGACCAAGGAAATAGAGGACTTAAGGAAAGATATGATCCTGCAGACCATGGAAGAAAACAAGAGGACAGGCGGTATACCGAGGACCAAGGAAGTAGAGGACTTAAGGATAGATATGATCCTGCAGACCATGGAAGAAAACAAGAGGACAGGCGGTATACCGAGGACCAAGGAAGTAGAGGACTTAAGGATAGATATGGTCCCCCAGACGATGGAAGAAAACTAGAGGACAGGCGGTATACCGAGGACCAAGGAAATAGATGGACTTGAGGATAGATATGATCCTGCAGACGATGGGAGAAAACTAGAGGACAGGCAGTATACCGAAGACCAAGGAGGTTGAGGACTTAAGGATAGATATGATCCTGCAGACCATGGAAGAAAACAAGAGGACAGGTTGTATACTCAGGACCAAGGAAGTAGAGGACTTGAGGATAGATATGGTCCTGCAGACCATGGAAGACAACTAGAGGTAAGGCGGTATACCAAGGACCAAGGAAGTAGAGGACTTAAGGATAGATATGATCCTGCAGACGATGGAAGAAAACTAGAGGACAGACGGTATACTGAGGACCAAGGAAGTAGAGGACTTAAGGATACATATGATCCTGCATACCATGGAAGAAAACGAGAGGACAGGCGGTATACTGAGGACCAAGGAAGTAGAGGACTTAAGGATAGATATGATCTTGCAGACCATGGAAGAAAACAAGAGGACAGGCGGTATACCGAGGACCAAGGAAGTAGAGGACTTAAGGATAGATATGATCCAGCAGACGATGGAAGAAAACTAGAGGTAAGGCGGTATACCGAGGATCAAGAAAGTAGAGGACTTAAGGATAGATATGATCTTGCAGACCATGGAAGAAAACTAGAGGTAACGCGGTATACCGAGGACCAAGGAAGTAGAGGACTTAAGGATAGATATGATCCTGCAAACGATGGAAGAAAACAAGAGGACAGGCGGTATACTGAGGACCTAGGAAGTAGAGGACTTAAGGATAGATATGATCCTGCAGTTGATCGAAGATAACAAGAGAACAGGTGGTATACCAAGGACCAAGGAGGTAAAGGACTTAAGGATAGATATGATCCTGCAGACCATGGAAGAAAACAAGAGGACAGGTTGTATATTGAGGACCAAGGAGATGGAGGACTTAAGGATAGATATGATCCTGCAGATGATGGAAGAGAACTAGAGGTAAGGCGGTATACCGACGACCAAGGAAGTAGAGGACTTAAGGATAGATATGATCCTGCAGACGATGGAAAAAAACTAGAGGACAGGCGTAATACCGAGGACCAAGAAAGTAGAGGCATAAGGATAGGAATGATTGAGCAGACGATGGAAGAAAACTAGAGAACAGGTTGTATACCGAGGACCAGGGAAGTAGAGGACTTAAGGATAGATATGATCCTGCAGACCATGGAAGAAAACAAGAGGACAGGTTGTATACTTAGGACCAAGGAAATAGAGGACTTGAGGATAGATATGATCCTGCGGACGATGGAAGAAAACAAGAGGACAGTTGGTATACCAAGGACCAGGGAAGTAGAGGACTTAAGGATAGATATGATCCTGCGGAAGATGGAAGAAAAGAAGAGGACAGGTTGTATACCGAGGACCAAGGAAGTAGAGGACTTAAGGATAGATTTGATCCTGCAGACGATGGAAGACAACTAGAGGTAAGGCGGTATACCAAGGACCAAGGAAGTAGAGGACTTAATTATAGATATGATCCTGCAGACGATGGATGAAAACTAGAGGACAGACGGTATACTGAGGACCAAGGAAGTAGAGGACTTAAGGATAGATATGATCCTGCATACCATGGAAGAAAACAAGAGGACAGGCGGTATACTGAGGACCAAGGAAGTAGAGGACTTAAGGATAGATATGATCCTGCAGACCATGGAAGAAAACAAGAGGACAGGCGGTATACCAAGGACCAAGGAAGTAGAGGACTTAAGGATAGATATGATCCTGCAGACGATGGAAGAAAACAAGAGGACAGACGGTTTACTGAGTACCAAGGAAGTAGAGGACTTAAGGAAAGATATGATCCTGCATACCATGGAAGAAAACAAGAGGACAGGCGGTATACTGAGGACCAAGGAAGTAGAGGACTTAAGGATAGATATGATCTTGCAGACCATGGAAGAAAACTAGAGGACAGGTTGTTTACCGAGGACCAGGGAAGTAGAGGACTTAAGGATAGATATGATCCTGCAGACCATGGAAGAAAACAAGAGGACAGGCTGTATACCGAGGACCAAGGAAGTAGAGGACTTAAGGATAGATATGATCCTGCAGACGATAGAAGAAAACTAGAGGTAAGGCGGTATACCAAGGACCAATGAAGTAGAGGACTTAAGGATAGATATGGTCCTGCAGACGATGGAAGAAAACTAGAGGACAGGCGGTATACTGAGGACCAAGGAAATAGATGGACTTGAGGATAGATATGATCCTGCAAACGATGGGAGAAAACTAGAGGACAGGCAGTATACCGAAGACCAAGGAGGTAGAGGACTTAAGGATAGATATGATCCTGCAGACCATGGAAGAAAACAAGAGGACAGGTTGTATACTCAGGACCAGGGAAGTAGAGGACTTAAGGATAGATATGATCCTGCAGACCATGGAAGAAAACAAGAGGACAGGCTGTATACCGAGGACCAAGGAAGTAGAGGACTTAAGGATAGATATGATCCTGCAGACGATAGAAGAAAACTAGAGGTAAGGCGGTATACCAAGGACCAATGAAGTAGAGGACTTAAGGATAGATATGGTCCTGCAGACGATGGAAGAAAACTAGAGGACAGGCGGTATACTGAGGACCAAGGAAATAGATGGACTTGAGGATAGATATGATCCTGCAAACGATGGGAGAAAACTAGAGGACAGGCGGTATACCGAGGACCAAGGAAGTAGAGGACTTAAGGATAGATATGATCCAGCAGACGATGGAAGAAAACTAGAGGTAAGGCGGTATACCGAGGATCAAGAAAGTAGAGGACTTAAGGATAGATATGATCTTGCAGACCATGGAAGAAAACTAGAGGTAACGCGGTATACCGAGGACCAAGGAAGTAGAGGACTTAAGGATAGATATGATCCTGCAAACGATGGAAGAAAACAAGAGGACAGGCGGTATACTGAGGACCTAGGAAGTAGAGGACTTAAGGATAGATATGATCCTGCAGTTGATCGAAGATAACAAGAGAACAGGTGGTATACCAAGGACCAAGGAGGTAAAGGACTTAAGGATAGATATGATCCTGCAGACCATGGAAGAAAACAAGAGGACAGGTTGTATATTGAGGACCAAGGAGATGGAGGACTTAAGGATAGATATGATCCTGCAGATGATGGAAGAGAACTAGAGGTAAGGCGGTATACCGACGACCAAGGAAGTAGAGGACTTAAGGATAGATATGATCCTGCAGACGATGGAAAAAAACTAGAGGACAGGCGTAATACCGAGTACCAAGGAAGTAGAGGCATAAGGATAGGAATGATTGAGCAGACGATGGAAGAAAACTAGAGAACAGGTTGTATACCGAGGACCAGGGAAGTAGAGGACTTAAGGATAGATATGATCCTGCAGACCATGGAAGAAAACAAGAGGACAGGTTGTATACTTAGGACCAAGGAAATAGAGGACTTGAGGATAGATATGATCCTGCGGACGATGGAAGAAAACAAGAGGACAGGTGGTATACCAAGGACCAGGGAAGTAGAGGACTTAAGGATAGATATGATCCTGCGGAAGATGGAAGAAAAGAAGAGGACAGGTTGTATACCGAGGACCAAGGAAGTAGAGGACTTAAGGATAGATTTGATCCTGCAGACGATGGAAGACAACTAGAGGTAAGGCGGTATACCAAGGACCAAGGAAGTAGAGGACTTAATTATAGATATGATCCTGCAGACGATGGATGAAAACTAGAGGACAGACGGTATACTGAGGACCAAGGAAGTAGAGGACTTAAGGATAGATATGATCCTGCATACCATGGAAGAAAACAAGAGGACAGGCGGTATACTGAGGACCAAGGAAGTAGAGGACTTAAGGATAGATATGATCTTGCAGACCATGGAAGAAAACAAGAGGACAGGCGGTATACCAAGGACCAAGGAAGTAGAGGACTTAAGGATAGATATGATCCTGCAGACGATGGAAGAAAACAAGAGGACAGACGGTTTACTGAGTACCAAGGAAGTAGAGGACTTAAGGAAAGATATGATCCTGCATACCATGGAAGAAAACAAGAGGACAGGCGGTATACTGAGGACCAAGGAAGTAGAGGACTTAAGGATAGATATGATCTTGCAGACCATGGAAGAAAACTAGAGGACAGGTTGTTTACCGAGGACCAGGGAAGTAGAGGACTTATGGATAGATATGATCCTGCAGACCATGGAAGAAAACAAGAGGACAGGCTGTATACCGAGGACCAAGGAAGTAGAGGACTTAAGGATAGATATGATCCTGCAGACGATAGAAGAAAACTAGAGGTAAGGCGGTATACCAAGGACCAATGAAGTAGAGGACTTAAGGATAGATATGGTCCTGCAGACGATGGAAGAAAACTAGAGGACAGGCGGTATACCGAAGACCAAGGAGGTAGAGGACTTAAGGATAGATATGATCCTGCAGACCATGGAAGAAAACAAGAGGACAGGCTGTATACCGAGGACCAAGGAAGTAGAGGACTTAAGGATAGATATGATCCTGCAGACGATAGAAGAAAACTAGAGGTAAGGCGGTATACCAAGGACCAATGAAGTAGAGGACTTAAGGATAGATATGGTCCTGCAGACGATGGAAGAAAACTAGAGGACAGGCGGTATACTGAGGACCAAGGAAATAGATGGACTTGAGGATAGATATGATCCTGCAAACGATGGGAGAAAACTAGAGGACAGGCAGTATACCGAAGACCAAGGAGGTAGAGGACTTAAGGATAGATATGATCCTGCAGACCATGGAAGAAAACAAGAGGACAGGTTGTATACTCAGGACCAAGGAAGTAGAGGACTTAAGGATAGATATGATCCTGCAGACGATGGATGACAACTAGAGGTAAGGCGGTATACCAAGGACCAAGGAAGTAGAGGACTTAAGGATAGATATGGTCCTGCAGACCATGGAAGAAAACAAGAGGACAGGCGGTATACCGAGGACCAAGGAAGTAGAGGACTTAAGGATAGATATGATCTTGCAGACCATGGAAGAAAACTAGAGGTAAGGCGGTATACCGAGAAACAAGGAAGTAGAGGACTTAAGGATAGTTATGATCCTGCAGATGATGGAAGAAAACTTGAGGACAGGCGGTAAACCGAGGACCAGGGAAGTAGAGGACTTGAGGATAGATATGATCCTGCAGACCATGGAAGAAAGCTAGAGGACAAATGACCGCACGTCCATTTATCCCATATTGAACTAAACGTCATTTTGATTTATTAAAATGCAAATTACGCAGGTGTGACAGTAGTGAATCCGGAGTCTTAGCCAAGATATGAAAGACCAAGAGTTGCACTAAAAGTTGCACCAAGGATTTCACCAAGGGTTGCTCCAAAGCCTGGCCAAGCGAAAACTGCAGAAAAGGCAAAACACGACAAATATACAAGTAACTAAACCATACACATGTGTTATTTATCAAAATTGAATTGCTTTAAACACAAACCTCAATTTCATGATTATACGTATGGGTAGTTCGCTATGTAAGTAATAGAAACAAGATGACACAAGTGGTGTATACAAAATATCATCGGGCTATCATGTTACGAGGGGGCGGAGCCCCCGAGTGAGTGATAGCAACATGATATTTTGTATACACAATTTGTGTCATCATGTATCTGTTTTATCCAATGGGCAACGTTTTACTGAGCGGCATACTGAACTTTCATGGCATCGGGTATGTGCCTGGTTTTGCAACAATGTTGTAATTACTGAAGGTCGTCAGCTAGGTGACCTTGGACCACCCTACTGCTACGGTCGTCCTATCAGAGAGTTTAAGAAAACTGTGGCTAATAAATATGTGACGTCAAAGATACAACCACACTTTTCTTGATACACGATATATTGTTACAAAAACATCAAAGAGAATTTAGCCGCCCATTGGATAATGCTTGGTTTATGCTATGTTCTCGTTCTCTACGTTCTCGACGTTTGTCTGAAACGTACTAAAGCGTAATATTCTAGTTTGATTTGTCCTTCTGATGATATATCGTTTTGCGATATATCACGATGAACATGTAACAACGTGAGAAACGGGAGTTGTGATACCTTTAAAGTCGAGCTAAGGTTCACTAAGGTTAGAACAGGGTCTGTAAGCTTCTACCACGAATGTCATCACGTTGCCTCTTCTTCCCTTGAGGTTCCTTCAAGATCTTTCACGTTCATTACGTTCTATTCACGTTACCCAAAGTCTCAATAGGATGTATTACGGTTTACTATGGATATACATGCTAGATCGTGATCAGAACAGATTTGTATCATGTTTATTGTCCAGATTGCTATATAAATGAGACACCACAAGCATCATTCACCATTCTCTCATTGCCTTCTACGTCAACAGCTTGTCTTACTTTCTATTCTCCCTTTCGGTCTTTCCGAGGTTGGGTTGGTGACGAGATGAAGCATTCAATACAATAGAAGGTTTTGATTCTGCTGCTGCGGGCCATTCCGCTTCCGCCCTTTTCTTTTTTGGGGGTAGCATTTCATTAAATGGGTGTCAAGAAAGACCTGTTCTTGATATATATATATATGTGTGTGTGTGTGTGTGTGTGTGTGTGTGTGTGTGTGTGAGTGTGTGTGTGTGTGTGTGAATAATGGTTTTAAATGTACAAATGTATATGAAAAGTGGGCATTTCATAGCATAGTTAATACCAAGAAGGAGTTTAAAACTATATGCAGTTTGTAGATGACTTGTGCATTTTGTAAAACAGAGAATGAAAACATCTCTCAAGTTTTTCGAAAAATATGATCATATATAAAACAATTCTGCTTGACTGGAACTGTTTTTAAATACCTCTATAAATCTTGGTATTCTCTTACAAAACATTGATATTTTCTTACAAAATATTGGTAATCTCTTTGGTTTTCCTGCTCAATTCAAGTTTTTGAACCAATTAAGTCTTTCTGAGCAAAATGCACATCTTTTTAAGTAGCCTTAAAGGTCAAGTTTTGTTCTACGCTCTCAAATATTCTGACCATTCTCTGATACCAATGAGGTTCAATGGCACGACAAAGCGATAACGCAAAAGAGCGATGAAGCGATAGAGCGATAGAGCGATAGAGCGATAAAGCGATAAGTTGTGCAACAAAGCAATATGGCATTACCGTTTTTATTGTGCGACAACATCGCTTTGTTGTGTAGCCTTATCACTTTGTCATGTTTTCATTTCGCTTTGTCGTGTTTTCATATCGCTTTGTCGTGTTGCCATATCGCTTTGTCATGTTGCTATATCGCTTTGTCCTGTGACCATATCACTTTGGCGTGTTGCCATATCGCTTTATCGCTTTATCGCGTTGTTACCAGAGGGCGAATGAGCGATGCCCCTCTCGGTCATCAAAATATTCCTATCCCAATAAATGTACTATTTTGCATCTTTTATTCCTCGGAAAACTGTCTATTTTAATTAGACTGGTTTCACATAAACGTGGTGAACGTTGAGAACATTAACCGAGTGTAAACCTAACATAACAACTGTTTCAATTGGTCCGTTATAATTATTTATATATTTTCCATGAACAAAATACCATAGTCCTTGTTCCTGGAGTTCATATATTGAACATAAATCATCGTGTATGTCTTACAAAGACCCACCTGACCCGTTTCATTTAATGAAACATCATTCTTGCTAGCGAGCTGGTCACAGTATATTCATATGGGCACTTTTCTTCAGAAACCAACAATGAGGTGGAACAACCCGTAGAGGACTCCAGTGAAACGTCTAAGAAATCCAGCTTAGTTGAAGGAAATTCTGGAACTTTCTCCAGTGCCATTTACCCTAATCTACACATAAACTGATAGGTGTAAATGTCTTGCCAATGTCTACATTAACCAATCACTAATTCATTCAAACTACTGCTGAAAGAGTTATTGCATCGTGCCATAATCAAATGCATCTCTTTTAAAATATTGAATTAATCGAAAACAACTGAGGTGTAAACTTTCATTTGTACTTCAGATTGAGTACACACTCCTATATGTTCAAGACACAAGCACTGGAAGGCACAACTACTGTCTTGAATTATCCATGAACAAAATACCATAGTCCTTGTTCCTGGAGTTCATATATTGAACATAAATCATCGTGTATGTCTTACAAAGACCCATCTGACCCGTTTCATTTAATGAAACATCATTCTTGCTAGCGTGCTGGTCACAGTATACAGTGTACATTTACCAAATGGACGTCTAATTATTAATGGAGTTATAATCTTTATTGAAATATATCACACATCATTGTATATCTATCTGCAATGGTTAATGCTAAGCTTTTCCTTTATATCCATGCATAAACTTTAAACGTGTATTTACATTATATTGCATGTTATAATGCTTGATTTAGATAAGGACTTAGTGTTGTGAAGCCTTATTTTATTGTGAGCGTACTTGTAATTCTGCTTCCTCGAAAAAAAAGAATAAATTAACACTTCCGGTATTGCGTTTTAGAAGTAATCAATGACAAATACTTATATTCTAGCTATTGTAAGTACATCAGTTGAAGTGTTAAAAATGCTCCATTCTCACGATAGTTTAGTTGGGGGACATGGTATTCAGATCCGTCCGCACGTACGTTTCTTGTAAGCGTGATAAATCGTATGAACCTCTGCTCCGAGTCATCATTTGGGGAATATGCAGACACCAGTCGATTTGGGTGACCTTGAACTTTTCACAGTTTGGATATGTTGTTAGCCCGATATAATAACAAATGAATCAAACATGAAAAGCTCAATACGCTGTAGAAACTGCGTGTCAATCATTTTAGCTCGTGTGTCGTGGTTGCGGTGGAGGAGATCGTCACGTTTGTGAAAAATACATGATTTACAATCAAATAACTACTTCAATTGCTGTTTGCAATCTTTGTTGATGATTCTCGTAATTACTATTTCAACTTCGGATGACAGCGAAGAGAAAGCAAAATGTTCATTAACATCCATGTGGTTCATAATTATGATATGATGCCAATACTTTGACGTCAGGTGTGTAGTATAACGTCACACTAAATCTGAAGCAGTGGAATATTGTCTGATAATAGGACTCTGTTAGAAGAAATGTAAAACATAGTATGAACAATAATGGCATGTACTATGTTCATCGTACCTGTGTTTCAACATCGCCATATCCTTCGTTCCCATTTGAAGGGGTGCATTCAAGAAGAACACTTGTTCTACATATATGTATATAACATAGCACATGTGCCCTTCTTGAATGCAACCCTTCATTTGGAAATATCAATATTAAGTTATTTGTGTAGTAAACAAATAATAACTTTGACACTTAAAATATTGACACTTATCTCAAAAACGAAAATGTTGATGCGCCGAAATATTTCCAATAAAATACAAAAACCAGTAGGAGGGACAAAGTGATGTTGTGGTACAATGACTGTTACAAGAGATTTAAGAACAGGACGATTTACTGGATAGCAACTTCTTTAATGTGAAATGCAAGACATTTCAGAGTAAAGTAGTTGTTATCCAGAAACCTTCCTGTGTCATTCAAAAGCTTGAAAAGAGTTGTTCATCTTTTTCGAGTTGACTAGACCTATTGCAAGGAGAAAACCTGCAAAACCATTGTTAATATACATCGCGGTGGAACCTGCTGGCTTCGGATGGAAGTAGCAGAATCATATATGGGTTGTAATACAATGAATTTCAATAATCACTACACCTGAATATTACTGCATGTGGAACAGTCCCGTAAAGGTAAAGTTGTAAAGCTGGATTCGAACCACGGACTTCTTGATTCGAAAGTGTTCAGACAACTGTGTATAGTCGTTGCCACTGAAATGTTACCAATGCATACATATTTCAGAATAACTTTGAAGAGATTGTTAAAGGGGCAGTATCACGTTTAAAATTTTTTTCAATTTTCCATTTATAATGATAGTTTATGTCATTTACATTAATCAAATAGGGTAAAACATCTTATTACACAAACCTATTACACGTAGTGGTAATAACGGTTGTTGCGTATAAAGCAAAAAATGGCGGCCATTTTAATGTGAACACACTTTATTATTTCGAATAACAAAAACAAATCCCATGTCTTTACCGAAACATGTACACTCATTTTGAACTGGTGACAAATACATTTCGTCGACTTATTTGAGCAACAAAACGTGCTACTGTCCCTTTAAAGAATAAGATTGTTGTTGATTTCGCTAATTTATTTCGTAAGAAAACAAAAACTTTAGGACAGCAGTGTTTTTTTTCGGATTATAATGTTTACTCTGTCGGGGTATTTTTCGTGGAAACGAGGATATGGAGGATTTGAGAGGATATTCCAGTTTACACATATATGTTATTAATACATGATTAAAACATAGTCAAATTGAAAGATACTATATTTTGATGATCTTATATTTCACAACTTGATAAAGACAAGCGCACACATGTTGAAAAATAAAAACAATAAGAATTAAAGCCATTCATTGGCGCTGCGAGTGGGGAAAACTTCCTACGGAGTAACACAATATCGTTTATTAGTATATGATACGTTATGTGAATATGCTATCAGTGTATGCGTTTCATTATTACAAAAATTAAAAATTGGGTATAGAGTGTTTTCATTTCACGAAACGTCAAATATCCAAGATGGCGGTTCGATAAATCGGTGATAGAAGCTTCCCTTTAATCAGGCAGTTTACATTTTAATCGCTGGCGTTTCAACATTCAAAATATAATACTTAATCATAATTCAAACATTATTAATTTCATGGGTAGTCATGAGTTAAGCTCCATCTCATTCTATAGCACAAGAGCAGTAAAGTAGTGAACTTTTAATGTAGAGTGCTTAGTTTTACCTGCAATATCATTTGAAAGCGTATCATTTTATTGTATTGTTATATTAAATATAGTATTTTCTTTTCAGTGTGGGTCTGTGGAAAATGCTTTGAGCATAATGCCAACAGCGAGAGCTGCTGTTTGAAATGTGGGGAAGAGAAGAAGGAACCGAAGAAACGTCTATCAGCAACTGATCATCAAGGTACGCCTGAATTAGCTATACTTACCCAAGGAAGAAATGACTGAATATATATTGAATAATTTACAGGTACACATGGTCGCGATCTCCCAGGTGATAGCTTTCCTCTACAAGACTGCACGAATACGTGAGCTGTACAGCCTCCCCGTATGATGCTGATGTGCCGTTTGGGGGTTCAGATTTTTTTTTTAAATTGTTTTTATTTCCATGGCAAAAATTTGGACTTCGCCCTTTTGAAGGGTAGAGTTTGTTTCCGGAGCAGATCTCTAAAACTATGTGACATATCTTCACCAAATTCACACTACCTCCCGATGTCATGTAGATATGCCTTTTGGGTGTTTCAACTGTTTTGATTTAAAAAATATTCTGTTTCAATGGCAACAATTTGAATATCTGCCTGAATATCAGAGGGCTCAAATGAGTGATTGAAATCGCTGGGTGGTCATTTGGATTTACGGTAATCAGGTTAGTAAAGTTAGTGTTTGTACAATATGTTACACGCCATAAACATTGTCATCATCTTATTTAGCTTGTTTATGTCCTTTATGTCTAATTTATCCCTTTTTCTTGTTATAGTTCAGATGCGGTCCCCCGAAAGTAACGACCCAAAACCGCGCCCACTGTCAGAGTGTAGAACCTTTCCTGTGAAGAAGAGAGAAGTAGCCAGGGTCAAACCAATAATCAACGGTGTAGGTGTGTACATGTATAGAGACAATAATTATCCTTTCTTGGCTAAATACGCTTACCTCATCGAAAAGGGTGCAAACCAGATGGCGTATCCATGACTAAAACTTAGCGCTGATCCGCGTCCGATATGAGATAGACATGGTATTTGTCATGAATTAACACTTTAAGATATTAAAGGCATAGTAGCCCATTTTTTCGATCAAATACGTTGACGAAAGGTACTTGAAAAATAATGTCACAAATAGTAAAACACCCTTTTCTTTTCGCAAAATCAGGATAAAAAAATAGTGTACATGGTTCGGTAAATCGTTTTTGTAATTCGAATTTATAAAATTTATAAAATGTGTTCACATTAAATGACCGCCATGCATATTTTGCTTTATACGCAACTCTGTTACTACTACTGCTACTACTACAACTACTACTACTACTACTACTACTACTACTACTACTACTACTACTACTACTACTTATTGGTTTGTTTAATAATATGTTGTACCCTCTAAACTAAATATCAATGACATAAACTACGATTATAAATGGGTAATCTGAAAAAATTAAATTTGCTAAAAACGTGCTACAGCCCATTCAAGTATGATTTACGTTTTTTCTAATATGGTTTATAACGTGACAGCTCTATAATAAACTACGTAAGGAAAATCTTAAACAGACGTTAAGTCTCAGAAATAATTTTTTTCCTTATCAGCAACATTTCAAATGATTATTCAAAATGTATCCCTATAGCTAAGAGCTAAGGAATCAAGGCTTGCTATAATTTTCTAGACTGGGCTGGTTATCAATTACATATTTCGCTCCAGGTTCTGGTGGACAGACTAGGACAGAATATATTATCTAATCGTTATTTTGAAAATTACTTATAATACTTCGATCAAGATATAATCTATTCGGGACAACAGTTTTTGTTTCACGATTAGTTCTTTAAAATCTTTTAGACAGTGAAATATTGCTAGGTAGCTAGATCTTTTGGGGTATAAATTGGATTACCATTTTCATAAGAACGACCAATAAAATCTATTTGACTTAATCAATATCAATATTACGAACACTGCTGTGGAAAATTAGATATACCATACGAACATTTTGTGAACTTTTGTAACATGGTAACTGTACTAAAGAACAGGGAGATGTTCTGGATAAAAGTTTCTTTAATGTGAAAATACACAACGTTTCCGAAATCACTCACTCCTTCATCAAGTGGAATGTGAGGCAAAAACAAAATGGATACATTTATATTGTAAACAAAAAAACAATTGTGAAAGGACAAAGCCATGTTGAATACAGAAAGGAGAGGCCAATGGTTGATGCCGGCGGCTTTGAAGTGGTTTGATAGTGATTGGTTTTTGATTGAAACATATTTTATACATTTGAGAAATGGATAGGGCACAAGTTACAAAACTTAGAAAATAGAATCCCTCCCCACATAATCAACAAATATTTACAAGCTAATAAAAATATACATAACACAATGTCAATGGTGCTGATAAGTGTTGATAGGTTGATAGATGGTAGAGATTCCTCGGATAAATTTAACCGTCTACAACAGTCTACCTGACAGCATGACCCTGACACAGCAACATCAGCATCATCATCCCTGCGCAGACCTTCATACTCAGCAAACGCCTCAAGTGTGAACCTACCAACACAAATAGCAAACCAGATGCCTCCACCACCAGCATTGAGAGACTCTTACAACTGGCCCCAAATGGTAACGTGGTCAACCAAGACACAACCTCACCAGAGAAAAGAAAAACGGCATTGGTGATCTTGAAAATAATACTACCATTACAATAAGAGAAGCCGACAAGGGTAAAGCAGCAGTCGTCATGGATATCCCTTACTTCAATCAACTAATCAACAGGACTCTCTCGGACACCGCCACATAGCAAACTATTGCCAAAGACCCAACTGCTCATCTTGAACGCAAGCCCAAGAAAACCCTTAGAGAACTAATCTACAACAATGAGATCACTGACACAATATTTAACCAGCTTTACCCCATCAATGCCAAACCCCCATATTCCATAGCGAAAATCAAGAACTCACCAAATGTCAGGATTTTTATTGCTTCAGAGGATCTCAATTCTTCAACGCCGACCAGTTCATTTCCCGTTTCTTAGCACCCTCGGTTAAATAGGGTAAGTCCTACATCAGCGATTTCATATTTCCTCAACCAGCTGAATAAAGCACATCTCACATGGACCTCTTTACCAGCATCCTCCAACAAAAAGCCCGAAAAGTAATATAATCTACTCTCAAAATCTGTGTGACCAGGTCGACACCACGTTGACCAATAACAGCATCTTAAACCTCTCCTCCAGTTGCTTTGAAACGTCTTCCTTTATCCTCAATAACAAGATCTACAAGCAAATCCACGGACTTCAAATGGGCTCAACGCCATCCCTCCTCATAACTTAGGTCTTCCTGACCTTATTCGAAGAATCAGAGCTCTCCACTGCTTCATTTCAGCCTCTTTGCTGGTTCCGCAAGGTATATGAAACCTTCACCACCATAGCCCATTACGATAACCCCGACCTCTCCTACAACATCTCAACGCCTAGCCAAGAGTCAAGTTCACCATAGAAACCGAAAATGACCATCACCTCCCCTTTTTAGATGTCTCGGTGCAAGCTACAGAGCTGTGAACGTCCGTCTACACATGAATACTCTGAAAAAAAGGATCACACCATCAATTTGAAGGCTAACAAAGTCCTGTCAACAAACAACTGGTGCCAATGAAAACACCAAGAAGCGACAGACATTCGACGGGAACAATAGGATCAAGGCATCTTCCTATTATGTGTTTGGGACTACGAATGCCGCAAAAGAAATCCGAGGAGCACCGAGCCATCGACCCTACCTTCCATTCACTGCTGTTGGAGCTTATCCGAGGAGTCTCTACTAATCAACACCTCAGCACCAATCACCATCCAACCACTTCAAAGCCGCCAGCATCAACCATATTGGCCTCTATTTCTACCCGTATTGACCATTAATTATGTCATTATTGTTTATTTACAATTGGTTATTTGGTAGCTGGTGTGCCTGTGTGGCTTGCAGGGGTTGATGAAGCTTATTGTGCATGCCTCAGATGGTGTATATATGGCACCAGTCATGCCAGTTGTCCTGTCCTTAATAACGATTTGTTTGTCAGCTCCTCCCCATGTGCCTGAGACTGCACAAAGGAAATTTAGGTCCTTTCTACACCTACAAATTAAATCTTATGACGTTGGCTGCCGTGGGTGGGGTGGGTGTTGCTTACTTTAGGAATAGGTATAACTAAAACTTCCTTCCATACGGAGAGGAGCTTTCCTACTTACCAAATGAGGTTGTATAATGTTAATAGTATGTTTGTGGATTTGAAGGAAACTTCTTAATTAAATGGTAAAACAGAAAAAGGTAGGAAGTGAAGTGCTGTACCCTTTTCCTTATTATTTAATACATCCATGGTGAATGGTTGTTTGTGGGTTGTTTGAGAATGATTTATGATGCCTGTTTGTGTTGTTTGAATGCTGGTGATGTTGCTGCTAGCGTCCGCAAAGTGAGATGCAATAGCATCTGCTTTGGCTTCGGGTTAGATGTGTTCTAATATTTGGAGGATTGTGCCGTTATCAGCCGCGTATAACTTGGAACTTGTTCCAGATTTGTTGTTGATGTGTGTCATTCTGCAAAGAATATATAAATCCTTTTTCGCACATACACGTATGTAGGCTCTACATTCCTCTCATATTCAAAATGTGACTCACAATCTGTATCTTACAACTTCAGATGGGAGCGAATTGAGGGTTGTCCTGATTGGTAAAACCGGAGTCGGAAAGAGTTCAACAGCAAATACGATACTTGGTTCTGAAGTTTTCAAGGCAATGGCATCTCCTGAATCTGTAACCGAAAAATGCAGTTTTGAGCGAAGGGAAAGGTTTGGAAAAAGGATCATGCTTGTTGATACACCCGGTTTATTTGATACTTCCACTCCAAAACAGGTCATCGAGAATGAGGTGAAAAAATGCATCGGCATTTCGGCCCCAGGACCCCATGCCTTTCTCCTGGTGATGTCCCTTACAAACAGGTTCACGGAAGAGGAGAAGAAGGTTCTTGAGGAAATTAGCAATATGTTTGGAGATCAGATGATCAACTACCTGATTGTATTGTTCACCGGCAGAGATCAGATTGAAAAGGGAACTCTTGAGCAGCATATTGATGAATACCTAAAAGAATTCCAGAGTATTGTCCAAAATGCAGGTGGCAGCTATATCCCGTTCAACAACAGGGGGAGTGACTCTGAAAAGGAGGATGACGTTAATATGCTTCTGAACCGAATTGACGAAATGGTGAAGAAAAACGGAGGTGGCCATTTTACATCAGAGATGTTTGAAGAAGCTGAGAAGGTCATCCAACAGCGAATTGCCTTTGAGCTAGCAGCAAAGAAGGAAGAAATTCGGAAGTCTGTTGAAGATGAGATACGAGAGGTTGAGGAAAACTTGAGAGCAGAATTTGATGCAGAGAATAGTCGTCCAGGGAGTCTTCATGAGAGAAATCGTCAACAATACAAGATCTTGCAGCGTGAAATGGACAAGGAACGCAAGAAGGATCGGAAGAACCCAAGAGAACCAGAAAGCTTGAGAACATCACTCAGACCAGTTTTGATAGATGAAATGAGGGCAAATGCGGAAAAGAAACTACCTCATCAAATTGAAGAAAGCGAAGGACCTGAAAAAGCTGAGGTTCACAGACAACTAGCCGGTGCTGGTCGTGTGATTCAACAACTCCGACGGAAGAAGAGGGCAGAAGCAGAGGATTCATCAGACGTCTTTGTAGAAGAAGCTAATGCTGCAGAGGTTTCATCAGACGTCTTTGTAGAAGAAGCTAATGCTGCAGAGGAAAGATATCTCGAAAAGTTAAGGGATGAAGAAAGAGATAACATACAAAAGGAAGTCGGAATTTTGCAACAAATAAAGGAAACAATCAAAGGAATCGGATTTTTAAGCCTGTTCAAATGAAACAGAATGGGCCATGCGACAAGATTCATTAAGTTTCAATTAAAGAAGTGTTTCCCCGATGCCTATGCATATATATTTTCTCTCAACTGTAAACATCTTCTAGTTTAGAACTGCTTCTTCTACATTCTCTCACCCAGAGACATATGTTGCAATATTGCTACAATTATGTTGCCTTGTATGGTCGAAGGAGACATTGATTTGTAATTGGCTGAAATCATACCGAACATTGGGTCTATACTTTGTCATAATTCATGGCTTGACTGAAGCGCACTCACTGGCGATTATAAACCATCTTCAGTTAACTCCCCTTCCCTAGCCAATCAACGTCACTCAATCCTGTACTCGTGGACTTCGTCAGCAAAGCATGCATTAGCCAGTGAGAGAGTCAGTCGCAAGTTATGCCTTGCTGAAGAAGTTGGGGAAGTAGCAATACAAGATTATGTCAGAAGATAATATTGACCTGAGTAACCAATTTGTTGAGAGAACGGTTTTCCGTGGTATATATACACACTGTAACTCAACTTAATAACTATCAATATCAAATAAATTCTTGTTGAAGAGCCATCAAGTATGTTAGTGTTTTAAATACAACATTATTTGTGGAAAATACTTACATGTATAACGTCAATCGCATGACAAATATGATATGTGATAAATAATTTTCATATCTTGACAATGCAAATTTGGTTTCTTCGAGTAACGCGCGTCAAGGGTTTCTGACTTCACTTATTCACTTTATTGCATGAAACGTACTACACAGCAGCAAGCGTTTTCGAAGCATGAAGGCTCGTCTATAGTGCAAGTCGCCATAGCAACCAACGTGCTGCACGTGCTTCTCTTGCAAGTTACCCTTGTTACAGATTAATGAATATGACGATTGCTTTATATACAATGTTTCTAAATGTCCTGAGAATATACAAATAATTGCCTGTTTAACGATTATTCAGTGAGATAAGACAAGTAAATTATTACAAATATGTTCTCATTGATTATAAATTTCAAGCAAAATACCTAGTTTGGTAAAACATTTATTCCAATATCTGTAGCAAATACATAACTAAATGAAATGGTAAATAAATAACCGCCAAAAATTATATATTAAAATTTGCTTTCATTGCTCACAACTTTTGTTTTTCTTTCGTGTCTTTGTGTGCGTTAGACCACAATGCTTTGCGCTTGGAAATAATAGACTACATATATCTATATTTAGACTGGAAAACACCTTTTTAGTGCAATTTCTCGGCTTACTTTGGGTAGAAGAAATATGTGTCAAAATTAAGTGACTGTATATTTTTCACAGAGATAGATTCTGGGCAATATTCCGATATGTTCACCAACATCATTGATGGCTCTTTCAGTAATGAAACACTCTTTGAAATGGTGTGCATGGGTTATTCAAATCAAGCCAAGTCATGTTTTTTTTAATACAGCACTTTGTATTGGACTGTTTCCTTTTGTTGAATACTCTTTGTCGTTTCTTTATTACTCACAGTATGTCTTATTTTCGTTTGTTTTTATATAAAATTAATCTGGACAAAAATCATTTACTTAAACACTAATTCAACTGAGCAAATGTGTTGCAATTATATTATCCTCCGCCACAACAACATTGTCGGAGAATACCGAAATCTCTGTCCGTGTGTCCGGGTTTCTTTTCCGCCAGAACTAAAAAAACTGTGAGGCCTAGCTCAATGAAACTTGGCATGTGGAACAGTTATCATGTGTAGGTGTGCCTTTCGGTGTTTTCGATTTCTTTTGGAATTTTATTTGTAGCTGTTTCCATGGACATATTATTTAACATATTGTTTCAGGACCACAACTCCCAAGCTGTAAGGATTAGCTCAATGAGACTTGATGTATAGAACAATCATCATGTGTTGTGTTTCGTTTTTTTTTTATCTCACCTTTTTCGGATTCCTTTTTTAGGCATTTTCATTGCGAAACATCTTTATCTTGATTCTGAAACTCAATATACTCAATTTCAATTCCGGAACAGATCTTGAAAACTCGTAGGCAGAGATTAATTTTCTTGGGAAGTATATAAATTTACTACTAATGAGTGATTTAGGATTTATACAAGAATAAGGCTCCATAATCATTTTTTTTGGCGGGAGATATAGTCGACTGTCTGCTTGTTTTCGCATGAATTTGCGATGTTCATTTATATCATACAATGGCAACACCTGTGGTTGATTTCAGAGAGCTTTTGATTTTACACATATAAAGTACTGTTCTTACGATACGATTTGTAGATAAAACCTGTAGTATACAACTTCAATTTGATTCTACAGGGTGTAACTACAAATCGCACAGTATGAACGCGGCATTAGTTTTTGTCATAACTATTGAAGATGATTGATGATTGATATTTATTGTTATATATGTTGATATTTGATGCTGTGCAATAATGACCTTTGTGTCATAGTCAAAATAATTCCTTCGCAAGTCGTAGCTACGTTACAGAAAATGTACCGAACTGCAGCAAGGCTTGCATTGACCAGTGATGGATAGTGGCACGAGTTATGTCACGAACATCATTTTCACTCTTATTCAACATTTAAACTTTATGAAATTTAAATTATAATTTGACTTTCAGTTATTTGAAATATATATATACTTTATTACTCTTCTTCTTCTTCCCAAATTTAATTCAGCTCATATCTTGAATCAAATAAAGCTTTTATTTTGAATATTGTTGTGGTGCTAATTTTTTCATTTATTATTTATGTTTATCATTTACCATGTGTTTTTAATGCGTTTTCAATCATATAACACGAACCGTCAAGCATCTCTGCTGGGAGAAATCCAGGATCCCGATATGGCCTTCTGTTATATAATACATATAATGCGGGGGTTATAGTAGTTGACCTATGTAGATGTGCCTTTTTAAAAAATGTTTGGGGGGGGGATTAAACTTTTCAGATTTCTGACTTTGTCTATTAGAAAGGTAGTAATTCAAGTGGAATTGGGGGAAGGAGGAGACATCTGTCTTTATGAACAAAACACCTTATAGTTTTGTAAGGTACAGCTAATTAAAACTGATCATTCAACTTACAGGTATGTGGCCATGGGGCCGGGGGATTGGCCATTTCTCCTGATGGCTCTTGTTACATACCTCAATGTTGGCATTAACATTTTTGAGATTTTTTGGAATTGATCAGGATAAAACATTCGAAAAACAAATTTTTCCCCAGCAAACTCAATTCAGTACATATGTGGTCGTTTTTTTCATTGCATTTGAGGAAATTGCCATTCGCCATGAAATTCCAAAATATATGATGTCTTTTTTTTAAATAATTATCAAAAGTGGGTAAATAAAAGTATGTGGTGCAGTTGTAGTGCTGTGTCCATAGTATCATATGTAGCGCTTTGAGCTACTGCTTGGAAGATGGATATATGCGCGTTTTAAAGGTACATCCATTGTGTTTGGAGTCACATGTGCCAAACGTTATAAAGTGTGTTATTTTATCGACAGGTACTGACTGTTGCCGAAAAATGCCATTTTGATGATAGGTGACTCATTATACCGGCGATATAAATGTAAATCGAAAACCGGACAATCCACAGCGTGTGGCAACTTTACGATTGGGGATGAATATGCATGATGAATAAGTTGAGTGAAATTGTTTCAGCATAAATCAGTACATATCGTATGTTGGCACGTATTAAAGAAACATAATGGATGCATCTTTACGCGGTTCATTACTTTTTTTGTTCCACAGGTATGTAATACCATGGTATATAGTCATCGCCATGTCCGTCTGTTTGTCCGTCCGTCTGTCCGTTCGTAATCATTTCGTTTCCGGAGCAGAACCCGAAAACCGTTCATGATATTTGTGTATACATTGTATAATGTGTATGACCCACTAACTTAAATGGTTCCTATTAATATTTTCAGATATCTTAATTGTTTTCGTTTCCATAAAAACGTGTTGGATTCGTTTGTGAAGCAGACCTTCAAAACCCTTCATCATATCTCCCTGAACTTCTGCATGTGTATTACCAACCTACTGCCTCCTTACTTACTGGTAATTTAAGGATTTAGAATTAGCTGTTAAAGATGGGTATTACAAATTAGGTGGGGCTGATGGGATATGTCATATTCTGAAGACTCTGTATTCTGTATAACATAGCCTACATACATACATAAACATACATACAATATAAACTGTTTAGATTATTATCATTAGATTATTTCACCCCGCTGTAAATATTTATGTGCAGTAACATCGGTCATTTTAGGTTAAAAGTCTCACCAGGATGCACGGCTTGTTATACAATGCATGGCTATGTCATAAAAGAAAAAGTGCGTGTAACGGTCATTATTTTCCTGGAAAAATTATGTTTATGTGGTTATGTCTCAAAAAGGGGCAAACTTGTTTAATTTGCTAATGTCACTTTTATAATATACATATATATATAATAATCTTTCAGAGCTACACCGTTTTTTTCGTTCATAATGGAATGTTACAAATATAGAAAATGATTTCTGTAAGTTGTATGTTTTCTTTTGTAATCTTTTTGATTAAATACATTATCAACAAATTTCAAAAGTCATATTAACGAATACAACTAAATGAAAAATAATTCAAACATTATAAGTTGTATGATACATAGTGTTGAAGTTCAATGAAAAACTATTGGCAAAGGGGGATAACTTCTGATCACTGCATAATCAATTTCACGTGACCCTTTTAACTTATCTCAATCATAATACAACAAATACGTTTTTACCATAAAACATAAACCATTTTACACAACCATAACACCGTACCTTTTTATTTTAAGTTAGCAAAGATAATTTATTTTTTAATGTTTATCACAGCACACTGGTTCTACAAATCAAAATCTGACAATTAGAGATTTTTTTAATTCAGTTCAAACCGTTAATGCTTATGCTCATACAAATTATGAAACCTATTGTTTATATTTCTGAAGTTAACAATATGAGGCATGGTTGAATCCGTAAATACAATTAAGATTACAAATAAATGTAAAACAGTGTGCAAGTGGGGAGTCTTGTCTTAGATCAAACGCTAAGCTCCGCCCACAATAGTACTGCATCACTCATGTATCACTGCGCGCAAAACGCGGATCACAGTGAGGCGTGGTAAATATTTAACGGGTCGGGGCAAACTCTAGTGAGTCAACGGAGATTTCAAAACTGGGCCCTACACTGCCGTGCGCTGCGCTTCCTAATAAATATTCATGAGACGGTTACTATGTAAATGTGTCCTACGTCATATCAAATCTATTTGTGTGTGTAGCACGTGTTTTTTTTTCGCGGGAAATTCAACAATTTGCAGTAAAAAATGGAAACGATCGACACTACGTGGACAACTTTTTTTCAGGGAAAGGGAGACTCTCTAATTAGGGAATTTGAGGTGGTGATGCAATCACATTGTTTTTGTGAGGGAGACGAGGAATTCGGTTCATTCGGTGTGTGCAAGATTTAGCCTACATTTATTTCTCTGTATTTGATGGAAGCGTTTATTATATTTATATCTATACTGGATAAAATAAGTTAGGGATATTTTAATTGTTATTATTGATATTTTATCATGGAGTCAATGAAGAAATATATAATTATTCATAATTTAGAAATATGTCTATATCCCTAACTATTTTTGTCCAGTAGGCCTATATGTTATACCTTTGTGCTGGCTCCCAAAGTACCATTTACTGTTATCAATTTTAATAAACTGGACAATATAAGTTCCCAGCAACCTCGTCCCCACCGCTGATCAACTATCATCATTGATAAAGGCTTGACACAGGCGAGTCGTAGCATCACTCTGAGAAGTTTGGCTTCCTAGGGGCAACAAGATTCAGAATTACTTCCCTTTGTTTTACGAACGAAATACTTAAAACTGCAGGGGTACAAAACGGAATTCATGATCGTAGAATATAACACACAGTGTAAATTTGTACAAAATATTAATTAAATGTGAACAAAGTATATTACTCCTTTTGGAAGTCACTGTATTGCTTTAAGAAGGGAACAAATATAAAATCAGTGCATTTACTTCATTTGTTGTTTCCTTCGGGAATTGTAGATGCACATATTACATTGTTTGTTTCAATGTGAAAATTTTATGATATTCTTTAACAAAAACTGTGGTTTCACCAGCTTCCTGAAGTAATCCCAACATTCAAAATCATTGTTAAATTGGAAGTTTATAGTGTGTGAATGTTTTTCTTCAATCTAGGCCTACTGTACACTTTGATTTTTTTTATTTCCATTTTTGGGGTACATTTTCATTCATTCATAAGAACATCAGGGATTGGCAAAGACCCCTTTGACAATGGGCCATTTTAAGGACTTTTAGTCATTTTCAGAAATTTGAATGGGCCCTTTGTAGCAAGGTAAAAAATTCAAATTTGAATAGGCCATTTTTTCATTTAATGAGTAAGCCCCTGGCCCCTACCTTTCCCAATCCTTGAGAACATCGATACATTAATAGATTCATTCATAAGAACATTGATACATTTATCCATTTGCATATACATTGGTCATTTAGATGTCACATTTGAGTTGTAAGTTGAAAGCTTGCATATAGGCCTAGTATCTAAATATAATAATATTTCCCATTGTAAAAAGGTTTTAAACTTGATTTCTTTATTTTAATACTCATGTACTGCATGTACACTGCATCAATGTTGTTACAAGAATGATTGCATTCAAAGGGTTGTTATTTATACCCTTAACATATTTTCAGTAAAATCATTTCATCCTTTATTTGCAAGCCATTATTTTTGTTGTTCTACTTCAGAATCTAGGTCGAGAGGCTCTACCTGCAACCCCACTGGATGTTAGTATGCGGCTCGCTGTGTGAGATAGAGCATTCGACACACAGAGGTTTCGGTCTATTCAGAATCACGCTTCACAATTTCAACATGACATTTTTACTGACATATTGTCCTTGATGACATCGTCAGAGACTAAATGCAACCTGTACTACATACGTAACAACCGGGGATCATTTTTAGATCAAATACCATCTCGACAGTGTTATAAATACACTTAAATAAAACCGCCATAAAAACAAATACTTACACAAAATGGCGGTCGAAGAAAGAGGCCGTCTGATTTTAGGTCATGTGACCTCAAAAACACGTGACCTCATCAATATTCATGAGCAAACCAACATTAGAGGGCATTCTGGGAAAAACTCCGTTGACTCACTAGAGTTTGCCGTCACCCATATTTAATCTATAGTTCTAACTAGCTGTATTACTCTATCTTTTAACCAAGCTACAAATAGAATCATTCGAACGTGTTTTTAAAAAATACAAGAGAAAACAGCATGTGGTAGCCCAATGCCCTGACACAGCAAATTGATTGCACTTCAGCACCCGTGTGGTCTCATCTTGTCTCAAGGTTAAGCGTATAATATTAATAAGCTTCTCTCCATGTTCATTCCCTGGGTTAGAACTTGCTTGCTTGCTTGCCACCCCGGTTTTCAAAGACAAGAACAAGTCTTTACCAGTTACTGTATGCAGGTGGTCAAGTATCTGTCCGCGTCTTAATCAATTTAACACGAAAAGATCCATTTCAGCTCGCTCATCTAAGAACGTCACCATTTTGCGAAAGAGCGAAAGACACCTGCAGTTTGAAAGGCTCTCAGTGGTTGGCTGAATCATAGGTCACATCGCGCAGTTTTGAGTGGGGTCCCAAGCAAGGGTATGACAATGGAGCGGAGCGTATGCGTTTTACCCTAGTTTTAATGAAACCAGTGAGTCCGTTGATTGTAGGTTATTGGACCAACTGTTGGAATAACGACAACATGAACTTTACACGAAGTCCTTTATTAAATCAACTGATGTACATTAGTCTTAAAATTTCAACCAAAGAATACAAGCTCTTAAATAGTTTTTCAATAGTTCGGTTTTGTACTTTTCAGTAGCCCTATTAGCACTTACTTCTAAATCTCAAACCAAACTTGTCAAACTTATGCTATCTCGATGGATACAACGTTTAATTTGGTGCACAGAAAATTCCTAAAAATATTTTTCAGAAAACGCCTCGAGAAAATCTTTTGTGACAATGTTTCAAAAATCAAGCGTCATATCCATGACAGATATATAAATACACATCTTTAAAGTGATTTGTAAAGTTAAAAGTCTATCAAGAAAAAGTAAATGAAAGATGTCAATGAAAGCTTCATGTCATGGTACGGTGAACGAAGAAGAAGAACAAGTCTAAGTATTATATGATAAACAAAAGAACTTAAAGAAACATGGCATTAAAATTATTCATGAAAATTAACCACTTAAATTTTCCAAACACTTTGTTAATCTAACAGATGACAAGAAAATGAAGAAATGAAAGAAATTTCCAATTCAATAACGAGAGTGCTGCATAGCAATTGAAACAGCCGTAAAATATCCTTCAAGAACTGATGAATCTGAAGATTGAAGCAGCCGTAAAATGATCGCCCAGAATTCGTTACAGAAGTTTCGTTTTCATTGAAAAGAATCAGCCGTTAATGAAATGATCAATTTCATTATAATTATATCCTCATCAATCAAAACATTATACATAGGTTTGAAATTAGATAATGGAGAAAACACTAATGCAATGAGTTTGACATGGATTTCAGACACGGATTTTCATTAGTCTGATGTTCATGTCAAGTCTTTTTGATGTTTGATATCACTTGCTAGTCCAGTCCGAGTCCGGGTCGTCTACTCCGTGATGGGCCTCTTGTCCTCGGAGTCCATGGAGTATTCGGGAGTGAGAGTGGCGGACTCCACCTCCTCCTGCAGGTGCTCCATCTGGCGCCGCAGGTCCTGCAGGTGTTGGTGGATGTCATGCATCTGTTTCCGGGCGTTTTGGAAGGTGGACGATGCTGCATCAGCCGATATCTCAATCTGTTTGAAACTTTCATCTGCTGTGGTGTAGTCCTCCCAGAAGTCGTCGCTGTCATCCATGTTGGTGTTGTTGTTGTGTTGCGTGTTGTAGAAGGTGCAGCTAACAACAACCTCATTGCCTGCAGGCTCGCTGTAGGACCGGCTGAACAACACTTCACTGGCACCGTCATCCTCGTCGTCTGCGTACATGCTGTCCGTGCTAATGTCATCTCTCTGTTCTGAGATGTCCAGATCGGACTCTGTCCTGTCTGTCACTGCTGGAGACATGCGAGACCTTCTCCCGTTCACTAACTCTGGGGGAGATCTCAGTTCATCATAACCAGCGAATGAAGGTAAGACCTCCTCAGTAGGAGTTCTGTCTTCCAGGTCCTCCAGAATGTGCTTGACAGACAGCAGTTCACTGAATGTCTCCTCAATTTCCGGTATTCCTCGCGACGTGAGTTCTATACTTGAGGAACTTGGAAGTCCTGAAGATCTGGACTTTGCGGTGAAACTGCTGTCAGAATCGTCAGAATCGTCCTCAGAGCCATCAGAGCCATCACTCTCATAACGAGGTCGTCCATCAACAACAAAGCTGTCGGTGGTTGACTTTTCAACATCAACAATTCCATACGCGTCAATTACCTCTTCAATTTGCTGGGATTCACGTTTCGGTGGCGTGTTTTCTTTCTCTGATTCACCCTCTGTCTTTGATTCCCTTCTGTTCCCGGGTTGACAGATATTCATTTCCTCAGTTCTCTCTGCTTGCTTTAACTCTGCGGGAATTTCGGGCTTTTTCACAACGTTGCCTTTTTTCGACTTATCCTTTTTACTTTTTTTCTGACTGGATTTTTTCTTTTTTCTTTTCAATGTTCCATCGTCGACTTCTTCCTTATCATCCATCTGTCCAAGTTCCATCATACCATCGTTATTCGAAAGTTGTAAAACATCCGTACTGTTTGAAATGTTTGTCACACTCTTTTCAACCGACATCACTGATCCAGGAACAACCAATTCTTCCACAACCTCCTCGGCAGCATTAGATTCTGTACACCTTTCTTCATCATACTTAGTAGAGTCATTCTCAACGTAGTCACCTAACAGTGTCATGGATCCTAAATCAACAGGAGGTGAATCAGATTCCACATCATCGTGAAAATCTTTGTACCTTTCTTCCATGTCCTCGTCCTGGCTCTGACTTTCAACCAGACTAGACAATCTCTTGAAAACCGTCTCTCCAAACAACTGCACTTCCTTCATCTGCGAGTTGTCCTCTAATGCCTCAATCGCCTCCTCATCATCCTCGTCTATCTCTGCCAAGGCGTCCATAGCGGACGGACTCGGCGGAGGGACATGTTTTGGAGATGCAGGCTCATTTGGCGATAGGTTGAAAGAGGAGTCCTTAGCTTCTGGTTTTGCCACAGAAGAGTCTTCTGCTATTGCGGCCACGTTATTCATTGGTATTGGTCTGTTCTCTGCATTTACAAATCCGTCCGACTTTGATGTTGATGTATTTTCTTCTTTTGCAGTCACTTCTGGGGTTGATGTAGATCCGGGGTCGTCGGCCACTTCAGTTAACTTTGGCTTAGATGTGTCTTCTGCTGTTGTTGTAACGTTTTGCAATAGTGCGTCTCTTGCTGGTGTTGAACCATTTGGTAATGTTGTGTCTACTTTTGTCATCACGTTTTGAATTGCTGCAGGACTATCTTCTGTTCCATCAGTTATACCGGACTCTGTTGCGTGTATGGATGTGTGAATATGTTCTGTTGCTGCCTCTGAAGTAAGTGTGGTGTCTGAATCCAAAGATGTATCTACTATAACACTGACCAGCGTTTTCGGTGGTTCATTTGTACTTTGCATGATATCATTGTCACATTTACTGTCATATGAATCTTTAATTGTCAAAACACTTTTATCACTTGGTGTTGTATCACTTATTTTATGTGGATGTTCACTATCACTAGTAACCGAATCCTTCTTAAACACTGTTGGTGGTCCATTATCGTAATCACTGACAGGCTCCTTTACTTCATCAGACACTTCTAACCTGGTATTATCACAAACATTCGAGTCACTTGAAGTACTAGTAGTTGAAACTTGAGAACAAACCTCCCCTGTTTTACTAGTTTCTACAGGATTGTCACTCTCCTTTACATCGTAACATTTAGAATTTCTCTTTTTCTTGCCTTTTGATTTTGATTTTCCTTGTTTCTTTTTAGTTTGTTGTAGTTTCTCAGCACCTTTTGTCGCTTTTGACGTAACAACAGTGTCTGCAGGTACGGTTGGGCATTCCTGTAGAGATGCGTCTTGTGATGCAATTGGAGCTTCATCTTTTGATACACTTTGTGATGCACCTTTTGAAACAGATGGTAAAGCATCACAAGCATCTTTTAAATCCGTCACGTCCAGATCAACTGCATCTGAAGATGGGTCACGTCCAATTTCAGCAAGCGTGGACGTGGATGAGTCTGATTTTGGAGGTGTTTCTCTGGAATCGACTGGTTTCAGTATTGATAGAATTGGCACCAAAGGCGGTGTCATGGGAACAATTGGTTTCCTTGCTATCCTTGGTGATAATGATGTATCTTTTGATCGTTCTCTTGGACTTCTTGATTGTTTCTTTGAATCAAGGGATCCATATTCTGTAAATTCCTTTTCGGAACAAATGTCAGCCAGGTTATACGACAAGTCAATGCAACTGATAAACATTTCGTCCATCTGCTCCTCGTCGACAGGAGTGTCGTCATCCCGTAACCATGGAGATACAGGTGATTCCTGAGAAGCTCGGAGAGATATTTTGTCAGTGCCAACATTAAGTCTCTTTGAAGTTGGAGATGGGCTGGATGTTTTTCCGCCTTTGACATCTTCCAAAGGTAATGTGAAACTGTCACTGTCTATAACTGCCTGCCCAAGTGCTCGTTTCTTTTTCACATTCCTCTTCCCTTTCCGTTCAGGACCTGGAGCAGATGCAACTGATTCAGCTGTTGATGTTGCTGTTGCTGTTGCACCTTCGCCTGGTAGCTTATCGGACAGTTTGTCTAGGATTGTTCTCTCAATAGACCTCCCAAGTTCTTCCAGTCTCTCACTGGAGCTCTGCTGAGGAGTGGTCTGTTTGGGCAGCACGTATCTCTGAACCTGAGGAGTCGACAACAGGGGAGTGCTGTACCCCAGTGTACTCACGTCAGATTCGTCGTCTGGAGACCAAGTTCCTTGAGACCCACAGGCACTTCCTGGACTGCCTAGAGGTGATCCAGGAGAGTGCTGGCCCAGGTCTGCGAGCACATCGGGTCTCTTGGACCTAGGTCTCTCTTTTCTTGAAGATGATGCACAAGCACCTTCTGTGGAAGCAAAGTCACTTTCAATATTCTGGGAACTTCTCTTGGATTTGCCTTTGGACTTCTTTCCCTTCTTCTTAGGCTTGTCCTCAACCTTTTTCTCCTGAGGTTCATCTTTCTTCTTCTTCTCGCCACCTTGTCTGTTTCCCATCTCGTTAGATTGGGGTGTCTCTTCACTGTCTGAGGAATCAAGCGGGGAGTCGGAGTTGGTTAAGGCTTGTGATAGAAGACGGGATTCAAGCACAGAAATGACAGTGTCAGCGCTATCGTCGCTCGAGTCACTCATAGGAAAGCCGTGATCCACCATCTGTAAGGATGAGGGTCCACTGCAAGCTGTGCCATAGTGCGATAGTCCAGTTGGAAGAAAACAGGGCCAAATTCAGTTCCTGGAAAGAAAAAGTTCGTTTTACTAGTTATGTCAATCCTAAAATCGTACATATTAATTTCATTTTAATATCTTTGGCTCAGTACCAGCTCAGGTTCTATATAATAATCATAACATAAGGATGAACATTTCGAAAATTCAGAAGTAGTTTCCAGAAAGTTACCAACTCTTCAATTGATAAATCCTAACACACAGTGGCCAACATCAGATTCTAGTTTTCTATTTCATTTTATTTATAGAAGACGACACAAAATGGGGGGGGGAGCTTCGGCGTACTAGGGAACTTTATGACATCAAGCCTGCAATTCATAATTCTCAATAACCGATGCGTATATTCACAAGACTTCAGTTTTCTCAGATTTTCATTCTGGAGAAAAGATTAAAAGATGGGTATAGGTTCTGGACTCCTTATTTTGGGGTCACCCGATCTGTCATCAAATCTACAATTTAAAGATATAGCACTGGGGAATTGGACGAAACCACTGTTTAGGAGTCAACAAAAATGCGATCAATAATTCCCTTCCCAGAGTTCATACTGGAGAAAATAATGAAATAAAGGATGTTAGTGCGGGGCTCTGTTTTCCTTTTTGTTTCGTACTGGTGAGGATGTAAAAGGAGTCAGTGGGCTTATTAGGAACTACAGAGGCAACGAAATCAACATTTTATAATCTCCATTGTCCAAAGTGTCTCTACACAAGACGGAGATAATGATTCTTTAGAAGAATTCGAAAAAGACTAAGGTTAACGAACGAATTGACTGACGGTCGTGACAGACGCCTGATTATGCTATGCCTAAAGCCTGATCAGCTAAGAATGTAAGAATATAAATTTCGAACCAATTTAAGTTACCGTTTCGACTTATTTGGGTTTGCTAAGTTCATATTAGTTTAAATGTATACAGGTTACGAACTAGACATGCTAAAGAGAATCTAGGCTGTATACAATCTCCTAAATTTGTATAACAGTGACGGACTAAGAAAAACGGACATATATGCAAACCTTCTGCCTGTTTTGTTTCCATGTCGAGTCATTCTTAAATGGTATTTGACTGAAAGAGTGCTCGTAAAAATGAACAAACACAAGGCTTCCTTTTTTTAATGTTTCAGGAGAATCGACTTTGATTTTTGAAGTATATTTATTACATTATATTCTGGATTTATGGTGTTTTAATTGCAGGAAACTAAAATTTCGAAATTAATAGTATATTTAACTATCAATATTATTTGTAAAAAAAACACGATGTTTATACATGTAATGTTATAGTCCATGTTTCTCAAACGGATCAAATTCATTAGAAATTAAGTAACTTGTCTATAATTCCGGCATAAGCATTACCTCTTACTATGAATCATATGCATGAACCATGGACAAGTGCAAGTAAACAAATATTGGTCGACTCATACCTGCCTTGTTATGTATCAACAACAGGTGGTAAATTGATCAAGTAGGAACAATTACAAAGAGAATTTGCCCGACGACCATTTCCTCGTTATATCGTTTACCCGGCAAATTGTCCATTTGTTAAAACGATTCTGCCTATAACTAACATCGATCATTGTGCCTGTTGCATTCACATGAATCACTAGATAACGGGTAGATACACTTTACAAGCTCTCTGTGTAATGATGAATACTCTTTATCACTAACATTAAGCATTGTGCCTATTGTATCTACATGAATCACTAGAGAACTGTTACACTATATTACGAGCTTTCCATATTCAACATTGATGATTCTACCTATCACTGACCTTTTGCATTGTGCCTAGTGTATTTACATGAATCACCAGAGAACTGTTACACGTATAACCCAAGATTTCCATGTTTAACATTGATGATTCTACCGAATCACTGACATTGGGCATAGCTTCTACTGTATGTGCAGGAACCACCAGATAAAGCTTTGACGTATCTTGCAAGCTTGTTGTGTGGTATTATGATTACTCTCTATCACTAACAGTGTAAATTATTTCTAATGTACTTACAGGAATCACAATAATGACATATAGGAAAGTTTTACTAGTCATTTGAGAGTTAGACAGGGGCGTCTGTTGACCTCTTTCTATTCACAATCTTCGTTAATGAATTAACCATTCCAATCAGAATAACTGTACTCATTGTTACAGCGTGTGGAGAAGACAATGTGTCGAATCTCATTTTCATTCTGTCAGACATCTAGACTCAAACATGGTGTACAAAAGAATTAGTTGTCAAGTAAATAATTGTAATATTCAAAGGTTAAAACTGACTTATCCAAAGACGAACATTTATCATGTGTTGATATAAAGAAATTGCAATAGCAAGATAACGAGACTCATATCATGATTTGTTGATAGAAAATGGCAATACAGATTGATTGATTGCAAAATAACGGTAAAACGTACCACACAACTTATGCATGTGGTATAACGATTACCTACGATCAAAACATCAGAGTTGTGTTTCTTTTGTTTTCACAGGAATCACGATAAAAATGTTAGGCGGTGCGTTTATCTTGTACGTAAATATGCTAGATATGGTCGTTTCACTTGGATACATAATGAACTTGCTTCCTAGCTTTACGTCAGGTTCCTATAACTTAGACTAAGTTGAGGGAGGGTCTAGCTATATGCATTAGAGACATGTAAACTGAAGCATAAAATAAAGTTTACACCTCAGTTGGTTTTATCATATATTTGATTTTCAATTACAAATATATATGTTTTCGAAGTACTCTAAAACTTTAAAGTGCAGGCGTTTAGTCATCAGCCAAGGAATAACTCTATGTGCTTTTAAATTTTTGGGGAAAAAATGAAATTTTAAATTCATAAATTCTTCCAACATTAATTAGGATTAAACACAACTGTTCATCGACATATAAGACATATGCTAAGTGAAAATCAATTAATGTGCCTCATTCTGCACACATGTACAACATTATAAACATGGTAGGGGTAATTTTGGTGTAAAAATGAGTTTATACCCCTTGGTCCTTTCAGACACTCTAACTCTAAAAAAAACGAGTATAATTGTTAGCCGAATCAGTCAACATTGAACATTAAATAATATCCCGGTTCTAACATATCAATATGTTTTGTTATTTTTACTGTATGAATTAAACAATAGGATGTAAAGTTTCCTTTGTACCTCAGTTTTTAGAAAGTGTGTATTAATGATTCAGTAGATATATATATTTACGTTACGTTACGTTACTGCAATACCTCATGTTGATAACTAGCAAAACTATATACTGGACGTTTTGAGGGGATTTTAAACGGGCAATAGCACCCTTTTGTAGTCCAAATTAGTCGATGAAATGTATTTGAAAAATAATGTCATCAATAGTAAAACACCCTTTTCTCTTCGCAAAATCAAGTTAAACATGAGTATACATGGTTCGGTAAAGCCATTAGAATCGTTTTTGTGATTCGAAATAATAAAATGTGTTCACATTAAAATGGCTGCAATGCAATATTTGCTTTATACACAACAACGTTATTACCACTACGAAAAATTGCTTTGTGTAATAAGATATTTTACCATCTGAAGTAATATAAATGACATTAGCTATCATTATAAATTTATAAATTGGAAAACAAATTTGCAAAAAGCGTGCAACAGCCCCTTTAAACGTTGTAATAACAAACTTAGTCTGACGCATTTTATATTTTGTTTAACTTCACTTCATTAAAAAAACATAATACTGCCCCATGATTGTGTAAGATATAAGAGCCTTTAAAGCAGTCTAGATCCTTTTTTCAGCAAGTCTAGATAAACTTAACACAAGTATTTACAAACTAATCTAAAGGATGAAGATACAGTAATTTAAAACAATCCATAGACTAAATTTTAGTCTATAAGAAACATGACACCCCCCCCTGAAAAGCAAGTCTAGATTCTATTCCAGTTCTCTAAAGCTCCTTTCAATATTTGATGAAATAGTCGCCTTTATCCATGAATAAATAAGTATTATTTATATATATTTTAAAAAGCATCAGTATGTCACTTACTTTAGTAACAGAATTTGAACTTGCAAGCATAAACACACGTTATTAAGAAACTCGCTTAACTAATTGAACACGAAGAATAAATATGTCTTAAATAATATATATAATATATTATGTATCAAGCACACATATCTACATGTACATAGGTTATTGAAAGTAGTACACGAACATACGCGAAGACCTATTTCGTAAGTGAGGACCTTGTTAAGTATAACAACATGACTACAAGATAACATGTCGATGTCACAGTGACAGTACTATATGGTCGGTATGTCATGTGCGTCAGTGTACGTCAGTGTACGGTAAGTACACTCAGCACAGCCAACTACCGGAACGGTGAATCTGTGCACATTGGCTTGGTGTCAGAATAACATACCAGCACACAAACAGGAACCAACTGGTAGCGTGTGTGTTCTTGAAAAACAATTGGGTTGAGGACAGTCAGGTCCACTTATTCATTGAGAAAATGCGTTGTATTGTAAATATTCAAACAACAATATATGATTTCAAAACGCCACATTCATTGCTAATTTACGTCCTTTATCTAAGTTCTTCAGTGCATACTTTAAGTAGAATAAATATAACTTGTTAATAAATGTCTTTATTTAAATAAATTTCAATGGTTGTTGTTGTGTAAGTAATGATATGTACCACCTGAACGTTTACGATATAGAATTTTTTCCTTCATCTCTAAAACTGTGCTTTCAAAACATCATCAGAAAAGTAAAATCAATTTAATGGGATAGTCAACTTCTTCACTTTTATGAATGCGCTTCTTGTAGATTACGATATGATATATGCATACGAAACATTGCATTCATTACAATAAATACATAAGTAAAGGGAGCTTTACAGACGGTCAATATCGTCAGTGCAATGGTTTCAACGGGTTTAATATTTACACCGAAAGTAGTTATATAATGTTTTCCTTCATTGCTGTTCATACTGTTCAGTTAAACACATATAGGTCAAGTAAAATGAGTTTTATTGATTGTCAACGTCTTCATTGCAATGAAATCGATGTTTCAGTGTAGAATACGGTTAGAGCTTGTTTTCAGTTTCTACAGCTTACTTAAAATATTCTTAAACAGATTAAAAAGTAATACAAGAAGATGTTTTCCATGTTATGAAAACTTCTTCATATAATTCCTCCGACAAGGGAGTAAAAATAGAGCCATTGGCTCTGTAGCTCGTCAGTCTTTTGCATGATCTATAATCTACCGTACTATCACTTAAACTTACCTCTTGAAAAAAAAAAATCTTACAGAAAATTACTTAGTTTACTTAAGTTCCTAGCTTATTAGTTTAAGATAAAAACATCTCTTTTGGTCAATCATAATAATATATGTGAATATACATTTCTCTTTCTGATTCAAATTTGGGACATACAAACAAATAATGAAATTCGTCTTCAAAATATTTTAAATTACAAAGAGTGCATTTACTATCACTAACTGGTATTCTTAGCCATCTACCGGTCTCGATTTGAGGATAATGATAAGAGTTTCAACAAAATACTATGACGTCACCAACAGTTGCTTCGTGACGTCACATACAAATAAATACTGATGCTCGCACTGAAACAATGGTTGTTGGGCACACATGATGTGTGCACATGTGTTCGTATCGTAAATTCAACTCATTTTTCTCAACAAAATGGGTTATAAATAAAACATATCACTACTTCGAAGTCTAATAATTCTCTCACATAAATACCCGGTCAATGCAATGATGTTTACTCCCCCTTTTGTTACAATGGTATTATTTTGAAAGCCAATGATCACTACAACGCTTAAGGTTACAACGCATTACTTCCCCGACCTTTGCCTGAATGTCAGAGCCCATGTGATTGACAAATTGGAGGCATTCTTTTTCGGAGTTCTCACCATATCCAACATGGGGTCTTCAGGACATGATAACTTATTCATTTTATTTAAAATGAAGTAGCAATAGAAATTCATATTGTTAAGAGTGAAATATAAGTAACTTTAAAAATTCTACCTTGAACCAACATTGATATAATTGAGTTAAGGGATATATATTTATGGATCGTTTTAATATAATGCTTTCGGTGCAGAATATCAAGTTTTAAAATATTCATAAACTCAAGTTTCTAGGAGGTAATGTTATTTTTTAATATGTTATGATTAAGCTTAACTACAATAACATATATTGTAAAGTATAGACAAGTGTTTGCCACTAACATGGCAATGTCCCCCGCCGGTGACATTGAGTTAGTAAGACACATCATTGGAGCTACTTGGGTTCATGATATATCGTGTTAATAAGAGTTCAAAAAGTGGTCAAAGTGTTGTGGTGACCTTGAAAATAAGGTCAAGGTCACCAAATCGACTGGCGTCTGCGTCATCCTCCAATGTAGACTGACACCAAATTTGAAAACATTTGGTCCAACCGGTCATAATAAATGGTGATAACAAGAGTTCGAAAAGTGGTCAAAGTGTTGTAGTGACTTTGAAAATAAGGTCAAGGTCACCAAAATCCCCTGGTGTCTGCGTCATCCCCCAGTGTAGACTGACACCAAATATGAATACTTTGAGTCCAACTGGTAAAGATATATATCGCGTTAACAAGAGTTAGAAAAGTGCTCAAAGTGTTGCGGTGACCTTGAAAATAAGGTCAAGGTCACCAAAATAAACTGGTGTCTGTGTCTTTCCCCAATGTAGGCTGACAACTAATTTGAAGACTTTGGATGCAATGTTTCATGAGATATCGCCTTAACAAGAGTTCAAAGAGTGGTCAAAGTGTCGTGGTGACCTTGAAAATAAGGCCAAGGTCACCAAAAGTGACTGGTGTCTGCGTCTTCCCACAATGTAGGCAGAAACCAAATTTGAAGACTTTGGATGCAACGCTTCATGAGATATCGCGTAAACAAGAAATATGACGTACAAACGGACGGACGGACGTACGGACGTACGGACGTACGGACGTACGGACGCCGCTGAATACATAATATAAGAATAATCAACGAGCTGCGAGGAATTACGGATTATCTGTCCCGAGTTAATTATTGTGATAAACTCCGAGCTTTAGCGAGGAGTTTGACATAATAATTCACGAGGGACAGATAATTCGTAATTCCGAGCACCGAGTTGGTTATTCTTTTTCTTACCCAAGACCATTTTAATGCCCAAAAATCGAAAAACATGACCCCATTCACGATCTTTGATTAGACTGTACAATACAAATTGTAGTCATACGCCATTCATGAACTCTTTTACACCTTCAAGATGCGCATATCTAAATAGTTTGCAACATGCTCTATATTTTCAGAACTATTCTTAAGTAACTGTTGAATTTAATTGCCAAAACGGTTTACCGACATAGTAAACAACTCGGTTATATTGTAAACTATGTCGCAGAACGAGAGAAAATTAGTGAAAACGTGAACTAACAATCGCATTGTTGGAATGCAAGATAGGAGTGTAATTACGTCACTAACTGACGTCACGGTTAATGACGTCACAAAGCAATGACGTCACGGTAGTAGAGCTGGCGACTCTTGCATGCTGCTTCGCCTTGTAAGTTTAGTACTGTAATTACGGTCTCGGAAACACAGGTTGAATACGTTTTTATATTTAATATGTTAAACTGACGTGTGACTTCAAATAGGTATGCTCGAAATTGTTCAATTATGTGATTTAGCTTAAACAGAATAGCTAAGCAATTCATGAATGAGCGCAAAGTAGTTCCGTCAACCAATCAAAACGCAAGTTATATTTAGAAAAACTGTAATTTCCATGACCATTATGAAAACTTTAATACCCGGCATATCTGTGCCCGCTTGGGTAAGAAAAGAGGGTTTTTCTAAGTTGAATAACTTGTGTCCAATCCATTTCTTGAATGAATAGAATATGTCTAATCAATCAAGTATAGATTGCAGAAATCTACACACATATGTTTTACTTTTATGAATCCGATTCCACAGCCAGACATATTTATATCCACCCAGTATTTGTAAGGGGTATAACTTTCACTTCTGAATCCTACTTTTAATATACCATTTGAAGATGATTGATCTTAATTTTTTTTTATGAAATATGATATACTCCTCAATTTCAATATTACTTGAGAAAGGCAGATATGTCATTATATCTAGATATTATATCTAAATTTACATTATTGCTGAACAGTTCGAGCACTCAAGAACTAAAAATTATGTCCAAATAAGTGTATGCATATGTACAAAGAACACATATTGGATCTTAAAAGGCTCCTTTATTTCATTTTATTTATTTATTTTCATTTACGAGATTAAAATCATTATCTCTAGTCTATATGTGCATATATAGAGAGATTATTGCCCGAGGAAGTGTGTCATATGGCTTTTACGAAACGAGTGTGAATTGATTTATTGCCCGAGCGAGAGCGAGGGTTGGACATAAATTTGCACGAGTTTCGTAAAGGTCATATGGCACACTTTAGAGTGTCACAATGTCTTTATTACCCATTTTATTCAATTTGATTCGCTTTAAGATAGTCAGGTAACAACCCACTTCCCTTGCGATGGCAAGCTATAGTGACGTCATGAACAATCGTTTTATGGCGTCACAGACGACGAAATACGGGAGGTCGCGGTGAAAGAATGGTTGCTAGAAAAAAGTAATATGTGCACATGTGCTCACATCAATACTATTACCTCGATTATTTTCAACCATAAGGGTAATAAATACAAGTATAGACTATACCTGAATTAATTCATTGATGAAACCAGAGTTTGTCATGTAAAAGCTCATAACCTAAAAATGTAATCGTTAAATGTATCTCTACTCGTTAGGGGGTAATGTTTAAAACGTGCTTTTAATTAAGTCGTCTCGTGATCAGTAATGTTTATGCTTCGGCATAGCAACTTGTAAACTATGGTAAAAACTGGGACATAAACATCAACAACAGGATGAGTGTAAAACCAGACATAACGAATGAGAATTTCGTTTCTGAAATATAGACTTACTTTAAAGGCGCTGTAGCACTGTCCTGCTTACTGAAATAAAGTGTTTTCCCAAAAAGGTAATAACTGTTACCAACTAGATTAGCGTCTGCGGGACACCGCAAAAGCAGAGCAGCTCCGAAACTTAGGGTCTCGCCTTTCCCTGTTCCGCCTTCTCATCAACATCAATAAAATGGGAATTCTTTTTTACAAAATTCAAAACTGTTGAATTTAATTGCCAAAACGGTTTACCGACATAGTAAACAACTCGGTTATATTGTAAACTATGTCGCAGAACGAGAGAAAATTAGTGAAAACGTGAACTAACAATCGCATTGTTGGAATGCAAGATAGGAGTGTAATTACGTCACTAACTGACGTCACGGTTAATGACGTCACAAAGCAATGACGTCATGGTAGTAGAGCTGGCGACTCTTGCATGCTGCTTCGCCTTGTAAGTTTAGTACTGTAATTACGGTCTCGGAAACACAGGTTGAATACGTTTTTATATTTAATATGTTAAACTGACGTGTGACTTCAAATAGGTATGCTCGAAATTGTTCAATTATGTGATTTAGCTTAAACAGAATAGCTAAGCAATTCATGAATGAGCGCAAAGTAGTTCCGTCAACCAATCAAAACGCAAGTTATATTTAGAAAAACTGTTATTTCCATGACCATTATGAAAACTTTAATACCCGGCATATCTGTGCCCGCTTGGGTAAGAAAAGAGGGTTTTTCTAAGTTGAATAACTTGTGTCCAATCCATTTCTTGAATGAATAGAATATGTCTAATCAATCAAGTATAGATTGCAGAAATCTACACACATATGTTTTACTTTTATGAATCCGATTCCACAGCCAGACATATTTATATCCACCCAGTATTTGTAAGGGGTATAACTTTCACTTCTGAATCCTACTTTTAATATACCATTTGAAGATGATTGACCTTAAATTTTTTTTATGAAATATGATATACTCCTCAATTTCAATATTACTTGAGAAAGGCAGATATGTCATTATATCTAGATATTATATCTAAATTTACATTATTGCTGAACAGTTCGAGCACTCAAGAACTAAAAATCATGTCCAAATAAGTGTATGCATATGTACAAAGAACACATATTGGATCTTAAAAGGCTCCTTTATTTCATTTTATTTATTTATTTTCATTTACGAGATTAAAATCATTATCTCTAGTCTATATGTGAATTTATAGAGAGATTATTGCCCGAGGAAGTGTGTCATATGGCTTTTACGAAACGAGTGTGAATTGATTTATTGCCCGAGCGAGAGCGAGGGTTGGACATAAATTTGCACGAGTTTCGTAAAGGTCATATGGCACACTTTAGAGTGTAACAATGTCTTTATTATCCATTTTATTCAATTTGATTCGCTTTAAGATAGTCAGGTAACAACCCACTTCCCTTGCGATGGCAAGCTATAGTGACGTCATGAACAATCGTTTTATGGCGTCACAGACGACGAAATACGGGAGGTCGCGGTGAAAGAATGGTTGCTAGAAAAAAGTAATATGTGCACATGTGCTCACATCAATACTATTACCTCGATTATTTTCAACCATAAGGGTAATAAATACAAGTATAGACTATACCTGAATTAATTCATTGATGAAACCAGAGTTTGTCATGTAAAAGCTCATAACCTAAAAATGTAATCGTTAAATGTATCTCTACTCGTTAGGGGGTAATGTTTAAAACGTGCTTTTAATTAAGTCGTCTCGTGATCAGTAATGTTTATGCTTCGGCATAGCAACTTGTAAACTATGGTAAAAACTGGGACATAAACATCAACAACAGGATGAGTGTAAAACCAGACATAACGAATGAGAATTTCGTTTCTGAAATATAGACTTACTTTAAAGGCGCTGTAGCACTGTCCTGCTTACTGAAATAAAGTGTTTTCCCAAAAAGGTAATAACTGTTACCAACTAGATTAGCGTCTGCGGGACACCGCAAAAGCAGAGCAGCTCCGAAACTTAGGGTCTCGCCTTTCCCTGTTCCGCCTTCTCGTCAACATCAATAAAATGGGAATTCTTTTTTACAAAATTTTGTTCATTATTCGAGTTATTACTAATCATCACTGGGGTCACTTTTCACAAGTTTGTTCTTAAAACCTATTTCTTCTTTCAAAAGTTGATCAAAGGATTAACGTGGCCTTAACCAATATCTCATGACCTTGACCTTTGACCTTCAAGGTCACACCATCAATGAACACTTTTCATAGCGTATAACAACATGCAATGACTCAGTGTTCATAGTTAAAATATGGCATATTCACAAAAGCATGCTTAAGTTTTGACTTCACTGTGACCTTGATCTTTGACAGACTTAGCCTATAAGAGCCTAATAGCACAAAACAAAGTTTGAAGTTATCATGTTTACAAGGATTTTTTTAGCAATTTCAGAACTTGTGACCTTGACCTCTGACCTTAAATATGAAAATGTCAAAATAAGTCCCCATAAGTAAGAAGTTATGGATATTAGGTGTTCATACCTCCTTGGAAAGAAGTTATTTAGTGATTTCAGAACTGGTGACCATGACCCTATCTCGTGACCTTGACCTTTAAAATTCAAGGTCACACAATCAGTGATCACTTTTCATTGTGTATCACAATCATGTAATGATTCCAAGTGTTAATAGTTGAAATAAGACATTTTCGAAAAAGCATGCTTAAGTTGTGACCTCGCCTTGACCTTGACCTTTGACGGATGTTAGCGAAAACCTTTTCAAATCTTGGCCTTTCTCCATAGTTGATATACACCTAAGAAGAGCCTGATAGCACAAATATTTTTCAAGTTATCGTGTTTACAAGGATTTTTTTTAGAGATTTCAGAACTCGTGACCTTGACCTTTGACCTTGAATGTGAACATGTCAAAAAAAGTCCCCAGGGGCATAAGTAAGAAGTTAAGTATATGAGTTCTGAAAACCTTCTAGGAAAAAAGTTATAGCCAATACAAAACGCGCGGCGGCGGTGGCGGCGGCGGCGGCGGCGATGGAAACTGCGCAAAAACTGATAGCAGCTCCGACTTAGTCGGAGCTGCTAATGACTAAATAAATCTCCTAAATCAATAAAGATAGTTCTAGAACGAACATGGTTCAGTTAAGCCATGCGAATCAATTTCCCATCGACCGGCCATTCCATTGTGTTTACATTAAAATGGCCACTCGATTGTAGTTCAAGTGATATGACTGATGAAGCAATACTTAAACATTTAAAGTAGAGTTTTAAAATATGATACAATGATGGAATTGTCAACCACCTTCATGTCTGAACTCTCAACATTGGATATGACCTAAAAATCTACCTCTCACACTGACGAGTTCCACAAAATTGTCGCTTTATACATCGCACCATTTTCTATTTCTTAAAGGGTCGTGTAATGAAATGTTTTACACTCTAACATAACAATATATTGTGTAAACCTTTATGATAAATGTAACATTTGAGAAAACAAAATTCCCAAGAACATGCTATAGAGCCTTTAACAGGTGAATAAGTTGTAGTTCGGATGACCAAGCAAGGATAACCAACAACTCCAAAATATATACGTTAGATCCCATAACTTTTCAAATATATGTTAATTTGGATACGAAATGTCCTCATGATGAATCCAAGGGGTGGTAAACTGTAGAGGATAACATTATTTACCATGGGTGACCGACCATGTTTTGTTGACATCCTGTTCCATCAGGGTATTCGTATTCAAAAAGCACAGACCTGCTTGTCTACTCAGTATTTGCCTCACGCCGAATGAAATGACTTTAACATAGCAATATCGACAGTGCCCTATTGAGAAGAACGATGATAGACCATCACATTTCAAATCTCTGCTTTTCTTTAAATGGCAAAATACATGCTATACTGAGCAATGAGTAACAATGAGGTAACGGTACGAGGCATAATGAGAGTAGACAACCAGGGGTTAAAGGGGCAGTAGCACTTTTTTTCGCTGAAATAAGTCGATGAAATGTATTTGAAAAATAATGTCACCAAAAGTAAAACATCCTTCTCTCTTCGGAAATTAAGTTAAAAAATGAGTGTACATGGTTCCGTAAAGCCATGAGAATCGTTTTTGTCATTCGAAATAATAAAATGTGTTCACAATAAAATGCCCACCATGCAATTGTTACTTTATAAGCATCACTGATATTACAACTACGGAAAATTGGTTTGCGCAATACGATGTTTTACCCTCTAAAACACTTATAAATTACATAAACTATCATTGTAATTGGGAAATTTGCAAAATAAAATTTGCCAAAAAAGTGCTCCTGTCCCTTTAATAACCAGCCAATGAAATGACTTTAACATCAAGCAATATCGACAGTGCCCTTTTGAGAAGAACGATGATAGACAATCAAATTTCAAATCCACTTTTCTTTAACACATGCTACAAATACATGCTATGTTGAGCGAGTAACCGGGAGGTAAGATGCGAGAGGATTGAAGTACCTTGCGGATAAACATTTGTGGATATGTACGATTGCCATCTAGTTAAATACATGTGAACATTTTAAATCTTCCTCTTTGTGCATTCATATATCACTGAATTGAAATCATAAAAAATAACATTAAACGGATGAATATTTTAAAGTTTCAAACGTGTAGTCAATACCAATTGAGCTAACTGTTAGGATAGACGTTGATTTTGGAACATTGAGATTATGAATTGTTTATCAACGTAATTATCATTTATCATGATAATTTCGAAAATATATAAACGTTAGATCCAAGAACTGTTCAAGTATATGTTAATTTGGATACGAAATTTCCTTATGATAAATCCAGGGTCTGCCAAAAGGCATGATGATTTACATGCATGTACATTATTATAAGATTAACTAAATAAATGGGAGTGTGCTGTAAGATATAATGTCAATATGTTACCCCTAAAGTCTCTTTTTCTATCTATGAATTAGACCAGAGCATCCAAGGTTGCACTGAACGCCTCTAGAAGTCAGTTTCACCTCATTAAAACATACCGTAGCGAGTCTTCCGGGCTATTAACGTTATCTGTGTCCTTCCACATTAGTTAGGGGTCGGGCAAGGTAATGTCTTTTCAAGCAGCTTCTTTCCACATCGCTATTATAATTATTCAAAGCATATTGCCACTTTCACCTTCAATTACAAAACTCTATTAGTCATTTACATAGTGTGTGTTTTCATGTACTTGATGTGTAATACTTACATTTGAAATGAAATTTCCTGTTTTTGGATAAGACAAGGAGCTATCTTTATTGGAATAATTATCTCAAGGACAAGGAGAAGGTATCCTAAGTTGAATAACGATTATGATTCATTACGAATAAAACCATGTGTCAACCAATTATCTACGTTAACAATTTACACTGTCTTTGGGGCAGTATCACGGACATTTGACAGTTGAAGGTGAAGTTTGGCACCCTCATATCTGTCTATGAAATAAAACCCAATTGAACAACTTATCTGTTGTATCAGACAATGAAATGTTAAGACGTAGGGTTTCTTTCTGAGTTAACAATCAATTGGCGCAAAATCACAAAAAGTTGAAACCTTTCGTGAAATTTCTCAGCTTTGTTTCCTCATACATGCAACATCATGCAGCCATGACTGATTGAGTTTCATTGTATTAGTATAATTATAAGTAGTCCCAATGATATTATTATTATGGTGAGGTCAGACAAGGAAATGTCTTTACAGGACATTTTTCTGTTAACATAAACAAATGTATGTCATTGACACCAGGTTAAACTGCTTAAAAATACATGTTTTAAATTTGGAATGTAATGCGACTCATAGCACTCATATATTTTAACCATATGATATTTTGACACTAGATAATTCAACAGATATTTTATCTTTAGATAAAACAATATCCTATATTTATCAATATGGGGTTTCTTTTGGACAACTAAGAAATAAGAATATTGATTGGACCTTATATTTAAAAGCATAGATCAGCAAATCTATCAAGACTTGAGACATGCTTCCAAATTAGGGATGGGCAAGTAGAGATTCTCCAGTTTTTGCAGTTTCTAATTTATCCGTCCTAATAGGTATTATACCATGTAATAAGTGGTGACATGGGTGATTTAATGTTTTCAAACAAGACAACGTTATTACTAATAAAATGTGTACGGTTAACGATCACAAACTTGACAAAAGGTTTTACTTTCACATTTTACTTACAGGGTGCTATATTTTTCAAAAAAGGACGTCATCATTTACACCTGTTTTGCATTGTTTTTGTCCTGTATTACAAACTACATTTCCAATGCTGCGTTTTTTTTCAAAATGGCTTTACGATTTAAAATAGTTCTTAATTAACAGATTATGTATGCCTCTGATATGAAGTTTTTTTTATTCATTTAATATTTTTGAATTTCGTTTCAAATTGTTTCATAATGTTTGGTCAAAGTAAAAAATTTTAACATTTGCAGTTCATTAATAATCTCTATATACTTAAAACATAATGTCAACAGACATATAGGTTGTCCATATTCATTAATGAGAAAGATGTCGATATGTAAAAATTTAATGTCAAACAATAAACGATTATGCATCGTTTATATTCACCCTAGGACTGACACTCCTTCAGTAATAAATAACTACGTGATATATACATATTACCGTTATTTTCAGCATTACAAGTCCCTGTGGTACGATACACATCATAATGTACACAACTCACTAACTTAAAAACTTTATCAAATTTGGACAACATAGACATAATCCAACTGCAAACTCGTTGCAGTTTGATAAAACGTCCTCTACCTTTGTTTACGTTAAAGATAACACTGGTGCTCTCATAGCATCTATCCATGGTGTATTTCAGACATTCGTTCCGGATGTAATTACCGAAACTGCACAAGCCAGGGTAATTTAAATTTAGAAATAAATTGCATCATACAACAGGCAACACCAGAACCAATCTCAAGATTAACACATCCATAGTCGAGACAAGCCAGAAGCGATGACACTACATGTAAAGCATGCATATTACGTGAATCATGCAGAGAACACCCCAACCTCTTCCCCTGTACCAACAATCATCCATGGCCGCCATTACTTACTGTGTGTTTGTAGACTCCATCATCGCGTATTCATCCTCAAACCTCGTTCATTGAGTATGAGCGGGGAGGATGGCGTCCTACAATGCCCACAACTTACCAACACCTTGGAAGAATGACCAAAGGAAGCTTACTGACCTTAACAAACAGATAAATACAACATAGAACCTTACCATTAGCGAAAGCCTCCCCTGTTAAGAATTTGGCCCTGTTCTGGCAACTAGCATGTCACCCGATATCTCATACAGTTAGACATGGCCAAGTTATTTTTAGTTTTAGAGCGTTGGCAGCAGATGAAAATTGACCTCTCACCTTTACTTCGCGAGCGGCGCTCGTGCGGTGCACATTACAGGAACCGTTGGCGTGTGCTTGCCAAAGTTAAAACAGACCTGCAGTGTACAACTCGGTTTTTCAGAGATTTTCTCGAACGCCGTGAAACATTGCATCTCAAGCAGAACACCCTCGGTGAGAAACGTGCCCCCAAACGCAGCCCAGTATAAAAGTTAGCACACGTTGTTGGTTTATATCTCTTTCAAGGTTTTATCCTGTCCCGTCTTCGAGTAAACGTTTTACAAGTCTGGATTTGTTAATTGCTAAATATCACGAGAAAGAAGTTTTTTTCGCTCTTTTGTTACGATGGGAACGCATCTTCTTTAAAAAGAGATCCTTCCATACATGATATGCGGAAATGGAGTCGCCCTTTCAAGCGTTTTAGTCCTAATCTCTTGAAAATGCAAATATGTCTAATATGATATTTTCATTATGAAATTGTATAACGCCGAAATTCTACTTCTTTATTATTTCTTGAAGTGGCAGACTTAAGAAATGCGAAAGTTGAACAATATAATTTTTGTGTAAAATTTTAATTTGTGCTATATATTTTGTTTATTTTACCAATTACTGCCGTTCCTCTTGGACGAGTCCATTATTCACACTATCCCAACTAGCCTTTCACAGCCGCTAAATGTACCATTCGATCCGTCGTCCGAACTCTTACATTATATTTTGCTAAGCTACATCTACCTGTTTATGACGTCTGGTATGTTAATATTTGAATACGATGAAACCTCAAAGGTTTCTGTCTACCTTACTTTCACCCTTTTAATTTTGCAATCATTTTACATTTCAGAGAGACAATGTTGATTTCTTTGTTTTTCAATAATGCTGTTTATGGGTTTCTTTTAAATATTTAAAGTTTACATTAGATTTTAATTTAGAGTAGTAATATGTACATGTATGATCTCAGTGTATAAAAATAAAACCTGGTAATTCCTGATAATTCCTGGTCTGGGCTGGTAACTCTTTTAGTTTTTTCTTGAATTTTTCCATTTGAATTAAAAAAAAGGAAGATAAATTTTGGGCTAGCGTGTTATCAAGTTTGTAATGTAAGAATTCTGCAAGAATTGTAACTTGTAATACGGACACTTTGCACCAGAAACATGCAATGTAATATCGTGTAATTTTTTAGTGTAGTTTTGCATTCCAGACGCAAAACTGTTAACAGCATATTAGAAAACAGTTTTAGTTTATTTTCAGGTGGCTCGCTCTAAAATAGATATACAGATCCACCTCGAAGACAACAAACACCGATTGTTACCTATCTGGATGAGGGTAACATACCTATCATGGTAACTTGGCATAGTATACTTCACCCAAACAACTGTTTATGAAAGCGCGCATCATAAATACGATCCTGGCACGACGTCAACAAGCTTAGCACGGCAATCCGCTCAATTAAACAGGAAATAGATGACCTTGTGGAAGAGATGAACGAGAAAATGCTATGGAACATCAGCTTGTTGTAAGTTATATGAAAACACAAAGTGTTGGGTAAGTCGTCAAACGCTAGTTATCCAACGAGCTTGAGGTGCCGAGATCGAGGTCACATGTGACTGGGTGTATGAACCTTGGAGTCAACTTGTGTGTAGACTTTCAGTGTTGGCACAACCCCAATAAAGTACAGAACTCTTTTAACTTAAAAGAACCTACGAATCCGATGGTAAAATATAGTTCTATTGGACAGTTCGCAGGGTGAATCAATAAAAGTGACGTCATATCCATTGTACAACACTTTAAGAGATGATTGAGTTCTTATATGTCTAATTGCTCAATAATGAAAGTTCTCTTGGAGTAAGTAAGCCAGTAAGGTAATCTTCGTGTAATTTTTAATAATGGGAGTTAAGGTTAACCTTAGTAAATGTTGCTTTGTTAAAAAATGGTCATATGGTTCATTAGCACAGAACACCCGCGCCCCGTTCAATAGCAGCGAGCGCTTAAATTGCTCAATATAGCCCTCAATGTAGCGCTCAATGAGCGCTTCTTCTCTCTTGAACGATACAGTGCAAATTCCTCAAAGTTTGCTCGCATTGCTACGTAGCGCTACATTGAGCAATCGCGTTCAAGATAGGTTTCAAAGTAATCGCTCTTTGAGCGATTACTTTGAAACCTATCTTGAACACGGCACCGGTCTTAGCCTAAAGCATAACTCAATATCACAATGATGAGCTAATGTCTCCCTTAGAAGAAGAGGTATTTGTAAAAAGTGTAATTAAGTAAATAAGTGTCATTTTAAAAATTTAAGTTAAGATTAACCTTAGCAAATGTTTTGTGAAAGGGGGCCCTTTGGTACATTAGAACACCGTTAGCCTGGGTGTTAAACTTGATGTCTCAATTATGGGTCAATGGGTCCCTTAACGGAAGGGTTAAAAAGTAATGTCTTCTTTCAAGAAATAGTTTAAGGTAATCATAAGTCTAAGTGTGTAAGGTAGTCTAAAGTGTAATTTTGGATAATGGGAGGGGGAAATGAGAAATTACAACCTCAGTAAATGTTATTTGCGAGAGAGGGCCCTGGCCGACAGGCTATCTCCATATGAGAATACACAAGGGCAAATGTGTTCCCCCTGCCTGTCATTAATGATGCGTATATCCGCCCATCTACTCATCAACTTTACAGCTCCCAGCAGGTGTGTGGGTGCCTTCTTGTAATGTAGATGGTTTCACCTTGCTGTTTATACAGGTAGTCTTTGATAGACTGGACGTCAAAAGGGGAACTTCATCAACGAAATATAAACAAACAACCAATATATTTACAACAAGTCAACAACTAACACTATAATATATCTTTCTATAAGTGGCTACGAATCAACCTGGTTTATATGAGTTTGGGGTATGTTTGTGATTGGTGAGTTTATGTGGTATCGAATGTTATGTTATAAGGTCATTTGTAGATTGAAAATAGTCCCTGACAAAAATATGTTACTGTAAAATTTAATTTAATTAAATATACGATTTTTTTTAAATTCAAAGAAGAGGGATGTTCAACGTCAGGTAAAGAGAAGTCTTACACTCAGACTCTGAAAAAAGTATGTATTCATAAAATATCACTATTTTATTATATATTGAAACGTAGCATATGCAAAATGGTATCCCATTCTTAAAGGCTCATTATCAATATTTGATAACATAATTCTTCATAGAGTCTACATTAGTCTACCATCCAGACCCTAGAGCAAAATATTCAATTGACGACCAACCCAGTCTAGAAAATGATAGCAAGTCTAGATTACTCAGCTCTAAAGAGAGCTCAGAAAAAAATGGAATCTTTAGGGTTCCATTTTATATATATATTTGAATTGTTTGTAAAATGGTGTTTTCGTGACAAAAAAATATTTCTGAGACTAAATGTTAGTCTAAGTCTACATGTAAGTATTAGACTAGATACAGAGCTGTTGTAAGTGTTTAATATACTGAGTAAGGCTCATTTAACTGTTTTCATACGAGTCTGGATATGAGACTAAATCATTTGCCGTTGCCATATGAATGTAAGTTACTGTAACTGTGACTCAAGGATGTACTTCATATATCCTAGCAGAACAAGACGTATTGGTATACAGGATTCAACCAGGACGTGTATTAGATAAGTGATATAATTAGTTGATTAACTCCAACTGCTAATGTTCCTGGCGAGGTGCGAACATGTCCGTTGATTAAATGTGGATTTGAATACACCTGTTACTACGTAATCCTTAAACTTTAGCTTAAAATATCATTTTAAGGTTATTTTAAAAAAAAATTAACATGCAAGTAAAAAAATCATGAAATTCTATATTCTCTTCTTATGATTAAATAGGCATATTTGTACCTACATTCCTGGTAGAAAATGGTATGAACGTTTTCAGATAATAGTTTGCCTAGTTGTTAAATCCATCTATTTCATATCATACCTATTTCCTTTTAGAAGAACGAAGTCTACATTAGATGCTGTAAGCATTGATGGAAATGATATAGAAAGAGTAAATGAATATAAGTATTTGGGTACTATCCTTGATTCTAAACTCTCTTGGAATGAGAACACTGACAAAATATTTAAGAAGGGACAGCAACGTTTACATTTCCTATGGAAACTATAACATTTCAAAATTGACCAAACCATCATGATGTTATTTTACAGAACCTTCATTCAAAATGTCATAACGTTTAACTGTTTAAGTTGGTACGGAAACCTGTCTGTTCAAAACAAAAACAAATTGGCAAAAGTCGTTAATACGGCTTCTAAAATCATTGGGCTTCCTATTGAAACTATCGGCAGTTGTTATGAGCAGCAGTTATAAAAAAAAAAAGCAAACAAAATTTTAGGTGATTCTACGCATCCTCTTTTTTCGGAATATTCAATACTACCTTCTGGACGTAGACTGCGAATGCCGATTTTTAGAACAAACAGGTTTCGCCAATCATTCATTCCTTGCAGCATTAGAGAAATAAATTCTGATAAGTGCAATATTTCACGATAAACACGTTCATGTATAGCATATTCTAGTCTCTGTAAACTGTGTTAATATGTATTGTTTTTGAATGATATTTGTATGTTTGTATGCTGGAGAATTGTAATTATACACAACAAATTTCCCTATTGGGACAATAAATATTATCTAATCTTATCTTATCTTATCTTATCTTATATCCATTTCGTGTAAATGACGACTTTTATGACATATTGACTAACAAAAATGAATACCCTGCGTTAGTAATTTATAGAGATAATATATGAGTGTATATGCCATACGATGTTTACTGGCACGAGTGTCGTAAGCATAGTATTACATAGATATGAATATAATATCTTCTATAAATTATAATAACACACACTTATACGCTATATCTAGTTGCACGATTTGCTATACTTCAGGTCGTTTTCAATACATGAATATTTCACATATTTCTTACAGCGACCAATCATTAGGTACCAGCATAGCTGTTTTCCATACTTGTCAGATTATCTTCCCCGCCCACTAATCGACAACAGGTGGCGCCATTTTATAGAAGGAGTTACCGTTCCTGGTTTTACTAAACGACGCCAGGTGTCGATGACGTCACAACATTGCTCCGGGGTCAAGTTGTACTATTAACTTTAGGATACTGATAGTAACTTCGACATACTGCAATTCCGTATAACATACATAACGTTGTAGAAATGTAACGAGAGGTTGCGAGAACGAGAAAATTAAAGGTATATCCATTGTGTTGTTGGGGTCATTTATAATTCCAAACGTTATAAATGGTGTTATCTTATTGAGAAGTACCGACTGTTACCGAAAACTACTATTATGGTGATAGTTGACTTAGTATATTGACGATATGAAGGTAAAAATAGTGATTTCTGATCGAAAACCGGACAATACAATGACGCGCGCCAATGAGTCAAACGTAATTTTGGAATCTTATTTATAGTAATTATGATGTATATGGCGATTGGAGTTGAAAATTCTAGCTGAGTGGAATTATTTGCACTGTTACGAGCACATTTGGTGATTTTTTTTATAAATAATGATAGATGAATTTAAAGGGACATTCAGTGTTGTTGGAATCACATGTCAATACGATGTAACGATGTAAAAGATGAATGGCTTTTATACAGCGTACATATCTCCACCTATTGAACGTCCAACATTATTACCTTGGTAGGGCTGCCGTAATGCTCCAAGGTCACCATCTTACACAAGGTACCCACTTACTAAGTTCGTATTGTAGCCGAAAATATTGCGATAATATACGAATAATGGGTTGGGAATGTTTAAAAGTATCCAAAATAACGTTGATTTATTGACGCGTTACATTAATCGATTTACGATCAAATGAAAATAATCGCGATATTTCATGTTCATATTGTGACTATACTGAACAGGTTAGCAGGTTTCAGCAAAGTATGTACTTCCCGATAAAATAACACCATGTATAACGTTTTGCTAAACACCAAACAGCCAGAACGCAAACCGACAAAGTGGAACAGATCCGTGGATTTTATGGCGCTTCTTTCTTGATGTTGAACTTAGGTATTCAAGTGAATGGATTTGATAAAATATAATCTGTTGAAATTATCTTCTGTGTATAGCAAGGGCATACTTTTTAGGCAGATAGAACAGTTTATTTCTTAAGCAACCAACACTAGTATATAACATGAAGTATATGCATGTACATTAACAAAAATGGCAAGTAATCGGACTCGTAATCGATTTCAATATTGGGCTCGGGTTGTGTACTTCATAATACATAAAAAAAATTACCACATATTATAATTTAGATAACACATAAACGATAAATATTACTCTGTTTTAAAGGTCTTCACACTTTAAAACACAAAAGGAGAGCTATAGAAAAATGACAAAGACCACATACTAATAATAATAACTAGGATTGCCACAGGCAATACTTACAATACAATACTTTAAGACCTTTGCTTGACCTTGAACTCCATGTTGGACTCTCGGTTATTCACCAGTTTCTCTGCTTTAAAATGAGCTATCAAACATGTCTCTATCTTCAGTAGTTTATTTAGAAAAATTCTCCAAAGAAGGTACCCCTCTGAAAATGGAACAATCGCTTATTAATGGACCCTTACGTGATCTTTCTCACGATTAAGACATACTGGTTAATATTTTCATACTAAGGTGTAACATAGAAAAAGTTGTGCTTTAATTTCCACTTAAGGAGATGTAATAATCATTTAGATTGCATATATAAGTAATGCGTTATGAATATTCAAGAAACTTTGCTGAAAATGGCAATTTTTAAAAAATGACTATCTTCTATGACTTTTCAAACGTAAAGTATGACAGATACATGATTTAAATTAATTGTTCTTAATAAAGGACATATTTGCTTTGAAATGAGATGTTAACCATAATTGTATCTTCAGTAGTATGCAATCGACAATTCTCCAAAGAAAATTCCCCTCGAAAAGACTCAAAATCACAAAATTACACTTTTATGGGGAATATGTCCAAATTATGCCAAACTATCAACTTAAAAATCATAATGATATGTTATGGAATTGTTAAACTAGTTATTAGAATGACATGTCTGCCAATAACTTTGAATTAAGTTATTTTGTTATAGAGTAATGCCCCTTTGAACATCGAACCGAAAAACGCCGTTTTAAAAAAGGTCCATATTCAAGGGCAGAATACTCGAATTCAAGGTCCAAATTCAAAATTCGGTATCAGTACTTTTTTTCTAAATTCATTTAGTTTTTAAATGAGCTATCACACATAGCTGTATGTTTTACCGTGATTTAGGAGCAGATTTTTGAAGACGCGTACCCTTTTTTGGAAATCTATTATTACGGCCGAAAACCGAGGTTTGAAGTTTCGACTTCAAGGGCAGATAACTCAAGAAAGAAGTCGAAAATTCAAAAGTGGCTCGACACAAAACCAGTTTAAGTCACAAGCTATCAACTCTGCGAATGGCATGTAAATCGCTTTAGCCGTTAAGCTGGAATCCTGCGGACAAAATTCGGTGCAAATAATGAATAAATAAAAAAACTCGATAATAACAATAGGTCTTCATGACTTTGTCATGAAGACCTAATAATATATTTCAATATAAATTGGCAGACAATGTGTACCAAAACTTAAGATAACACTTCTGTTGACTTCTCACATGCCATGGCATGTAGACGTATTTCTAACCATACCATTTTCTTCCCACAGAGTTTACTCCCTTCAGATTGTCGATCCTAGCCTCTGTTCTACTATGACTGATTTCTCGGCTAGAAATGGAACGTCCTGATTGGTTGCTATGGAAGTTATTTGTTGTGCAACCAGCGACGCCGTTATATTTTTAGATATATCAATGTAAGATTAACGTGTCCTTTATATATAATTAATGTGTATGCCTTTGGAATTTGTGAAAACAATTGATCGTACATGTAAGTATATGCTGATACAGAAAGAAGACGAAATCGGAGGCAAACACTGAAAATAGTTTATATAAAATTATTTGTGTTATTTGCATCAAATATATTCGAAGGAAATATACTTATATGTATGTACCTTTACGGTCAAAGGTTAAAATCTTTGAAATAGCTCGCTTGATGTAAATGATGCAACCTATTTAAAGATGCATAGTCAGTTTTGCGTATTATTTTATTTAGTTCTAAAATGTACCAAATCACAATAGTTGCTGGTTTAGGTTAGATCTTCTTACACGATTTGAATATTCACCACCAAATGCTGTCAAACATATATAATGTTTCAATGGAAACCAATGAACGGTCTCATACATGTCTAGTAGCCGACAATTATGGCTCTATTTCACGTATGTACTCGTTACGACCTATTAAACACTATAAAAGCAAATCAGTCTTCCTATCTACTTTATTAAAGTTTCCAAAATCAAGACCTCGACTTTCCAAAATTAGGTTTGACTTAATGGCTTCAGCAAACCAAGGTCCATTGTCCGGTGTTCGATCATTACCAGAACTTTGAATGGTTGTATTTTCCTTATACTGAACTGATTTACCTTAAACTGGTTATTTTCGTTTAAAGTTAATACTTCTCAATTACATAACACAAATTATAACATTGGACATATATGTGACCACATCAACATGATTATGTCCCTTTAAATTGTGATTTCATTGGATAGAACTCAGGGATCTTAAATAAAGTTTCCCTTTTTTCACTAGGGGACTTTTGTTAGAAACGAGAAATTCGTCATAGTAGAACAGAGGTTAGGTTGGGTCGAAAATCGGAAGAGAGTAAACTCTGTGGGAAGAGAATGTAATACTACATGAACTTAGATATGAAATATAAATGAAATTGTTAATGTCCCAGTTTGCAATGATCAAAGGCAATACGTTGTTATTGTCTGATATTGTTTTTGAAGTTTGTGTTTAGAATGAAATGAGTTTTACTGAATTCCACTTGCACATTCGCTTTGCAGGATACAAGCCTAATACCAATCGTGTGTATAGTCACAGCCAAAGTTAAACGCAATAAGGTTGCGCATCTTAGATATATAACCAGATTCCCCTATGCGCACATCTCTCTTGCGCAACCTAATTGCACTCAGATTTCTCCTTTGGTTTAGTGATGCATCGCTTTCAAGCGATAAGAACTAATGTCTTGTAGAGTCACACTCTAACTTGTAGGTAGAAGAACTGTTTACGTTCCATTCAGGAGGTTCCATAACAATTTGAACAATCTACACATCTAAAAAAATGCTTATATTTCCCTTTATACATGAAAATTATGTATTTATATAAATCCATTTCTGTTATAAAAAATAAGGATTACTGTGCACGTGCTCGTTTTAGAGATAAAGGCTTCCAGTCTCGGTTGGCGTGGAAAAATATTGTCATTTGTCACTTTGTTTTAACACCATCACAACAGACACATTATGGCTTTATTTTTATTATCCACATTTAGTTGTTTCTTTTAAAATTCATATTTATTTCATTTAATCTCAATAGTTACAGGAAGAAATCATTATTTGATAGAAATATTATCCAACAACAAACATAACCCGAAAAAATCACATATATCCAGGCTAAATTAAATAATTATTTTAATAAACTGAGATGGTGACTTGACAATTGAAAAAGATAACTCAAATGCTTGACAGGGCACAACCTAAATGACATTTTTCACTTTAACTAGATTATAAAGCAAATATTTTTTTTAATCATAAAGCAATACTATTTCGCGTAAATCATAATACAATGATGGAATTATATTGCTATAGGTAACACTCATTTGAATTTCTAATGTGCACACATGACAATGTTACTGAAACTAGACACAAAAGCTACAGGGCTAAGCACCATCTGAATCTGACAACTGAAGGTGTGTAGTAACAATGGTAAGGAATTTAACAGAGGATTCAATCAGGGTATTTTTTATGGAAACGAAATATTCCTCTTTACACATATACATGTATGTTACTAATACTTGATTAAAACAAAGATAGTACTAAGGCTTGTGTTTGTTTTATTCCCAATTTGATAAAGACTTGTACCAGAACATTCGTTGAAAAATAAAAACAATGAGAAACGAAGTCATTCATGGATGCAACGAGTGTGGAAAACTTCGCTATACATTGTTTATTAATCATTTGTTATTTTTACGTTGTTACACTGTAAAAATCGCGTTTAGCAATTAAACACCACCGTTACATGTTTAATGCTATACATGTTTAGCATAGTGCTTAATAGCTAAACACAAGAACGATATTACATATGTTATTAAAACATGAATAGCTTTTAAACACATTTCTAAACGTGTTTAGACAGACATTGCGCCAGTGGCTAAACACTTTCCTAAACTTGTTTGAGAATTTCCCCAATGGGTCGGATTACATTGGTCAGTTTGGGCGGGAGAGTTAATTAAGAACAGATGTGTATCCCTGTGGCCTCCATATTTCGCCAACATCCTCTTGTCTATTTACACGTTGTTGATGCACACGTTTCTGGTCAGTCGAAGTGCACATGAAGCCAAAAGGTGATGCTACTGCGAATATATGTCTCTATGTTCCCTGAACGACATAATTATGGTTCCAATCAAGACATTGTAAGGTAGGTTTATTTGAGGTTTCACAACGTCGTCCGATTGCTTTCTATGTTGTTTTCATTTGTCAAAGGAGTTTGTAACAAGTCATTTAACGTACGCATATTATATGCTTAGCACCAACAGTAACATAAATATTTAAGTAATATTTGTTATTTATATAAATGATATATTTGAGGGTTGTGATAATGTTTATAGATCTAAAATAAAGTAATATCCATAGACCACATTTTACTATAACATTCCAGTGTAGTGAGGTTTGATTAGTGTAACTGGTTGTGTTGAATTACTTGAATTAAGATGTGTAATAAGGGTATAGACGTTTAACAATTGTATTTACTAAATAAGTTCTGAAAGAAGCATATGACAATATGTTCATTAAATACTTGGTTGATGCTCATATAGCTCATTTAGGACCAGATCAGTATATTTAGATGTATCTATGTTATGCAGTTGGAGAAGAAGTTTTCCTGATGACATTCTGCCTTGACAAGAAAGATGCTGTGATGGAGAAATAGGAGAAACTGTAAGTATTCACTCAGCTGTAGTGAGTAAATATATATATATATATATATTAAACTAAATTCCTTTATGTAAGGACTTTCACAAATGAACTGTATTTAAGTAATATATAGACTATTACTTTTCATTATAAAGACCAACTATTGTATAAATATGCTTTGGTAAAAGATTTGCTTGTATCTGCCATTTTATTCTGACTTTTTTATACAAATTTTTGCCTTTTTGTAGGAAACAAGAACTGACAGAATCAGTTATTACAAAACGTTGAAGTCCCACTAAAATACATTAAAGTTTTTTAAAACTGATTTCATCACTGGATTTGATGTCAGTTAATTTTGTACAACCATTTGTATATACCAAAATGAGTTACTCTATGACATGTTTCACTTTACCTCCTTTATAAAACTGTTTTCAGGAGACACGATATGTTCATAAAATGTGTTATTTTTTGTCATGTTGCATTACGACGGTAAACTAAAAGTTTCTTCATTCATGTTACAGGTGAAGGATGCCAAAGGAAATAAAATGCAGTTTACAAACGACCTTCCTGAATCTCAAATACCTTCCTAATCCTTGGATTTAATACAGATGTTTTAAAGGGAGTAAACTACAAAAAACGTGTTGTGAAAATGTTATGTTGGAAAAAATCCAGAAAGCACCCTACCTATTTTAAAGGATTTATTTAGTTATTAATTCATGTACAGAAAATCATTTGTTGAACAATGTCGCTATATTGCCTTGATTCTAAAACCAATTTTAAAATATTTGTGTCTGAAAATTTAACTGCCAAGTGAAGATTGTCCAGGCATATATTTTATCTTTAGATACCTTTTATCCATGTATATTATGAGAATAATGATTATCTTATAAATACAATATTTGGTAAAATCAAATTGTGTTCTTGGTGTATATGGTTATTTTATACATACTTTTTAATAAACCTTTTCGAGGAATTCCTATTTTGAGTCAGTATTTTCTTAAAAGAGGTTAATGCAGACCAAATTTATGTCTTGTTTGATATACTTTTTAGTAGTAGTACTACATTAGTAGTAGAATGTTTTGGCGATGACTGTGTAACATTGAAACTTGTTACTGTTTTCAACAGCCACTGGTGATTTGATCTAGCATTTTAATTTACAAGATATACAATTGGTCTTCATTGATTTAAATAGTTTGTACATTTGCAATGCTTTCATTCTCAGGCGTGATGGATTGTATGGTTTTGTTGTGTTTGAAAGCTAAACATAATACTAAACGCGTATCTTGTCCTGTTTTTTTTACACGTTTAGACCCCTAAACACGTTTAGCTACCTAAATGTGTTAAGGAATGTGTTTAGTTGCTAAGCACATTATTAAACGTGTTTATGTAGCTAAACGTGATTAGATGCTAAACACATTCCTAAACACATTCATGTAGCTAAACGTGTTTAGGGGTCTAAACGTGTAAAAAAAACAGGACAAGATACGCGCTTAGTATTATGTTTACATCACATCCTAAACACCATTTTTACAGTGTATCAATGCATTGTGTGTTATCAATTAAAAAAATTAGAATTGAAAAAAATACAGCGTGTTTTTCATTTCACGTAATATAAATTATGTGCATTGAATGTGCTAGTGTATCGAAGGCTTGTAATGGCACAAGTGCTTTGATGATCGCTGTCAGCAACAATGAGAGCGGATTATCATGGATAGGTGACCAACTTCATTGCTGTAAACTAAGAGAGTTTGAATGGTGATTCGCTGTCCCAATCTGTGATAATAATATAATGTATACGTTGTAAGACTTGTGGCTTCGCATTGAGCAAGACATTTTGTTCAGTGGGGACTTGGTTTGAAAATAAAATCAACCTGAATGATAGACACCGAGCGCCTTAATTAATTCATCTCAAGAAGCTGGAAATGAAAAAGAACATTTTCTTCGTGAAGGGTCATAATGTAGACATAGCGCCTTGATCAGTGATCGATATACGCATTAGTTTAATCCTTGCTGCATTTCGTCAACTTTTCTCTGCAAGCGGAGCAGCGTGCTATACCTGGACTAAGCAGTGCAATAAGAAATATCTAGCACAGAAAGGGCTACGACATGCAGTAAGGCTTAAACCAGCAAGTGATTGAGACTAATGCGAGTTATGCCTTGGGGTGAAGTTGACAATAAAAATATATAAGCAAATTACAAAAACCAAACTGGTTTTGTGTATTTTGGCCTTGTAAGAGAATGGCTGTAATGACAAATAATGATTTTGTAGAAAAACCTGATGTATGCGGCGAGGTGAATATAGTCTCACAGTCAATACACCCAAAAGTATCTTGTGGAGTGAGACATCTATAATTAAGTTAAATAGTTGCGTTTGTAAAATTTCTGGGATTCATTGCTATTCAACACCCGCAAGTTTAGTTTAAAACCGACGGCGTTACCATCTCACCATCTTGTTACAATATGTATTAAAAGAGACGTGCCATCTCCTTGAATATTCACATATATGCATAGGATACGTATATACGTAACATGTGTGTAAAAATAGGCTGTTTTGTCTGAAGGTTCATACACTGAATAGAACAGACCATACGGAAGACATACTCCCTCTGTTATGTATGTGTAGAGTTAATGACATGGATGATTATAAAGATCTATTGGGAACACAAGATGAACAAATTCTCTTAGAAATATTATCATAACATGGTAAGAAAACTAACTTATACCATATGTACTGATGGCTTTAACAAACGACGCGCATAAAAAGTACACAAAGAGTCCTCTCCATACGTAATAATACTTATTTATGTACCGTAAAATATCTGTTAAATTATATGTAGAAAAAACTATGTTACTTAGGCTGGTGAACCAATGGTCCATGTCGAAGGTCCATCGTATATTCTTCTGTGATATTAACATTTGTAAATTTATATATAAGAAATAAACTTAAATACAAAGAGAGTTTACTCCTCAGTTGGTTTTATCATATGTTTGATTTTTATCTTATTTTTTAAAGTCGTACTCTTAAACTGAAAAGTGCAGGCGTTTAGTGATCAGCAAATGAATACTTCTACGTGGTTTTCAAATTTTAAGAAAAATGAAATTTTTAATTTATAAATTCTTCCAAAATTAATTTGAATAAAACATAACAGTTAATCGACATATGTGATGTGAAAATCAATAAATGTGCCTCATTCTGCACGTATTTACAAACATGTTAGGGGCCATGTGGGTGTAAATTTCATTTCTTGCCCCTGTCTTCATCAACCAAAGAACTTCTATAACTACCCATTAACCAGTCATCAATGTAATTCATTTAAACTACTGCTGAAAAGTGTTATTGTATCGTGTCATTTGCATTTAAGTTCTTTTAAATATTTATTAATAAGAACCAACGGAGGTGTAAACTTTCTTTTGTACTTCAGTTGAAGAAAATAATGTACTAATTTACAAAACAGAACACATACCAAGGGTATCGTATTAGTAACATTTACCTTTTTCAATGGTGCAGATAAAGATATAATAGAAGGTAACATCTTAATATATTAGACATATACCGTATATTGTCTAATAAAGTATTCTAATATTAGATTGAATACCACAAGTACGGGCACGTTATTCTGTTCGCTGGGATTACAGATATTGTCCTGTTCATTCAGAGACCATGATAAAAGGAGGGGCACAAATGAACTGAAGTACGAAAAAAGTACACACCTCAGTTGGTCTTGTCATGTGTATGATTTTCAATTTTAGATATTTTAACTTTTTGACAGCGTAATCTAAAATTAAATAGTACAGACCATTATTCATCTGTCACAGAATGCCAAAGTGCTTTTTAAGAAATTAATTTTTTAAATTATAAGTTCCTTCAAAATTAACATAAATTAACTTTAAATTTTTTTTACAGAAACTCAATATCTGTGCCTCGTTTATCACACATTTACAACATTGTAAACATCAGCATGATGAGTCCATTCTCTTCCTATAGAGGTTACTCCTTTCAGATTTCCGATCCTAACCTACATGGTCTGAATTTCTAGACTCCAGCAATGGGAACTGTGTGACTCCAAAGATCTAAAAATTGACTCAAAGGAGTCTTGCAAATTAGCATATGTCCTTCGAATATGTCTGATGTAAATAACACAAATAAACTATTTTTGGTATTTGTCAGTGATTTGATCTTCTTTATTTATAAACATTTTTTAAACATTGATATAATCGAAAATAACACAATATATACTTGAACGTAAGCTTTAACTTCAGTAGCCTCGATCCGTTCTCGTCGGCTTCCCGACATTCCTTCTCGAAACTATTTGTAAAAATCAACTGAAAATTTTAGAAAAATTATTCTTTTTAAATGAAATGTTGATCACTTTTAGTCTGACACTCTCTGAAATGTTTGTCTTTGAGAATTACCATTTTATGAAATATTAATGATGTTCTGCTAAATGGGAATAGACCGAACTCTACACTTGCTTGTCGAGGGTGTTTCGAGATAGGTGAAGTTCAGATTAAAATCTCATGAACTACCTCCTTTGACTAAGTATAGTTAAGGAATTACTAATTTAGTTTAAACACATTTTATTCATAGAGGTGAAACGAATTGGGCACAGGTTGTCCAAAGTATAATATTTCTAATATTTATCCAAATGATCAGATCACGTTGTAGCTCATCTGGCTTGAAATGACATATGTGCTTAAGACATGGTATGGCTTCCGTCCATCTGTCCATCAGCAAAGTTTTCGTTTTATTCGACTTCTATCCCAGAACCAACGTGCTCTAGAGAACTCAAATCTTGTGTACAGACTCCTTGGCCAATGGAGATTATGATTGTAGATTTTGTGACTCGTTGGCCAATGCGTGTAAGGCATTTTACATTTAGTGACCCTGTGGCCCACAATAAGGGTCAGGAGTCAGGACCTAAACAAATATTTTCATATTCTTCTCCTGGACACGAGCTCTGGAAAGCCTAGCCTTGTGGTCCTAAATAAGAATCATATTGGCCACAACCTAGAATATTAAATCTTCTTCTTTGCGAAACGTACTGGAAATGTGGTAGCCCTCTGACAAATATGTTTTTATCATTTACATTTTGAAGCTTTTTTGTGTAAATATTTATAGCTTGATGAGATACAGAGTCAAAGGCCCTATTTTTACTTTTTAAAAGAGAGATTTCCTGAAAAACAATGGGAAAATGACGATGGCTGTGAGTAGGCCTATGTTCTTACTCATCGTGACATCCTTACACAATCTCAAGAAGACAAAATTTTACTCCGAATACGTAGGATAAATGTTAACCAAAAATCTATAATCAAGTCATAGAAACGTTGGTTTTGAAATGTTTTCCATTTCCGAATACCTTTCAATGACGTCATTTTTACAACATCCATATTATCAAATGCTTAAAGGAGAATATTTGAATGGCTCGGGGTAACAAGTCGACAACCCACACATTGTGATTTTTTGAGATAATCCTTTTTTGTGGGTTGCAGATGGTCACTTTACCATATTTGAGTCCGTTATCTCCCCTGAACTTAATAACAATCGAGTTGCCATCATTCCCATATTTAAGATAAGGCACGTTCCTCTTTTCCATTTGTGCAAGAGTGTGATAAGCCACAAAAAACATGGCGTCTGATGAGACTGTATTGCCGGAAATTTCATCACTCACTGATGTTAATGACAGCAAAAGTTATCTAAATTATGGCAAACCACCACAGGAATGAGACTATGAAAGTTCTGACGATATATTTTTTACAAAAACTATATTTTTCACCTTCAATTATTTTATGTGGTTTATCCTGTTTTTGCTAAAGTTCAATATTTGGTATAATTGGTATCCCACAAAAAAACTTTAAACTCGATTTTCTCAAAAGTAACTTTTTGTGGGTTGTCGACTTGTTGCCCCGAGCCATTCATTTGTAAAGATTTATATTCTCTCTCTCTAGTAAAAAATACTTTAAAAAACATATTCCCCATGGAAAGCCGTGTTTAATTACTAATTACGCGATATATGATTCCTGGTGTTCAACTCAATGTTGATTCACAATAGGTTCATACTGATAAGGACGGATGTTATTTATGTCAGATGGTTGAAAATCAACGCTGCCATCGCTATCCGAGAAAGCCATAACAACACTACGAACGTAGAAAATACACTGCCTCAGCGCGCGGGAGAGCATCTTTGACATCATATCACGTGACTGCTGCCAGCCTGATTAACTCTCGGGGATTTCCGGAAAACGACTTGCACCGAAAACGTTTTTTCAACGTTTCTACATAAAAATGTCGCATTTAAATAATTTTTTTGACACACTTTGTCTGAAACAATACTGTTAAACATGTTAAATCAAAGTTTTTCTCTAATATTCTCCTTTAATCAACAATCAAATATAGTAGATTTTATTCCCAAAACGTAATTTTCTTTGACCAAAAACCTTGCTTTAATCAATTCATAGAACCTTTGGTTTTCAAATATTTTTCATTTCCGAATACCTTTCAATGATGTCATTATTACAACATCCATATTATCAGGTGTTAATGAACAATCGAATACAGTCAGTAAACAAGTGAAGTAGTTAGAGATTACGCTACTATCAGCTACACCCCATGTGTGCATCATCAAATCACTAGGAGCTGACGTGTCTGCGTATCCCGCCCACTGAGATAAACACGGTAGCTTCTCGAAATCTGATCAACGTAAACACTTCCCCATAGACTTCAGCGGGGCTCCTGAACCAAATATAACTTAACATGAAGCTAGAAATACATTGGAATTTATTGTAAACAAAATTTGTTTTATGAAATATTAGAAAGGAGACAAGGTCAAATTCGAGTTACTGTATTGTAATTAATCTAGACTTGCTTTCATATCTGCTTATTAGTATATAGGTGATTACGCGGCCTATTTGCACTAACGTTCGCCTGTGGTAGGGATGCATCTCTCTTCACTAGTAGTACTAACTAATACTAATCCTTGTCCTACGTAGTTGAAATGTTTGGTTTCCGTTTAAATGTGCACAAAAATACTGGTCATAGATGTAATGGCACATGTATTACTAGATAAATGATTCATGATAATCAATGGAGAAGAAATAAATGAAATAAGATAAACTCTGACGGGCCAGTGCCAATCAATGCAGTAGTCATTTTCAATGTTTAATATAAATTTACGCATTATTTTTTAAATTGATTTATCCAAGAAACAAACATAGTTGAATTAACAATCTGCCAGTCTAGATCCAGAATAAACGCGATATTACATCATAGTTATACACAAATCTACACCTTATATTTTGACCATTTATGTACAAACACCAGCTAACGTCTAGTTCAAGATTATATATTCTTGATAGACATTGATATATCCCTGTTTTGACCAGAAAATAACGAACTCATAAAAGTCTTGTTAAAAAAATTGGAGATAATAAATCTATACAAATCTACCCCTTATCTTGACAATTCACGAACAAAGAATAGCAAAAGTCTAGTTCAAGACTTTATATATGTTCTTGATAGATATTGATATATCCCTGTGTTAACCAGAAAACCCGAACCGATAAATGCCCTGTTAACAAAATCAGATTATGAAACTTCTGGAACATTGTCTTCAAAGAAGCTGAAATAATGAAATGAGCGACTGGCTGCAAGTCTGGTTCCAGAGCATAGACAAGGAATGTCTGCTGTAGGTGCATCCCCGTCTCGGGTTCCAGGAACCAATCCCCTCGCAGAATGTATATATAACTCTCCCCAGCCACGCTCAAACAGGGAAGTGCATTACCAGAGAAACAAGACGTAAGGTAGGTGAACTCCATATACTGTCGTTCACTACAGTCTTCTTTGAGGGGCACCATCGTTGTATAGAGGAATCTATCGAAATATTCTTTAAGTCTTTATGGAATGATGTGAAATTTGGTAATTTTGATATATTTGAAATGGATAGTGGTTGTTGGTTGGAGTTGGATCTGCTGGAATTATGGTCTCCTGGATATTGTCGTGGTAATTGATATCAAAGGTTGTCTGGTCTTTTCGGCATTTTGTCGATTAATAGATTGATGCTTTAGTTTTCGTTGAGTAAACTATAAATGTTGACAAACTTTTGAAACAATTAATTTTGTGATGAAAATTACCTATATTCTGTGGAGGGTGTATAAAATGGCGTTTTTGGGCCAAATGTTGCCTGATATTCCACATGTTTCAAATTTCATGATAGTCAGTACTATAGTATATTACCTTGTGTACTGTCTTCAATAACCTCATGGCCTCCCATGACCATGTTACTGATGTCTCAGATTCTTTGTCTACAATTTTGATTAGTAAGCATTATTTGGAATTGATGGATTCTCGTGCCTTTTTGGTTGTAATTATGGGTGTTCATGATATTATAGCATTCGTTAATCCCCAGTTTCCCTTTCCAGTTTCATCTGCCAGAAAATATAGATATATATAATGTCTTTTTGTCGAAATCTAGTAAACAAGAAATAGCCTTCCGGACTATCAGCCATGATAGATATGGAAACTGTCAAAAGCTTGGCAGTGTTATGATAGTGGGGAAAAGGTGTTACGTAGATTAGGACATTCCATGGCAGATACGTGCTGTTTCACCAGTTTGCCATTCACAATTTATTATCGTTCCTTTGTGGTATTGTATTTTTTCAAATAGTAATTACAAATAGTTAAGCCTAACCATGTTAATCATCGAATACATTTTTCAATAAATGTAATTTTTTTTTATTCCTCTGTAGGGCTGTGCAATATTATCGATATACCGGTATATATCGGTACAAAGTGTGTATTGCAATAATTGCAATATGATTTGTGATATCGCAATATATCGCACCAATGCATTTCAAGTAAAATTAAGTTTAAAATCTTGCTTTTAGGCACAGACACATGGTTTAATTCTCCAAAAGATATTTGATGTTCAGGAATATTTGTTGGACAAATGATGGGAGACATTTTTTAATGTAAATATCATTAGAATTTGCTTACATATTTACCTAAATAACTTGTTGTATATAGTTTGTAAGATGTGAAAGGAATTTTATCAAATATTTCATGTTTAAATAACATAATGATGTATAAAAGCTCAATGTATAAGTCATTCAATATATCGCAGTATTATTGCAATATGTGTGCTGTATATCGCAATATATCGCAATCTGAATTTTTGCACAATATCCAGCCCTATTCCTCTGTATTGAGTCGTGATTAGTTCTACCTAGTTTGTAAAACTTTTAAAACGGGAAAATTATAGTTAAAATGACGTGTGTTAATAACAATCATTTTATAAACATACCTGTATGTCTATTTCATCATAAATGTCACACCTGGTTCGAGGTATAGATGTACATAAATACGTTTTAACTTACCCAAGCACGAATCACATGCATATTTCGATTATTTTAAGTGCTTTGATAGACCTCATCTGCAAAAGACATTCCCGATACTTCTTCCTTTGATTTATCAGAAAAACAGCATAACATTTCCCGAAAACCAAAGCCAATATCGCGGCGTCTCCAGATTAAGGGTTAACGTTTGGGAGAAGACGTCATGGAGTGAAACCATACGCTACGAGAGACACTCTTACAGTTCCTAAGTAATCACAGATGTCGTTAATTAAGTGTTAATTGGTCGTAGGCTACTGAAGCATGTTGGGTATCTGTGAGTGACTATATGAAGATGTATCGTGTGTCCGTCTGACTGTATCGTGCCATCGAGAGGTCGACTGCTGCCATCTGTTATTACCCAGATTAACTGATATACAGCTGACTGAGACTACAGACTTGATCAGACAAAGAGTTTGTATAGACGCACATTAGTCTTACACTCAGACTATGAAAAAAGTATTTATTCTGAAAATATCACCATTTTATTAAATATTGAAAAGGAGACTGTAAGAAATGGAATAAAAGTATAAAAAAAGGCTCCTTTTCAATTTTTTTTCTTTTTTTTTTTTCTACAGTCTAAGTGTTAGACTAAGACGCACATGTAAACCCATGGTTAGACTAACATTTAGTCTCAGAAATACTTTTTTTTCCTTACAAGCAACATTTTACAAACAATTCAAATAGGTATACCAAATGGAACCCTAAAAGTGCCTTAATTTCAGAGAGCTGAGTAATCTAGACTTGCTATACTTTTCTAGACGTTGTTGGGCGTCAATTGAATATTTTGCTCTAGGGTCCGGATGACAGACTAATTCATGGTCAGACCCTAAAGCTGAGAGAATATTATAAATTTAGATAAAGTGCTTGAAAATGTCTACATTTTAAATGCTGGATATGGAAGAAGAAGTGATATCTTTCATTTGTTGTCGTGCATTTGTGGTTATTAGACTTACTTAAATATGGTAGACTTTATAAGACTTTTCAATATGGTAGAATTGCTAAAGCTTTTTCAACATTCAGCATGCTTTAGGTGACAGACAGAAATACGAGTCTGTTATCAAGATAGTTTTCTCAAGTGTAGATTGTTTGGTACTCTAGATTTCTCCCGCTCTGAAATTAAGAATTTTCTTAGAGACTTTGAATTTTTCTAACATCAAATCTTTAAAAAATAAATTTAAAACTATGTAAGTTCAAGGAAATTATATATTCACCATGAATGTTAAGCAGCTTTTTATGCAGTCTTTAATTCTCCTTCACGAAATCTCTAGCTATTTAAACCCACATATATGAAATTGGAAGCCATGCAAGGACAAAAGAATTAAGAACAACTTTGAAATATCGTAAAGCAATTTAAGTACACAGTTGCCCTCGGAAATATTATCTCTTCTTTTGGGTTTGGTTTCAATGCACTTACTCATACTCAAACAAGCACGTGCAGACACAGACACAGACACAGACATACACGTGCAGACATAGACACATGTAGACAGCTGTAACCCGGAAGTATGCATGTAGTTCCCCAGGGCGTATGATTCAGTGGCATTAGTCAGCCGAGTTGATATGTAGGTGCATATATCTTGCATACCTATCTCTGTCTGTCAGGGGTATGGTTATTGGGTCTGAGACCGGGAGAACACATGTGCAGAATTGTTCTGCTGTCTTCCATTTATGCTGAAGAATAGTCCCCAATTTAATACTGGAATTTCATATTTAAGATTTGATTTTAAATATAATTAAAGAAGCCTGTCTATCATCAAGATCCACATCACGTTTTTAATTCTAAACAGCCCAATATAAGGCTACAACTGATGTTTAATCATCGTTTCTATACGTTTTATTTTCTAAATTTTGGTTATTTTTTCAAAATTTCACTTGAAAGAGGAAACCTTAGTGTAAGAAGGTACGTACCACTCCTGGTCTGTTTCCATCATATTGTTGCTAAGCGAAAGATGGGAAGGGGGATCGGAGGTAATTGGCTCAATTCTCTTTCAATTCACATTCCTATTGCCTCGTATGTACTATCTAATAACTGCCAAAATGTAATTACGTCATGACAATGTCTGACTCACAGATTCCTATTTTTACCAATTTTAGGTACATACAGGTATTTGTAATTTTACAAATAAAACATACGTATAGTGATTTGGTCACAGACTTTTTATCTTATTTAATGAAGACATTTTTTTCTTATTTGTATTTCTTTGCCACAGTGGTATAATGAATGAAAGGAATTCTTATTCTGGCTTAGACAAGCGAAGATGAAGAAGGGCTAGGTTATTAGCTCAATTCTCTTTCAATTCACATTCCTATGTATTCGCTCGTATATATACATCACCTAATAACTGCCAACACGCAATTACGTCATCACAATGTTTAACTCACAGATTCTAATAATAAGTACACATAGGTACAAGTATACACAGTTTAACTTTCTCTAGAAGAACACTCCCAGAATACTAAATACGTATAGTGCTTAAAGTCACAGACTAAACTTTGGTCAACACAATTTAATTTTTTCTTTAAATGAATGCCAAAACTTCCTTATTATTGCTTAGACTTTGCCACAGTGGCATAATGAATGTAAACGTTTCTTATTTTGGCTTAAACTAAGCATCAGGACTTGTTTATTTTCAAAAACTGTATTTACCGAACGTTAATCATTACTTAAAAAGTTTTGAGACCATACATTTTGCAGTCTCGTTATATCTTGTAGGAGCAGGAATATTGGAGAGAGAAAAAATATATCTGAGGTTCCATGTTCATTTGAATGAAATAGTTTAAAACTTTTAATAAATTTAAATGTAGTTATGTTACTTATAGAGTTTACAGCGACACGCGAAAGCTTAATAAAGGCTATAAGTTCTAAGGATTTACAACTTCGATGCTATGACATTTCGCTATATACTATTAACAATCAAGTGAAAGGAGTCTGTTATAAATTGAAGTTCTGAGGTTTTGTAGATATACCCTCCTGATTTAAGTATAACATACGATAATGATGTTATTGATATACCTGTGTAAATATTCTTATCAAACGTGAACTGGAGTCCGACCCTATGACGTAATCTAGGATTGGCAGGAGTCGGGTGCAAGGTGAGAGGCACAGTTTGGAGGCAATGCTTCACTTGTTATCGCTGCTTCCACGCGCAGGTTTGTTGATTGTTACCATGGAAACCGTTCCCTTGAGAAGAGTTTTAATCTTTAGTCCTGGATCACTTGCAGTAAATGTTTTGCCAACTTTGTGTGTGAAGTTGCGGTACCAATTATCATATGAAGTAGTTGTTTTAAGTGTTATCGTTGGCGGTTTCAGGCCTTTGGGGATCCGGTATCGAGGGAGGGGGTGGAGAGAAGCCAGGGGTTAGGAGGATATAGGGGGTGGAAAGAAGCCAGGGGTTAGGAGGATATAGGGGGTGGAAAGAAGCCAGGGGTTAGGAGGATATAGGGGGTGGAGAGAAGCCAGGGGTTAGGAGGATATAGGGGGTGGGGAGAAGCCAGGGGTTAGGAGGATATAGGGGGTGGAAAGAAGCCAGGGGTTAGGAGGATATAGGGGGTGGAAAGAAGCCAGGGGTTAGGAGGATATAGGGGGTGGAGAGAAGCCAGGGGTTAGGAGGATATAGGGGGTGGAGAGAAGCCAGGGGTTAGGAGGATATAGGGGGTGGAAAGAAGCCAGGGGTTAGGAGGATATAGGGGGTGGGGAGAAGCCAGGGGTTAGGAGGATATAGGGGGTGGAAAGAAGCCAGGGGTTAGGAGGATATAGGGGGTGGAGAGAAGCCAGGGGTTAGGAGGATATAGGGGGTGGAGAGAAGCCAGGGGTTAGGAGGATATAGGGGGTGGAGAGAAGCCAGGGGTTAGGAGGATATAGGGGGTGGAGAGAAGCCAGGGGTTAGGAGGATATAGGGGGTGGGGAGAAGCCAGTGGTTAGGAGGATATAGGGGGTGGAAAGAAGCCAGGGGTTAGGAGGATATAGGGGGTGGAAAGAAGCCAGGGGTTAGGAGGATATAGGGGGTGGAGAGAAGCCAGGGGTTAGGAGGATATAGGGGGTGGAGAGAAGCCAGGGGTTAGGAGGATATAGGGGGTGGAAAGAAGCCAGGGGTTAGGAGGATATAGGGGGTGGAAAGAAGCCAGGGGTTAGGAGGATATAGGGGGTGGAGAGAAGCCAGGGGTTAGGAGGATATAGGGGGTGGAGAGAAGCCAGGGGTTAGGAGGATATAGGGGGTGGAAAGAAGCCAGGGGTTAGGAGGATATAGGGGGTGGGGAGAAGCCAGGGGTTAGGAGGATATAGGGGGTGGAAAGAAGCCAGGGGTTAGGAGGATATAGGGGGTGGAGAGAAGCCAGGGGTTAGGAGGATATACGGGGTGGAAAGAAGCCAGGGGTTAGGAGGATATAGGGGGTGGAGAGAAGCCAGGGGTTAGGAGGATATATGGGGTGGAGAGAAGCCAGGGGTTAGGAGGATATAGGGGGTGGGGAGAAGCCAGGGGTTAGGAGGATATAAGGGGTTGGGGGTCGACTGGGTTGGCGGATATCAGAGGCTTGGGCATAAATATGCACATTTATTACTGTATTAACGGAGGCCGATTGGCATTGCCAAAAAAGTAAATCGTGATTTTTCGATGAAATGAGATGTTTTTTCAAGTCACTCCTTCCCGCAAGATCTTGGCATGCGTGTCCGCTGTCGAACGTTTTTCGCCAGAGGCTTTTTCAAACGTTGCAGCTGTAGAACATTGTTTTACATGTAGTAAGGTTTTTTTAGTTCCAGCCAATGCTCACAGTTTCACGGCACTGTACAGCAGCAATTGTTTTCTTGTCTTTCTCCCTTCAGTAATTCTATAGACGCCCTTATACCAGTGGTGTAGTGGTTGGCGCGCTTGCCTCTCACGCTTATGGCCAGGGTTCGAATCCCGGTGGAGACACAACAAATCGTGGTCTTGGTCTCATACGTTGCTGTGTCCTTGGGCAAGGCAATTCATCCACATTGTACCCAGCTGTTAAATGGGTACCTGGACAAAGGCAGGGGAGCGCTTAGCAGCGGCACTGGAAGTGCAATTCCTTCAGGGTAGTAATTACATAATGTACCGCCAATGAGCAGCATTTGTGCTGGATATTAGGCGTAAATTTATCATCATCAACACTATTGAAAGGGGCTTTTGATTCCAGCATGTTATCTCCTCGCCAAACCTTCTAGCCCAGTGATAGTTGTGCCAAACTCCTGAAGATAAGAATCAAGTTTCATCATCGTTTTCTTGACATTTTGACGTGTAACCCTTTGAATCATAGCAGTAGGAAACTAATCTGAAAAAAACATAATCCCTCAGCGTAACGATCCAGGTCCAGAATGTCTCTCGAAGATTGTGTAGATGTAAACAGGCCGTCTCATATCTCCACGTGCAGCTCTCTAAACATTCTGGCAAATAACTGTCTTTCTACACTTTTCTGTCAGTGAGCCAAAGCGACGAAAGAGGGCAGGAAAATATAGCAGTCACTGACGATAGTAAATAAGTTGTTCTACTTAGAGCATAACACATGACGACGGGTTTGTAGTTGCTGTCATTGATGCGGTACTCATAAAGGGAAAGTGGTATTTTTGTTTCGGCTTTAGAACGTACGTTTCAGGCTAGGTTTGATGGTTTCAGTTGAGGTGTTGTTCCATAAAAGAACATTGTGCGTGAGGTTCCAACCTTTTAATGTTCCAATGACTTGCTTGTCCAGACAGGAGACCACAATCTCGTTTTTTTTGGTTTTGGTAGATTTGTTTGTTATATGTTAAACTTTCCAATGGAACATGATATTATTTTCCTGGTTTTAGGCTCTGATCCGATGGTTTAAAAACAAAGCCAAACTACGATTTTATAGTCTTGGCATTCAATTTGTAGTCTTTCAATTGAAGATCTTGTTTTCTAAATGTTATAATAAACAGTGAAAATGAATAGATTTTCTTGCTTGATTATATATTGTTCATTTATAGAGCATGACTTGTTCATTGTATAATGAAGGGGAAAACTTGTTTCCTTTGCACAGTAGCTCTTTGTAGTTAAAGAAGATACACTTCACTAAGGCTACCTTAGTGACTGACGATCACCTTTTAGTGCTTTGTGAATACAGTCCCAGGAGAAAATCTTGGAATATTGTCTTTAGTTATACGACATGGGTTGTAAATGTTCCCTCCTCCTATTGTTAAAGATTAACCGATGTGTTTCACAACTGAATATTTGTTGTTTTTTTGTTTCCAGAATAGTTCACTGAAGTGATCCAAAATGAACCGAGGCAAAGTACCGTGAGTAAAACTAGCTTCTTGTTAAGTAGTTGATAATCAGTCTGATTAAAATCGACCGTATTCCGAGGAATAAAAGTTGCAAAATAGTGAGTCATCTACCGGGATACGAACTCATATCGTTCGGAGGTTTCCTCGCCAAACCGACCTTGTGGAGGGGAACCTGTTCCGGTAGAAGCATTTTTTGGCATTATTTCATTCCTCGGAACAAGGTCGATTATTTATCAGACTTTGTTGATACTGTAACTGTTACCCTCCTAAAAATAAAAGGCACACTTTGTTTAAGGCGTTTTGTAAGAATATTGATGATAATAGTGTAAGAAGCACACATGCATTACTCAATTTATAAAATGTCACTATGATGGCCACTAAAAGAATGTCATAAATAAAATGACGGGCAAAAAAAAGTATAACACTCACTTGTTTTCGATTAATTCAATATTTTAAAGACATGAGATGCATTTGATTATAGCACGATACAAAAACACCTTTCGGCAGTATTTTGAATGACTTAATTGGTGACTGTTTTATTTTTTAACTTAAATATCATTATTTAAAGTAGACAGAGGTAAGAAATAAAATTTACACCAACTTGACCCCTACCATGTTCAAAATGTTGTAAATATGCGCAGGACGAGGCACATATATTGATTTTCACACAGAGTATGTGTTATATGTCGACGAATAGTTGTGTTTTATCAAAATTAATTTGGGGGAATATCAAAATTTAAATTTTAAATTTTAATTTAAAACATTTCAAACCGCGTAGAGGTATTTTTTGACTGATTTAATGTTTTGGACTAATTTCACAAAATAGTCCGTTTTTGAATGCGACGTCGAAAAGTAGAGATATTTGTCTTTGAAAAGTATACGTATGATAAATACAACTGAGCTATATACTTTCTCTTGCCCGTCAGTGTATACATGACACCGCTTTCTACTTCTACGTAAATCGGGTCTTCTAACTGGATTCGTCTTAAATATATATATATACTACATAAACATTATTACAAATGATAGATTTGAACATATAAACAATTTTTAAAAACGTTCAACGGTGCCTTTATAGGGGCTGTAGTACGTTTTTAGCAAATTCTATTTTTTCAAACTTCCAATTTATAATGATAGTGTGTGTCCTTTATATTTACTTTAGAGGGCAAAACATCTTATTGCACAAACCAAATATGCGTAATGGTTATAACGTACGGTGTTGTGTATAAAGCAAAAATTCCATGGCGGCAATTTTAAATGTGAACACATTTTATTATTTCGAATTATAAAAACTATTCCCATGGCTTTACCGAACAATGTGCATTCACTTTTTAACTTGATTTTCCAAAGAAAGAAGGGTGTTTTAATATTAGTGATATTATTTTTCAAATACATTTCATCGACTTATTTGAATGAATAAACGTGCTACTGCCCCTTTAACCGCTGACTCTTATCCCCAGTGCCAACGTGATGGCGGTGTTCTCCAAGTATCAGGCTAACAACGTGCGTCAGCTGAAGAAGGATGAAGCGCTAGACATGCTGATGAAGGAGTTCTCCTTGGATGAAGAACAGGCTGACAACATCTTCAGGACGTTTGACAAGAACCAGGATGAAATCATGAGCATCTGGGAGTTCAAGATGTTCTTCGACTGTGCCGGAGATCAGTAAGTATATCGTGGATTTATTGGACCTTCCCCGTGGACCTCAATCTCATTAAAATCATATCTTTGATTCGTTCCCAAGGTTAAGCTTTAAAATTTTGGATTGTCATCTAATCTCATTAAAATCATATCTTTGATTCGTTCCCATGGTTAAGCTTTAAAAGTATGGGTTGTCACTCATCCAGTCTCATTAAAATCACATATTTGATTCGTTCCCAAGGTTAAGCTTTAACATTTTTGGTTGGCATCCACCCGAGCCCCGTGTCCGCTTTTAGAAATCTGAAAGCATGCATTTTCAACGAGATAGTTACAACTTCCGGCGAACACGGAGCTCTACGGGATTCCGTCAGATCTTGGATGAGTGACAACCCAAAAAGGTCTAGCCTTAGAAACGAATCAAAGATTTGATTTTAATGAGATTGCGTGGACCTGAACTTGTAATTGGTCTATTCTCTCTATATACATCCACGGGCAAAAGAAACGATACCAACAAAAACGCAAGATAGTTTACTCTGACTGAAACATTAATACACAATGTCTTTTTAAAAAAAGTTAACTGAACCTAATTTGTTATGTTTAAAACATTAGCAGTTCATAGTTCTAAAAACACAGCTTTCTGGCTTGTTTAATGGCGTCCTGCAGTAACTATGCGTCATTGAATTTAAGTACAAGAAGGTACGTTATGTCGAAATCATCTTAATATAATATAATGTCATAATGTCAATGTCTAACATAACATAACGTAAAGTACATTTAGGAAATTGGTTTTTGCAAATGCATCCAATAGGCACAGTGTAGTACCAGTTAGCGTCGTTCTATCCTTATGATGCAGAGCGCCAAGCAAGAAAGCAACACCTCTAATCTTTGAACGCCTTTTGGAATGACATGGTTCAGAATAAAACCCGTCCCTCTGGGTGATGAGTGAACGCTCTACCAACTGAGCTACATCCACTTAGACTAGCGCAATCTAGTTACAACTATATGGGCCTATTGCTGAATATAGGTCCGTTGTATTGAAATCAAGCGAAAGGCCGATTTTCGCGAACGCGGAGAACAGGCCAGCGACGTTTTCATTGTGGGTTTGTTTTCGTGCACTCTGGAACCGGCAGGTGTTCATTTTCACTGTTTACAAGATTGAACACAGGTTTCGAATCGATATGTTTTATTTACGGGGATATTTATCAAAAATCTTAATTTCTTCACGAATTTCGTTCGAATTTGGAATATAAGTTTACCACATCATAAATATATAAATAGTACATGATTGCAAAAAACTATTTTTTAAATATTGTCCAAAGAGCGATTCGAACTTTTGTGAGCAAGTTTGAACATCCGGGCAACCAATCTGTCTGTGTCACAATTGCGTCTCCATTCACAGGAAATTGAGGATACCCAAGATCTCAATGTAAACAATGTATATGAAAGTATCCACGCACACTCTATACAATAGGCTAAAGGCGACACCCGCGCATGACCATGCTTTGTATCTAAATATAGCTGACCAATGAGAGAGCGTTGAGGCATTAAAATCCGTGAAGAGACGTCACTGCCGTCAAGGCGAGTTGTATTTCGGTGTTGTTTGCAGGTAGAATCGACTTAGCAGCGTAATTTGGGGCGAAAAGTAAGTAAGTTAACAAAAAGTTGCCCATGTCCAATTAATATGAAACCTAATAAAGGATCGGCGTCTAGTCGAGAGGTTTGAAAACAAAACCAAATGGCGGGTGTCGCTCCTTTAGCCTATTGTATAGAGGGGTCGTGTCTCCATTATATGAGTAAATTATTCATCGAATTGATACCCAATCGTTGAGATTTTTAAGATTTACAGTCATGTATATAATAACTATTGTTAATTCTGGACAACTGTAACACCAACTTCCCAATGCAAGGCATAACTCTTGCCAGTCTCCATTACTGGCTGATTTAGATTGGCAAGAGTTATGCCTTGCGTTTGGAAGTTGCTGTAACACCGGATTCCTTGATGACACTGACTTTTGTATGTTGTGTAAGTTAGCAAGACAAACTCGGTCGCGTGTGGAATACTCCGAATAGACATTATAATTGAAACAAACCAAAAATGAAGCTACAGTTTACTTATACGTTTTAATCAAATTCATTATTTCGACAAATTGAAGTTACGGCGATTGCTTGGACGCCAGAGTAACATTTTACGGACGTTTCATTCAGTTGTACACCGTGTAAAACATTATAAATTGTTGAAAATATAGAATATAAGAGTTTGACGACATAAACTTTAGGGTTAATTGTAACTGAAATAATAAATATTTCTTTCACTGTACACTTTATATCATGCTTAAGAAGTGCATTTAGTGTTGTCACTAATAAGAATTCTAAAGGCAAACATCTAGCCCCTGTAAGCAAAATTCTGATACTGGACTGTGGGAAAATAAAGGTTTATATCAACCATAATTCTATTTCAAAATGGGAAAGTTTACATAACCCACAACCGTATAGCCCCCAAAAGCATATAAACTTTAAAATGACCCCAAGGGAGGTCCTGAGACTTTACTGCAGGCCAGAGAATTCGTGTAATCTAGACTTGTCAACATTTACGAGACTTAATTCGACTTTTCACAAACTTTTCCTACGCCATGATTTGAGAGGCGGGCTAACAGAGAATGATTTATCACTGAACAGAAATATGGCACTTATTTAGGATAGGAAGAAAGCGCCTTCTAACATATAGATCTAGGGGAGATAACCCCAGCCGGAGTATTCGTTCCTACGACTCTGTGCAACTCTCTCTTCCATTAGCCTCAGCTTCCTCTCCTTGGCATCTCTCATCTTCTCATCAAGACGTCTTCTCCTCTCTTCCTGTAACTTATTTTGCGAGTCTACGATGCGTCCCTTTCTCTCGCGACCCTGCCTCGCCATTGTCCCACAACTCCATAGTCGCTTTTCCCGTAAAAGCCTCGCCAACTCAATCCGTTCGTCTAGACGCGACCCACCCATCGGAACCCTCTCAAGTCTTCCGGCTAGCCCCTGAATCTCGTGCATTCTAGATCCGGATCCGTTTCTCACCTCTTTTATCTTTGACCCGGGTCCGGTTTGAGAGATGAGTCCGTCTTGTCTCAGCTGTTCAATGACTTCCTGTTGGGCGGGACGCCATCTTCGGACAGGTATGAGTTCGAGTGGAGGTGACGAAGTCTGCGCTAACCATTGTTTGGATTTCGCCTGGCTTTTACTTAATTTCTGCTCTTTCTTTTCTTTGTTTGGTCGACCCGATACACGTTTCTGTGTGAGACATGGTGAGACATGATATCTGAACATGATACCGAAACCTCGTTCTTTTTCACAGCCAGCCGCTTGTCGCACGGCCGGCTTTGCTGGAACTCTGATTGTTGACGTCACGATACTGTGACGTCATTCCATATTGTGACGTCATAATTGAGACACAAACACTCGCTTCTTGATACCGATGCTACAAGCGCTAGCACATCAAAGTATATTGAACGTAGGCCTTCATTGTTATTTATTTGGAGGGCTTATAAATGATAAAAATATAAATATATATTGTTATTAGGGGTGACTATTGACCCAAAGAGACTATTGCGATAGTCTATTGCCACTAACTATTGCGATAGCGATAGACTATTGTGACTCACTATTGAAATAACTATTGCGACAGGGTGTTTTGTACAACTACGCAATAATCAGCTACATTTCTTATTGGTTTTAGTAGAATGTTTAATTGATGTAAGGACTATGGAACCAAATTCTGTAAAGAAAGACTTTTTGTCATTTTGCTATTTCCTATCTCTAGTTCTACCCTTTTGACATTCTAAAATGAAAAATCTTGAATTAAATGCAGTGAAGCTTGTGTAAATCAATCAGACAGCGCTTTAGAGCAATTCTATTGGAAAAAAGCGCTATACAAAGCTTTGTATGTATGTATGTATGTATGTATAATTAAGGGAAATTTAATAGTTTCGATAGTAGCGATAGTTAACCTTTCTATTGCGATAGCGATAGTGTTTTTGTATATACTATCGATATAGTACTATTGCCAAGCCAACTATTGCGATGCATCGATAGTTTGATGTATTGTTACACCCCTAATTGTTATCATTATTCATAATAAATGAATGCCTAAGCTACCGGGGATACTCAGTTGATAGGCCTTCGGGATTCGAATCCCGGCTGTATCAACCAAAAGATGTTTTTAAAAGTCTGCCTTGCTTTGCCAATTTAAAAATGTTCATTTGATGAACAGTAAATAATATTTTATTATTTTTTTAAAGTAGAAGTAGAAAAGAGTCATCATTTTTTGTATCTCTATTTCTAGTTCTAACGAGATCGTGGCGAAGTTCAAGGAGCTTGACGCCGACGGAAGTGGAATCTTGGATATCGATGAAGCCCGGGCTGGACTCAAGACACTCAAGACAGCAACGGGACGACTCCTTGACGACAGAGAAGTCGAGTTCTTCCTTCAGACGACAGGAACCGACGACAAAACCATCGACCTTGGACATTTTGTCAACCTTTTGCACCGACTGAAGCTGTACAAGGCACCCCCACCGCCCAAGAATGTCAAACTCCGAACATCGTCAACCGGAACAACCGCCTCCTAACTCCGAACACACACACTGTAGTGAGGAGCTTTTAATCGCACACAAGTCAAGGGCTGAAATATTGTGACACCAATTTCAAACATTCGGAACTTTTGTATGCTGATGTCAAGTGTACATAATTTTGTATGATGTGTTCATTCATTCGATAACTCATGTTCGTCTGTTTATCTGTTCATGTATCTTCTTCATGAGTTTTCATGGTAATTGAACGTAAGTTTAAATCTGCCCTAGATCTACATAATCAGTAAAAAAAAAAATCATTTAAACTAAAATATTTCTTTTGCACGTAAGATATGCAGGACAAGGACGAGTTACTTCCCTTACACCTGCTGAAAAGTTATAGACGATTCCTGAAATTTCTTCGGTTAATTCTTCTAATCTGTCAATGAAATATTTGCTTGGTTCAGAAATTGTAAATGTAATATAAGTAATAAATATGTCTTTTTATATTAATATTAGTCCCATTGTGACGTTCTTCATAGTGTATCATCTCTTGTTTGTTTATCTATACAGTTGTTTAACTATCCACATTATTCCAAACTCAATGTAAGTTTGTAAGCATATATGTACACCCATTTAGGCATTTATTGATTATGTTTGTGTACAAATCTATTGCATGATATACATTTCCTCTCGCCCCTTACGTTTACGACAATTTATTATGAAGTTATTCTGGTTCTAGTAAAGCATATGTTCATTCCCTTATTTAGAAGTTTGTTTACCCAAAACAAACATTTGCGCAAACAAGATGCGCCACATTGCAAAATGACCAGTTCTCAAGTAAACTGGCTATTTTGCGCTGTTGCGCAACTCATTTGCGTGAGGGTTACAGGTGGTTAACTTTCGTGTACTTCGTGTATTATACATTTTCAAATTAATGTCGAATATCCGTAATTATCGCAGCTTAATGTTTGATACGTAACTTAGACATAAATGCTTTGCCTGGCTTTGTTCAAGTACACTCAAAATAATTTCCACTTAATATATTTGGTGTCACGTTTTTAAAGTCTTTCACTTTATCTTGTCTTTTATTTATTTTCTGATCTTTGTTCACGCCGGTTTTGATGATTTTGAATTTTATATGAATAAACTTTGAAAGTTCATTTGTGTTTTATGTGATGTGATGAGGTTATTTGACTTGCTTTAATCGCACGGTACATACATGCACATACATGTAAGTTGATTTACCAGTTAATGTCTTCTGTGTCTACTATCAACTAACCAAACTGGCTACTTTGTAAACAAGCATATCCATTCCTTTTAAAGGCGTTGTAGCACGATAAAATCTTATTGAAATAAAGTGCTCTCACAAAAATATAAAACGAATGCACATGGTTCGGTTAAGCCATGCGAGTCCATTCCCCATCAAGCGGCCATTTTACTGTGTTCACATTAAAATGGCCGCTCAAAGGTAGTCCAATTGATCTGACTGATGTAGCGATACCTAAACACTCAGAATAGTTTTAAATATGGTACAATGATGTCAACCACCATGATGTCGGAACTCTCAAATTCTCATGAGACCTACAAATCTACAAAGTAGGCCTACCAATAAAACACTTTAACAATAAATGGCATAATTTGCAAAAACGTGCTACAGAGCCTTTCAAATTTCTTCGTAATCTTATTGTTTATACGGTATGGTAGTAACGGTGACAGGTATAAGAGTTTTTATTGATTGAGGAGTATTATTTAGCCATTAGTTACACTTTCCTTCGTGAGAGCACATTACTTCAGTAAGGAGGGCGTGCCAAAGTGCCTTTAAACCGTATATTACATCACCTCACCAAATACACACATAATTCGTTGTCTCAGATACATGTTTTTTCATATTTGCCTGGACTGCTTTACATAGGTGTCATTTACAAATCCCCACTGCTTTAGTAATCGGAATAGGAACAGAAAGTGCTGTCAAATAAACTTAAGAATAATGGCTCAAGTACACTGCGTATGCACTTGGTAGGCCTATGATCAAAGCGCTTATCGTAATAGTACCCCCTCCTCCTCCACCCCTCCCCCTCCCCTAGTTCAACAAACATAGAACTCGACTGCATGTCAGTTGTTCAAGGTTCAAATTCAGACCACCATGATATCATGTCAGCTACTAACCTCCCACGTAAGTCATAGCTCACTGGCTAATTTACGCCTTGCTGCATTTCCTCAAATTCTATTTATTAGAGTAGTGGTGCGCAGCACCCGAACTTCAAAATGCGCTCTGCTACGATAGCACATAAAAGTTAAGGAATTGCTGTAAGACTTAATCCTTTCATCCTATAGGATTGTACAGAGTCCAGAAAACGCAATTGAGTGTTCATGTTTCTCAGTGGTGAATGGGTTTAATTATCCTGTGATGGAAACTGGCGCTAGTTAGGACTAGCGGGGAATGTTGGCCAGGTACCCATGCTACTGCTTGGTGTCACCATTACAAGAGTCATTTCCCCGGGATGATTTATTAACTACTGTTTCATGAAAAATAAATATGTATACTCTCAACACAGCTAGAGTATGTTGCGGCTCATCCATCCTTGGCTACCTCGTGCCAAGGAGCACCTGTCATCACCAAACTTATATTGTGACATATATAATATTCATCCTCTTCCTTTTCACTCAAAAATAACACAAACATTCAGGGCTTTTAAAAAAATTCATCACGATTCAGATATACTGGTTTTAGTGTCTGTGCCTGAAATGGAAATTTTGAACTTTAAACTTAGAAAAAATCCTCTTCCTTATCTTGTTAAAGGGACAGTAGCACGTTTTTCGCTGAAATAATTCGATGAAATTTATTTGAAAAATAATGTCACCAATAGTAAAACACCGTTCTCTCTTCGGAAAATCAAGTTAAAAAATGAGTGTACATGGTTTCGTAAAGCCATGGGAATCGTTTTTGTCATTCGAAATAATAAAATGTGTTCACAATAAAAGGGCCGCCATGCATTACCACTACGGATAATTGGTTTGTGTAATAAGATGTTTTACCCTCTAAAGTAAATATAAATGATATAAACTATCATAGTAAATGGGCAATTTGAAAAAATAAAATTTGCAAAAAAACGTGCTACTGCCCCTTTAAAATAGTAATTACTTCTTTTAAATCATGATTCGACTTGATTTTCGTTTCGTATCCGAATGGAAATGGAAATTGATGAGCTTCTAAGGATTATATATTTTCATTCAGATAGGTTATATGCTAAATTCGATAAACATGATTTTGGTTGAATTTAATATTTGAGGCGTGCCGACGGAATCTGATGTATAGAGTGATCGAAAAACATGTGGGGCGGCATAGCGCAGTGGTTAGCGCGTTCGGCTTCGGATCAAGGGGTCCTGGACTGTTCAACATTCTACACGCAGTAAGGTTTGGGTGCAATGCTACACTGAATTTCAGCGTAGTACCATCAATGGTTCGCTAGTTCCAGCCGATGCTCGCAGGTTTCACCGAAATGCATAACCACATGGCGTTGCGGGCTTTCTCCCTGCCATAATACTAGCAGCCGCGATATAAGTTTTAAAAATACTCTTGAAAGCGGCGTTAAACCCCAAATCAAATTACTATAAACTGGTCACACACGTTCGCAACTTGGCATCTATTTAATGTTTATCTTATTCTGTCTTTATTCTATGATCAAAATATAAATAACATTTGTTTAAATCTAGTAATATATGTTCACCTCACAAATGGAGAACTTTTTTAAAGAATACTCAGAGTGACATTCAGAAACTAAAAATATCTTTAATTTTATAATTTTACACTACACAGAGCCAGCTTCAAGCAAGTTTGGACATCGTTAATGTTGGGCGACACCGGTTGGGCAAAACATGCATACCATTTCCGCTAAGTTAAATATAGGGTGACGCATGCGCAATGGAAAAAAAAATGCATCGAACTACAGAAAGTCTGAACATGAACTTGTCACGCGACTTACATGGAACTTGTTACACAGTTTTCGCCATGGGAACTTCTGCTTACGCAACACCGTTATTGCCACTACGGGTAATTGAATAAGATGTTTTACACTCTAAAAAAGATATAAATGACATAAACTATCGTTATAAATAAAACAAATTGAAAAAATACAATTTGCAAAAAACGTGCTACAGTCCCATGTCTATGGGGTGCCAAACGGGACTTTAATCGCTATTTCGTAAGCTTACTAATTCGAATTAGTAATTAAGCTTATTAAATCAGGCATGTATTTAGTAAGCTTACTAAATCTAATTAGTAAGATTAAATTCATTTAGTAAATGTAAGCTTTCTTATTCATTTAGAAAGCCTACTAAACGTATAATATAAGTAAGCTTACTAATTCATTTAGTAAGCTTACTAAATAGCTATTAAAGTCCCGTTTGGCACCCCATACATATATCATTCATTCATCTGTTATCAAATTGATTTTTGTACTTCACGCCCTGTTAAAATACATATGAATTATGATTGATCTTTTCATTGAGAGATAAGCGCTATGAGCCTATGACAGCATCAATAATAGAGACTCGCACAAGGAACTTAATTTATCCATTGATCTCTCTGTATAAACATTCGGTCAAGTGACATTTCTCCGAACTGGTTTAGTTTCAACCCAACAGGGAGTACATTCAACGATCACGTGATCTGGATAACGGATATGTTCTTAAAGGCGCAACTTTCTGAAAAGGGTGAATCTTAAGAATTAGGGAATATTTCATTTCCTCCGCTTTGTCTCTTGGGGTTGCAGCATAAATCAATTCTAAGTTGCTCCCTCCCTGTATATTGATATTTGAAAAAGTTAACGAATGGTCTTTAAAATCCTCAAAACATGCACAATCTGAGACTGCAAAAGAATATTTTTTTTAAACTTAAAAAACTGTCGCAAGATTTTCTTACTGAAATAAAGTGCTCTCACAAAAATATAAATAAGTGTTACCAATGGCTAAATGATACGCCTAGAAAGGTGTGCTTGGTCTCAGATTTTAGTGAGTCGATAGGTGTTATATTCAAAACCCAGGGCCAGGGAAATGGTTTATTCTCGTTCTCAAGGGTTCCAAGCATTTATATTTTAAGTTTCCAAATCTCAAACAGTCGAATAAGAAAATTATGGCGAGGTGAAAGTGAATGATGTTATTTATTTTCCGGTTCTTTTACATTATCATGTTTTGTCATTTATAAATATGAATGAACTTTTAACACAAAGTTCTAGATATAGCTGCCCATATTCTGTGTAAATTTCATTTCATCCATGCAGGAGCTTACATATAGTGTACGCAAAATTAGAAAATACATTTACATATTCATCATTTATAACTCATTATTGTTTTTAGACGAGGGGTGCATGGGATCATGCCTTTAAATGAACGAACCGACTGATATCGTCATCTTTCAGTTTCGTTGAATTAAAAGCCACTGAAATAAGTCACAGGAGTCACTGAAAAAGTCATACGACTTACGAAACTCGTGCAGATTTGTGTATAACCCCTGCCTTGGTTCACACTCGTGTCCTTAAGAACACTTCTTCGGGTAATTGTCTCTATGTCTTATATATGGTTGAACAAAATCATAATTGGCTCATATCACGTCTTCCTACAAACCATTGTTTTAGCGCGACTTCCGGTATTTCGTCGGAAGTGGCGTCGTAAAACAAATTTTTTGTGACGTCATTGTAGCTTACCGTCGCAAAAGACGTGGGCTCCTTCCTGACTATTTTACGCGTTACAAATGGACTTGAACGGGTAATAAAGGAATTATTACAATCGAAAGTGTGCTAAATGACTTTTACGAAACTCGAGAAAATGTATGTATAACCCTCGCTCTCGCTCGGGCAATACAAACATTCACACTTGTTTCAATGTCCAATGGCACACTTCCTAGGTTTATAATATCTATACATACATGTACACACAGAGGAATATCCGCTTGGGTTAGTCTCAACATAATATAACCAAGACGTATAGTGTAGCACGTTTTTTGCCAACATTTTTTTTTTTTTTTCCCATTTATAATGATAGTTTATGTCATTTATATTTACTTTAGAGTGCAAAACATCTTATTACACAAACCAATTATCCGTAGTGGTAATAAAGCAAAAAATTAATGTGAACACATTTTATTATTTTAAATTGCAAAAACGGTTCCTATGGCTTGACCGAACCATGTACACTCATTTATTAATTTGATTTTTCGAAGAAAAAAAGGTCTTTTATTACTAGTGAAATTATTTTTCAAATACATTTCATCAAGTTATTTGAGCGAAAAAACGTGCTACTGCCCCTTTAATAACCAGGAAGACGGATTGTTACGGGGTGTGATAACGGGAATGTTAACAAAAGATCTTCCTGAATGGAAAATGTAGGGCAGTAGTAATTCATGTTTATAAACGATATAATGCTCTTCCGGGTACTACGAACGTTATGCTGGTGTATGGATATCTATAGGGACCAACATACACATACCTTTTTATAGTTTGAATTTATAGGTATTTCACTTCCTCAATGGTGTAAATTTGCACACTTTCATTTGTCGAGTTGACATTTATCAGTAGTAATGCACACACTTTCTTTCGACTTGAGAAACTGAAAATTTGGGGATAATATCATAGCAGCAAGGACTCCGTGAACCTATGGACAATCATATTGAACAAAAGGTAGGGATTTTATGTCGCTTGCAACACTTTTTATGTATTGTAAAGATGTTTAAGTAACTACGATTTATGGAAAATCTTACGCTTTTATTGTTAACACAACTTTTCGGGATTGCCCTTGTTTGTTCGTCATTGAACATAGAAAAAGTTAAACCAACAAACGTACTTTTTTGCTATTGACCCTCGCGTTTAATAAGCCGCTGTATAACACTGTCCGCATCCTGTTATCAAGACTGCAGAATCTAACAAAATATCGATGCAATGTTGTAGATAAATTTGGATTTTTTTTTTAAAATAATTTATTCACTAGAATTTGATTGAAATAGATCCTCGGGTATTCCGCATGTCTATTAATCTCTAAATGATTTCTCAACATTAGGTGTGAACGCCGTACTGATCCATGATATATATGTAAAAAAAAAAAAAATCATTAAAATTATGCTCTTCTCATATTGTGAATTTCTAAAGCATAGTTTGAAAAAATCCCAATTCAAAAATAATTTGTCTACAAATTACATTTTAAATACAAATCTGGAAACGTGTTGCACGCAAGAAAGTGTTTCATATTTCAGTATTGATTTAATTTTTTGTTTTATAAGTTTTATCATAGAGAATTAAAAAATTGAAAATAGGAAAAAAGAGTTAGAAGCATAGATATTTAATAAATAAGAACATAATATACATACCAAGGTACACGTATACCTATCAATGTCAAATTTAAACGAAAATTAACTTCTGTGGTATCTACGCGAGGACGGGGATAATTTTATCTACACTGAATGCTAAAAGAAAAGACAACGAGCTCTGGGAATGGCCGATATGGGGGCCAGCCATGTCCATATTGCCAGAACCTTCGGCTGCAGCCGTGTTACAGTGGATAATCTTTTCCAACGATACCGACAGACAGGATAGACCCCTGACAGACCTCGGTCAGGCAGACGAAGGTAACCTCGCCCCGCGAACATTGCACCTCCGCAATCGGTTCCTGACGGTGACGGCATCAGCGTCGAATGCTCTCGGTCACCGGGTCAGTCCACGGACCAGATGACTCAAGAGCCATGGTATAAGAGCTTACAGACCCTTCAGAGGACAGCGCTTGACCATTGAACATCGACGTCGGCGATTCCGATGGGCTCGCAGTGGCGGATCCAAGGGGGGGGTTCTGGGGGTCCGGACCCCCCCCTTTTCAAATCCATGTATAAGTTGGGATATACATTTACACCCCCCCCCCCCCCCCCCCCCCCCCCCCCCCACTGAGTGGAGAAAAATTGTTTTGGGACCCCCCCCTTTCAAAAATCCTGGATCCGCCCCTGGCTCGCACTGTGCGACGATGGCAACGACGAGATTGGCAAAAGGGTCCTCTTTTCCGACGAAGGTCGTTTCTGTCTCTTCAAGGTCGACGGAAGACAACGTGTTTACCGCCGACGTGGAGAACGAACAGCACCTGCTTGTGTTCAAGAGGTAACAGCAATTGTCGGCGGCTTGATGGTTTAGTCGGGATTTAATTGCGGACAGCAAAAGACTAAACTCGTTATCATAAATGGAAACTTGAATGAAAGACGGTACATCAATGACATTTTACGTCCTGTGGTCGTACCATGGATGGAGCCCCACCGCATACCGCTGTTGTCACACAAAACTTTCTCGCTGCCAACAACGTCATCATTCTACCGTGGCCAGCCTGTTCATCCCTGATCTGTCTCCACTTGAGCACATTTGGGACGTTTTTGTTTGACGTGTGCGACGACGACGGCATCCTCCAAACAACATTCAAGAACTGATTGTGGCTCTGCAAGAAGAGTGGCAACGCATCCCCAATGAGGTCATCAGACGCCTGACGTCATATCAGCTCGTCGAAGAGTGCATGCTTGCATCGGGGCATTGGATGGTCACACATGCTACTGAGTTAAAGGTGCTTGGCATAAAACTGTGGGCAACGCTAATATCAGACATTCTTTGAAACTCGACTTATCGAATGTTTTTGTTTTCTTTACGTCGTTAAATTTATCTCTCCAATAAATGTTCTGCCATGTTTTTCTCACGTGTAGTTTTTGTTCTAGCGCCAGTTAAAAGGGATGCACACTTTCTTTTGGCATTCAGTGTACAGTGTATATACAGTAAGATATTGGGGTTTTCAATTTCCTGTGCTTGGATATAAACTCATGTAAAGTCATGTACTAGTTTTTGGAGACAAAATTTGAAGCGCACTTAAAATCAACCCAGAGGCACTATACGTGATTCGTAATGTTAGAAAACACTAATTTTGTTGACTGGCGTCTTCAGTTATGAATAAGTGAAAAAAGTCTCTGATACAAAGTGCCTGGGTTTACGGGTTCGATTCCCGTTAGATTCTACTTGAAAAACCTAAGATCCTATTGTAACGTTTGAAAGGGTATGAAATTAGCTAATTAAAATTCTTGTAAGAGATAAATGTTAGAAATTTAGCTCAACAATATAAAAGTAAGTGTTAACGGCAACTTAATGACATTAAAACAGTATTGTTAATCCATGGGTTTATATATATATTAAAAATTTATTAATTTTTTTATTTATTTATCTTTTTATTTATTTATTCGTTTTTATTAATTTTCAATGTTTTTAGTTCAATACATCGCATCAAATATTAACAAAATATGAAGGCATGTGTCTTGTCTTAATAATATATTGACAATAATGATAAGTAAATATAACACAAAGATGACAAGATAATGGCAAGGGCACGACTTAAATTAATGTCAATCAAATATTCACACTCGTTTCGTAAAAGTCATATGACACACTTCCTTGGGTTATAATCTCTATATTCAATCTTATCATAAAATTGTAAACGTTTATTAAATTAAGGGATCAAGTAAGGGTATCGTTTCTTTTTGCGAGAAAATATGATTTTATTTTTATCTTCTGTCTGTTCTCGTTTTTATTCAAGTGAAAATAAAATACTTGTTAGATCAGGACATCCGGGTCCATTTACATGTACACGTTTTCACCTCAGTTAGTGTCATTGTGAGGTCAGTAGAGGTTCCTTATTTCAAGGATTACGTAGAGGGTAATGTCCGAGTAACTCTCCATTCCTTAAAAATAATGGAGCCGAGGCCCCGGAGGGGCCGAGGCCCATTATTTTTAAGGAATGGAGAGTTACGAGGACATTACCCTACTTAAATTACACTCAAAGTATTGCTATTTTATCAAAATTGCTTTAAAAAGTTAAAGAAATTAAATTTATACTTAAAAAATATGATGTGATTTGTAACTCTCCATTACTGAAAAATAATGGAGTGACAGAACAATAGGATGACGTCACAAGTGTGATTTAATTACGAGTATCGTATTGCCAGAGACAAGAGCGGCACGTGCGGCACGCATGCTCCGTGCTGATAGTGAATGAAACCGACAAGTGTTAATGTTGACACTCTGTTAATATTGTGAAGATAAGCTTTGATCAAGTACTCTTTCGATGACAAAATTCTGCAGTGAACATATTTTTAATAATGGATTTCGCATAGAATATTTTTCATCCCAATGCGTTCACACAATTTGAGTACAAAATATCATTATATAGATAAATCATATATAAACATGCAGAGAAGCAAAAGCACGGACTGCATGCTCATTCGTTGACATACACAGACTATAGTGCTTTCGGGCGATGCTTTTGTTATTTGCGATTTTTAACAGTAATGAACAACATTTACATCTAGGATAAGGATTCCCAAAAGGGAATTCTATTTTACATTAAACAGAGCATGACATGATATAATTGTATAATACATTATATTACATTACATATATAAACAACACAACAGTTTCAACAATTTTACAAATTTCATTAACATTTTTCAAAGTTTTTGTTCAGAATTGAAATTCTACAAAGTTCAAAATATTTTCGAGTTCTGTTTGACTTATTGTTTTGTCTCATGATAAGACATATTAAAGGGGCAGTAGCACGTTTTTTGCAAATTTTATTTTTTCAAATTTCCCACTTATAATGATAGTTTATGTTATCTTTATTTACTTTAGAGGGTAAAACATCTTATTTCAAAAACCATTTACGCGTAGTGGTTATAACGGTGTTGCGTATAAAGCTAAAATTGCATGGCGGTCATTTTATTGTGAACACAATTTATTATTTCTAATGACAAAAACGATACCCATGGCTTTACGAAACCATGTACACTTATTTTTAACTCAATAATCTGAAGAGAGAAGGGTGGTTTACTATTAGTGACATTATTTTTCAATTACATTTTATCAACTTATTTCAGCGAAAAAACGTGCTACTGCCCCTTTAAAACGTTTTCCAGTTGGCAGAAGTAAATATTCTCTGTGTAAAATGTGTGATTTATCCGAAATGCGCTTAATAATAATGTTTTTCCACATCATTTATTCACGACGGATGTTTTTGAAGATAGTGGAAAAGAAATAATAAATAATTTGATTAATCATTATCATATTAGACTTTAGAACAGAGTATAGAAATCGAAACTCAATGAGGTAGATCTAATTCCCGTTCCTGAATGACTCTCTCGATCGATCCCACATGACCAGCCAGTGTAAGGTCAATGACCTCATTAGTTACGCTGAGTCAGTGTAGAGAATACTTGGAAAAGGGTAATATATATATGGAGGTGGAAGGGGGAGTTACCGAAAGAGAAGCTAAACAAACGGGGCTGATAATGATTCCTGGGAATATTTTTTTCCCAATGACGAAGAAAAAGTGCCGCCACGTTGTATAGACTCCCTAGCCAATCTTGGGTCAGTGAAGCCACAGGCCGTATATATGTATAGTATATTATATATACGACTATCAGCCTTCTCCCCGAGAACAGAGATTTCTTAGAACAGTGGTCCGTAATTGGCAAGACTTAACGAGAGAAAGAAAAGCGCAGGGTAACTGATAGAAAAAGTAACTCGTGACTTTGCCCTGGGAAATATTTTTTTCCAACGACGGAGATGGGCAAGCCATGTGTTTTACAACAATTTGAAAGAGGAATGCCATTGTAGGATCGTTAATTGAATTACGCTGGGATCAATTCTCTTAATGCGGAATTTAGTTGTTGGTATCATTACTGACAAGACAATGTGTTTTTACCGGAGCAGTTACAAATGATGCCATTACCACTTACATTGAAAGGGAATTTTGTAAAAGACCAAATACTATATTTGTATAAAACAATGGAATCGAGTTTCTGTTGTTTGTGTTATATTCCCTTATGAATACGTTTTTAGCACATCTTATTTGTTATAAATTTATTTCTTATACTACATTTTTTAAATATAATATTATATATGACCCTGCTTATAGTAATTACGATGACTTAATTTTCAAAGGTTATGGCTAATTGTATTTGTAATAACATGTAATCGCCTTTCTTATTTTTGACTGTTTGACTTTTATGTTTGACTCTGAAACCATTGGAAATAATGTTTTTAAATAAAACTTGAAAAAATGAAAATCACAAACGTACCAGCCACATATATAAATACGCTGGAAATATGTTAATGTTTTTACTGAAAACGAAGACAAACATTTCATCTATTCAAAATCAATATTAATCGTTGAAATAAATAATTTTGAAATAAATGTTTTAATATTCATATGTTTTATTCGGAGTATATATAATTTTCAGAGATAGCTCGTAGGTTTTCGTTCGCGTAAATTACACACATTATTTTCATTTTCATTGTGTCAAAACCCACGTGAGTACGAGCTGCAAGTAAACATATGTTGAAATAATAAATCCAATATTGGGTCAATATTGCATATAAAGAAACCATATAAATTGACGGGCAAAAGAAAGTATAACACTCACTCTGTTGATTAATTCAATATTTTAAAGAAGTGAGATGCATTTGAATATGACACGATACAATAACACCTTTCGGCAGTAGTTTGGATGACTTAACTGGTGACTGTTTTATTTTTTAACTAAAGTATCATTATTTACAGTAGACAGGGGTAAGAAATCAAATTTACACCAACGTGACCCCTACCATGTTCAAAATGTAAATGTGTGCAGGACGAAGCACATTTATTGATTTTCACACAGTATATACATGTGTTTTATGTCGATGAACAGTTGTGTTTTATCAAAATTAATTTGGGGGAATTTCAAAATTTTAATTTTAAATTTTAATTTTTAAAAATTCAAACCGCGTAGATGTATTCTTTGACTGATTTAATGTTTTGAACTAATTTCACAAACTAGTCCGTTTTTTAATACGACGGCAAAAACTCGAGATATTTGACTTTGAAAATTATACAAATGATAAATACAACTGAGCCATATACTTTCTTTTGCCCGTCAGTGTATAATAATAATTCTGTATTAAAGTTTATAATATAATAACCATAACAGTATATTATTCTATATTAGTATATAGGTATTTTAATTCCTAAGGATATCGTTATGTATTATTTGATATTCGAACCAAATGAACCTTTCAAAGAATAGTTTTCTTTAGCAATCAATTTAAGGAACCACCTTCCAGTCAAACTAATAAAAAAAAACGGTAGTATATATTTGCAAAAAATCTAAAAATGTTTTATTTCAATATGGAATACTAATTTAAGATATCACGATTTGTATTCCTATAGATATTTTATTTATAAACCATGTAGGAACGTACTCAATTGATTTGGGAAGGGGAGAGTGAAATTGATAATATACTTGGTAATTAAATTACCAAATTTATTTGAAACATGAATCCATGACCTAAATGGATCAATAAGTTATTTATAACTCTAAATCATGATGATTAAGTAGCACGTAATTTAATTATCCGAAAGTCGAAAATATATGTTTTTGAAATTTGACATGATATTACCGTATATCAATGATACAATTCTTTTATATCAGTGATTAACTTATTTTATTTCAACGAAAACAATTAATGATAGTAACAAATGATCAAATGATGGAAGAGGTATTAAGATAAGCTGTTAGGCTGTTTAACAATCCCTTTCTTTTTTAAATAAATATTGTTTAAACCGTAACAAATGATCAAAAGTCAATAAAGATCAATGTTATCTATCAATGATCAAATATTAGTCTATCAGTGATCAAATGGTATAATTGTATTTAGTAACATGATTAAATGATAGTATTACATTAATTATAAAAATTATATTATTGAAATTCTTGAAAGAACACATATGGGGAATATAAATGCCATACCCACCTTTATGACATATAGTGATAATTAGATTAACTAAATTTATTAAAGAAACGTGGTCAGTACAGTTGGTAGTGTATACACACATTTCCCGCGTGTCTGATGATAAGCTTTATTAATGCAATGCGCAGTTATTCAAAGGTTTAGTTAAACAGGAAGAACACCTCCGTATATTACCGGGCATATATATGTATTTTGTTAACATTCAGTTCAATTAAAAAATCAGGAAGATAGTGTCCTTTTATGTCGATGTTAAATAATTTCTCGAAAATATAGGTACATGTTGATAAATCTTTGTAATGTTATGCTGACCGAGGTTCAATTATTTCTCGGAAATATGGGTAGATACATCTTTGTCCTGTTATGTTAAAGAAGGTTTAATAATTTATCGGAAATATCGGTAGATAAAACTTTGTCCTGTTATTTTGACTGATGTTCAATAAGTTCTCAGAAATAGGAGTACATTAATCATTGTCCGGTTATGTTGACTGTGTTCAATGATTTCTCGGAATATGTATAGGATAAAACATGCCGAAGGGTGGTGATGAGATTTAAAACCCGAAACGCAAGGGGCGTTAGCTCCGAGTGTTTATCCCGAGGGTAAGGGTTTTAAATCTCATAAACACCCTTTGACATGTTTTATCAAGTTTACAAACCGACCCCGTGGTTAAATTTTATGTTTAATCTATTCTTATTGATAGTGCGAAAAAGTCGCCCGTAAAATATCCCCTTTTGGTGAAATATATGAAACCATAAACAACACATAATTATATATACGGCACATTATTCCAATTTGTAAATATATGTATGTATATATATGTGTATTTTTTGATTGAAAACATATTTTATTCATTTAAGAAATGAATTGGGCACAAGTTGTGAAACTTATAGAAGCCCTCTCCAGGTAATCAACAATTATTTTACAAGGCTAGAATACATAACAAGAAAGTAAGAAATCTACAAGTGACGAAGTGGGTAAACATGTAATATACATTATTAAGGCAACACACAATTGGAAATGTTATTCTTATGACAAAATGCACTTTGAATATGGTAAATACGCACATTAGTATTAATGTATTATTTGAACCGTTGACTCTTTCCAATGAATTTATGAACATGGTGAAATATGTTTTCATTGACTGTTTGTGGAAGATTTGGGTTTCCATACAGGATTGTATTAATATCAAATTCTGCCTTTAAATTATAAAATCTTTGCTTTAATTCTAAACGAAGATCAGCATGTCTTGGACATCTCAAGAAGAAATGATAAACATCTTCAACTAAAGCACCACAATTGCAAGATTTACTTTCAGATAAATTGACACGATACAGATCACCGTTTAGGGAACTACAAGAACTTCTTAACTTACTGTGTATAATGTTCATCTTCCTATCGCCGAATAGAAAATATTTTGGGATTTTACATTCTTTTTCAGATAATTTTGCTTTAAATGACGATAATGAATTTGAACATCTTATTAATGTGTGTATATAATGTACTTGACTGTTCTCTATGTCACTAATGTGAATTACGAGAAATAAAATTCTGTTCTGTTCTGTTCTGTTCTGGTGAAAGGCAGTAGGGTATAAAGGGAACTCATGAAACAATCTCAAGCATAGTCCCTGTAGCAAAGTGGTATCATCGCTGCGCTTGGTGTGCAGGAGTATTGAGGTTTTTCATGTTCGAGACGGGTTATTGCAAAACACATTTGGAGATTGATATTTGAATCAACAGTTGTTTTCCAATAGAGTTAGACATAACATACACATACAACTTTCATCTTGAACTTACATCTCAGTATTAAATACAGATATTTGAAGAGTGGCATTATTAAGATAATTGTCCTGGGTAGAAGGAAATTACGTTTGAATCCCGGTGATAATACATCCACATAGGAATTATTGTATCATGTTATAGGCAGTATAGTGGTGTGACGTCACTTGATGTATGTAAAAGTACCTATTTTTTTGTCCTGCTATCGGTCTTAAAGGGAGGGTTCTGTAGCCATTTTGGTTTGTTTGCATTACGTGAAATGAAAACACATAATATTGTACCTAATTTTACAACTTTTTAATAACAAACGACATACACATAGTAACACATAACATGATGTCATAAAACTAGTAAACAATTTGTTGTTATGCTGTATCGAAGTTTCCCCCACTAGCAGCGCTGATGAATGGCTTCAGTTCTCATTGTGTTCTCATTGAGTTCTCATTGTGTTTATTTTTCAACAAATGTGCGCTTGCGTTTATCAAGTTATGAAATATAAAGTCATCAAAATATTACCTTCATTAGTATATTTCAATTTGTTTTGTTTTAATGATGTATTGATAACATCTGTATGTGTTAACAGGAATATCCTCTCGAATTTCATTTCCACAAAAATACCCCGATAGAACCCTCTCTTTAAAAGATCGCTAATTTAAACATTGTCCGCTAGATGTGTCTCCGCAGTATTGTAGCGACTATCAGTCCATTGGGCAATCGAATAACTTTTGATTCCACCTGTTTCGGTCTATTGGTGTATATTATATAAGTAATGTTTCATTCAGTGGAGGGTTGACACAGTGACTTATTAGACTCGCGTTCGGTTTTATCCAAGGCGAGTTTGGTAAAACCGAACAAGGGTCTGATAATTCACTATATCAACAGACACTGAATGTTATACAGTTTTTATCCTACCAAATGTCTCAAATTATTATTGAAAAAGAACATACAGATATGAACAATAAATATATGAATTAAACAGAGTATGTCAGGCGTTGTCTCCGCAGTTTTGTGGCCAGTATATGTCCACTGACCAATCGAATTATTATGATTCCAACTGTCTCAGGTCTCCTAGTGCATACGTGCAAACCGACGCCGATCTAAGATACTTGGTGAACATGACGTCACTTAGAGATAGTGTTGGCGGTGGTATATAACGCAAGCGGATATCAGCCTTCATGTGGCAAATAGACCATTGTTTTGTCTATTCCGGCCTCGTCCAATAATATATCTCGATTTGAAATGATAGCTTCATGTACGAGAAGTCCTCCGATACCTAATATGGTATTACTCTTGTGTCCGTAATTGAGGTCGATGCGGTCGAATCAGCGGTTATACGTGTACATGTTACTATGTGAGAAGAAATCGGAGTACTATACATTTAGAAATAACCATCTTATAGGACGCAGATTATTATATGTTTTATTTTCTTTTCTAATATTTGAAAGTTTGAACTCTCAAAGCAATGGGTACTTTAAGTTTGTTTCAAGTCAACATGTAGATCCCAATGAAATAATATTAACAATGTTTCCAGATTGCTATCGTTTTGAATATTTTCGTAAATAACATATGTTAGGCGCATAACGCATTTTTTACCATTTTAGGGGATGTTTAAAGAAACCGCAAAATTACATCTCTGTATTTATGTGTGTATGTTTGTATGTATGTATATATCAGCGATGTAATAGGCGAGTACTCCACTTTCGATACCTTCTACCCACCCCATACCTTTACATGTGTAAATATATTTGAATCATTAAAATCAGAGGAAATCTACTACATTTTCCTATATGAATTATTTGAGATCTGAGTAGTTTGATTTCAGTTTTGATAGTTTCTTCACCGTTTGTGATAGGCTTGCTATAGGAATGGTCAAGACTGTCAAAACTCGACTTGGCCAAAGGTCTAAATATAACCACCCAGTTAGTGAACATGCTCCTCGGGAACAGAGATTACTTAGAACAGAGAAACATGTACCATATTTCCTCGAATAAATCCGGGTCTTGAATACAACCTGGGCGACATGGGGTTCTGATGTAAATACAACAAGGGTCTCGAATATAAAGTTAAGGCTTACCGTATTTCATCGAAAGCAACCCGGGTCTCGAATATATAAATGTGCCTCGAATATAACCTGGGCCTCACATACAATCCCGGGGATCATGGGATGCTAAGGTAAATACAACCCGGGTCTTGAATATGAAGTTAAGGCCGTACATATATTTCCTCGAATACAACTTGTTAATTGAATATAACCCGGCCTCGAATAGAAATCGGGGAGAAATAGGGTGCTGAGATAAATACAATCCGGGTCTCGAATATAAATTTAAGGCCTACTTCATTTCCTTATATACAACATTAACAGTGGCCTCGAAAAGAATCCTGTGGATAAGGGGGGTTGCTGAATGAAATAGAACCCCGGGGTTGTATTCGAGGAAATACGGTATATCGGGAGGAGATGGGCTAAAGAGACTGATCTTGCGCTTGAAATATATTTTCTTGTGACGTAAATAGAAATATATACACTGACGGGCAAAATAAAGTATATAGATCAGTTGTTGTTATCATATGTATAATAGTCAAATATCTCGAGTTTTCGACGTCGTTTTAAAAAACGGACTAGTTTGTGAAATTAGTTCAAAACGTTAGTCAAAGAATACCTCTACGCGCTGTTTGAATTTTTTTTAATCAAAATTTAATTTTGAAATTCCCCCAAATTAATTTTTATAAAACACAACTGTTCATCGACATATAATTTATACTCCATGTGAAAATCAATAAATGTGCTTCGTCCTGCACACATTTACAACATTTTGAACATGGTAGGGGTCATGTTGGTGTAAATTTGATTTCTTACCCCTGTCTTCTTTAAATAATGATATTTTAATTAAAAAATAAAGCAGTCACCAATTAAGTCATTCAAACTACTGTCGAAAGGTGTTATTGTATCGTGCCATAATCAAATGCATCTCATTTCTTTAAAATATTGAATTAATCGAAAACAAGTGAGTATTATTCTTTCTTTTGCCCGTGAGTTTATAAACTTGGCACAAGAAAGAAACCGTAGGAGGAGGATATTTTTTGGTATTATACCGGGAATTTTCGTTCCCTTAATGAGGAATCGGGTCATAGTGACGCAGACTCTCACCGCTACACGGTTGGCTTAAGTCCTATCTTCCCACGTAATGTGGTATGGCGTCGATTGAGTAAGCTCTACTGAGAGAATAAGTTCCTGACAGAGCAGGGTGGTATTTTGTCATCTAGGATTGGCCTGGGGTTGGATGGTACAAGCATAAGACATATCTTTTGTTCGAAAATCATGGATTTTTAAAATTAAAAACATCACATTTTTATATGTGTTGTCATCATTGTATCATGTGTTTGTTAATCACCCCAGATACCTTAAATTGTTATATTTTTAGAAGATTAATTATGTGTTTTATTAAACAATATTTGTTTGAGTAACCATTCCTAAATTTATGCTACTTTCTATTCCATTATCTAACTTTCAAAAGAAATTAAAAATGAAATAATCTTTTAATGATTTAAAAATAGAAATACGATTTTCTAAATGACCATTGAATGATTTGTTAAACTTTATTATTATTTATTATATATTATTTTATTTTATTATTATTTCTTAAACATATTTTTATTATTCGCAAAATAATATTTAACTTTGTACATTGACCTAATGATTGAAATTAATTTGGGGGAAAAAACTTTATGAAAGTAACCTTTGATTAAATTTTAAATGAAATTTTATATTCATATCTGTACATGAAGAACTGTACAATAAAAACTGTTTTTATTTTTGTTTTACGGCGATCATTACGGTAATCAGGCTATCTACTACATGTATGTAAACATAGTTACTAAGTCAATTGCAGCGAATATAGAATACTTCAGATTTTGGGTTCTCATGGATTTTTCAATTTTGTTAGATACACAATCTTTAAAAGTAAAGTTCACAATCAAAGGTTTTTGGAAAGACAAGTCATCAGGCAAGGTGACACCTTCGTCATACATCCATTAGAAGTTTGAACAACTTTTATGCCTCCTGTTACCTACATGTGTAAACATTTGGGAATATGCTTGCTATACCTATATATCGCCGTGAATTCATATCGAACATGCATTGATTGTCTGTTAAATGTGGCTTAATTAATTAAGTCCATGTACAATTGGCCCAATACTCATCAAAATAAGTTAAGAACCACCACAATATTTGATAATTAAGTTTTATTTGGATCATAATATGAATTGTCAAATATTACACGGGTGGTCCTCTATTTTTATTGGTGAGTATATTATGAAAAGTTATTCAAATTTGAATAGAAGGGAAAGTCCCAACAAGATACAGCTTGGTACACATTTAGATATGTTGGGATCGTAAAAATACATTTTATTCATTCATATTTAAATTAATTATTTTATCATTTATCCTTTTTTAATATCGGAATGTGTTGAAATATTCTCGTCCATTGTAATATATCCTCGAAAATAAATCTACAATTGCGTCGTATATTTAATAGTTTGAATAAATCATTCACATTTCCTCAAGATAAAACTAAATATAAAATATATTATTCCTTTTGTCGCGCGATTTTTCAGACAAATGTTTAAATTTAAATTGCTTTTGCGTAATATACTATTGTCGACTATATGATAAATAGCTTAGTAAGTAATTGTTAAATCATTTTACGAGGTCGACAATCGAGATTAAACGACGTTTGACTGTTCTGTAGGTGTAAACATTGAAGTTAAAATACATATGTGTATGTATTTGATAGACAAGAATGAGATATTCACGCTGTAACAAGGTAAGACAGATCAACTTCAATAAATCAATCATTGTGTATTTTTAAGTTCTTTAAAAGGACGTGTCAGTGAGTGAGTTGTACTCAGTGAGTGGGGGGGGTCAGGACCCAAATCCCAACTTATGTATACATGGATTTGAAAAGGGGGGACCCTGGACCCCCCCCCCCCCCCCCCCCCCCCCCCCCCCCCCCCCGGATCCGCTAGTGACTAGTATACATAAATTTGCACGAATTACGTATAAGTCATTTGGCACACTTTCGAGTGTAATATTTACCTATTCCATTCCATTTGATTCGCGTAAAATAGACCAGGAAATGACCCACTTCTCTTGCGACGGCAAGCTACAGTGACGTTTTTCAGTTAAATCTAAAATAACTGTTTAAACAATGCGTTTAATAAAATCATGTACCAATAGCAAAAAAGCACTTCGTGGACACGTAAGTAAGTAATAATTATATGTATATTGTGTTGGTTAGACACATTGACAATCAATCTCTTTACATTTTTTCTTTATTAAGTCTCTTTAACCATGACTTGTACATATTTCGTCTGGATAACATTTAAGTAACAGTTATGTGTATATCATACCCCAATACCGGTCTCGTTGCTATGGTTTCTTTTGTTACAAGTGTAGGTGTATTAGCCGATATATATATATCTGATATACCTAAACTTTTTCTGATATACCCAGACTTTCTAATATGCGTACACTTCTTAACAACTGAGAAATCTGCATAATTTGCAAATCTAAGTGATTGTTAACAGCTGTATTTGCTTAGAAATATTATGAAATAGTATCCGTTAACACTCGACAGTAAGTGGGGTATAGTACTTTTTACTATTTATTCTTTTCTTCGTGTATCAAATGATACCCTACAGTTTTCCTCGTGGAGTCTTCCTCGGCTGCGCCTCGGAAGAAATCCGATTCATTCGACACACTCGGAAAAGTATGGGTACATCTCTCACTTGTATTGGTTGGACAGGTTGACGACCAATCTCTTTACATTGTTAAACTATAACGTCCCTTTAATCACTGTTGTACTTATTTCGCCTGGACAACATTTAATTAATAATTTGATTATATGTATATTGACAGATTGACGATCACTACATACGGTTTTGCGTAATAAACAACAGACGTTTTGAGCACTTTTATATGACAAAGTTAGGTATGTTATTTTATTTTATTTTGACAAATATATCGAAACATGACCAAACCAAACATAGATTTACAATTTTAAATGGCATCTTTTAAAGCTGATACATGTTATTTTTTAAATTAGAAAAAAACATTCGTTGTAATATAGGTTGAATAAAATCACAATCACAAGAGTTTCGGAATAAAAACCTCTTAAACGCACGAACATCTCGTGCTGATCCAAAGGTTCCAGGCTGCACGAGGAAAAATCGCACGTGCACTTCATGCAGTCTGAGGAATGTTGTGTCTAATCGCAATAAACAAATCGATGACACGAACTTGCACGTAGATATCTTTTGTTCAACCATAGTGATGATAAAGCGCCATGAGGCACAGATGGAGATAGAAACTAACATCCGAAGTTCAGACAATTACTGACATAGACATCAATCCTTTATGATGCAGTTCCGCGTTGACATAATTCACACGAGGAATGCGTTACGCTTGACGAGGAGGAAGGAAATAACATTTATCATTGTGGAAGTACATGTGTACATGTAAATATTGAAACACAATTAATTGTTCTCATAGGGATACGTTTATTTTTAAAGGCATCGTAGCAAGTTTGTTTTAAATGTTTGAGAGATCTCTTTATTTCCATTAAAGATGCATGATCAGTTTTGTAGATAAATATCATTTTTTATGTACTCGTTATAAGACCTATTAAACGCTAAAGAAGCAAATCTGTATTCTCAAATGTATGTACTTTATTAAAGTTTCCAAAATTACGTTTGACTTAATGGCTGCAGCAAGCCAAGGTCCATTGTCCGGTTTTCGATCATGACCACGACTTTGAATGGTTGTATTATCCTTATACTGAACTGATTTACCTTAAACTGGTTATTTTCGTTTAAAGTTGATATTTCTCAATTACATAACACATTATAACACTGGACATATATGTGACCACATCAACATTGTTATGGCCCTTTAAGTAACATGCTACAGCGCCTTTAAACCGAAATCCAACCTTATTCAATATTGTATTATCATTTATAATTGCCCCATACGCCATATCCTTTGAGCAAACTTGTTAAATTCCTGCCCACAGGGCCGTTTTCCAAATAAAGGAATTTGAAACACAGCATTGTTGGATTTAGGAACGAGGATGTAAATTTTGTACCACAACATTGGAGGAGGAATCCTTTTTGTCATATGACTTTACATTGATGTATTTCCGTGACGATATTCAGTCATTCACTGAGGCCATAATGGAAAAATGGGAAGTGAAATAAGTAATATCGGAAGCTATAACGTTCACGGAAGCAGGGGTTGAACTGTCGAACCTTTAGGATAGTCCGGAAATTATCTATATCCATGAAATGTCGAGGATGCAATGACAATATAGGTCATATGTATCTACTGAAGCTGGCATTCATTTGAAAATTAGCATGTGTGAATATATTTTGTATCTTAAAAAGAATAAATGAAGTGACAAAAACATATCGGTCATAATTACATGTACATGTATTTAATGAACATGACTGAACGTGAACATCAAAGTCATATTCTCACTGCCCATTGTTTTACTGCAGTGTGAACAAAGTAATTAAACTGAGGTGCAAAAGAAAGTATATCACTCGGTTGTTTTCCATTAATTCAATATGTTGAAGAAATAAGATGCATTTGATTATGGCACGATACAATAACACCTTTCGGCAGTAGTTTGAATGACTTAATGAGTGACTGTTTTATTTTTTAACTTAAATATCATTATTTAAAGTAGACGGGGGTAAGAAATGAAATTTACACCAACATGACCCCTACCATGTTCAAAATGTTGTAAATGTGTGCAGGACGAGGCACATTTATTGATTTTCACAGAGTATGTGTTATATGTCGATGAACAGTTGTGTTTTATAAAAATTAATTTGGGAGAATTTCAAAATCTATCTTTTTTAATTTTAAATTTTAAAAAAAAATGCGTAGAGGTATTATTTGACTGATTTAATGTTTTGGACTGATTTGCCAAACTAGTCAGTTTTTTAATACGACGTCGAAAACTCGAGATATGTGACTTTGAAAATTATACATAAAATATGATACAGAGAGGTATTAAGATAGGCTGCAAAATTAAGCCTGTTTACAAATCCCTTTCACTTATTTTTTTTTTAAATAAATATTGTTTAAACCAAATGGCCCCTCTCAGGGATCATAAGATAGCCAATAACCTCATCCCTACACGCCATTTCAACAAAAACGAGTGACATTTTCAATGTCCAATGTTTTTTTAGGCTAAGGAATTAAAGTTATCTGCCTTTCTTTTGTTGAAACGTTAAAAGAAAGACCTGAGGCGTGGGTTACAACTGACACGGGCGGAGACCAGAAGCAAAATATGTTTTTAGGCCTTAAGGAATGAATGCAAAATGAGTGGAAGTCCATATGAAACGAGCGATATAACAGTTCAAATAGTTGCACTTCTGATTTATATTTGCCTTACACTAAATCTTTGAAACAATACTACAAAAATAAGCTTAAGAGGCAGTAGCACGTTTTTTGCAAATTTTATTTTTAAAAAATTCCCATTTATAATGATAGTCTTTGTCATTTATATTTACTTTAGAGGGTTAAAAATCTTATTACAAAAAACAATTATCCGTAGTGATAATAACAATGTTGCGTATAAAGCAAAAATTGCATGGCGGCAATTTTATTGTGAACACAATTTATTATTTTGAATGACAAAAATGATTCCCATGGCTTTACGGAACCATGTACACTCATTTTTTAACTTGATTTTCCGAGGAGAGAAGGGTGTTTTACTATTAGTGAGATTATTTTTCAAATACATTTCATCAACTTATTTCAGCAAAAAAACGTGCTACTGCCCCTTTAAATGTGAAAGAGGGCAGCCCGAGTGAATTGTGTAGATTAATCATTTAGTGGTTGTAAGCTTATGAAATAGCTTGGAAGGATTATGCCTAATCATGTTTAAAGCTTCCGCTATGAGTGTAATTAATGAATGTTTTGATAGTGTGGTTAGCGATTTCTAATGTTATTGCTTTAATTACAAAATAAGTTGAGGTCTATATAAAAAAAAGAGTGATAACAGTTCAAATAATTTCAATTAGGATAGATCTTAAGTCAGACATTAATTCTTTGAAAACTTACATGAACGAGTTTTAATCGAATCCGTCACAACAATTACTATGTCATTAGATATTGTAACCAAGAAATATTTAGTTTTGGTATTTATCTAACCGTTTTCAGGCACACGGGGGTAATCACAATAAATCGATATCGCCATCACGTGTCTGTGGTTTGAAATGAAGTAAAAGACATGCTATAACTATAGGTTGAACTAAGTAAGTAAGAATCAACATGCGTATGTTTTAAGTGTTTTAAAACTGAGGTTGACATGTATTTTTGTTATTGTTATCAGAAGTATATAGTTACTGAACCTACTATTTTACTACTCAGTAAAAACTGTTGGTTTTCTCCGGTAAATTACAACTGCACAAAAGTTATGCTTGAACGCTTCACGCAGTCACACGAGACATAATCGATCCTAAGAGACGTAATACACAGTATAGATAGAACTAGAACTAATAAAATAACTGAACATTGAAGGGCCTTAAGCCATCAGTGTAAAATGTCACCTCTCTGATAAGAACCTGTTATCGTTTATTTATTGAATATTCAGTGACCTTCCTGTTCCTCCTTGATAATAATAATCACTTATATATATGTATATAACACCCTTTGCCCAGAAGTGTTGCTGGGCGTAGACGAACAATGGATAAATCTTTTATTCGTTTTATCTCTTCTGACCATACATATTAATATTTACCTGTGCAATATGACATTTTTACTCTATTTGCCTTTTTTGTATATTATCTTTTACTGTGACTTTACAGTTATATCTTTTTATTTATTGTTTAATGTGTATACCTATTTATCTTTAAACTGTGCATATTTATCGTTTATCTATACTGTCCATTCATCATGTAATGTTAGTGTCCATATATATGTATCAATAATCGTCCGGGTGTAAGATGGTTTAATATTTTGTCTTGTAGCTATCCACTTAATCCCAAATGTAGTTTAATATCCTTTACTTGTACTATCAATTTATTGTTAACAAATTCTAAAGGTGTGTAACTTTAATTTATTGTTAACATCTTTTTATCGTAAGTCGAGGTTATACTTTTATCTTTAATAATTTAGAACCTTATATTGTCCGTTTCTAAGCCACTTAAAGGTTTGAGCTTAATAATTAACGCTTAGAGCTCAGTAATGTACGTAACGCTCGATACTTAGTGCTTCGTGAATAGGACAGTAAGGTTTACTACTCTCGCTGCAAAATAAACATGTACAAGATATATTTGATATATTTGATGTTATATAAGTGTATTGTTTGAATGAATATGCTGAAATGCTGCACCTGTCACTTAAGGAAACACTCAAATCGTGACAATATGAAAGTAGTATTGACAAATTCAAGTCATACATGTATTTTGAGGTCAAGAGAACAAACATTCTATTGGATATTTTTCAACCAATCATAACTCAGAATGCAGATACAGGTTATGCTGTTCACTCATGTGTAACAAACCGGGACATCGCGGGGTGGAGTGATGATAAATGACACCTGCAAACGGTACAGTTTACATGTATGCAAAGAACAGTACCGATATCTAGTTTGGGAACGAAATTCAAGGGAATACTTCCATAGTGTACTTATACTATTATTGCTCACAATAACACTCTTACAAATATGTCTGTATGTAAATATAATATTCCTTAAAACATAAATTCACAAACAGTGATATTGTTTCCACAAACATACCAACATTAACGCTCCTTAAATCAACTGTATTAAGGTGATTTTCCTGCTTCAAGGGCACTGCTCGTTTACTATTTCAAAACAAACTAAAACATTTTTTTTTAATCGGGATATTTTACATACATTAGACGGAATTATTGATTAAAAAATGATAAACATTTGTCTCCTATTTGCAACACAGTATTGTAATGTACGTAGATTTTAATTGTTTTTGCATAGTTTGAATTGTAATACAAGTTTATATATATCGAGGATATCACATACTCATTGTCGGTTGTAAACTCACGGGCAACAGAAACGTCACCACATTTTGAAAACAGTATAAAATGAAATATCGATGTCGGAGAAAATAGATTTTGTATGTATTTGGTAGCCACATGTTTTCTTAAGAAATATTCACAATTTCATACATCAGAGTATGCAATTTTTATTTTTACATCTGTTCAAATTGACATGGGGTGCTAAAATCGTTTTTTAAAGATGTTTTTGGCCCACAATATTTAGTATTTAAGTTTAAAACATTGAAAAAGTATAAATTTAATTAACTTAAGATATCCTCGACATAAATAACCTTCTTTGATTTAAATTTGTTGACGCGTCAAAACTGGCTTTTTGAGGCTTCTATCTCGTCTAGTTAAGGAGATTCCAAAACGACCATTTCTTAAAACTTGTGTTTCTCAGAGTTATGAATAGATAATGTTTTGAAAATTCATATTTAGTATTGTTGGGTTCTGAAGACATGGTGTAACGCTGTTTCAGTCGCATTTATCGCCCGATGATTGAAATATCTTGTATTTTGTATGGGGACGTTTCTTTTGCCCGTGAGTTTAGGTTAATTGTAAAGAATGATAAGTATGTTATTGCATTGATAGGAAGGTGAAGTGGTGCATATGCACTCAAATGACCTAGAAAAGCTAAAGGCATGCACTTGCGCCTTTAACTTCCTTGTTGATTAAACTTAAACACACAATATTCAATCAAATAGTTCATGACTAACGTTATAAAGATATGTATGTAACATCCAAATGTACTCCCGTCTTTTTATCGATTGATTATTTTGTGACGTGTTATTATAAATCACGTTTTACCACACAGGTTGAACGATGCATTTATAAACATGATAAGCAAAGCTATACAAATCCCTGTATACGTAACAGCGACATGTTTGCGTTGTGTAATACATTAACTAACTTATCTACATTACTTCCGTAAACATTGTGCGCTCACCTAATTTTTTTCTTATCTACGTGTACAATGTACATTACGAACACATTGCAAACATTTTACAATATTTATAAATATGAATTTATTCATTTAAAATTTATTTATTTATTTATTTATTTATTTATTTATTTATTTATTTATTCATGTGTTTGTTTGTTTGTTTGTTTATTTATAAATGTACTTATTTATTTCATTTTTCTCTTTTCTTTTTTTTCTATTCATCTATTTATATATTTATCTACTTACAATTGACATAATGACGAAAATGCTGACGTTGATAGTACAGACGGTTGCAGATATCTTTACCGGTATCTACCGCGGTCAGACTGCATTCTGAATGCAGGTGACCGCGATCAGAATGCAGTCAGAATGCGTGTGACCGCGATCAGACTGCAGTCAGAATGCGTGTGACCGCGATCAGACTGCAGTCAGACCGCGTTTGACCGTGGTCAATTCCTTATTGTATAAGTCATTGAAAGATTTGGAATTTGTTATAAAAAGCGAATCAATTGATCTAATGAGGACATGTACATATATATTTTTTCACCCACTATAATTTGAAAATACATAAACACTATTATGGATAATTGACATCTGTACGGAAAAGTGTTTGACATATGTATGGTAATTGTAGAACCTACATATAGTTACTGTATGTGCAAAATCGGTATCACCGTTTCACTTGTTACGGTCAGAAGTAATTATCAGTAATCACTACAAATAACTTTCTTTGATTTAAATCGAATTGAATAAAACTATGTTATGTGTTGTGAGGCGTGACTTTAATAAACATTTTAGTATTTATAAAAAAATGCATAAGGTTTGACAAATTGTATTCTGGTATTAACATATGTTGGATATTCTAATATAAAGATCAATTCGTCTACAATAGGATATGTATACAGTTATTTGAGATTAGCAATATTTATTTCATCATTTCAGTTTCTACCTATAATACAAGTACTGCTAAGTAGACATAATAGAAGAGTGTCTATACATATTTCATGTAATGATATGTAATAGATTTGCGGGAATAATATTACAGTGAACATTACTCAATAATATAATTATAGATACTACATTTAGATGAGCAATATATTTCATTGGATGATATGGTAATAATTCTCTGGTTTATCAGAGACCCCCTAATTAACTGTTAATAATAAGGTCTTAAAAGAAATTCTAAAAACTGATGAATAATCTTTTGACAATTCCTGCTGTAACCATATATAAATGAGACCACTATTTATTTATTTTTTTTATTTAGAGTATTAATTAGCCACTGTAAACACGTATTTACCTTACTTTATTGCAGTAAGAAAAACGGACCTTTAACTTGCCATATGAGCATATTAATAAAATGAACAGGCCATGTCAATCATTGAGTTCAAAAGGGTAGTGTTTCCGGGACTGTGGGATGTTGGCACAATGATATAACAATCTAATGCCTGCATCTGTCTGTCGCATAATTGGTGCGGTCATAAAACGGTAGCGGTTCCAGTGTTAGGATAGGTGTATATCGCGACCAGATCACAGGCGCCGTGAATATACAACAGGTGTACATGTGTACGTCTCAGTGATTAGCTAGCTCCCTCCGTGTATCAGGGATATTTTGGAAGAGGCCGACCGGCGAGTTTATTCTTGTATCACTCGTGTTCTAGTTACGTAACATCATGATTGGTTTGAATTTTTGTGAAAAAATCAGAGAACACTTTAGAATCGATTGAATGAAGATGTGATGATTAACATTTGGTTGTATTTATGTTTAATTTTATAGTTAATGCTGCTATTGAACAATTGACACTGTTTCAATAAATGAATTTTAGAATGTCACTGTTTGTGTCGCTATGCTACATAACGGGTAAATTTTATTCAGAAACATCACACTTATCAAATTTAAGAGCTGTTAGATATCAGAGTCTTGCTTTTTTGGTATTTAAAATTACCAATACTTAACTTATTTATACTCATGTTCAGTGATCAGTTTGTAATTTAATGCAAAATATAGAAATAGATCAGTCGTAAATGTCATATTCTTACTATTATATATGTCAAACGCATTATGATAAACATCATAGATGATATTCTTGATTTAGGTATTATCAAATATTAACAGTGTTATGAAGACCATTATAGAGTATTTACCATGTTCTACCTGCGACAGTATACGTTAATTCCTATAAATATTTGTTCATTGGCAATACTGGTGTACCAGTTGCCTCATTATCAATGACAGTATCAAGAGTATTTTTAAAACTATATTAAGTGAAACCTTTTTGCTAAGTACAAGAAACGATCGTCGTTTAATGTCTGCACAATTAATCCTGACACTAACTCATCCTTTTAAAACGTATATCAATTCTCAATGAATGATTAGTCGACTGAGGTCAAAAGACATTATTGTTTATTGACGCAGTCTCAATATATGACGCAACATACAAGCCGCACTGGCGCTGACGCCATTGTTGCGTAACAAAATCACTCAATGAATACCGACAAACTGGTCACCGACGTTAACATTAAATGATCATTCGATACATCACTTTCATCAGTGATTAGGAATGTGCATTCCTCATCAGTTCTTATTGTTAACAATATCAGACAATAAATACCAACAATCCGGTCATCGGCATTGAAAAAAAATTAGTATGTGATACACAGCTTTGATCACTGAATGGGAATGTGTATTCTTCATCGGTTCGTAGTGCTTCATGTGCCGAATTATGTAATTCAGTCATTAAGATCACAAAGCGTTATGGAAAGCCAAAGAAGAAGAATACCTCTACATCTCCGCTCGAAGATAGTAAGACTTCGCGAGACTGGATTAACTTTCCCAAAGATCCGATTGCGATTACAGACAGAATATGAAAGAATAGTCTCCATCAAGTCTATGAGTCTAAATTGTAAAAAAGTTTTCTCAAACTGGCAGTGTAGATGACTTGAAACGAAGCGGGGCAAGCGGGGGAAATATATATATATATATATATATATATATATATATATATATATATATATATATATATATATATATATATATATATATATATTATATATATGAAATTATCACATATATCATCACATTTAGTTAAAAGACTAACAGTAATATGTTTGTATAAAGGACAATGAAATAAAACATGGCATTCATCCTCAACACATTCATGACAGTTAAAACACACACGTTCATTTAAAGGCAAATTGTTGTAACGTCCTGTTTCAACACGGAGCGGGGCAACTCCACAACGGAATAGCGCTAAAGCACGGCGATAAGATCGGGGTAGGGGACGCTGTACGCTGTATCCCCGATAGAGTCGAAGCTTGTTTTTTCCAGTTCCATGTTTACTTTCCTCCCGGTTGACTGATGTTCTCCACTCCTCTATAAAACTCTTAGTAATCTTTTCTCCGACCTCATTGATGATAAAACGTATATAAAAAGTGTTTTCAATTGGGATAAAATGATCTAATTGTAACTTGCCCAGTTTCTTGTGGACACGTAGATTTCAGTTACATTTATTTGATATAGCTTCTGTGTTTGCCCACTTGAAAACTTTGAAATCTAGTCTGGTTGGATTCCGGTCGCATGATCGTTTCTAGGGCATTCAAAGTACTTAAAAGGTCATTAATGTAAATATTAAATAAAAGTGGAGAAAGCAGACACCACTGACGAAGACCACTCTTGACGTTAAACCATGATGTAAAAAAAACGTTTATCCGTACAGATGCCTGAACATTACAATACAGCGACACAATAGCGTTAAACATATTTCCTGCAATCCCGATGTCCTTCACTTTACGCCATAGAATACCTCGATCGATGCAGTCGTATGCTTTCTTAAAGTCAACGAATGCAGCAAACGTCTACTTCCCCATACTCTTACGTGTCTCTATAATGGACGTCACAGTAGAAATATGCACTGTAGTTGATCTTTTCTTTCTAAAACCGTTTTGTTCATCACATAAAATATCGGCGTCTTCCACATGTTCTGTTAACCTATTATTTAAAACACCACAATATAGCTTGTAAGATGAGCTGGCAAGGGTTATTCCTCTATAGGACAGTGGGTTACGAGGATCCTCCGTTGCAGACTTCGGTATGGGGTTAATAATTCCCTTCGACCAGCTTGTAGGGACTTTTCCACCTATAAAACACATGTTAAAAGTTCTATGTACAAATTTAAGACAAGGTTCATTCTTCAGTACGTCCACTGGTATACCATCATATCCCGGAGCTTTATTGTTCTTAGCCTGCGTTAAAACATAGTGTAGTTCCTGAACTGATATCTCGTCGTTAAGATGGGGATTAACATCAGTGACGTCACAATGATAATTCTGTTCCTTCTCGCTGTTTTTAAGAAGTGTTGAATACGCTTGTGCCAATGAATCTAACACAACATGTCTGTCCCTTGAAACATTTCCATCCTCTGTCATAACCTCCATATAGGGATCTTCTTTCTTCTATCATTCCCAACGCCTACTCGTCCGATTTTTTTCCAGAATTCCCGTGATCCATTATCACACATATATTCTATCTCTCTTGTCGTCTTGTTTCTGTGTGAACGCTTTGCTTTTTTAACTGCCTTATCAAAAACTGAACGTTTGTGTACATAGGTTGCCTTCAGACTGACCCGTCTTGGACCACGAGTTTTACACCAACTGCGCTCCGCTCTACACATATCGTTCCACATATCAGTCAGAGTCTCAGTCCACCAAGCCTTCTTCACTTTCCTACGTTAAGAATTGCTAGAGATTAAAACACGCTTGGTTGGTAACGAAGTGTACATTTAATTTAAAACAGTTCCTTAAAAAAATGTTAAAAGCACTATCTATGTCGCTGTGTTCTTGTTTAGATGACTCAAGCTCTGAAATTATACTGTTTATACGGGTACAGATGTCTATGTCACTATCGACAATTGTTTTCATAAGGGTCGGTATTATAAATGCGTTAACCCTCCTAAGCCAATCGACTATTTTCGATTAGTGGAGGGGAAAAGAGTTTGCCCAATTTTTAAATCCGCAATCTTAAATTGTCGATTCTCGCATGTATGAATCTGAACCATTTTAAAGTACAAATGGAGAAATAGCAATTGCTCACTATTCACAAAAATACATCCAGTAGTAACATGTTTTATAAAGAAAACAATCGAAACTGACTCGTTACATTGTATATATAAAATGTCAACCATTATTACCATGATAGTTTACAAACATACATAAAGGTAAACGGATATATACAACAATAATTTAATTATACAAAAGCTCTTTCTGGCTAAAATAAAATGGCAGGTGTTGCAAATATAAGATTCCAAGTCTGGTGTGCTTTTAAATTACTTCATGTGTACTGTGATTACGCAATCTCTTTTCAATGATAATATATATGTCCATCACATGAAGGTTTGCTTTGTCAAATTAAAAAAATCAAGTATATGTAAAACCATTATTCGTATAACACTGAAAGTTTAAAACAGAAGGGAGCAGGACAAAAGCCTCCCGGACAAAAGCCTCCCGGACAAAAGCCACCCGGACAAAAGCCTCCCGGACAAAAGCCACCTAGGACAAAAGCCTCCTAGGACAAAAGCCTCCTAGGACATAAACCACCCACTTATTTGTTACTAATATACTAATAAAATGAATATAAAATGATATTGGGTGATATTATTTATATAGTCATAATATTCATTTACCAACCAATTTCTTATAATTTCTCAAGAAATTTAAAAAAAAACAAAAAACATTTTACCCACATTCAATCATATAAATAGTATATCATAGTTGTGTTATCTTTGAAAATATATATATATATAGAGAGAAAATATATTTGAAAATATATATAAGTGGATACACTGTGTAAACCTTTTGGTATGTTTTGATAGTTATAAAGATTCATTGAGAAGCAGTGGGCTTGGGTCTAATCTTGATGTTGTTTCAGATAGGATTTAACTGTGTAGTTTGTGTTTGTAGATGAAATAGCTCCTTTCAGTAACACTTTCCTTAGCTTGCAATATAATGGAGTAAGGTTACTTATATGGATTATGTTTAAAAATAAAACTGTTTGATCCGTTTGAAAATAACTCTTACTGGGATATGATGACAAGACACGAAACATCATGATCAATTAGGCCCTATACCCTATAAAATAGTTTTTTTTTGTATTCACTTCCACTATGGATAACCAAGTAGAATACTTCACCTCGCGGAAAGGAGTTGGGGAAAGTGCATTTCCGAGGATTTCGCATCTTGCATGAACACACACATGCTCCAGACCAAGTTCAGTCCGAGGTATGCGAGTCCATTATATAATAAATCAGGGAAATTACATAAATTATTATATAAGAAAATTATTATAAAAACAAATTATTATAAAAAAAATTATTATAAAAAAATTATTGTAAAAAAAATTATTGTAAAAAAAGTTATTATAAAAAAAATGATTATAAAAAAAATGATTATAAAAAAAATTATTATAAAAAAAATTATTATTACAGAAAATTATTATAAACGAAAATTATTATGATATTATATTATAAATTATGAATTTAGTTCTAATAAAGTCATGAAGTCAAAGAAATGAAGGAAAGTGAAATACATGTATAATCATTACTACAGTATTTTTGTTGTTTTTTGAAAAATATTTGTAAAAAAATTGGGAGGCTTTTGTCCGGGTGGCTTTTGTCTGGGAGGCTTTTGTCCTAGGAGGCAACTGTCCTAGGTGGCTTTTGTCCGGGAGGCTTTTGTCCGGGTGGCTTTTGTCCGGGAGGCTTTTGTCCGGGAGGCTTTTGTCCTAGACCCAAACAGAATAGTTATAACCACGTCCATGTACAATCGCAGAACATGACGCAATTTATGTCATGTATTAACACCTGGTTCCTCCCAATGTCTTCATGACATAATTCAATAGTCAGTAAATGTTACACAACGATAAGGGAAACGCTTAACAATATATACACAGGTCTATACGACAATTCAATTGCTAAATGAGGGGTAATTAGTTATTGTCGCGACAGCGCAGTGGTCACTCAGCTTTGAAGTCAAGTATTGAGCCGCGGAGAGAATGGTAACGTGATAATATTTTTATGCAACGAGTGAATAGAATTCGGTATCAAACGAACGAAAGTGGGTAAAAAAGTAGTCAACATTAGAAGTAGCTGATCGAAAAAACGAGTATGAATAGCAATAAGTAAAAACAAAATAGATCGCCAATCGGTTGGTGTCTAAACACACATGGTATACGCCGATACACATATAAAACAAAAATAGTATTTCATTAAAAAAAATTAACACCAACAAGCAACGAAAGCGTCACCGGAACGTTTGAACGATATGTTATCGCACATATGTGTAACCAACTCGATCATTGTTATTTTGACTTTTGTCATAATTGATATCTGGTATTTTGGCAGCAATACTGAATGACTCGACCAATAAACTTCTTGTAAAAAATTTGTAAAAGATGGAAGCTTTCGAAAAATCAATGAGGTATATGACATCATCGGTCAGAAGTCGCTGTTGTACATACAAATGTATTCATAAACTTTTCCATGACTGTTTCTTTCAGGTGTTTTATAATTGCACATATACCCGTGAACAATAAACACTGTACAATTGACATACATGATGAAATTACAAAATCTACATAGATGTTATCTCTTCTTAATAAAGGTATGCCCGACAGGTTATTACATACTCAAATCGCAAGTAAAATAATGCAACTATATCGGCAAAACTGATCACAGATAATCAATACTGCAACTCTAATGTCTTCTTGTTCTATTTCAGTTATACCGTTTCAGTTGTTATGTCTTATAAAACTTGCTCGTGAGATTTTCACTAGGATTGATAAGTCATCCTTAATTCCCCATAAGTATAATAAAGGTTGTGCACACAAATAGTTAATGTACAGTTTTGTAAACAAAATATTTGAAAATGAAAAAGAGTCCAATAACCTCATTTTCTCCCATTGTGTCCTGTCTAAATTACTCAGTGTTGTCCAAGAACCGGGCAAATCATGGTCAGCAATTATTCCTTCTACGTATTCTTTTCCTAAATTCTACAAAATCAAATCATCTGTCTTAAAAAAATGTGTATGACATGTATTGACATGGGAATTTTCACGATTTGATTCGGCCGTCTTAAAATTTAAACACCCACCAACTACAGAGAAGTTTGAACGAGTAATAACTTTCATAACACCATAAAGTGGATAATCTCTCCTGTACAAACAAAGAATACAAGTAATGATGAATATCGATGTTCATAACTTCAGACAAACTTGCATGTTAATACTGTTTAATATGACACTATAGTTATGCCACGTTCCGTTCTGACTCTTGACTTTGTGGTCGACAGGGCTGTAGAAGATATACATAAAGTATCTGAACATAGGAATACATTGAAATAGTATACGTTGTTAAAGTTTGAAAAACAAATAACAAATCAGGTAGTAAAATAAATTTGGACCAAATACGGCAGATTTCAGTTTCACAATATAGTATGATTAAACTTCTGCTGTACTGCCGACGTGCAGACAATGTCTACAATCACGCTCAATCCCTGATCGCGGTTTGACTGCAATCTGAATGCAGTTGACCGCGGTCCGACTGCAGTCAGAATGCGGGTGACCGCGATCAGACTGCAATCTGAATGCAGTTGACCGCGATCAGAATGCAGTCAGACCGCGGTTTTCAGGTAACTAATTCTGCAAGGGTCTGTATGTACATGAAAATGTTTATTAATATCCAAAACCGTGATTTCCAAATAATACAAGTTGTTATATGTTGAATCGTCTCTTCCATTGATTCAAATATTATATACAAGTATAGTATGAATTATAACACCCCTGTTTGTTGACATGCGTTTCTATTGGTTAACCACAATCCAACCACAGCACATAGCTCTCTGTGACGTCAATGGGACGTCAACTGTATGTGAGTGCATGGACCGTGAAAACGTCCCGAGGCTTGTCCCTGGCCTATTTCCTACCACGCTCAGCTGCAGAATGAACGTGACTGCATATGTGTTAAAGGCGCTGTAGCACGTTTTTCTTGCTGAAATAAAGTGATCTCACGAAAGGGTAAATTAGTGTTACCAATAGTACTCCTAAATCAATAAAAATAATTTTAAAACGAATGTACATTGTTCAATTAAGCCATGCGAGTCCATTTCCCTTCGACTGGTCATTTTAATGTGTGCACATTAAAATGGGCGCTCGCGGGTAGTTCAAGTGATCTGACCGATGTAGTTATACCTAAACACTAAAAGTAGAGTTTTGATTTAATGGAATGGTCTACCGTCTTGCTGTTTGAACCCTCAAATTCGCATGAAACCTACAAATCTACCTCTCACACTGAAGAGTTCCAAACCACTGTCACTTTATACGTCGCACCATTTTCTTTCAATACGGAAAACTGTTTTCTACTGATACGGCTTATCGGGTCGTGAAATGATATGTTCTTATCTCTAACATAACAATGTATTGTATAAATTTTAATGATAAATAGTACATAGAAAACAAAATATGCAGTATAAGTAAATAAGCGACTGTGGTGGGTCTGTTTTTGTCCCTATGCAGGCCCTACAGCAAAATATTACAGGACCCTTCTTAAGTTTATAAGTTTACAATTTTATTTCCAATTAGTATGACTTCAATTAAGTATGACTTTGGGTTCTTTTTATTTATTTTTTTCATGTATGTAAAACAGTAACATTTCAATAATAAGGTATAATCACATTGTTTTTAAAAATCCATATTGACATTCGAATTATGCTGCATATAATTAATTAAAAATTAATAAAGAATTTTGTATACGTATTCTCAACATCAACTAAACGATGTCTTTTCTTACTGCAGCCCTGAGCTACTCGGTTGTCCGATATACACTTAAAGCAAAACTATGTCAAATTTGGAATAACTACTCAAATCAATATTTCACATGTCTGTTATCCTTGGATTTTTATTATGAGCAGATGACTGGATTTAACGATACGAAAGCGCTATTGTCCTGATTGGTTAATTGAACAATATAAATATGCTGCGAATATGATCAGATAATTAGTTTTAATGCTACGATTATCATCGGATTATTATATGTTTCCAAAACAATGTAATATATATAAACATATTCTCCCTGAAGTTTTACTTTTTCATAATATTTGGTATGTAGTATTATAAAGGAGTTCTGAGTTCTAGACTTAAGAAGGTTCCGTTTATTTTTGCTCTTTGGTCTGGATGACACTAACAAATATGGATGTGATCACATAAACTTGATTTATCTTCTTTTTTTTAATATGAACATGTGCTTATGTCATAATCAGATTATTTGATGTTTTCAAACAATATCAATAATCAGATCAGATTTTGTTTAAAGACATACATTTACTAATTCATTTTCAGATAAATTGTTATATTACAATCAATATAAATATGTGATTAGGATCAGATAACTGGATTAACTTCAAATAACCTAACTAAATTAATAAAATCATGTAACTGGAATTTTCAAACCATATGAATGAGCTATTTTCGGAAACAGATGGATTTTATAAAAATGTATTCGAAACGTGTGGTTTTCTAGGGTCATCTTTGGTATAATAGATTCTCTGTTAGCAATGTCAATACAATGAAACTCATTCATGATACGATTCCTCATATTTGAGCGCTCAGAGTCATGTTCACTTCCGTATCTGAAACGAGTACACAATAGTACACATGTACGATGAACGATCGACCTTCATAATACAGGAAGTGTCTTGAATGGGGTCGAATATCAAATTCGGAAATATGTGTAATCGGAGAAATTTTTTTGAAATGTCAGTGAAAAATAATTTTGGAACTTATAAATGACATACAAATATGGCATTTTATTCAATTTGAATGAATGTTAATAAATTGTATGAATAAATTTGAATTACAGGTAGCTTCTTTGCGTTTTGCTCAATGATTGATAATACTGTTGTTGTTGATGTTTGTTTATTTATTTGTTTATAAATGACATAAAACATACTAGTTTATCATATTTGGGTGAATAATAAATTTATGAATAGATTGACAAGTTTATTAAAATTATAATGATTTATATGTTTTATATTATATTTATTATTTTCTTCTTGCTCAATTAATGTTTGTTAACAAATAGGAGCCTTGTGTACAGTCTAGTTGTTATATCACTGTAAATAAGACCATTCACTTAACTCAAATACACTAAGTCATTCGTAAATTGAGAAACATCCTATTAAAACAAATTTTAATGAAGAAGCTTAAAATATAAGAATATCGTTTTTATAAATAGCAATTGAATTATAGTTTGTTTGGTCTTTTTGAAAACACAATTTTTAATATAATTAACGTATAAATGTATCATTTTATTAAAAATGTATCAAAGATTTTTCAATAGAAACTTGTTACAGTCTAACTTACCCTTTTACACATAAAGCTATAATTAACGTATCAATTCTGTTTTTATATCTTCCTGAAGACAATTACAGATTTGAAGTAATTGCTTAAAATGATATAAAGGTGTTCCTTAACTTCTCAAACCAATGTTGTTATTTTATAACAAGGTGGGGAAAATGTGTCAATATATATTCTATCTTCCCTTGTGTTATCAACAACACTTAATTATCCCGAATCACATTACATGAATTATATACTTAACTGCTGTATACCGAAAGTTGACTTACCTATAAACGAGTAAATATATATCTCCCACATAGATTCACTTCAGTAAAACATACACAGGAAGTCAAATAATTGAAAAATATACGTAAAAAATCATTCAGTAAACAATCAGCACTTCCGACTATTGACATATATATGGTTTACTGTCAAGGGAAATATTTACGTCATACAAGCAAAAAATTCACCAACCAAGCAGTGCGGAGAGCTATTCGGAAATGTCTATATTTAGCACGGGGAAACCGGTTTGCAAACATATAAAGCTGAGAGTGAGTTAAGTTTAGGGTCACTGTGAACAGCTGAATGTCCATCGGTATACACTGCAGAAATGGCAAAAGGAAAGGCTCTGACAAATAATACTCATGGGCAAGATTATTTAACCGTAAGTGGTTGATTTGCTCAGAAGACTCTACTTTTGAGCATCGAGTCCGCGGTTAGATTGAGGTGTTAAATGGTGTAGTTAAAACTAAATATTATTCTCAAACGGAGAATTGAAGGGGAACTCTCCATGCTATTCAATAAAAGTGTTAAATTGTTTAGGGTGGAGGGCTTAAAATTAAATGATTTGATCAATAATTGTCTTGTTACGTTTTTGTTACCGTTACGTGTAAAATACGGCTGCGTCGTAAAATGGGGAAAAGTAACCTCTATACTATAGTCAATCTCATTAAAATAAGATCTTACCAGCCATTCGTTACGTTACGAGCGAACAGCTGTTCGTCAGAGATAATATTTCATGCCCTTTTCACTTCTATCAAACAGCAAAGAGGCTGGGAAATCGTCGATCTAAAAGTAGCGAGATACGAGAGTTAGGTAAGATCGAAGTGTAAGGAAGTGTTACTTAAAGAGTAACGATGGTGTCAAGTGTTCACGTTGTACTAGGGGGTGAGGTCACAATTGAGGTTTATTCTGGGGGCTTGTCAATTATGGATTAAAATACCGCGTTTATAGTTTGCATAAAGTAAGGGAATGTGAGCAATACAAGTGTGAAACATTACCAGAGATCTCAAATGAATAACTCATTAAATATACCCCTTTTCTATTCAGAAAGAACAAGACAATGTTGAGAACCAGAGGGATCCCGGTGCAGACTCGGAGATGGATGTGGACTTGTCTGGTCTGAGTCTTGAGGACAAGGACAGAGCTCAGGAGACAGAGGACAGAGGAGAAACATGTCAGTGTGAGGCGGGGAGGTCAATGAGTCAGACTTACGTGTATGGATCACCTGGTGAAACTGGAAGCTCTGTCACTCAAATCTACGGATCACCTTTCTGTGTATCCAGCACGAGCTGCACAGAGTCGTCAGAATCACTTCCGGATCAACACTTTGAGGACCATGTTCAGCAAACCTTTGATCAACCCAAATTGTTTGACGCTGTCAGCGTGTTTTCACAGGATGCTGATGGCGACACGAATCTCCACTTGGCAATAATCCAAGAACAGACTCTGCTGGTGATACAGTTTATCGCATGTGCCACGAACTGTGAGTGGCTAAACATTGTCAATCTGAGGCTGCAGAGTCCCCTTCATCTGGCTGTAATCACCAAACAGACACACATTGTCAGACGTCTCATGGTGGCAGGGGCACGTGTAGATCGTGCTGATATCCATGGCAACACACCTCTCCACATAGCATGCCGGGAAGGTTATGCTGACATTGTTGAGTGTCTTCTCCGTCCAGTATGTTATGAGGAAACTCTTCTGAACAAATATGAGATACCCTATCAGAGAACTCCTCAGGACTTGAACACAAGAAACTTTGCAGGACACACGTGTGTCCATCTGGCTGCTCTGTCCACCCACCTCCAGGTTCTGGAGCTTCTTCTGTCCAGAGGAGCAGACATCAACGTCAAGGATGGAACCAGCGGAAGGACAGTTCTTCACTACGCCGCCGACACCGGAAACAGAATTCTTCTGCACTTCCTGTTGGCTCAAAGAAAGGTGAACATCTCGTGCAGAACTTTCGGTGATCTGACTCCTCTTGGACTGGCGGCAGGGAGACGTTTCGGGGATGTGGTCAGTGTTCTCATCGCCAATGGTGCTGACTTTAATGCTGACTTGGACTATTCTGATGATGACTTGTGAGAATTATTAAAACTGTATAATTGATGTATGTTGTTACGTGTTTCATTGATAAAACACTGGGATGTTTATCAGACAATAATGTTATGGAACTACTCTACTTTCCCACTTCCGGTAGTTGATCATTCATAAAAGCATTACCTGTTCTACGCAACCAGAATCATAAAGTCATCTTAAGGTTAAAGTGATCCGACGAGAAATAAAATTGCGATTTTATCATTTTCGGAACTCACTCCTTAATCTTTTTTTTTAAATGAATAAAACTGAGTAATAAAGATATTCCGTTGTGTGTATATTTTGATGATATTTAAATTGGTTTTTTTTATTATTGTGAATATGTTGATGTTAATTTCATTTAAATTACATTTATCTACACTTTCTACATTAGAAATCGTTAAAACAAAGAATACGTACATTAAACATGAAAAGAAAAGTGAGGTAAAATTCTGAAACTACGGGACTTCTAAAAATAACATTTGGGTAATATCACATTACCTGTTAAAATACCAAGATAGTATTTCAACTCCTCGTCCGGTAAAGAGAAATGATGGTAGGAACCTCCATTATTTATTCTAAACAACGAGGTTTTGTTTCAGTTTCTTAAAGGGGCAGTAGCACGTTTTTCGTTAAAGAAGTCAATGAAATGTATTTGAAAAATAATGACTCCAACAGTAAAACATCCTTCTCTCTTTGGAAAATCAAGTTGAAAGTACAGGGTTCCGTAGAGCCATGGAATCGTTCTTGTCATTCGAAATAGTAAAATATGGTCACATTAAAATGCCTGCCATGAATTTTTTGCTTTATATGCACCACCGTTATTACCACTACGGATAACTCGTTTGTGTAACAAGAGAATTAGTGAGCACAGCTCACTTATATACCCCCGCTTTTAACATTGGTCAAAGAATTTTTTTTTTAAATAGCAAAAAAGACATCAATATTAAGTCTTTTATATGAACAGACCACAGAAATAGTATAAGAGTAGAGTACATGTATATATGTCTTCATAGTAAGTATGTCTTTATATATACACTTGTAAAAGTAAATGTAAAATTTTCTAGAAAAATAAGGAAGTAATATATGCAAAAGAGGTATGAAATATACAAATTAAATTTGGGGGTATGAAATATGCAAACGACAGAAGTACACATCAGTGGTTAAAAGTATCAAGTTTCGTAACATTTGAAAAATTAGTGTCTGAGTTATGAGTGAGAAAAAATGTCAATGACGAAGTCGAAAAATTGAGAAAATTTGCATAAATTATGCAAATGAGGGTATGAAACATACAAAAGGCAGATGTTATGTACACATCATGGAGATTGTACGTATCAAATTTCGTAAAATTTGAACTACTGGTGTCAGGGTTATGAGTGGAACAAAAAGTGTCAATGGCGAAGCATATATATATGCTATTTAAAGCATTCTGGGGTGAATATGAAGGTCGATTAAGAAGATATAACCTAAACCAGCATCTATGGTAATTTGGTACATTTTAGAACCAAAATATATCATGCAAAACTGATCATGCTTCTTTCAGAAACCCAAAACTATTATATCGGTAGACTGAGGAACACTTTTACTGCGCATCAGCAAAACGATCTTATGCTGAACTTTTCTTCTTGTTTTATAGGAATGTAAAACGTTCAATCCTTAGTTTTAAAAATTCCCAAAGTTGATAAAATATAGACTTACTTTTTCATGAATGACGAAGGTTTCCTTTTTCTCCATGACCTATATCTAGTTGGCAGGTTGCCATTTCCCTGATAAACTGATTTACACAGAGGTCGTTCACCTCGGCCAACAATTCCTCAGGAATACAGTTTGAAAGTGACTACGTCTTCTGAAAACAGTCATAAATCTTACACTATGCTGAAAGAATTACTGATAATCGGTATAGAAGCTACTGTACTGTCTTTAGAATCGATTTTAGGGTTGATTTTTGCATTTTGATTTAAACTATCACGGATGCCAATTTTAGCATTATGTTTCAAACTCATATGATGATATAATTTGGCAATGAATGAGTAAAGAGTATTTTCACATCCGGTATAAATATTGAAGTTGTAAATCGTTTATTGTGTTGTTGATTCAGCTGTATTCTTTATCGTGGAATGGAGTATTGTAAATCACATTTTGAGAGATAAATTTGAAGATGTAACAAAATGAGACGAGGATCCTTAGAACTATTATATCTACTTAAACTCTCAATGCCGAACGGGTTACAGGACATAACTTCATAAATTAAGATATTGATCAGTTAAGTTTTCGTTTAAAACTAATAAAGGATGTTTATCGTTAGATACAGAGGATATACTTATGTTGAAGGCTCAACATTAAACAGGAATAAAGCTTGGAGACCTAACATCCTATTTTAAAATTTTCGTTGTAAATCCTATTTTTTTAACGAATTAATGGACGGAAATAGAGAATCATCTTTGTTATCTTTAAATTCGAATCAAAGATGTTGGAAGAAAAATAGAGGGTTTGTGGTTCAGAATATTCAAGAATATATAGTTCAATGGCGGAACACGATACACGAATTGCTGCATATTAATGTACATGTATATGAATAATTATATTTTGTTAAAAATAGTATTTTAAAATGGTCTTCGTATATAATAGAAGATGGGTGTTAAAAGTAAAAAAAATTAAGAGAATATAGTTTGAAAGCTAACATCGGCAACAGTTATCGTGACCGTTATAAATCACCCTCTGTGTTGAAAAAGAGTTACTGTTAACTAACCATGATGTATGGTCATATGCATTTTAAATACATCGGGTGTTTTTTAAATTTGTGAGTAAATAACAGACGCTATAATGATAAACAGTTACATTTGGAAATGTTGTTCATCTCGATCAGCAATTCCCCAGGAATACACTTTATAGGTGTGTGGTTCGCTTGCTTTACATGTAGGCTTCGCACTTCACACTTTGTGTGTTTTGGTGATAATACTTATAATTATAATGGATAACAGCTTTGAGATGGACACCCAACTTCCAAACGCAAGGCATAACTCTTGCCAGTCTCCATTACTGGCTGATATAGGGCTTGCAGTATTTCCTAAGATATCTGTGATAAGAAATTGGGGCCCACTACTATGCATTTCAGTTGCAGCGACTCACTGTCTTGGCACGGCATAGCGAGGGAAATACTGCAAGGCCTAAATCAACCAGCAATGGAGACTGGCAAGAGTAATGCCTTGCGTTTGGAAGCTGGGTGTCCATCTCAAAGCTGTTCAACGGCTATTACTAACAGTAAATACTCGTGAAAGCTTCTAAAACAGCCCAGCATTATATGTGAATCATGTCTTCCTACACTGTATGCTGGCATTTAAGGGCCTTATGGTTTTAAAAAGGAGGATGCTTTTCTTGAAAATTCAATATCGTAACTTGATACATGTACGTTCAGTTTGACTAAACATCTTTTATTGTTTTAAAGGAGCAGTAGCAAGTTTTTTTGCAAGATTGTTTTCAAATTTCCCATTTATAGTGATAGTTTATGTCATTTAAACTAACTTTAGAGGGTAAAACATCTTATTACACCAACCAATTATCTGTAGTGGTAAAAACAATGTTGCGTATAAAGCAAAAAATTGCATGGCGGCCATTTTATTGTGAACACAATTTATTATTTTGTATTACAAAAACGATTCCCATGGCTTTACCGAAACATGTACACTCATTTTAAACTTTATTTTCCGAAGAGAGAATGATGTTTTACTATTGGTGAAATTATTTTTCAAATACATATCATCAACTTATTTGAGCGAAAAAACGTGCTACTGCCCCTTTAATATGAATATAGTGTATAAATGGTTACTTAAATGTCAAACATTTTGTTTAAAACAGTGTGATGAACACCCCGTTTGTGTTTAAACAGACATGCGCATTAAAACTATGAATGAAATTAAGAATATGTTTCACAAATATCAAAGACATCCAACATTAAGAATATGGCAGCGCTTCCTTTGTGCCCAAGTTAATTTTCCTGATATAGATTTAGAATCGTCTATATCTTTTTAGGGTCGATATTTGACGAAGGTAAATATTGATTTAAATATGATCGACCAATGTAACTGCAGAATTTATCGATTTAAATATGACTTTAAATTGATAACACCACGCCATAATCAAAACAAACCCTAACCATAAGCAATACAGTCTATATTTAAAAACTATTATCACAGATAAGTACTATAAAAACCCTCACATAAATTTTGTACTATTCTTTTCTTCAAAAGCTACTAAATTTATACAGAAGTAAAAACAAACACAAAGGACGATATGCTCATTCAAATTTGATAATGATTTTGTTAAGAATTTTAAAAAAAACAGAACCCAAGTTTTTTCGAAAATACAAACTACACTCATAAATTCCCTAAAGTGTTGAGGGCGTTGTTTTCAGAAGGTATTTCTGAGGAGTGTCAACTGGGAACACTCATATTGTGGAGTAGAGTAGGAGGAAATCTTGACCTCCTCTAAAACTTCTAAATTCTCCCTTGGAGTATAACCATATACTTACATTCAGTCACTGAAATATTGATATTTTAATGGAAAATAAATAAAACATCCTCAAAGATGCATGAGCAGTTTTGCATGATATTTTATTTGGTTCTAAAATTTAACATATTGCAATCGGTGCTGGTTTACGGTATATCTTCTTACTCGACTTTCATATTCACCCCTAAATGCAAATTTATATAATTATATAATATGTGTGTGTTTCAATGAAAACCATGGCACGGTCTCATACATGCATATGTAGTAGCCGACAAATATGGCTCTATCTTGCGTAATAAGACCTATAAACGCTATAAAAGCAAATCTGTCTTCCTGTCTACTTCATTAACGTTTCCAAATTACGTTTGACTTAATGATGTAACGATTAAAAATGATAGTTCTATTTTAATGAATTTTGTTCTTAACAAGTTTGGTATCATTTAGATAGTGATTAAATATAACAAGGTTATCCCAAATGTAATCTTGTTAAGTTTGGTATCGTATTCATGTTCTCATGTAACCTTGGTTAGAGTAGGCCTAATTCTCGGTGCAACCGTTAAAAGATCCTCGTCAGTTGCAATCCAAGTTTGCAACGTTGTTTCAAGACAAAATAAACCGTGTAAACGCCTGATCAATGGCGTGTTTTAATCTGTCTGATTAAAATCGATAAAGTTTGAAAGAATAAAAGCTGCAGAATAGTACATTTACCGGAATGCGAACAGGTTCAATAGATTCCTCTCCACAAGGTCTGAGAACACCGTAAAAGCGTGTTCTGTACCAGTTTAGTGAAGACAAAGCCAAGTCAACCAACCAAGCTTGCCATTCACATCGTAGTTTTAGACGATCAACATTTTGAACGTACATTTTGTAGCCGGAATAATTTGTTAACATGTTCCGAATGTTACGGAAACAGATGAAATGATGGTTGTCTGAAGTTACATGCACCTAGCTTCCCGCACCAAAAGTTTCTGTTTGAGGACTTCACACCGTAGGAACGTGTACGCCTGAAAATTGCGAGAGTCGAGTTTGTTTTTGTGCATTTGGTGTAGGAATTTGTTTGATGAATCGGTTTTCAGGTACTTATGACACAAAATATTTCAGGCTGTAAAATAGTAACATTAGTAAACACAAAGTTGGTTTTAGAAATGAGAAGCTGAGCAGAACTAGCTTAAAAGAGACAGTTTTATGTGAGGCTGCATGCCGAAAAAATATATTTGCACTCAAACGCGGTCGATATATTGTTTTAAAACAAACATACGATTTGTTCAAGTATATGTCCAAAAAGGCTGATACATATTTATCAAAACTAGAAAATTTAGTCAAAATCCAAAGAATAGTTACTGAGATATTTACATTCAATGACTGCTAGTATAATATCGTGGTGAACACGTTTCTAAAGAAAACACTAAGTGACTGTAATTCGTTCACCACCCCCGTTAGTAACTCGTTCACTTTGTTTTGACACTACCTGTGGTTCAGGGTTTCTAATTTTGTTATTTGTCAATAATAAGTCTCAATATTTGGCATATATGTCCATAAATGGATGTTTCACAAGATGGTAAAAAAAATATATGAGTATGTTTATGGATTTTCTGAAAGCAAGGTAATATCAAACACACGTAAGTTCCACATGCGAAATTCGACTCCTAAATTGTGATGTAACAGTCGACTGAGGGCACATAATGGCATTATCTTTCTTCTTCTTCTTCACCGGTTTCTACCATTTTACAGCCTGAAACATTTTTTCTCATACATACTTCAAAACCGATTTATCCAACAAAATCCTACACCAAATGCACAAAACTAAACTGACCTCTCGCAGAGAAATTCGTTCACTTCCGTTGAGTAACAATTTCCATGCGTAAACATTCCTACGATGTGCACTTGCGAATGGTTAACGTAATTGCGTCAGAACAAGCGAACATCCGTGTTGTCAGCAGACTGTTTGCAGAAGAAACCTCTGAACAAAAGAGTTCGTATTCCGGTAGATGCACTTTTTTGGCAAATTTTATTCCTCGGAAAAACTGCCGATTTCAATCAGAGTGTGTTTTGATTTGACGAAAAAACGAGCGGTACCGACATTTGGGATCAGGAAATATGGGCCAAGAAACAGAGGTTATGTGGGTTGAAGTGACTGGAGTAACCTCGGTGGGAAAAGAATGTCAATTATTTAATTTATGCATGATCGTGTGTTGGCAAGTTAAGGACGATTTCTGAGGAATAGCCAAGGGGAAATACTTGAACTACTGGAGTGAAGTGGGATTAAACACAATGGGAAGTGTCTAATCGACCTCTTGATTTGGAAGTTCCCCTGAACTGAAACCGCCTTGGTCCATGGCTCCCTCGTCTTAAAGGGACAGTTATTATTGTAGTCACATGTGTCAAAATTTACAGAGGGTGTTATTTTATCGAGTTGTATTGACTGTCGAAACTTAACCTTTTAATGCCAATGTATTCAGTATAGTGTTGTATTACTGAATGTTTGAGGTCTTTGAAGGGCATTTAGAAGTTCTATACATGAGAACAGGAAGATATTCTGGATAACAACTTCTTTAATATGAATATACACGACGTTTCGGAGTTTATACTCACTCCTTCACCATATTCCATCTGATGAAGGAGTGACTCAATACTCCGAAACGTCGTGTATTTTCACATTAAAGTACTTGTTATCCAGAAAATCTTCTTGTTCTCAGGTGTTTGGTTGTGATTATGATTGAAAACTGGACAAAGTACAGTTCCCTCACCAATGTGGGTTATAAAATATATCCTGGGACTACTAACAAACCAGGACCAAACAATTAACCCCCAAACAAATATGAATAATCCTGAGGATTGATTTACGATATCCGGAAATGATCAACATACATGACGCAGATTGTCTCTGCTTGTTCTTGGTAAGCCCCCCTGGTGGGATCTTGAGTTAGAGCTTATCAAGCAAAAGAAATACTCAGCTCTAAGAGCACATAGATCAAAAGGAGAACACATTGACAACTATATCAATCACAAGAAACTATTTAAATATAAATTTCAACTTAAGAAAGACTTATATTATCAAGAACGAAGGAAAATACTCAGTGACTCAAGTAAAGACCCTAAATAATTCTGGCAAATCAGCAGGGCCAGTTGGGATAGCTGGTGACTTTTTCAAGGCAACCAAACATTATATCACACCACTATTAACTAGTTTGTTCAATAAATGTGTTCAATTATTTATGTTGATTCTGCTTGCATTTTGAGAATGAGAAGTTACGATTGACAGGATTAAAATGTCAGTTACGCTACACTACCGTGACACTGCAGCGCATCGCAACTAACCAAGGGAAACAGCATGGCGCCGATATCAAAACGTTTACGTAACGCATTTACCAAGCAAGTGCTTGCTTGATTACGGTGTTTTTATCTACACCGAAACGTCGCATTCATTGCAATAAGTAACCATACAACTTGGTTTACCTTTAATCTTTGTAAGTACTTGAATGTCTCTTAACGAATTATACATTTATCTTTAAGCCTATTCTAATGGATCTATATAAATTTCAATCATTGACGTTATACTTGTAACATCTGCGCCATGAATCCGTAAAGCAACTGATCGAAAATCGAGACGATACTTGTAACACGCCTTTTAAGAATTTATATGAATTTAAATACAATTCATGCGCATGATGTTATCCTAGTAATTTATCACCAGTACAGGAGAAACATAACATAAGTTATGTAATATCATTCAGATATCGGGAAAATGTCCTTAAGGTGAACTTTTATCATTAATGTTTTGTTTTCGAAATCGCGGTGCTGCCCGGATGTTCCTGAAACGCAAAAAGCCCTATCCTGTCGGTCCGGATTTCAAACAATACGTCCCACACTATTTTGACTTACAGTTCCAATGAAGAAAGGAAGTCACAACACGAGTTCGCATACGGGTAGAGGCAATATTTTTTAAATGGATTCCTCGGAATAAGATTGGTTTTGATAAGATTGCAGTATAAATATACACAAAGAAAAAAGTTAAGCACCCCTGATATTTTCATATAGCTGAATGTCAGAAACAAGTAAGCTCTGCTATGACCCTAAATTAGTCTGAGATTATTATTTTTTTCAGATAGAAAAGCCAGCTGGGAAGACAGAAACGCAACAATATGTAGCTGTTATCATTATGTAATAGCGATGACGTCATGTTCACACAGGTACTGTTTTTACCATGAAACAATGTCCACAAAAGTATGGAGCTTCAAGTGAAACAAAACACACATTCGAATTGGTATTGTCACTTCTAAATTTTCTTTGTAGACCCTAGTGTACATGTTCAATGAGAATGATCAGTATCTGGTAGAACCGCCACGTACCCGGATAACACACTGCACCCTACGTCTCATGCCTCCAGTCAGACGTCGGATCTGTTCATGTGTCAATAACATCCACTCAGCGTGCAGAGCTGCCTCCAACACATGTACATTCTGTACTGGAGGGTGCCGAGCCTGGAGTCGCCGCCCTAGAATATCCCACACATGCTCCAGAGGGTTCAGATCTGGACTTACTGCTGACCCGGGTAAAGTTGTCACTGCGTTGTAATTTAATCGACAACGACATGTGATCGGTGAAGCCGGGCGTTGTCGTCCATGTACTGTGGTCGTGTAGCAAGTGCATGGTTATCGAAATGAGGAACAAAGACCGGCTGTATCACGTCCCGGATGTATTGAGCTCCCATTAAGTTGCCCCTGATGGTGACCAAATCCAGCTTGCAGTCATGAGACAGGCATCCCCATACCATAACATAGCCAAATCCATACTGAACAGTTGGCTGGATGTACCTGGGGGTATGAGCTGGAACATGTGCACGCCCATCAGTAATATGGAGCAAGAATAGACTATCATCAGACAAATGGATTTTCCGCCAGGTCCTTAGATTCCAGTGTTGTCTGTCCAAACACCATGCCAAACGTGCACGTTTATGATGGTCTCTCAACAAGGGACGTTTAATTATCCTTCTTGCCTTTAGTCCTGATGATTTGAGGCGATTTCTGACTGTTCTGGGCCGTGTTCAAGAGAGGTTTCAAAGTTTCAATTAGCGATTACTTTTAAACCTCTCTTGAACGCGATTGCTCAATGTAGCGCTACGTAGCAAGGCGAGCAAACTTCGAGGAATTTGCACTGTGTCGTTCAAGAGAGAATAAGCGCTACTTGAGCATTACATTGAGCGCTTCATTGAGCGACCAATGAGCAATTTAAGCGCTCGCTGTTATGGAACGGAGCCCTGGTACTGATGTTTCGATTTAATAATCACAGACGTTTCAGCTGAGGACTTGTCAGGAAGGGTTCTCGGCGTACATGTTGTAGAAGGTGCCTGTCCTCTCGAAATGTAGTGACAGTAGGTCTTCCAGACCTTGGACGGTCTATTGCACTTCCTGTCTGCGCATGCTTCCGGACTAAACGACTAACAACAGTGTAATGGTAGTCCAGATTTCATCATATCGCCTTAAAGGACATTCCTGCAGAGTGCATACCACTAATTTGATTTCTGAGATCCATTGACAATCGCCTTCGTGCCATGTTCAATAAATATGCTTGAATAGCTATGGAAAGCAACGTTTCATACTAAATGCAGTTGGGCCATACTGCTTAATGTGATCCTTCGAGCGTAGAATGTTGCACGTGCTTGCCCCGAACGTGTAGGCGCGATTGTCACGCATCACTGGTTTGTACGTATCGCACAAACACTACTCTTCTCATAAATGAGCATTGTTTAACTGTTTAAAATATTCTCGAAAAGATATCATCACAAATATCAGGGGATGCTTAACTTTTTTCTTTGTGTATAGTAAAAATGACCCGGCGCCGAGCGGTTATGGCATATAAACTCTCGAGGGCGTAGAGCAGAGTTTATTGCCATAACGAGAGGAAATCGGGTCATTATTTGGCTTACGCCCCTAACAATTTACACTTAAATTTCTACAGTTTATGAATATTTACGTTAAATGCCAAACATTCTGTCAATAAACCATTTTGAAATACTAGTACTAGATACGATAATTGCCTATTATATACATGTAAACATAATCCTTTTCCAGAAACATATGTCATAATTTTCCAACATCCAAAATTGCGGCGGTATTTAGCGTTACTCCGAACTGGTGGAGCCCAACTTCAGATGGATATTGGACGTCGAAATAGTATACATATAGAACATCGAATTTGTAAATTGTGTAACTTAAATGTTAAAAAAGAATTTCATGTCATCTTGAAATGTACATTGTAAAATGATATTAGGCAGCAATGTATACCAAAGAAATACATACGGAACTGTAACTTTGATATGTTCTGTATACTTATGGCGGAAACTAATGCCAAAACTGCTCTTAATTTGTGTAAATTCAGCAAACATGCCATTTCTATTAGAAACGAAAAAGCGAAAGAAAAACCATAATATAATTTTGTCGTATGTGTAAATTTCCATTACCGATGTATATACTGATGTATTATGTATGTCATCTATGTTTACTTGTATATGGGCATGAGGCCAAGAATACAATAAACTGAATTGAATAAACTGAATTGAAATAAAATATTTCAACATCTCAAGTGTACTTGAACAGACATAAAAGTAAAAGTATTATACTCTAATGTATGAAATTGCGGATACCTCTTTACAGCAATGTCCCTATAGAAAGCATTCACAGTCGAATTTCACCGGCAACAGTATTTCGTTTTTTTTATGCTGTTTTTTCCCGACTGCAACGGATTCAAAATGTAATATTGCACCCGAATCTTAATGTAGAACGATTCTCAACAACAGACCCATTAGCTGAGTTTGTAACAGGATTCGAACCTCGGACCTCTTGATCCTCAGTCACAGCGCTAAAATTTACATGGTTAGTTTTCTAACGAAATTGTATTCAACTTATACGACATAAAAAAAGTGACAAAATCGTTCTGGATAAACAATTTTAATTAAGAGAATATATTTCCATGCATATATGTGTTGCCATTTCTTGCTCCATTATCATCTAGTGGGTTTTCAAATAATGCTTACATTTTTCTATAATCTGATGCATAATTGAATCATTTATAATATAGTTTGTTCTTGATAACGTTGAACATTTCAGTTCTCTTTTCAAGCATTGAACAAATGGGGAACTACTGGTTACGATGTTTTATATTCATCAAAATCATATATAAGAATACAATATTGTACTGTGAACATCATTTACATTTACATTTAGATTTATGATTAGATGAGCCGTGTAACAAAGTCACAAGGACAGTAACTGGCATGTACCACTGCATCCCAAAGGTTTGTTCACCTACTAGTGTTTCTAAGTGCAAAAATATGACAATGGATGTATTTAGATCATAATATCAACGCGAAAACTAAACGGACCATTTGACAATTAATGTTCCATAACCTATTCACATTGTAAACCTCATAGAAAACAGTTCTGTTTGCTCTTTTGAAATGACCAGCGGTCAAACTTTCCTAAACTAAAGTTAATTATAATCGCCCTCTGTAAAATATCCATTTAGTGACAAGCTGCGTCAAACAATCATCATTTATAAAAAAAAAATTATTTAAAGGCGCTGTAGCACACCGTTCTTACTGAAATAAAGAGATCTCACGAAAAGGTAAATAAGTGTTACCAATGGCTATAGATAATATTCCTTAATAAATAAGGAGTTCTAAAACTAATGTACATGGCTCGGTTAACCCATGCACGTCCATTTCCCTTAGAGGGGTCATTTTAATGTGTTCACTTAAGAATTGAATGTCAGTTTGTGTGTTTGCACTGGAAAATGAACGATGTCAAAGCGGGATTCAAAACTCCCGTGAACGAGGCGAGCTTGCGAGAGTTTGAATACCGCTTTGACATCGTTCATTTTCCAATGCAAACACACAAACTGACATTCAATTCTTATAATTTCTTATGTTATTTTTCGGCATTACCTGTTTGATGAAACCTGTGACATTCATCATGCTGAGTGAAGCGTAATAAAATCTAATATGTCAGGGACATGAGATCAGAGTTATCCGTCCTTTGAATGACGTCATGACATTGAGGCCGCCATTTGTTGTTGTATCCTCGTCAATAGTATGTAAACAACAGTCAGAAAAGAATATTTCATTACCACGACTGCTCAAAACCGAATCCCGTTAGTTCATAATGGTTTGATTGTGAGTGTTTGCTTATCTAGATTGCATAATTTGTATTCAGCCAGCGATCGTGAATGTCTTTCAGTTCTAGAATATGACTTGTGACTCGTTGAGTTCAACAGCAAACAGTTATGCGCGATATTTTATTGAAATGTTTTATTAATTTTAACAATTAAGAAGGTATAGTATGATATTGACATTATGTTTTTCAATCAAATAAGTCGGTAAATGGTAACCGTTTGAAATTTGCTAACAAAAGCACGCTCAATCAGGAAATAACGCTAGGCCAACAGTACCGTCGAACGTTCACACGACCTGAAAGCGTTCACACAAGTATGAACGATTTTCCAAGAGTTCATGGATAACGAACCTTGAAATTTTGATCACATGACCGCGCTCTCAGCCAACCAACGTTCGGGAATCCGTGTAAACTTCAAAGTAAGAAATTATATTAAAATAACCTCTCGAAGGTAGTTCAAGTGATCTGACTGAAGGACCAATACCAAAACACTCAGATTAAAATTTTAATTATGGCACAATGAAGGAACGGTCATTCAACTTGCTGTCTGAACTCTCATATCGCATCAGATCTACAAATATACCTCTCACATTGAAGAGTTCCACACCACTTTATACGTCGCACAATTTTCTTCCAGTAGGATAACCATTTTCTATGGATGCGGTTTATCGGGTCATGTGATGAGCTGTGTTACCTTCTAACATAACAATATATTTTATGAACTTAAATAATAAATGGAATATTAGAGAACAAAATTTTGGAAAAACGTGCTACAGTGCCTTTAATGGTGATGGAAGCAAATATTTAAAGATTAAGGACATTCTAATGTTCAAATGCTTACCATGTTCAACATGCCAAAGTTCGAAAACTTGCATCGCTGACGATCATTGTACACAGGCTGATTCTCTGTCAATGTTATGGATGTAATTTAATTGACGTCACAATGTTAGCCAATGTACATGAAATTGCACTAAGGTACACACGTAGGCAAAAATCCTTTTCAGCATGCAGCTGTCATTAACCATACATGTACAAGCACTCTGCTCTGTAATGGTTCACACTTCTTCGTTGTGTGTTTCAAATGCTAAAAGTAATATATCTGTATAATTATGCATAAATAATATTACATATTAAAGTCAAGACCTTTCATTCACATGACTTTCATGATGCTACTGGTTGACCGTCGATAAAATAATCATCAATGACGTCATCATCTGGACAATCTAAAACAGCACCATTGGCGATGAGAACACTGACCACATCCCCGAAACGTCTCCCTGCCGCCAGTCCAAGAGGAGTCAGATCACCGAAAGTTCTACACGAGATGTTCACCTTTCTTTGTGACAACAGGAAGTTCAGAAGAATTCTGTTTCCGGTGTCGGCGGCGTAGTGAAGAACTGTCCTTCCGCTGGTTCCATCCTTGACGTTGATGTCTGCTCCTCTGGACAGAAGAAGCTCCAAAACTTGGAGGTGGGTGGACAGAGCAGCCAGATGGACACACGTGTGTCCTGCAAAGTTTCTTGTGTTCAAATCCTGAGGAATTCTCTGATAGGGTATCTCATATTTGTTCAGAAGAGTTTCCTCGTAACATACTGGACGGAGAAGACACTCAACAATGTCAGCATAACCTTCCCGGCATGCTATGTGGAGAGGTGTGTTGCCATGGATATCAGCACGATCTACACGTGCCCCTGCCACCATGAGACGTCTGACAATGTGTGTCTGTTTGGTGATGACGGCCAGATGAAGGGGACTCTGCAGCCTCAGATTGACAATGTTCAGCCACTCACAGTTTGGAGCACAGGCCACCATGAACCTTACAAGAGACATGTCCATATGAATAATTGCCATGTGAAGACTGGTGTCTCCATCCTCATCCTGCGCAAACACCTCAAAAACATTAAAAGATGAGATAGGTATGACCAATTGGTTGCCCTCTGTCTCCTGATGAGACCGTCGGTCCATTGAAGAACTCTTGTAGCCGTCGTCTGTAGAACGGTATGCAGACACGTGTTTTCTGTGAGTGTTAGATTCTGAGTGGTCAGGTATATGACGCAGTTCTGTATTTATCCCAGAATCAATTCTGTCTTTGGAATCTTGACCAATGTCCAATATATCAGACAGAGTGAGACTACTCATCTCGGGTAGATCTGCCATTGGAGCGTCGTCTTGGAACTTGCTACTGTCAGTTCCTCCTTCTCCAAGTGTGTTCTGAAAATAAATAAATAGTTAATTAGATAAAGAAATGTATCGGTAAATAAATCAGGAAAATATAATATTTCAAGATTTAATTTATATATTATTAAAAAATAATTAACAAACTAATAATCAATAAAATAATAAACTTATACTCCAACACACGTGTTCAGTAAATAAATATTTAATTTAATAAATTTACATAAATAAATAAAGGAATAAATCAATAAATAAAATATAATATAAATATATATATATATATATATATATATATATATATATATATATATATATATATATATATATATATATATATATATATATTTGAAGAGTTATGCAATCACAAAATCAGAAAACAAATGAGTAATAAATAAAAAGAGTAAGTAAATATTACATTATTAATTCAAACGTCGTGATCAACTTTGATGACTGAATTACATGAAAATTAAATAACGTCTATGAGATCGTTACATCGTTAATGATTTTCTGTTTAAATTAATTTCAAAGAGTAAATTAGGAATTTAAACAATTGGTCACCATTTTTTATTCAAACTTACATTTGATACATGAAATACATTTCCTCGCGCCATTTTAAATCATGTACTCTTTTGACGTTTAACAGCTGACTGACCATGTTGAACAGACTGAACCTTTTATAGCAGCCCGATCTATTAATAAGTTACGGAAAATCATGACATAGTTTCTATATTTAGCTTTATTACTCATACGCACACAACGCTGTCTTAGTCTCGTGGAAAGGGAATCGTGTTTAGTCTTGGTCAAAGGTGGTTAGTATATATTTCAAGATATGTTCGAATATAAAGTTTGGGGAAAGTAAAAAGACTAAGATAGACATAATTTCACAATATGTGGACAGTTGTTACGTTATGAGGTCACGTGACCTTCTAGAGCATTCTGGGTAAATCTGTCACTACTTCTTTCTCGTATCAGCCGGTTGATACTGATATTTCACGTGCGATGACGTAATAACAGTATCAAATGGATATTTGTTTGTGTGTGGTTATCAAAATGAACCAATTCAGTCATTGTCACGTGAAATGAGTATATATCGATATTAATTATGAAACTTTTAAATTCATTATTTCATTATCATTTTAGTATAAAGAGAATAAAAAAAGTTTTTTTTAAATTTCTGAACTAAAATTTTAATACAAATATACAACGGTTTTCGAAAAAAAAATCGATTATTTCTGAATTACTTAGTTTTCACCGGATCTTATATTTAAAATAATAACAAATACGTCATAATTAAAGAAAGACAAATTCGTGAGAAATAAATATTTTGATAGATTTTTACGAAAGTAAATACATGTGTAATAAATTTTTCAAAAATATAATTAGAAATGAACTATATAATTCTGTCCATATGACAAAAATGATTAAGAAAAATGGTGTATTATTATAATAACATATGTCATTTATCAAGTTGTGAACTTATTTACAAACCAATTATGTTCAAATTATTTGAAATAAAGTTAGTAAAAATTAAATATTTCCAAGTCGTAATGGTCCCTCACATATTTGTTTACATTTGAGTTTACAAGTTCACATATATCTCGATAAATACATGATTGATCCATAAAGTGTATTAGATATCATACACCAAAACGTATTATAAACTTTCATAGTATTATTTATTACTCAACCGTGGTGAGATCACTCATTAGATAACAATGAGTTGGTTACACACATGTGTGATACCACCGCGTGCTGCCGTATCGTCATAATCGGCGCGTGACGTCACATTCGTTTTTGGTTGACGTCACAATGTAAGCCGCGCGACTGCAATAGCGGGTCACCTATTTCCAAGTAAACGTCACTAAAAACGATTTTCTTGCAATTCAGTGCTATTTACATCATTTAGTAATAAATAAAGTACTAAACTCTGTCCCGTTTGATAACATGTTTATGAAACTCGTGAATAGCATCGGTATTTAACTCGCTTTTGCTCGTTAAAATACCGAACCATCTCCTCGTTTCATAAACATGTTATCAAACGGGACATCGTTTAGTATTCTCTATTTAACAAATAAAAGTTGATAAAAAAACAATAAGGAAATACAAATTCATTTTAACTGTTAACTATTAGACCTCATAGTGGTATACATTATGTTCAGTCTTGAACAAAATGGCACAAAGAAAGACCACATTATCTCGACATTTACATCATTATCACGTGGTAGTTAATTAATTAATTAACTAATCAAAACAAACGATTTACATACCGCGATATTAACACACATTAGGTACATTAGGCCTCTTTATTTTTGTATATAACATAACATAAACGGTCCTAAAAACAGTACAAAATGTACAAATTATAGTGATTACAAAAAAAAGGTAACATACCTCGATATTGACACCCATGGTTGGTACAGTATATATATTTCCCTAATAGCAAACGTTCGTTCCCGTAAACGAACCAAACAGTATATAATGTACAAAATATAGTGATTACAATAAAATGTAACATACCTCGATATTGACATATATTTCCCTAAAAGTAAACGTTCGTTCGCGTAAACGAAACAAACAGTACATAATGTACAAATTATAGTGATTACAATAAAAGGTAACAAACCTCGATATTGACACCCATAGTTGGTACAGTATATATATTCCCTTTGCAAACGTTCGTTCCCGTAAACGAAACAAAATGTACATAATGTACAAATGATAGAGATTACAATAAAAGGTAACAAACCTCGATATTGACACCCATGGTTGGTACAGTATATATATTCCCTTTGCAAACGTTCGTTCCCGTAAACGAAACAAAATGTACATAATGTACAAATGATAGAGATTACAATAAAAGGTAACAAACCTCGATATTGACACCCATGGTTGGTACAGTATATATATTCCCTTTGCAAACGTTCGTTCGCGATCAGCTTGTGCTTTCAGTCTGCTGTCGGCTGACCGACTGAAACACGTATTTATACAGAACACACTTCGTGGGCCATATACCGCACCGTGATGCGGAAGTGAGGTCTTCGCTATTTTGGGGTCAGCATCGTTTATTTTGGGACGAGATCAAATAAAAAGGTGACTTGGTTTTTTATTATCTTTCAAGACGATGTCGCCTTTTTGGAGTTTCCAGAAGGTATCTAGTATAATAGTGACTAATGATCAGCTGATTTTACTCATTCACCAATAAACAGGATTAATTCCTTGATTCCTTGTATTGTGTATAGAGTTAATCAGTTTCAATTTGTTTTATTAATTATCGAAATAGTAATAAATTAGTTTAAATTATATTTTTTTTAAATATTAAATACAAAATGCCATTAATTAAGACTAGATTTCTGATAGTAAATACATATGTTTAGAAATATATAGAAAACAATAATGACCAATAAACAGCTGATCATTATTTATTCACTAATACAAAGTTTTTTTCTCCTTTGTATAATTAGAGTTAATCAATTTCAACTTGTTTCGAATAGCAATTTTGTAATTAATGAAATAATTATAAATCAGTTAAAATCATTTTGTTTACTTTCTTAAATACAAAACGGCCCAATTTATATATATATATTTAGAATGTTATTGATCGGGACTAGATTCCTGGCAAAAAGTGATTATAACAAATTACCAATACCATATAAAGAGATAAAACGTACAAAAAGTCAGAAAAATCAACAGCTTCCGTGATAAAAGGTTCACAGGGAAGTGAACTATGTTCCATTCATAAAAGTAAATACTTAATAGAATGCGAGTTGAGTTGACGTTTTTCGTACGAATGGTTGATATAATGGAATGATGTTATTTCCGGGATTCGAACCCATTGACTTTCAATTAGTCTGAAGTTGCCGTGTCACGGTGACTGATTGAGAAACCATACAAACATTTACGAAACAACGTAAATTTGAAAATTCAATATTACACAATTTGTTACACTTTGCGTTCAAATTCCATTTATAAATGACTAAACAATATTGTATATAAACTACGCGGCAAAAGAAACGCTATCACTTTTTCGAAAAGAGATGGGGTACAAATTGAAATACTGCTGCCGAAGAAAATTGATTTGAACGCCTTTGATAAGCATATCTTTTGTAAAAAAGGGTATTCAAATTTCATTAATCAGAGTACACACATATGGTGTTGCTGAATTCGTTGTGTCAAAACGGGTTTTGGATATGTTTGACATATGGAGGATATGTTAATAAAAGATGTTATTGACATAATTTACCTTCTTGGACTTAAATTCGATGACGCATCGTTGGTGGTGGTATCATAAAACAAACGAAAAAGCCAAAATTCACTATCCAATCTCGCCTGGTTTAGGAGATTCTAAAACGCGTTTTTTTACCATGAACAGATTATGTTTCAATTTTTAAAATTTAATTTACTTGACTTCTGGATAAATGTGACATTGTTTCAATCGTTTATATCATGCTTTTAAACGTGAGTTTATGAAACATTTGTGTAGAATGGGTTTTCTTCAACTAGCAAATAAAGAAATAAAGATAGATTTCCTTTTGGGATACTAATACATAGAAAATGTATTAAACCTACAATGATGTTATAGCACTGAGGATTCAAATGACTGATTGACTCAAACAACCTTTTAAATACAGCGGTCTATGTTCGATTTGATACAAAATAACTATCATTTAATTTGAAAGACTTAATAGTATGATAGTTCTTTGTGTGCCGAACAGAAACTTCAAAGCGCGAATTTGCGCAAGTTCATAGCGATTGTACGGCGCTTCGTTGCATATTTGAATATATCATTTGCTGGCATTGAGCAATGCAGATCCATTTCCAATCCTCGAATTATTAAAAGGTGTTCACGCTAAAATGAAAGCTAGCGGTTTTCTTTAAGAACATTTAAAAAACGCCAAATATGATATGGTGTGTACACATTGTGAATTCTGAACCTTCTGCCAATATGCTAATTGACGTCAATGTGCGTCTATAAGTACGTAATGGATTTCTACATTCTAAATTGCGTTCTTGGTCATTTGTCATGAATTAATTGGTTGAATATAAATATGATGAAGAATCACTATCAGACACAACATTAGTATATAAATTGAACACAAGCTCACTTGTATTAATTGGTTTCCTTTCTGTTACACTAAGACTGCGTTCGTTTAGAACAAAGTGTGTCGCACGTGCGATCGATTGCAAACTGCTAATCGAACGACCCTTGTGTCACTGTCGTGTGCATTCTTCAGTCACTCGAAGCCCCTCCTGCTAAATCGAGCAGGCAGGTCGTGAGAGTAACGGAAGTACGTCATTTGACGCGACGTTTTCAAAAACCTAGCCAGGGATGTTCGTCTATATTCCATATCCGTACTCTCCGACTTACGCTACATACGTAATTATTTTGATTTGGGTAAATGACAAATATGGGTTGGCATAATAGGTGTATTCGGCGATCATACAATGTTACATTTTCACTTATGTATAATTCCGGTGAATTGATGAATTAAGCGGTAAAATCCTAGACGATTGTACATGTAGAACGCGCCTATTGAGTTTGGATTCGATATTTATTTTGAATACACACTTATTAAACAAATGAATGTGTAAATAAATAGGGTAAGTATAATTAAATTGTATCAAATGCTGAGCCTATATATTCTGTCGGCCATTTTGTTTGACGCCGGGCAACCAAGTGTGATACTCGGTCGTTGTTCGCGCTAAGTGGCAACTAAGCGGCAACTAAGTGGTAACTAAGCATGTGCAAGTTTACACTCGAGTGAGTCAAAACGAACGCAGCCTAAGAGTTGACCAAACTCTCTGAACAGATTGCATGATTATGACCTGCGCATGAGAGTCTTCCTTTTAAATTTCATGACGTTTTAATCTGCACGAAATTCACGTGCGACTGAGTGTTTGACGTTCCGAAAATTCGCGAATGCATGATCTGCACGTGCGAATTAGTCGGTTTCATTTCATAACAATTGAATATTGCGACTCATCCCAGTCGCGGAAGAAATCTATTGCGTTTATATCTCCGAGCAATCACATGAAGGAAATAAATCAGAAAGGAATTCAATACATGCGCAAGAGTGACAAACGATTTTTAAGAAATTCGTGAAAATTCATGGTTGGGACTCATTCTCGCTCGGGCAAAATGACATTTCACATTCGCTTCGTGACTTGTTTATGTTAACATCTGTATATGCTTCATCCAAAACATTTATCAAACGACATCAACCTTTTAGACTCTACTAATATTTTTTTTTAAATATATGAGATTTAATTTATTTAATTAATTAATTTATCTTTATTTAGTTTACAAATAAGAGCCCTTAGTGAATTTTAATATTGAAACCTAGCTTATTTCAGGATGACATATCCATACAGTCACTTTTTTGTCATTATTTCAAGCTTGTGGTTTGCAATCATATATAATTCATGTACGATGATGGATGGTTTCAAATTTGAACAAAACGGTAGAGATATACAGGTTTGATATAATTATATCGCTATACTAGTTTATATATCATAATTTATTGATTATTAAACAATGAGCAATGAAATATTGGGATATATCAGTTAAGTAAATTGCCTATAAAGCTTCAATGAGGTTATCTTACATTTCCATTGCGACCAGTCACGATATCATATATTCTATATCTTCTGATCAGTAACCGGAACTACTTTTCACTTTGTAAGAATATGAGAGTTACTTTTGTTATATAAAGGTACTTCAACATGCGCGAAATATCAACTTTACCAATGAAACTCGATTAAAGTAAGCTGATATTTGACAAAATCCATTAAGAATCATCTATATAAAATCATTCATCATAACAGTATGCATTCTGATTGCCCTACCAGTCCAGATGCAGGTCGCTGCTACGCAGTTACGTACAGAAAATCTGACAAGATGCAGCAAAGCAAAGCAAAGAGTTTCTTTCCAAGGATGATGGGCGCGGAATGGCGCAGTGGTTAGTGCATTTGGCTTCGGATCAAGATATCCAGGGTTCGAATCCCGCCAGAGGCTCGGCCCCTTTGTCTGCTGTAGAGAACAGTTCTACACGCAGCAAGGTTTGGGTGCAATGCTACACTGAATTTCAGAGTAGTACCACCCATGGCTAGTTCCAGCCGATGCTCGCAGGTTTCAATGCATAATGGTGTTGCGGGCTTTCTCCCTGCAAAAATACTAAACTAATCTTGAAAACGGTGTTAAACCCCAACTCACCTCAAATCACTTCGAAGGATGTCCGGACCAGTATGTCGATGATATTGGACAGTGTGTCTTTAATGGAACTGAATAGAGTGATATTATTTCTACCTCAAGAGAAGATATAATCAACGATGGGATCTGGTAAATAGGAAAAACCATTTTCTATTTATCATGTGATTTTAACACTGTACAACAATTGTGTCCCAATCGGATAATGATTTGTTTAGCAATTTGTAAATGTAAATGTAAATTCCGGTATTTCGTCAGTGCTTATACAGCAGACGTGTGTTGTCATAATTAATGACGTTCTACGGAATGGTGAAATATGAAACGAACAACGTCATATGTTGCCATTTTAAGTATCCGTTACTAAGTATATATGCGTTACGTGTTAAACGCAATTGAGAGATATATAAGGAATTTATAATAATGTTTATCATTAATAATAAATGAAAATCATCGTTACACTTTAAATTTAACATTTACAGCATATCCTATATCAAATGCTATATAGATATAGGTTGGTATAGTTACATATTAAACTGGGGTCTGGCGCCTGGGGTTGCAAGTAGCACAACGTTGGTGAAACGTCCAATATCGCGTTTATGCAAAATGCAATTGCACAGTCAATTTCCTTGAAATTTTGCTCAGACAGTCATACGTACATGTAGCGTTTCGTTGACGAAAAACCTAATGTTAGCGGGTATAAAACAAGCTTGAAAACTAGTCAGCTCAAAGGTGTTATTGTCTCCAAATTAATGGCACAAATTATTTTTTAAATACCTTACAACAACACCAGCAGAGAGAAAGCATTACCAAGCGGAGAGCTCGACGTTTTCCCCATAAACAAAACCAGCCTCAACAATCGGATTCACGATGCGCAGATGTCGTCCACGCATAAGCGAATTACCTGGCGGGTTTCCCCGATTTTCTATTATTGTTTTGATGCAATGCCCAGTGGCGGCTAAATGTGGAAGAAACTGGTCCAAAATAAACGTATAAACTATCGACAAAATAAATTTGTTACATGCGAATTTAACATTAAACAAGATAATTGAAATTTTGATAAAAATGCTTTGCTTAAACCACAAGTGAATTTCGAGTGCAATGCATATCTCTAGAGTGAACGGAATTTGTATTTTCATTTGCTTATTTCCTGATTTTTTGCCTTGAATACAGGAATTTGATATGATAAGTTGATGAATGTCTCCAACTGTCCAAAATGAAAACTGTTAGGCGATAATACAAACTTTGGGCAATATTAATAACATTGGGTTTCTCTAATATTAAGTAATACGACTTACATACAGCTTGTGTTCAGTATCCACGAAATATTCGGTTTCTTCAAATGATCTTTCCTGGTTTCCAAGAAAGGGGTCAGCTTTTCCAAATGGCACTCGTCTCTTCCAAAGTCGAAACTAACCAAGGGACATAACTCTGTATGTCTTGAATTCAACAGCTTTTATATACTTTAAATTTAAGAAAATCCTGACATCCACGTGTTTAACTTCACAATAATTACATGTAAATATTCATTAAGTGTAATTAAAGATAAATATATAAGTCATAATCACTTACATAAACGTTGGTAAATCTCCAAATTGTTATTTTTAGAGGAACGTAATGTCATATGATTCTATTTTTTTCTACAACGTAATGTTGAGCTCCATTTGAGTTATTTTGATATAAGATGAACAAGTTTTAATGATAAAAGAGGATAAGAAACTGTTATATAATTAAATGCTGATGACATTGTTAACTTATTTATGAAGCATTCGTAAAATACTTGAAATTGCCATTTGTAATCGGTGGTCTTTTATAAATTGATTTTCTTTCAAATTATTGAAAAGTTTGTTTTTTGTGTCGTGTGTCATGTGATATAGCATTTGGGAAATTCTAATTGATTTTATGTAATCGTGTACATTTTTTAGAACGGACAGATTTGTAGGAAACATTTTGCGTTGTGGATTTAACAATGGAAATTTAACATCCTATTTCGATGGGTTTTATTCTTCCAAAATTAATGTCGTATCAAATCACATTGCTTATACAATTTTATAAATGATTACTGTGTAATTCGCGTACATGTATATTCCCCGAATCTTAATCTGAATTAATCTAAAATATATTTACATTTAAATTTTGTGAAAAAGTACATGTATATTTATGAATAACACTATTTAAAAATAACTAATGAGATCAGAATCTATATTTATAGAAATATACCATACAATAGTAAATATCCTGCATCAGGAATAAACACTATGTATTTAGCTCGCCAATGCTCTCAAAATACAATGTTTATTCCTAATGCAGGATATTGACCATCCCAAAACACACTCTCATGATAACCTCTATTTATCGGTTCATGTTAAGTGTACTGTGTGGAAGATAAAGACGACAATACTAACATTTCTTCTCTCAATTTTCAAAACATTCTGGACAATACCTGCCTAAACATAATTATGTTCGTCATAAACCCGTTTTCCTGTAAAACCAAGAGGCATACACTGTCTTGATCCGGATCTGCTATTTTGAACGAACGTAACATGTATATTATTAACTTTATAGGTTCACCTATCCTTAGAGGCGCTGTAGCACGCCCTCCTTATAAAGTGCTCTCACGAAAAGGTAAATAAGTGTTACAAATTGCTAAATAATACTCCTCAATCAATAAAAAGAGTTCAAAACAAAAGTACATGGTTCGGTTAAGGCATGAGGTCCATATCACTTCGAGCGGCCATTTTAAGGGGCTCAAATTAAAATGATCGTACGAAGGTAGTTCAAGTGATCTGAGTGATGTAATAATACCTAAATACTCAGAGCAACGCACCGTACCGTACCGTACCGTACCATACCGTACACTACAGTACCATACCATACCATACCATACAAAACCAAACCAAACCAAACCAAACCAAACTATACCATACCATTGTATACCATACCATACTGTATACTACATTCCAATACCATACCAAACATTACCAAACATTACCAAACATTACCAAACATTACCTAAAACTACCATAAATACTTTCCTAAGGAAAAAAAATCAAAATTACAAAATATCGGGTTTGGTTTGGTGCTTTGCATCAAAACAAAATACTAAACCAATTCATTTTCTCTGCAAAGAGACATATTCATTTATGTAATATCAAAAATGCAATTCCAAAATTAAACAACTATTTGAAAACTTTAAAGATGATCTTTCAGGCTGAAACATTCATTGCAAAAAGAAACAATGACACACACCAATTCGAAAGCAAATGGTTTCCTTTCATCCCATATCTCAGTCCTTATAGACATGTGTATATATCTCAATTGACTATTGTCTTGTATACTCAAATAGAATTTTTTTATAACTGTCTTTTGATATCATATTGAACTTGTAACTTTGTAACTATGAAACTATGGGAATAAAAAAATTATATTTTACCATACTACACCATACCATACCGTACACTACAGTACATACCGTACCATATATCATATCATACCGTACCATACCATACCATACCATACTATACCGTACATTGAAATACCATACCATACCATACCATATCATATCATATCATATCATTTCATACCATACCCACAGCACAGTCGATGACTACGATACGAAAGCTGAATGATTTCCCCACAAAATAAGCTAAAAATGATTACCATCAAAACAAGCCTATTAGCGAGAACGTAGGCCCTGGAACCTGAATATGGTCACTCCGGGTCAACTGAATGTCAAGGTCATGAATGGCTGCTAGCGAACCGAGTGGCCAATGCATGACGATGATGTGAGACAAAATGCAGTAGTACAGTCGGGAAAATAATATGTAGGTGTTGTAATATGTGTTTAAATCTGTAGTTTCACTCTGCGGTTCGAATCTGCCGATTCATAGGTGCTGTCAACATTGCTGGAATTAATAAACGATTTTAAAAGGTGAGTTTTCGCTGATTTTCGTGAGCGTCGAAATTGGCTTCAGAATGTGGAGGTAGTGATATACGGACTGTTTTGTTGCATAGCTTTTGAAATAATAATCGGATTGTGACCATTTATAGCTCATTTTGTGGGGAAATCATTCAGCGTTCGTATCGTAGTCATCGACTGTGCCATTGATGCGAAATATGAGTTTGAATGAATACGGGGTGGTTTCGTCGTTACATCCCGTGCCTTTCATATAGTAATAGGGAAGGGTCTATATCTATAGGTATAAGTCTTTCAAACGCTGTTTCTAAGCGATACAGGCTCCTGTGACCATAGCATACCAAATCATACCTTAACAGACAATACCAAACCACACCATACCATACCATACCATACCATACCATACCACACCATTCCTTACCTTACCACACCATACCATACAATACCATACCATACCATACAATACCATTACATACCATACTTTACCTTATCATACCATACCATACCATGCCATACCGTACCGAACCGTACCGTACAGCACATTACAGTACCATACCACACAGTACCATACCATAACATAATATACCATATCATATCACACCTTACCGTATCATACCATACCATACCATATCATACCTTACCTTATCAAACCATATTATATCATACCATACCATACCATACCATACCATGCCATACCATACCATGCCATGCCATACCATACCATATCATACCTTACCTTATCAAACCATATCATACCATACCATACCATACCATACCATACCATACCATGCCATACCACACCATGCCATGCCATACCATACCATACCATACCATACCAAACCATAACCATAACCATACCATACCATACCGTACCATACCATATCATACCTTACCTTATCAAACCATACCATACCATGCCATACCATACCATACCATACCAAACCATAACCATAACCATACCATACCATACCATACCATACCATGCCATACCATACCATACCATGCCATACCATACCATACCATACCAAACCATAACCATACCATACCATACCATACCATACCATACCATACCATACCATACCACACCATACCATACAATACCATACCATACCATACAATACCATTACATACCATACTTTACCTTATCATACCATACCATACCATGCCATACCGTACCGAACCGTACCGTACAGCACATTACAGTACCATACCACACAGTACCATACCATAACATAATATACCATATCATATCACACCTTACCGTATCATACCATACCATACCATATCATACCTTACCTTATCAAACCATATCATATCATACCATACCATACCATACCATACCATACCATGAATCCATACCAACCCATACCATGCCACCCTACCATACCATACCAACCAAACCTAACCATAACCATAACCAAACCTCCATACATACCACACCTACCTCCACTACCTACAAACCATACCATACCATACCCAACCATACCATACCATACCATACCATACCAAACCAAACCAAACCATAACCATACCATACCATACCATACCATAAGCATACAATACCACACCATACCATACCATACCACACCATTCAATACCATACCATGCCATACCAAACCAAACCATAACCATACCATACCATACCATACCATACCATACCATACCAAACCAAACCATAACCATACCATACCATACCATACCATACCATACCATACCACACCATTCCATACCATACCATGCCATACCAAACCATACCATACCAAACCATAACCATACCATACCATACCATAACCATACAATACCACACCATACCATACCATACCACACCATTCCATACTATACCATGCCATACCAAACCATACCATACCATACCATACCATAACATAACATTACATACCATACCATACCATACCATACCATGCCATAACATACCATACCATACCATACCATACCATGCCATACCATACCATACCATACCATACCATAACCATACAATACCACACCATACCATACCAAACCATACCATACCATACCATACCATGCCATAACATACCATACCATACCATACCATACCATATCAAACCATACCATACTATGCCATACCATACCATATCAAACCATGCCATATCAAACCATACCATACTATGCCATACCATACCATACCATACCATACCATATCAAACCATGCCATATCAAACCATACCATGCTATACCATACCATACCTTACCTTACCATACCATACCATACCATACCATATCAAACCATGCCATATCAAACCATACCATACTATGCCATACCATACCATACCATACCATACCATACCATACCATATCAAACCATGCCATATCATACCATACCATACCATACCATACCATACCATACCATACCATATCAAACCATGCCATATCAAACCATACCATGCCATACCATACCATACCTTACCTTACCATACCATACCATACCATACCATACCATAACCATACAATACCACACCATACCGTACCGTACCATACCATACCATACCATACTATACCATACCATACCAAACCAAACCATACCATACCATACATTACCATACCATACCATACAATACCATACCATGCCATGCCATACCATACCATACCATACCATACCATACCATACCATACCATACCATGCCATGCCATACCATACCATACCATGCCATACCATACCATACCATGCCATACCATACCATACCATACCATACCATACCATACCATACCATACCATGCCATGCCATACCATACCATACCATGCCATACCATACCATACCATACCATACCATATCAAACCATGCCATATCAAACCATACCATGCTATACCATACCATACCTTACCTTACCATACCATACCATACCATATCAAACCATGCCATATCAAACCATACCATACCATACCATACCATACCATACCTTACCTTATCATATCATACCAAACCATACCATACTGACCAAACCATACCATACCATAACCATACCATACCATACCATACCATACCATACCATACCATTCCATACCATACCATACCATACCATACCGCAACGTACGTATGAAGTAAATCAGCTATATTTGAAAAGAAAGAAAACTAATTACTCATTGGAGAAATAATTTTACCGTTTGATATTCCTTTGGTATATTTTTAAGTGTACTATACGGAAAATAGAAGACGACAATAGAAATCTGAACAACACTTGAACATATGTTCGTCATAAATCTGTTCTCCTAAAACGACAAGAGGTGTACATTATCCTTATTGTGGATGTGAATTTTGAACGATCATACCAGGTTTTATTAATTTTACTCGCTCATAAATCCTTAATTATGCTCAAAGAGTAGATTAAGTAATCTAGGACCTTTGCGTGCAGCCATTGACAAGCCAATACGTATCTGAAGTTGCAAGTCAAACCATTTGACTTAAGTAAAAGCTCTTCATATTTTCAAAATTGCAAAGGAAAAAAATTCACAATTTTTTCTGCAAAACTCCATGAATGTTTGTCCTACCATTTTTACCACAAACAAACTAAATGTTACTTTTTAAGGCCTCTCACACTAACTTACACTGTTTCTCTTTCTTTTTGATTTCACCATATCGAGGATATTGCTTCCAATGACTACAGATAATTTATGGCGGGCTCAATAATTTGATCGTCGCTTGCGATTATATTTTGAATTAATAAAAAATGCATTTTGGTGTTTCTTCCTTCCCGTAAGTAAATTATAATGTATCCGATGCCATGTACTCACTGGAAAGCTTTTTATGTAGTGTGCTTTTTGTTGATATTTCTTTCTAAATATGTTCCATGCATTTGTTATTCTTGTGTATATTAGTCCTGCCCCATGACTGTGTATACAATAATAGCCTTTAATACCGTAAGTTAGTCTCACACTTAAAACCTGTAAAAACAATTGAAAAATATATTGAAAAGGAGCCTCTTTTTCCTGTTCAACATTTGATAAAATTGTAATATTTTCAGGATAAATACATTTATCCGTAAGCTTAAAGAAACAAAATCATATTGATGTAGTTCGAGAAATTAGTAAATCTTATATAGATTAAATGTTTGTCTTCCTGTACGTACGCAATATGTTTTTATGATATGAGGCCGTTAGATGTATATTAGCTGTATTCACGTTTTTTAAATGTGTTATATGTCCAACGCACTGTAAATGCTGTTGATGATAGCAACCAACAAATCGCTATCTAGCAAGGAAATATGATCAACTATAGCTTGTTCAATGTTCTACTATTAAAGGTTCTAAACAAATTTTTTGGTGCAAATTTGCTATTTGTAATAAAAGTATTTTGAGTACATCCTTACTTAAAATGGTAAAACAGTACATGACCCTACATTGTATTAACCGTCTAAAACGGAAAACTGCTGTAGCGGTTGTTTAGATAATTCGAGGATGGGAAATGGATACGCTTGGCTTAACCGAACTATAACTAATCGTTTAAGAATTATTTGTATTGATTGTGGAGGACTGTTTTGTAATTAGTAACATTTATTTTCCATTTTGTAAGATCTTTCAGTTTATTTCCATTAGAAAAGGTGCTGCATTCCCTTTAAATACTTTTAGAATTATTTATATACTGTATAATGTTATTGTATCAAGGATGCAACACCTCGTTCTTTCACCTGTTAATGGATGGTACCTGCTGTTGCGCACACCTGTCACAGGTAAAAAGTCCTACCTGGACGCCCAGGTATACGTAATTAATATACACAAAATATAACTTTATCGTTGTATGTTTCAAGATCTTTTACTTCAATTGATTGATATCTGACTGATTGTGTCAACTGTTTCCGCAAATTATATCCTGTTTGAGGGTTATCTTTTTCCTTGTGAAATGTTGTGGATTTGTTTGGAAAATTTGAATTGTCAACAGTTCTATTGCAATTTAAAGCCCAACGTTCAATCTATATAGGTTAATATTGCTTGTATTAATATTTCGTTTCGGTTACCGTAGGCCTATCGTTTGTAAAGAAACTATGTTTATCGGCTTTTGGTTAAATCCAGTTTCCAACAAGGTTCAGTTCAACATAAAACCCTTGTTTTTAAAATGATGAATTTTCATGAAAGTATTCCACATATGAAGACGCTGAAACACGAATGGGTCAATGACGGTTTTGTTTGCTTACAAAACAAATTAAGTGAATAACATGTTCAAATCTATAAATAAATGTAAACTTACATATTCACATATTTTATATTATACATTTATTAGTAAATTTAACCATTAAATGTGTAGGCCTACCGCATGCTAGCTGCAAAACTGTATTGTAGCTATTTAACCTCTTCTCCCATTATTATCGCGACGTCAGACAGGGTGTCAAAGATAGGTCGACTATTTTGGCGAAGCAACTGTATATACTAGCTAACCGTAGGCATATAATGTGTGATGTTCGTCAAATTACTTACCATTAATTTCTTATTTATGAAACCAAGCCCTCTAAATACAAAATGCTGTAGGCGTGTTGTACATTTCAACTTGTCAATTGAACTATTTCGGTATTTGAAGAATCCGGAAATATAATTATGACATACGTTCAAATGAACTGAGACTTTTGTGGTTTTCAAATTGTCAATTGTAACCAAACACACCTAAATGTACACATGGACATGAATAGCGGATTTGTATGTTGATAGATTCGGGATCGACAGTTCGCCCTCTCATTCATTCACGGAAGAATGAGATATTGAAAGTCGTCCCAAATCCCTCCCAACGCGACACCAATACATTATACACAACGGTTACCTCCCTTTAGAATCAGTATATTAAATATATCTTTGAATACAGTGACTGACTTTAATGTAATATCACACATCCATAAGACAATAATGTTTGTGAAATTGAGCTATTAAAAAATGATATAATTAATCGTCATTTACTATATTTTCATTGATTTAAAACAGTCCTGTTTTATTCGAGTCTTTAAGGCGTCTGCGCACCCGAGTCAGTTCAAATGCAAATTAGGTGTGCCCAGCCAATTCGCGGTCTCCCACATCAGATGAATCAGAAAAGCTCGGAAAAGAGGTTTAACCTGGCAAGTGGTCACTTAAGAGTGGACGAGGGCTATTTCTGGACAAAACGACAACTGTCACATATCTAAGGCCTATATACAGCTTGGATCGTTATTTAGACCGACCAATCCATTCGTAGCAGACGACACTTTCACCGGCGTATAAACAACTGAAGATGGCCCTGCGTAGAATACCGTGAGTTGCATTTTATATCATCATATCAATTCATTTACGTGTATTTGTCATTTCCCGGGGTTTTGTGTGATTTGGAGAATATTTGTACCAGTCATCGTTTGGTAACAGATGTATCAAAACCCGAAAGCAGTGGAAATATGTCAAATATATCACGCGCTTAAAAGATGAATAGCTTACGATGACACATTAAAAACGCCGACGGTTGTTGTGAATATAATTTCCCACTAATACGCAAATTAACGTTTTATTCATAAACATGTACCTTACATTTGATGAATAGGCTACTAATAAGGTTACATTTGTCATATGTAGGCCTATTCATATGTGTTAATTTTAAAAAAAGAATATACTACTATAGGCCTACAGTAGTATATTTAAGGTCTGGCGCCTTTGAGAATGCAAAAATGCGATTATACTGTACAGTACAGCTAAATGATATTTGATAGTCCATATGCCTTTGAATTATTAGCGAAAAGGCCAGCATAGGTAAATAAACGTTGAAATCGTTAAATAAACGTAGAAATTGTGATATAAACGTTTATATGGTAAGAAGGCCTATCACCAATACACATAATGTTTGGCCCGGTAATATACGTGTAACTGATTAGCCGCGACCTGTTAACAAGATGTTATCATGATTAGATAACTTCGTTGTAAGGCGGGACCCAACACACTGTTTTCTTTATTGCAAGTTTACGTTTCCAGTTCGTCTCTAACTCGTGCTGAGAAAACATTATACAGGTTTAAGCTAGCCTATAACAATATGAAAACATACGTACGTTCCGGTCGTTCTACAAAGGACCTTTTCAATATGAACATAAAAGGCTCCTCTTACATAGAATAGGAATTCGTTGGCTTTTATTTTCTAAAGAGTTATTTTGACCCTAATGTTATGCAGTTAGGACGCTGGTCGGTTTCATGCTGAGAATGTTTACGATTTCTCAACCTTGTTATTTTAAAATTGTTAATATTTTCATATTTGAATTCTTGAATACCCTGTACGTTAAAGACTTCTTCTTTCGTGACAGTTATGTAATTTCATACCCATATTCAATGGTAACGCATTAAAAGTTAAAATTAGTACTTAAAAGTGAGAAAATGAAGTTGTATATGAAAGTAACTTACTTCAGTCAAACAAATGCTAAATGATATGTCATGTTAAAGGTAGAAAAATGGCCCAAAGCGTATTATTATACACGATGAATTGAAAAAAATGTCATTTCATGCAGCTGCTATATATGTAGAGAGAGATAGAAATAAACTGGTTTATTTCTTTAAAAATAAGCCAGAAGAGGTAATGAATCTTCTTACTAAGAACCAGAATGCATGTGTTTATTTTGTAGAAAAAAATGTGAAAATGATAGACTAAACTAACCGGTTATATGACAACATGAATCATAATATCTCGAGATTTTCAATAGCTCGTCTCGACATCAACAACCACGTGACTGGGCGTTGCAGCATTGATAATGCACATATTAGGGCAGAGATTCGACACCAGAATAAATGAGAGTTAAGTATGTGTCCGCATACAATTAAGTCCTATCCTTTTTAACGCCACTTGTATTCTGAATACAATTAAACTAAATTTAACAATAACAATGGCTTATTGAATTAGTCCCTATCACACGAATAGATTACTACCAAGACACTAAATTTATTTCGAATTTTGTCCATAATAATTTTCTACATATTGATATATGTTCCAAGCGTCACCACTCGCTGTCTGTATTATAGATTACCCTGTTCTATCGTATTCGACTTGTTTGTTATTTAGACGGGATGGGTATAACGTACACTGCCTGATGAACTGTGTTTGTCGAGTCTGTATGGGACACTCCGCTCTGCACATACCGGTGACAGGTGTTTGGAATACCTCCCATCAGGCACTTTGTCATCTCGTCACGAGGTGCACTTTGTCCGTGTTGATGAAAGTGTGTTTGAATATTGTATGGATATGTGCATGAACTATTTTTAACTGTCATATTGTTTAGTGTAACTCATGGAAAAGATAGACGGAAGACTAAAATATAGTCAATGGAATTTTTATAATTAATGACCTTCATCCATATGAATGGAATTTTAAAAAATTCTTTCAGTTTCATAGTATTCAGTTTATCTAGACTTGCTGAATAAGGATCTAGACTGTATTAAAGGTTTTTGTGTTCAGTCATGGGGCACTCGGGACTGCATGGTGAGATGCATGGATGTCTGAAATGTTTAAATGAATAAATGGTGTCATAGAGCGATGACATCCTCGATAATCCAGGGTATACGTTCGGATAGTGTAGATTTATCGAAACGTATGCCCTGGATTATCGAGGATGAGAGCGATGGATTTTACATGAAATATGTGTCCTCTGGGTGAACACCGCCTTACTAATTTGAGACACATCCGTTGATCATGAAAGTGTTATCATGTGTTGTTCTACCTAATGGGTTATGAGAAGGAAGGGATCACTTCATCACATTAATTAAGAGCGTAGAATCCGGAAACAGCCCAGTTTGTCTATGCAATGCTAACAAAGTCTTTATTTGTTGTAAGTAACGTTCGTATCATAGAGGTAAAACGCCCATAAACAGATGCCATGGACAGACACAAATAGCATTCTCAACTTAAATATCAGTCTGGCCGTTTAGGATCGACATCGTATAAGTAGTTGATCCTCCGAAGTAAAACTGATAGGCCCGACTACACAACGACAACTCCACAATAAGCGTTTTGTGTTCTGGTTTATCGCCTACTGATTTCAGAAGGGATACGATACTACAGTAACCATTGGTCAACGCCTTGTCTAGTAATGTCTACCGTCCAGACATTGGAACTTAACCCACGACATTTAAGACTATTGCCATTCTGGCTGCCTTGTTTCACTTAATGAACATACAAAAAGTAACATTTTATAATAAAGATAAGTTATGGTTTTCATATTTATGTATTGCTTTTGAAGTATAGTGTTCATATATTTTTGAACTGAAAATATATCGACTCTCAGGGAAATGTTCCAAATTAAACAATGACAATTTTATCATTTAGAGAACCAATACCACAGGTATACCTGTAAGAGTTATCCGGATTATTGTCTGTTACTGAAGAAATATAAAAGGTTAAAATTCCTTTTCATCTCATTTTGAACAGGTTTGTTAACGTTTCAATGTTATAGCAATTTAAATATTTTATCAAAGTTGTCAACTTTCGTATTTAGTAATCAATGATTATTTCAGAAAAAAATCGAACACAGACTAATTATTGTCTTTCCTGAAACATTAAGTGAGTCTTTGTGAAGAATTCTAATTAGAGCCAACATTTTCTAGAGACCGGTGTCTAAGACAGCAAAGCATCATTGTAAGCTATGAATGGAAAGGGTGTGTGCGTTTGAACTGGGGCGAATTTTCGGTGTTCAGAAGTATTCTATGTATTTCCTGAATGCACAATTATTTCCTTCCTCTCTTAATGCTCTTCCGTGGGATTTTCATTTAACGTATTGATAACGTTTTGACAGCAATTGCCTAACTGCAACGTTATGATAAAAACATAGGTCCGTAACACGAAACTTCAGTATAATATATATTCACACACGTGTATCAAATGATTAGCATGGCCGGAAGTGGAACGCGATTGTATATTTATAGTGCAGATTGCTTGAAGCATGTCCTGCTGTTTGAGTGACGTTTAGAAGTTCGTTACATGCATGTGGCAGCGCTTTTTGACAACATTGTCATAGGACAACAGGGTCAATACATATATAGTCTGGCATTTCTGTCTCTTCTTTATATCCATGTTCGTTATGGTGTAATTAATAAGTTTATTAATCTTTACAAATACATGTCATTTACACATTGAACTTACGTAGCATAGAGGCATACATGTAGCATATAATTTGGATGACAGTATTACATCACATATTCTCATACTTATTACAGGTTTCGATCCTACACTGTCAACAGTCAAACATAGTTATTACTTCAGTTTCACAGTAGTGTGTATAATTCATTCATTTAAAAGAAAACTTATGAATGTAGGAACATCAAAGAAGAGAGGAATATGGAGAAATTATCGGTTCAAGTGTCACGTGCTGGTATCACCAATGCCTTTGAGATACGAATTTCAAAAACTATACAGTTTCAATTTCCTGATATACATGATGACCATTTTTCTGCAATGGCAGGAACGCACGTGAAAAACGGATATCCTTACAAGGAATATAGTCAAGCATGTGACTGAAATTGATGGAATGAATTGATAAAATTATAGAATAAGCTATGAAAGTTTTAATCATTATGAGGAACTTATAATCACAAAAAATCCATAGAGAGATATAAATACGTCCGCGATCGGCCACTGACCCTTTGATACCATTTATATATTTTCGTCACAGCTGATTTGTTGAGGCGTAAAGGTGTTGTAATCGGTCAATTATATCAAGCCTCATTTATGTCTTACTTCGGCGTGATTGGGCCTTTCCACATTACAAATAAGATTAATTCCTCGAGTTGTACAGTAAGCGTGGCGTTAAGGTTTCGTACTGTTGTGGACATGTGAAATACTTGACATGAGAAATTATTTGTATTTTTATCTAACAGCAAATTGAATGAAATAATGGCAGTAAAAATGTCATGTGAGAGGAAAAAATAGGCGTCTTTTAGCTATATTTCCTTGAAAAGTTAATTCTACATTATGAGGATATATTCAAATTCATAAAATCGACAGAAGGAACTATTTTTTCAAACTTTGCATTTCAAAATTGATGATTAAGACTTTTCAATCGACAAACCAGAAGACATTAACCGCTAATGTGTAGTGAATGTAATAGAAAAACAGGTCACGTTAATTCGTTTACTGGTCACTCCTTTGGTCAGTCCAAATAGTCACCTCACCTGTATACGTTTCATCAAGGGTGGACACATGGGCACTGACCGCTTACCTGACGAAACGTGGCTTACATTTCAAGTGTATAGCATAAATCCGTCCAGGGAAACATTTCAATGACATGCATGATTGATGAAAGTCCCAGTTACCTGACGAAACCTGTGTCCGGCCATTTCTGGATATTGCTGTACAAATCAGCATATTATATCCAATAGTGGAAGTATAGGTTAGGGTCATGTTATGTTTGTAATGTTCTAAAACGTGATCATTACATGACATAAAATACCATTATAGATACTGACACCAGGTGAACAAGTGTCACAAATACACATACCTGTTTTCAGTGACGTGAAAACTGCTGCATATCTTATTCATTTTGATTCTCTCATTAAAAAGGTGAACTATCAAGGTGACCAGAACTTGTTTCCTTTGCAATTATTGTCATTGGCGTAAATTTTGTATTTGTCATAGTTGTTACAATTTACTTTAGTGTGAATCATTGATGGTTCTTCTATGATTGTTGTCAATGGTGCCACTGTTGTTATTGGCGTCACTATTGTTGTTGTCACCTATTGTTGTTATTGGTGTCACCAAGACTCACCATTGTCACTATTGCCAATGTCGTTAGTTATGTGAATGTCGGTATAACAGCCAGTGCGTTTTGCTTTTAACGTCCAGCTTCTCTATATATGTCAGTGGACTGCAGCTATGGATCGATTAGTATGATTGTATCCATGGTAATATTCACTCGATAAGGAAAAGAAGCAAGTGCAAGTCATAATATTGATACAATTCTAGCTATTGAATTGCAACATGGACCGTTTATTGCATTCCAACTTATCAACATAGAACTATATTATTAATATAGGAGATCAATACCTAGTAGTATTGATACCTTCTGTATAACATCTCCTATGACGTCATTGTTGACCTGCAAGTTGACATTATTTCTGACTGATGAGTGAGATGTAGGCAATGTCATGACGGATGACACAGCGTGAAGCAAGTCAACTGTAGATAAACTGGAATGTGGAGTTGTTGTGCTGGATTTATGGGAGTTTAATTCTCGGCTACCTCTCGTTAACTGTTACAGGTACATAGAGGTGAAATGACAACCGTTACCTAGGCTAAGAATGTGTTCTTTAAACTATAACGACAGCAATGGTTACTATATGTGACTATTATTTCGATAGTATGAGGGGGCGGGATATCGCACTGGTTAACGTGTTCGGCTTCGGATCAAGAGGACTGGGATTGGATCCCGCCAGGGACACGGAAACTTTGTCGGCAGTAGAGAAGTGTTTAACACGCAGTAAGGTTTGGCATGTTTGGGCGCACTGCTACACTGAATTTCAGAGTAGTACCACCCATGGTTCGTTAGTTCTATCCGATGCTCGCAGGTTTCAACGCAATGCATAACCACATCGCGTTGTGCAATTATACGAGCAGTCGTGATATACAAGTGAAATACTCTTGAAAGCGGCGTTAAACATCAACTCACCTCGATAGTATGAATGGAGCAAGTCTTGTTGAGTATGTAAAAATGAACGTGGACAAGTACATGTATGTCAATGTACATGTATTGCTGTCAGTGTAAGCATGACGATTGGGAGTTCACGTTAGGCATCACTATAGTATATAGTTACATACAGTTTCTCTGAACTGCTTACTGTAATAAATTATTCATATATAGTTTCTATATTACAAAATAGAGTCACGATGTAAGCATACATTAACTGCATACACCCAATGTGTGTATGCCTTACAGTAAATAACGATTTGTAAACTATATATATTATTATTTCTATATCATAAAGTATTATGTAAATTAAGTATGTGTTGTACTGACGTAAGCTGCAATTTCACTGTTAACGATTGCCCTTTGAGCAGTATAGCACGTTTTTTGCAAATTTCCAATTTATTATGATAGTTTATGTCTCTTATATTAACTTTAGAGGGTAAACAACTTATTACACACACCAACTAGTGGTAATAACGGTGTTGCGTATCAAGCAAGGCCGCCATTTTAATGTGAAAACATTTTATCATTTCGAATTACAAAAACGATTCCCGTGGCATTTACCATGTACACTCACTTGCAACTTGATTTTCCTGAGAGAGAGAAAAGGGTCTTTTACTATCGGTGACTTATTTTACAAATACATTTCTTCGACTTATTGAGCGAAAAAACGTGCTACTGCCACTTTAAAACTATGGCGAAGTTCGATATCTCTTATTGGCATGTCAGTGGATATATTGCAATAAAGTAGTATACTGTGTATACATACGTAGACGTGTGTGTCAGTGAATGACCGGTATTTAGGTCGCGATGGACATGCACGAGTAGGTATTTCATGTACATCTGTCACACTCAATTAGTTTGACTATCTTCCTAATATGTCACCATAGATAACCATATGTGACTGTTTACATATATATAGTGAAATGCACATACTGAATGGCGAAATTTTAAATAAAAAAGGTTTATCTGCATTAAGTCCAATGTTTGTCTGTTGAAAGTAAAGCTTAGACTTGATGTAAGCAACTTGTGGATGTGACATATGTTCAATTTAACGGTTGGTTATTTTCTGTGCGTGATATTATACGAGAACAATAAATGAAACTATTTCAACAAGGTAAATATTATTTTCAAAATATTTACTTTTTATTGGCCGAAAATATGTAAACCGTGTGACTAATTTGCAAGTGATGGTATACTGTAAGTCCGAAATTAAGCCTTTGACAGCTCCATGTTAGTTTGTAGCCATCAGTTTTTAAATCCATTCCGCCATCCAGACGCCAATAGGTTTTCATGCATTCTGGCCATGTTTGCAATACTGTTCTCTCTCCGTGTTCATGAATATGTAAAATGTCAAATTCAAATAGTATTAGAACATTTCCTAACTGTATCTACCTTGTTGTATTCCGATTCTATCATCCAACCTTTAATCGTAATGTCCATAGACGGACATTTACATATAAGTGATCAAAGACAACTTAATTTCAAAGTAAATAACGAAGAGAAAACTTATGTAAAAAAAAGTAACATTTTGCACACGCAATTCAAACTTGCAGCCCACTCAGCACCTCTCTTTTGCATTTTAGAACTTGGAATGATGAAAGTAAATTGAAATATATTGATACCAACTTTATTTTGCATTTACATGTATTTATGGTGATAGACCTATCGTGAATAAAAGTAAAACTATCCATATATTTCACTTCATTTCCCTCATCCTGTAAATGACAAGCCCACCTGTCTGTCACCAAACACCTGTAATCAACAGGTAAGGATGACAGGTGCTTAACGCCGTGCACGTTAATCACGGCTAGGCGACAACAGTGACATCCTAGCGAGGGTATAGAGTATACCACACACCTAAAGCACGGTATACATAACCGCCGGACATACAGGATTTACGTGGACACACGCCGTGTTATCGTCTACACTAATCCCGTGTTACTGGCTATGCTTGATTCGGGACCCGGCGCACTACCCGGCGTACGCCGCCGGAAGCGGCGCAACCGGCAAATCACTTGATTGGAACCCGGCGTACGCCTTAGGCGTACTCCGAATGCGCCGGTTGGAAATGACCGGCGAAGGCGGCGTGTAATGGCGGACAAATGTTACCCTTGCGACATTCAATAACCCTTTTGTTTATGAAGTTGCGTTGTACAATTAAATAGTTGACTGATTTATTTTTAAATGTCACTGCTTATTTAAAACATTGCATTACACGCTAATAAAATATTAATCAATGTTTTGAAATAATTTTAAAAAAATAGTTATATAATATAAATGATATGTTTTTTTAAGCTAGTTTGAGGGATGATGACGTCTTCCTGTCTGTACGCCGATACACTTGTTTCAACTGAGCCTAGTAGAGGAACGGCGTACGCCGGACATGTGACCGGTGTATACGCCGCCAAAACGAATCAAGCATAGCCATTGTTAAGTAGGGAGATAGTAACTATCATTATTAAAGATTTCACTAGACAGATAGTTGTTTTATAGCTGTAAGTATATGTTACCAGGGCTGAAATCGAGATAAAATCGCATGGTTCATTGCTTATTGTAATTATATATAATGAGAGTAAAATGTTAAAATACGGACGAATAGCATATCTTAATATAGGTACAAGAGGATTACAACCTACATTTCTATTAACCATTAATTTCAAACGGAAATTAAAATGACACGGGTTAAAAGTAGGGGGAAAATTGGCCTATAGAGACTGTCGACAATTCATTCATGTTATACGTTACCTTGACTTGATATGTTAGTGGTAGGAGAGCTTTGGAAATCTGACCCGTTAAAATGCATTTTACACTAGATACTACTGAAATTCAGAAAGTTGTGTGAACTACAATGTATGCTATCATAAATTTGTCATTTTGTATTGACAAAACAAATTCCAAATAAGACTTGAAATATTCATCTCGTATTTTTTACTTTGGTACATATGATACATGTTCACCGATTGCCGAACATTTTATCTACGCGTACCCTGTCATACGAAACATCTTTTCATGCTATATGATCGTCCTTTGAATAAGAGCACCGCTTCATTTCTGTGTTAAAGTAACTATACAGCTACATAAGTCCTGACCCCTCATACAGTATCATTTTGAGATTAGCTATCCTGTCCTCGTTAAACGATAAGTGCATATGAAAGAAGATAGGTAGACACGGATCCTTTGATATGCACTAATTGAAGCTGTGTGGAAGTTATCAGTGTCCTGCTGTTAGGACATCCATATACAGTGTTCAGTGACAAGGCGGGTCATATACTGGTCGCTCCACTGTGGGGCAGATAGAACTTGATAAGCAGTTTTAATGTATTGGTGTATGAAGTTTGCAGTTGTTCACGTAATATTCGTTTGAGTATGTGTTAATATACAACATCGTGTTGACGTTATTGAATCTCCTGGAAACGTATTTCGCAGTACTTAGGTGCCATCATGCTCCGAAGGATATGTCAACTTGTACACTTTAGTTAAGTTTAATATACCTATAACGTTTCACTGGCAAGGATAACTTTTAAGGATCATCGGTAGATGTGTTTGAAAATTGCCATAGGAAGCTGAAACGCTCAGAATTACATCTTAGTTACATTGGGACTAACCTTCGTGTGTGTTCTTGTGAAACTGGTCCTTTGATCCTAAGAATCAAGACAACAGAGATCGCAACTTTAAAGTATACTTATTATTTCTTCCTAGAATGCAAAGGTCAATAATTCAAATTTATATTTTGTGTCGACATACCTTGACACATGTGGATAATAAATTGTATTTTTGATGACTTGCCAGTGTGGCAATTATTTCATATGTCAGTCTTTATACTTGCTATTGATAATGTAAAACAATGTTAAAAATGTCGAGCTACAGAGCCAATGACTCTAATTTTGACAACTTCGCTAAAACACTCTCAATCATTCAAATATTATAATGAATAAAACTGAATGTAAGCGTTTAAAATCAGCGTGCCTAAGGACGATGCAAATGGATGCGTTAGAGGAAGATTTATCCCTCCTAATCTGGATAAACATCATTCCTGAGATAACCGGAGTTGGCCTAGGGCTAGCCGGGACAGATTTTGTTTGAAAAGCGCCCTCGTCAGTTCAAACATTGATAATCTTTCCTGGTTCTTACCAAGGCATCTTTATGCACTGGAGGAAGCATTTATCTAATGTTAATTCAACATTCAACTCATCCGTATACATTTAGGGAATACATGCATGGTAAGGACTTTTCAGTGCGTTTAGCGTCAAAAGAAAGACTTTAAACGTTAAAGCGTTAAACATCGCCCTTCATTGCAACATAGACATTTTCGTTTTTCGGCTATAAGTTACGAAAATGTTTTAAATAATGATAAAAATGAATTTTAGAATCTGTTTTTGACGAACTTGTGGTACATTTGTCCCCAGAGTCTCTTTAAACATCGGATAGCAAACCACATAAAACAATATGTATAAAATTGTTTTTCAATATTTATATAATCATAAGGGCGGTAGAGGACCTAATGAATATTGGGAAGAGGACAATGTATCATGACTGTATCAATTAACATATAATTTCTTTCTTAGTGAATCTTTCGACATTTTTATTTTGTATTTCTTCAAAGATTTCTGAAAACAGATTTACTTCATTGTTTAATAGTTCGTTGAAACAGTGACTCCAAATGTGCATCAAGACAAAGGGAGTTCCTCGTGTCCAACAGTGCGCTGTATATTGCGGTTTCACCTTTGTCCTCGAGACAATTGTTCAACGCTAAAACAAGGCTCTAGATACTTATGTGGATGTCGGCAACACGTTTCGGGTCCTGAACTCAGTTCAGGAGACAATGCAAACACTGTTAAACACTTAAATAACAAGTTAAACACAGTGTCATCACGGGGTGTAACAATTCAACTCGATAGATTATCTCGCCGGTTAGCAAGTGCGAACTAAAGGAAACAACGGACAATTAATACGGAGTTGCTTGCCTTATCTACTTAGCACAAAGACTCATTTATTTTTGCTGCTTTTATATCACGTTTAAACTATTATTTAAGTAAATGTTTGATATTTGTTTATACTTTACAACAGAGACGATTTATGTTCATACACGTAAAAAATCTCATCTTAGCAAACATGCATATCTGGTTATACTTAATATGTTCTAGTCTAACGCTTACACTCTGAAAACAAAGTATATTGAAAGTATATTTAAAAGGAGCCCCTGTCTTCTGAAAATCCCAATTCTCATAGTCTCATTTTCAATACTTATTAATAAAATTGTGGCATTTTACGAATACAGACTTATTTTAAAAGCATTACTTGTATACAACGTAATAAAGTATTACCCATCTATTTGATTTCTTCATTGCACAATACAACATAATTTACACTACAAAACCATTATGATGTGCTTTATGTATTCTGAATATTGTTCAACCCTTTCGCCATCCTGCAACCTTGTTTTGTTTGTTTTAGTTCTGTCCAGAGCACTGTGTGTCAGCAAAGGTAGCAGAATAAGGTTTTTTTTAGTTTTGTAGTAATGTTCAAGGCAATAAACAATTAATTGTGTTCAAAAGAACGTCACTATCGAATGGTTGAGTAATTAAATCTTCACATCTCCTCCAAACATGGCAGACCGACATGACGGGTTAGGAGCTAATAATACTGTTCTGGTCAATATTGCATTTTCCTTCAACTAATCTGGGCTTGTTGGTTTGCCTGGTCGTGATACTTCTGACAGGTTTTCAAATTAAGTTTTGACATCACAACAACGTTACAAAGGACCTGTCATTCTCATTTCTCAACCCGGACAGTAATAGCAACAGTGCTTGTGCGTGGAATTTACAGTAACTTATGATCATGATCTCTTAGCGCTAAGATAGTCGCAAGTCAATGTTAATGTATGGCACTTACGACTATCTTAGCGGTAAGAGAGCTTCGAAAATATGGGTCTTAAGGTTTGAAAAGGTGTTATAGATTTTAATAATAGAAATTAATCAATAGTTTGAGGTTCAATTGTAATTGTCTTGCTGTTAGAAGATAAATATGTTGACATAATTATTGCTAATTTGCAAAACTGTTTGCCCAATGCTTTAATATAATATTACTTCTGTGACATTTGGTGTATCTTACTAAGACATTGTGTTGTACCTGTTAAGAAATATGGCACAAACACTTTTAATTAATTTAGAAACTGGGCCCGGATTCACTAACTTCCTTAAGCTCAATGCAACCTTCCTTGGTCGCTCACGGACCACGTTTTTCAAGATACGTGTCCGATACTGAAAACATCATGGACAAATGGATGTCCGTTTGAGATCGTTAATCAACTCTAAAAACGGAACATTTTATCTTGTAATGTGTCAAGAATACCTTGGATAGTATACTCAATCGTATATCGTGTTGATGAAGCAATTGGTTGGGCTTTTTAAAGTTGTCTATCATTTTAAATGAGCAGATATGTTCCGTCGACGCGTCAGTTATATGATACGAAGCACATACTAATTGTGATCATAACCGGTCTCTGATTGTGAATGGAATTGCATGTTCTTTATCTGGAGCATTACCTGATATGCTTGCTTTATATGTATGTCAACTCTGCTAACAGAGATTACTAAAGGTTTTTCTTCCCTCGTAACTTCTGTCTTAATCCGAATGTTTTATGCGCGCGAAAGAGAATCCTTATTGGTTATCAACTTTTGGTCAGTCCCCGCAAAGGTCAGAGAGATTTGATTTTCTCTGCTTTAGTGACGGAAGTCATCTAAAGGACGATTTGATTGCAAATTGCGATCGCCAAGGGCTTTGATATTGAGCAATCAGTGAAATCTGTCGGATTTGAACACGTGGGAAGAAATAAATTGACTTATATCTTTGGGGAGAGAAAGGTTAAAAGAGCAATTGTATTACTTTAGTATATTACCTTGTTCGTGTTATATTCAATACTTCAGTATGTATTCATTCAAAGAACGAAGTTCTGAAATCTTAATGACTTTTGGTTAAAATTCTAGATTTCTTGCACTTTAGAATTAATTCTACTTATATGGCAGTACATTTTTAAAATGAAAACATTATTCGACTTTCAACTCCACTGAGCCTACCTAATACTGTATGTTATAGTTACAGACTGGCAATAATGAACACAACCGCGTATTGAGTTACCTGTATCAACCCTTCATGTTACCCCTTAGACGTATTTCACATATAAAACTCTCTGATACACTCATGAATTAATAAAGCATGCCTGCATGTATAATCTCCATATCCCTCTATGTACCCACCCTTCATCCTTTCCTATATTCAATACACCATAACGTGGTTTGTCCACCCAGTATGTACCAATATGTCCCATCCTGTGTACCATTTGTCTCCATGTATATCCTGAATGTCCCCAAGTATGTAAACGTTGACCGTTCTGTCCCCCAGTATGTAAACGTTGACCGTTCTGTCCCCCAGTATGTAAACGTTGACCGTTCTGTCCCCCAGTATGTAAGCGTTGACCGTTCTTTCCCCCAGTATGTAAGCGTTGACTGTTCTGTCCCCCAGTATGTAAACGTTGACCGTTCTGTCCCCCAGTATGTAAGCGTTGACCGTTCTGTCCCCCAGTATGTAAGCGTTGACCGTTCTGTCCCCAAGTATGTAAGCGTTGACCGTTCTGTCCCCCAGTATGTAAGCGTTGACCGTTCTGTCCCCCAGTATGTAAGCGTTGATCGTTCTGTCCCCCAGTATGTAAACGTTGACCGTTCTGTCCCCCAGTATGTAAACGTTGATCGTTCTGTCCCCCAGTATGTAAACGTTGACCCTTCTGTCCCCCAGTATGTAAACGTTGACCGTTCTGTCCCCCAGTATGTAAGCGTTGATCGTTCTGTCCCCCAGTATGTAAACGTTGACCGTTCTGTCCCCCAGTATGTAAACGTTGACCGTTCTGTCCCCCAGTATGTAAGCGTTGATCGTTCTGTCCCCCAGTATGTAAACCCAGTATGTAAACGTTGACCGTTCTGTCCCCCAGTATGTAAACGTTGACCGTTCTGTCCCCCAGTATGTAAGCGTTGACCGTTCTGTCCCCCAGTATGTAAGCTTGACCGTATGTATTATTTCACGCCCTCCCGACACTGCTCTCCATTGAGAGCCGACATACCTGAGCACATACTGACTGTCGCATCTTCTCGTGTTTACATGGACTCTACCTCCCTCCTTCTCTCAATCCCCCAGCTGTTTGTGTACCCTACTTACCAAATGTCGCCTAAAAAGTACTAATTGGTTCGTTTCCATCTCGAGGCGTGAATTTACTTAGCGAATACAATTCAAACGCTTATAATGTCATCGCCTGCCTTCCAGTTAGCGTGGAACGAAATTTACATGTGCAGTTGGATGCAGGAACGTGTCTCTGCAAAAAAAAGTTTCACCGACATTTACAATGGTCTTTAATTGGGAATTCTATGGGTCAAAGTATTTAAATGAAATTTTTGGGAATATCAATGGAAAGTTTTCTTCAGAGCTGAAAAGTTCACAATGGTTTAACATTGTAGAGAATTTAGAATGTTTTCGTTACAAATGTATATTTTATACAGCGACAATGTTAAAATTGAAAGTCCGTCCTTACTAAAGCACTCAATGGTATATGAACTTGTAAAACTGTATTCATGTACAATAAGAAATAGAAAAAAAATTCTATATAATTACAAATCACATTTCCGTCGACACAACTGCGAACGTGTCCTATATAGGTTGTATTCATTTGATAACGTTTACAATGTGTATTGAACAAACAAGTTGATATGACGTTCATTCGGCCATCAAACGCGCCGTGATATTTAGGGAAATTAGTTCATTAAGGGAGAATAGAAGAAAGGCTTTTGAGATGACAATTAGACCTTTGTACCTTCTTTCATGTCCGTGTATGGACAAGAACATAAGTTTCTACCGTGTACGCCATCATCATAAAAGTTGATGAAGTAGCCAGTATCTTCCATGTCATGTCGGGCACAGCTTGACATTTCTAATGACATTACAACCCAGGGTCAAAGGGACATGTCACCGTGACTCGAACTACTACATGTAGGTTTTGTGTCAGAGAGCTCTTCAATAGCTTTATCTCGTGATGTAAAACGAAGACCTTTGGTAATTTGAGTTTGTTTCAAAGAACCTTTTATCAAACATCTCCACATCATAAATGTGCATGTGTGATACAATATAGTTGTACACATTAGAGAACCATTCATTTAATATATGTACGATGTTTCTTAATGTTGAAAAATCACAGACATATATTTATGTTTTAACTATCATCAAATGGTATAAGTATGAAAGAGAAACGAGTTCTATGGCCTTATACAATTTCTTGACTGCAGGAGTATGACGTTTCGGTGTAGATGCTAAAACATTACATCACTTCTTGATAACGATGTGGACATCTTCACAGAAACGTCGCACTCCTGGAATACAGAAGTTGTAAATCCATAGGTCTCGTTTCTCCTTCATCTAAACCAATTTATGATGCCTCTATAGTAGTTTAAGTATGCAGTTAAACTTTGGTCTTAAAAAGTAATATTATTTTTCAACATTTTTCAGTAAATATAAGACAACTCCTTCGTGGACTCACGTGTGTAGATGTTAAACAGGAAATCTATGGGAAACTTTTCAACTCGGTTGTTTGATAAATACGGACCCAGTGTTTGTTTCTCAGACGTGCTTCTGATAGATCTACGTGTCACAGATAATATCTCTATCTCTTAATGTTGAACGAAGATATTTGATCTATGTTAATTTTGTATCTAAGACGTACATGTCCTTCTCTGATATACAGCTTGGTATCCTAGAAAACGATTCATCAAATCGTGGTATCTCTTAATGCTAAAACGAATTTATTTGTTTGAGGGACGTGTTTAATGTGTATATCGCTTAACGTCTCTATCTGTATCATATCGGAGTTATCGGACCGATACAGGAAGTTGGGTCTGAATGCATACTGAGGTCCACAGGGATCGCCCGTAACACGCTTGTATCTGATACCACTGGCAATGGTCGGCTGTCCTGACAGTTGCATTAACCCGATTTATTGCCTTCTCAAGTGGGATGTCTACAAGAGGTGTCTTACTACAACTTTGAACCGGACTTATGGTCGAAATACGGTTCTTGACCATCATCATAAATTCCTATTTCGGAAGAGGTTATGGTTTTCAGGTTTTTAATGTTTTTTCAATTTCTTTCAAACATACAAATTATATGAACGATGTCATTTTCGAAACACGTTCCGCTGGTCACCATGTATACGAGTATTTTTTTTTTTATCTATTCGCGGTTTTGACTTTTCACCTTTGGATTCGTTTCAGGAGTAGAGCTACAAATGATAAATATGTCTTTCTGAATCTACATCTTTGGAAGACCCATGAGATCAGCCACCTTCTGCATGGTGAATCTTGGTTTGGCGTATCCAATGTGTGTATTAATCTGGAACGGTTCTTTCTTATGAATTACCAAGATCATTTGCAATCCAATAATTGTCTAAACGTAATTACTTATGAAGTGTAAATGTATTGAAGACTACACTGTATGTTCAACCATGCATATATATAGGAAAGATTGTCTCGCCTTCGACAACCTTTCTTCAGACACGTCTATTCCGACATATCACAAGTGTCCATAGCTTTCCCACTATACACTCAGCTAAAAACAGCCCGTACAAATATTTGCCCATTTAGTCCTAGTATTTATCCAGTGGTTCTCGAGTTAATGCGACACAAGGCGCCTTAAGAAAGACACTTCGTTAGAGGAAATACCACTGTAGGTTGGTAGCACTTCGGATATACGCTGGGAGCAGTGTAATGCAGCATGTATACTTGGGTCTTAAGTGTTCTTGAAATGCAGTATCATCTCCCATAGACACTTGAGTTTAAAGTCTTGTCGGCATTAGATGATATATCATGTAGTTTTAGATTTAATTAAGCTCTACTGTTACGTATACGTGTTGCATATCGAGTACATACAAGGGTTATGTCTATGGAGAGCATTGATATCCATTTGCTTATGATTCGTGTATGCAATTTGTGCGAATCGATTTGAACCAGCACAAGAAAGCCCAGTGCAGAGTTTCTGTATGTTCACGTACTATATTTATGATATGTGTAAATGAATGAAAATGGTACAAGTTGTAACAACAAATCGCACCCTGAGAACGGACCTTCATTGACTTATTGTTTATACACATATGAACTTACTCCTCCACGAAGCATGTTCGAGTGTACTAAGAGGCACAGCGATAAACATCCAACAGTTCCATTCTTCAAGTAATCTTCCAGATGTTCGATTTATTTGAATATACGATAAATCTACCAACGTGTGCTCTCATATACCAATACGATTAGAACCAAATGATTATTTCCAAGCATATACAAGGCTAATGTTAATTACATATTCTTTACAAATGCTTTGTTTTCAGTAAAGATCATATTACACGACAAGATGATTGATTGAAAACATATTTTATTCATTTAAGAAATGAATTGGGCACAAGTTGTGAAACTTATAGAAGCCCTCTCCAGGTAATCAACAACTATTTTACAAGGCTAGAATACATAACAAGAAAGTAAGATGCTTACCAATGTATACCAAAATACACCAAATAAACAGTAGAGATATTAACAAACATCAAATTAACCCGCCATCAAAATATGTTGTTCTAGAGACGAAGTTCGAGGGCATTACATTATAAATGGCAAAAAGGAACATTTTAATCAAAGGTTCAAGGAAACATTTGTGTCATCAATCATAACTGCACAAAAAGACATATTTCTCGAATCATACTTTTAAGAAAAATAACCCGGCCTCCCTGTCCCTTTAATGTTTAATATAATTAATCCAAAAGCTGAACATGCAATAATTTCATCAAGAACTAAATTTCACCAGGCCGTCAAACCTTCCTCGGCAGTCAGATATACTCGTAGTGTTTCATCTTTCGCATAGCTCAACTACTTTGTAAAATACTTCCCAAGATGAAGATAAGCTCAATATAAACACGTATGACAAGTGTATTGTTGTAAATATTATCTCAGATAAGACTGATGTTGACATGGTCTAATAACTATAGTGTGCTACAGCCTCTCTAAATACAGCACACGTAGGAGATGAAGTCCGTGATCTTGAGAACAAAACGGAATGATGCCAGAGACTTCTCTGTGGGATCAGCTTACCCCCAGCTTGTATGTGTATGAGTAAAATGATATTGTGAGATACTTTGTTAACTATACAGTTGTTGGTGGCGTGAGTTTATAAACTTGCTATGATGATAATGCATTTACTGTGTATTGCGACTAATATTCAGCGAAACCTCTGTTCAATGGTGTTATTAACCAGAATCGATGGATGTCAGTATTGCATGGTACAGCGAATGCTGCCTCTAAGTCTTGGCGCAAGTTAACGTAGCTTGGTCGCACATACAAGCAATACAGTCTTTCTAAAGCTATTTCTAAGCGACACACGCTCCTGTGGTATATGATGCGTTGACAAATCGTCTTAAAACACGAGTAATATTTCGTGAATTATAAAGATTTTCTTTCAATGGTCATCTTTTTACAATGGGACAGGTGCGTTTTTAATAAAAATTGTAGACATTATTTGTGAAGATTTTGAAGAGATTCACGCATATCTTTCATCTGTAAATCATCTGTTCCATGACAATGATTGAAAAACAAACTGACGTCGATTGACTATAATATATTGTTGTTGAAGTACATGTATGTGATACGATGTATCAATATGTTCGCAACAAAATTTAAATCAAATTTATGTCTGACTCCAAATCGTCCTCGAATAACTAACGTTTGTGCATTGATGATTACCAAGAAAGTTTTATCCATGAATATCTCTTCTAAACTACGCGTATTTTAAGTTGCATGTAGTCATCTATACTAAGCTGGTTCTGTTACAATGTTGCGAATTCGTAGGTCGTATAGCTATAAAAAATAACCTTTCTCAGCCCAAATATGTACATAGTGCTACGCATGACCGAACCTGTCAGGAAATCTTGTCAAATGTGAAATGTTCTGCATCACTGCACACCAGGAATACCTGGTAAAGGTAAACTCATGTTTGTGGTATCCGATTGAACAATCTGACACATCTTGGTTGGCATTTGGGGTGACGAGGGTGAGAAAAAGTTGCCTGTTGGTGTGGTCATGGACAATAACATGGCAAATGATCATAAAGGGGGCGTGGTTGAATGCTGATTCATCTATTGATATGTTTGACGCGCACTCATGTAGCGGGTGGAATAGGGGTACAGTCAATTATTAGGGGATTTTCATTGAATGGAAATACTTGACTGGTGATCGGTAATTTGAATTTTATAAAGAGGATTACCGAGTTTTCCCACAGTTATTCTGTACTCAAAGTAGGGTCAGTGTTATAAATGTATATATGTTTCACGCATTGTAGCATATGTACATTGAAAAAACTATTCTACTTTCGTAAACTGAAAAATTGTATTACTTGTCATGGTTTCACTGTTCACACGTTATTAAAAGAAATTCAAAAAATAGGTAAGTCGTGTACAATTTATCAGTCCTATTCCCCTATATATTATAACAATGTAAATTAATTAACAATTCAATACGCCTGTTTTACAGTGTATATAGTTATTTACACCTACATGAGCTACACACGGCCCACTCACTTCGGTTGCAAATGTGTTTTGTCCCGTTATACAGAACTCTGACAGCCGGGGAAGATTAACTCGGTCGTCCGTGTGAGCGACCTTATGACATTAGGGGAGGTGACGGTTAATTCCTCATAATCTCGCTACCTCTACCTGAAAAATACTAGACGTTGGTCAAACTGTACGCGGTCTAGTAGTTGGAGTATGTTAGAATCTCCAAAATTCAGAACAAGTGTTCCAGTGAACACGCATTGTTCATTTTGTACACAAATATAATTATGTCAAATGAGGTACCGTACATGTTCAGTAAAAGCTTATTTCTTTCTTCGCTCACTGTATAATCAAATATCCCTGTTAAAATTAAGGAGTTTGATGTTCCAATGTCCAAGAACTATATATAGGTGAATCACGTAGGCCTATTTCATGTAGAGTAATTAGGACACATTGTATGTAAGAAGAAGAGTTGGAGAAATTGTTCTTAATCCTTTTATTGATGTAAAATAGAAGTTTATACCGAACCAAACCCAAAGGATATCTGCAGCATATATCCGAATAAGATGATCACGCTTTGTAAACTGTCCCCTTGTATTGGAAGACGTATAAACATCCCATTTAAGACCGCTATAACCATTCATGAACGCGTCCTATTCGTTTTGATATCAGGACGCTTTTGACCAAAGAGTCCTGATAATATGTCAGATATACAATGTACCGACGGTTTTTCGGAAAATTACAAGATAAGATTATTCCAGTAAAAATAGCACACACAACTTACGATATTGTTCTCACAACAATCCAATATTGAGTTCTTAATCCGGTAAAGTTTATGAAATATCTGTCACCAATGTCCTCCTCTAACCCATGTCTCTCTCTAAACAGGAAGGATGTGGAGCAGATGTTCGGCAAGTACACGAGTACATCCCTGACACGGCGCCTCAAGAAGGACGCAGCCCTGACCATGCTGGAGAAGGAGTTCTCTCTCAGCGAGGAGGAAGCAGACATCATCTTCGGGATTTTCGACAAGGACCAGAACGGTGAACTCAGTCTCTGGGAGTTCAACCAGTTCTACAATACCATCGGGGGAGAGTAAGTTCAATTGTGGAATAGTTACATGAAATCTTACGTTAAGGTAACCTTAGTGCAATGGTAGAAGATGGCGCTATACAGGGCCCATACACGGGCTTATGAAATGACAAGGCGATCCAATGGTATACCATACGTTCAAAAACGTTTGAATTTTCTCTTTCCACTCCAAAGATAAAATGTCAACTAAGTTGGAAGTTTGTGTATAGGTTCTTTGGCCAACAGACATTATAAATTGTACATTACGTGACCGCCCATGCAACCATATAAGGCCTTGTTTAAAAACGATTTCTGACATCTAAGTACTTGACCTTTCAATCATACAAGTCTGATGAAGTAGATTGCTCTTTATTCTATTTTTCAAATTTGTAGGGAAGCGTTGAATCGCGTTACTATTTTTAAGGGCAATGTGAAAGGAAGGAAGTTGTTAAGAGACTTAAAATCATGTTGAGGTAATGTGAACTAACCCTAAACCAAAATTAACAGACAGTAGAGAATTAGGGTTCATTATCTCTTCACTTCTAACGTCTCCGACATTTATGCAACCCTCTCTAAATGTTAAAACATTATACATGGTCAATATGGTGCTGTGGCAGAGATATCATACGTGGAGAAAAGGAATATTCTGTTTCCGTTATATTTTGTGTTAAAGTCAGATCATAATTATCGCATGTTAAAACAAAACATTAATTAGTGAATACTACATTGATTTGTTTAACACACTTGTGTGATTAAAGGGACACTGCGTCGAGGATAAAAATGAGTCTAATCTTTATCTCACTAAGCTGATTAGAGTGTCTGCTAACGAGTTATGCTTCACTTCACTGTCTACCATGCAGTAGTTTGTGTTACCAATTACGTCAATTCGGTGTCTGTGACTCGTTAGCAGATATGTTAATCAGCATAGGTAGATACACATGATCTGATTTTTAATCTCGACGCGGTGTCCCTTTAATGTAAAAAGGAACTGACTTCACCTCCACAAAACTACTCCTTCTTAATATCTCTTTAAAACAATTGTTTGGTAGCAAGGACATTTTAGGGGATATACCTGTTTATGTTGTCATGCTATAGCTATCAATGCTTATCAAATTAACTCAAAGCAATATATTTCAATCGGACTGTGGACATACATGAATTACAAGCATAGATGCTCAAATGTGGATAGCGCCTTGAATTTAGTTTCCAACAACACACAAACCAGACGGCATCTCACATAAACTCCATATAAAGCCACAGAGTGTTTACTGCAAAATTACCACAACCTGTTCTACAAGCAATTATGTAGGCGTTTCTCAGTTTCTGCGTTAGGTTTATTTTTATTTAGCTGAATGTCCATTTAAGGTGATTATGCATTCTTCGCGAGCATCTGAAATAAATCTGTGATAATTAAGCTCATGATGTGGGATATATTCCGGGCGTATAAAACGTCAAGGCTAATAAAAGTCCTTTGTAGTTTGGACGTGTTTTTCAGCAGTTATTTCATGAATATGGCTTTAATAGCCGTTTAATGTTCTCTTGATTCATAAGGGTGTACCACATTTGCATTTGTTTAGTTTGAAAACTTATTCTTTAAACTACTGAAAAAGTTTTACCTTTTAATAAATTTTAAATCTGTTGATCGGTAAATATCAAGATAGTAAACATTCTCAATTGTGTCGGCAAATGTAAGTGGTATTTACAAGATGACGTGCACTTTACATTACGGCACATGGTTCCCTTTCAACGTCGAAGCACCAGATGTGAACGTTCAAGCCATGTTATGAAGTTAACCATTGCCATTTTTACCAGTCATATTTGATCCGTTGTTAAATGGACTTTCAAAAGTTGTTTTAGTCTCAATGAAATTCTTGGCATATTTCAATTTTCATGAAATGTAAGTTAATTCAATGCAAATTAATTCACAATTTCATTCCCTTGTTATATGCACACCTGCTTTCAGATCGTAAAGTTTGCGAAATATCTCGCTTTAAACACAATGAGCTTCTCCATAACACGTTGTGTTAGGTTATACTTCAACACATCGTTTAGTGTTGTTAAAGAGAGAGTTCTATCGGGTATATTTGTAGAATTTAAATTCGAGAGCACATGTTATCAAGACATGCCTATTGCGCAATCCAGATGAGGTGAGGTGAGTTGGGGTTTAACGCCGCTTTCAAGAGTATTTCACTTATATCGCGGCTGCTAGTATTATGGCAGGGAGAAAGCTATGCATTGCGGTGATTGCGCAATCCATGTAAAACAAATTACTGAGGGTAATGTTCTTATGACTTTTATATTAGAAAGTTTGACACAGGCGAACGGAACACACATTCTTCCAAAAATAAAAATAATGAGAAGGGAAGTGTAACTTGTTAAAACTATAATTACTAACAATAATCTGCGCCATTACCACAATCCTCTACTCTCTGCTCTAATCCAACTACTCTCTATTGGTTTCAGCGCCCACAAGTACCTGGAGCTGTTCAAGGACATCCACGTAGTCCAGGAGGACGAGACCATATTGGCCGACATGGAGAAGCTGTGGGACGTGGTGAAGACGATGAAGGACGGAGAGGGAAACAACCTGACTGACGAGGAGGTCCAATTCTTCATCATGTCCACAGCCGGCAAGGAGAAACAGATCAACCTGCCCAAGTTCATCAACCTTATGTGCAGGATCAAGTTCCACAAGGGTGCCAAGAAATAGAGTTCTTGTTTTTTTGCTGGACAGATACGCTGACGACCACAAGTTGTAGTAGTTCCAAAGGACTGTTTAGCTTATTCATGTTGCTGGACAGATACGCCGCCCACACAACCACAATTCAACTGATTTGAATAAAGAAAGAGCATTAAGCTCCTTGGTATTGTAAAATAGTCGAGGGAAGCCCTGATGATCACAAATGGTGATTCCACAAATGAGTAGGTGGTTAGCTATTGGTATAGCAAGACTGGTGGACTAGAGAAGATGCTTTGATCACAATTAAACTAATTCGTAACATATACCATGGATGAGAAGTATAGTTATTCAGTTCCAAGAAGTGTTGTCTTCACGATGATATTGTATTCGGACAGATGAATGACCCTTTATGAATGATTTATTGGTAACATTGATCTCAATGTATCCATGAAAACTTCATAGGGAACATTTTCTGAAAGTTGTTCACGAAAAATCTTAGAATAGCATCAGTTTTGTTGAATGTGGCTCGTATCAAGACACCATGTAAAACAGTTACAATTGTAGCGGCTGTATATAGGATTACATACTTACTATATGTATGGTGTGCTACTAGTCCTTTTGATCATGGTGGCTTTAAGGGCAGTGTACTGTCAAATACTGTAATGTAATTAGCTGCCGCTAAAAACATTCAATGGGTACGGTAGAACATACAAAGAGTATGATAGAACATACAAAGGGGAGGGTAGAACATACAAGGGTACAGCAGAACATACAAAGGGTAGGGTACAACAATCAAAGGGGAGAGTAGAACATTCAAAGAGTATGATAGAACATACAAAGGGGAGGGTAGAACATACAAAGGGGAGGGTAGAACATACAAAGGGGAGGGTAGAACATTCAAAGGGTACAGCAGAACATACAAAGGGTAGGGTACAACAATCAAAGGGGAGAGTAGAACATTCAAAGAGTATGATAGAACATGCAAAGGGGAGGGTAGAACATACAAAGGGGAGGGTACAACAAACAAAGGGGAGGGTAGAAACATACAAAGAGTATGATAGAACCTACAAAGGGTACAGCAGAACATACAAAGGGTACAGCAGAATATACAAAGGGTAGGGTAGAACATACAAAGGGTACAGAAGAACATACAAAGGATAGGGTACAACATACAAAGGATAGGGTACAACATACAAAGGGGAGAGTAGAACATACAAAGGGTACAGCAGGACATACAAAGGGTAGGGTAAAACATTCAAAGAGGAGGGTAAAACATTCAAAGGGGAGGGTACAACATACAAAGGGGAGAGTAGAACATACAAAGGGTACAGCAGGACATACAAAGGGTAGGGTAAAACATTCAAAGAGGAGGGTAAAACATTCAAAGAGGAGGGTAAAACATTCAAAGGGGAGGGTAAAACATTCAAAGGGGAGGGTAAAACATTCAAAGGGGAGGGTAGAACATTCAAAGAGGAGGGTAAAACATCCAAAGGGGAGGGTAAAACATTCAAAGGGGAGGGTAAAACATTCAAAGGGGAGGGTAAAACATTCAAAGGGGAGGGTACAACATACAAAGGGGAGGGTAAAACATTCAAAGAGGAGGGTAAAACATTCAAAGAGGAGAGTAAAACATCCAAAGGGGAGGGTAAAACATTCAAAGGGGAGGGTAAAACATTCAAAGGGGAGGGTAAAACATTCAAAGGGGATGGTAAAACATCCAAAGGGGATGGTAAAACATACAAAGAGGAGGGTAAAACATTCAAAGGGGAGGGTAAAACATTCAAAGAGGAGGGTAAAACATAAAAGGAAGGGGGTGGTAATTATGTCACTTATGGTACTACTGTAAATTTGTTGAAATCCAGTGGTTGTGGTTTAGACTTATTCTCAGAATTTCATTGTCACACTTCATCGATTGCATAATGTTTTCTCACTTTGCATCGCATACAAATGATGTAAAGGAAAGAAATATACTTAGTTTCAAGTATTTGTAATCCAATAAATTTGTCATTTTACAGTTATCATTGAGGTGCCTGAAAATATGATTTGAAATATGTGCTCATACGCTTAATCCAAAATCGTCAAAATTGCGTGTTTACCAGATTTTGTATTAATATTTCAAAAGTGTGCTTGTATGTTAAATCACCACTCAATGTTTTCTGTATCACTTGCCACTTCAATCGCAATAATATCATCTGACATTTTGACATTATCTAAAGAACAGAATGCATCATTTCTTCATTCAAACCACTGAATGAATATTTATCATGTTACATATTTATTAATTAATATTTATTGGTTGCCTGAAGTGTTTATTATTGTAAAACTTTGCTTCAATGTGACAAATTCAACTAAATTAGTTGGATCAATTAATTCCCTTTTTCTATATCAACTCAACATATATTTTGATAAATTTTCCTTTCTGTGGAATAAGTGCAGTATGATATGAATCATGTTCATCTTTTAAAAATCTAAGAATCTAATGAATGTGTTGCAATATTTCACCTCAAAGCATTTTATATGTGTTTTATAAGGCTTTAAGTTTTACATTTGAAGATTGTTAGAACTCAGGTGATAGTTCTGAAGCTTTTAAGTAGTTGGGGAAATTCTGATATGTTTAACATCAGATGAACAAAAGTGTGTGAAATAGTTTCAGTTTATTGGTAGCCAGCGTGACTAAGTCTTAAAAGTTACTCACCCATAAACAAGCTTCACAAGACTGTAATACTAATACCCTTGACAAAGTTATTGCCTACATTTATAGTAAAGTTTATGTTTGATGTTCAATTTTGAATGCTTTGAAAGCAATGAAGTAGGTTATAAAAAAAATACTGTCATGAAAAAATACTGTATCAGAATTGTTTCAATTTCTATTCCTGTTCTTTAACATTTCACGTAGAAGACAAAACATTAAGACTATTCGACACACTGGTGTTCAGACTGACAGACGGACCAAAGTTACACCAAAACATGCCTCGCATTCCGACTGTACAATTTGTTGTTTTGTTGTATATAATGTACATCACGGGACTGTTTCATTATTTTAACGGTCTTAATGTAATAAAATTTATAAAAAGCACTTTAAAGTTTTCAGTTTTCCTTTTAGCTAGTGATGTGTTAAAATTGTAACTACTATCATCCATGACCTCCACATATTTATATCCTTTAAACCAGGCATTACTTGTCTGAATATAATACTTTACAATGACCATCAGAGACGTTTTCTCATCATGGAATTTTGAAACAAACATGATGCATACACTGGTACTTAGAGTATCTAGTGAAATAAAGAAAATAGTCCCATCTACTGTTTGTTTGAAATATTCAAGGACTAATGTCTGTACAAAATATTCCAAATCGTACAAGTAGGTCGCCCTGCTTGCGGGATTTGAACCCAGTCCCTCAGAGTCTGAGTAGAGCCTAGATACCCATAATATTACCCAGAATGGTTATTATCATGTGACTACATATAAAATAGTCTAATTTTTTATTCTTTCATTAAAAGATTGAAATGTATTTGAAGATTCAATATTAAAGTCAATTGTTAATCATAAGAAAATGTGATTGAAATAGCTGTAGGTCTCCATGCTTTGGCTTTCTAGCTTCATACTTTAGCTAATCTGTTGATTTAGTTTATACAAAATCTTGCAAACTGGATGTCAGGGATCAACTGAAAGGGTATCCCATAGGGTAGAGCAGGAAAGGATAGGGTAGGGTATTAAGAGGATGGGGAACATGGGTAGAAATGGATTACCCATCCCAGTGGCGGATCCAAGGGGGGGGTTCAGGGGGTCCGGACCCCCCCCTTTTCAAATCCATGTATAAGTTGGGATATACATTTACACCCCCCCCCCCCCCCCCCCCCCCCCCCCCCCCCCCCCCCCCCCCACTGAGTGGAGAAAAATTGTTTTGGGACCCCCCCCTTTCAAAAATCCTGGATCCGCCCCTGCATCCCAGCCCTCATATACAAACCAATATAGAAGATATATGGAACGATTGATTAACTTTTGAGAAATATCTCCCTTCTAATGAACACCAAGCAATCCAAGGGAGATAATTCACTGTTCTTGCAATGCTCAATATCAGTCATTCTCCTCAAAGGTTACTCAATATGTATCTTCTCATCTACCGGGTAATCTGTTTAATACGAGCATACCTTGTGAGTGAATTATTACTTAATTCAACCTTAAACGTCTAAAATAAGGGAAGGTAAACGCATTAGCCTTCAGGTTTCTTAGTCGTGAAAGGGTTAACGTTGCTTGAGTAATATTGCAGCCAACTAGTGGTAAGGTATTCTTGTGCCAGCATTGGAAAATACTTATTGGTTGCAATGAATATAAGGATAGCAATCTGCGATATTATTTCAACTGATCATTCAGTCTGTTCTCGTAATTGTATATTTCTTAAAGGGAGTAGGAAAAGTAACATATTTTGTACATTCAAAGTGTTATTTGAGGTGTAAGCTGACATATAAAGCCAAAAAAATTTACCTAACTAGTCTGAATATTGATTTTGTGGCTTCTTAACTTTATGACCCATAAAAACGGTCATGAGAATTGACCTTTGACCTAGTGACGTCACGTCAGGAACGCATTTCGTCTTTCCCGCTAGATTGCGTCACTGAAAGTGTTGACAGTTTCAGTGCGAAATGCCGCGTCGATGTGTGGTCGGTGGTTGTAGCAACACTTCACATGGCAATATTATGCTACATGTTTGGCCAAGGGATGTTGCTATTGCAGCTAATTGGACTAAATTCGTGCAAAGAACGCGAGTCGACTGGAAATCGGGGCCCAGCAAGTACAGCTACATTTGCTCAGCACACTTCCCATCAGATGCCTATATTCAACCGAATTATGTTGCCGCAACATTAGGATATAGACCCAAACTGAAGACTGATGCATATCCAACGGTATTGCCACCTAAATGTGATCAGGACAGTACTTCCATCGGTACTAGGTCTACAGACACCAGTCGAGCGGGCGTCGAGGTTAAAGTGACCCAGCGCTCTGCTTTTCGAAAGAGGGAATTTTCACGGGTGAGTTAAATTGTGAATTTTAATTAAATAGTATCTATATACACGCTTTGCACCATGTATCCAGTCTGTAGATGTTACGTTAGTCTTTTTCAGACGCATTGATTTAAGAATCACAAACAAAACAACGCGCTTTTGATTTTTCATTCCGTTCGTTTTTCGATCAGCTCTCGAGTTACCTGTTTTCGTGGGTCACCTATTTTCGTGGTATTTACATAATACGTTATTTCCCCCTAATTGCTCACTGTAACAATTGTTCTGCCTGTATCCAAGCAACAAGTCATCATTATTTTATCAATCAGCTCAACTTCATGCTTCAGTAATGAACATTTATTGTAATTTCAAGCTAATCCCATAAATGCACTTTTGGGACAACCTTCATTGATGATTTTAAAAAAATAAATTAACAACTTCAGTTTCTCAACGGTGATTTTCAGTAAGATGAAATAACACTTATTCTCAATCAACAGGGAAATCCCTATCTATTTTTATATTTTTGGTTGATAAAAAATCTCAAATCTGTGTATCATTATATGTATCATTAAGTATCATTATACCATTATGTCAACAAAATCAAATAATGTGGTCACTTATTATAAGTTCTACAATTTTATAAAATAAATGCAAGTTTCACTAATTCTCTGTTTATTTATTTTGCTACAGATGCTACAGACAACAGGAAACAATTCTGATGAAGATACTGTCAAACATATCAAAGTTAGGATTGATTGTCTTGAAAACATAACCAGTTCAAATGAAAATCCAACTACAACCACCCAAACAGATGAAGGCCAGGAGAGCACCTTTCTGTCTGATAAAAAGGTTCAAGTAAACCTGAAGCCAAAAAGAAGGAGTAAAGGTTTGTGAAATTCAACATATTATAATTCATCATCATGATTTTAATTCAAATTGTCAAAATAGAAAATGTTAATAAATATTCTAAACTTTATAATCAAATTTAAAAATCTAGTTCTGTGAACAACAATTCTCAATGTACTACAGTAGACATACACAGTGTCAGTTTCATCTCAATTTTAATGTCAAACATTATGTATTTCATGAAAAATATTAATTTTAATTGCCAGCCCATTTTATTTCTAAACATTCATGATTATTGAAAATGTAAATTTGTAATACAGGTGTGTCCACTCTCAGTGTCCGTACTGTTGATGCAGAGGTTCAGTGTGATCTGATAGCAGCTCCACCACTACAACTTTTTTTGACAGAGGATCATCAGCAGGAAGAGCTTCCAGATGATGAGATCGTTGAGGAACATGATGCCGATGATGAAAACGTGTCTACATTTGATCCGCGTGACTGTATAGATGAGCTGTCATCTAATGCTTCAGTTTGCACGTAAGTTGACATGCCTACATGCATTAAGTGTCTGCTTTCACTCAAAATCAACTGATTGAAATTGCATTATTGTCACTTAATGCCAAATATATGACAATTACTCTTTTTTTGTACTGAAAATGTAAAGCCTCATCCCTCACACAAGGGTTTCATTAATTTATAAGATAACAGGGGGATAAATTTTTACAGGCAGGGAAAGCAGACTGAAGCAATGTGTTAAGATTGAAATATAATAAATTTGGCTTTTCATAGCCTGGTAATCACATTACTACAAGAGCAAAACCCATAGTAACAATTGACTAAAAGTGATTTCAACAACAATTTTGTTTATTTATTTAGTGGGTTCTATTTTGATTCTACAGAGATTTTGATCAATTTGAAAGAAGTCGTCCAGCCCACCACCAGGATGTGTATCTTGTATATGAAGACAGTTTGCTGGAGCTCTTCTCAGTGTGTCCAGACTGTAGGAGTGAATGTGCTGCAGGAGTGGATCTGGTTATAGGCAGCCTTGTGAGAGTCAAACAGCATTGTTTGTCTTGTAACTTCAAGAGGTCCTGGGACAGTCAGCCATTCATAAACAACACCCCTGCTGGAAATGTGATGCTTTCTTCGGCTATGTTATTTTCAGGTAGGTTTGTAGAACTTTTGATAAGATAACAAATTTAATTAAGCTACGTAACTTTTTTTCAAAATTCCAATGTCTGAGTAGGTGTAGTTATTTCCATTATAGTCACAGTGTGTAATTAGAGTATGGGGAAGTCAGGGTTTTTCCTTTCTGACCATAACCATTTTATTAACCAATACAATGTTGATATTCATAAATTAAATTTTCTACACGCATTACATTTATTAGACATAGTAAACTTTAATTATTTTGTCCTATTTTTCTCACAGGTGCATGCATAGCAAAGACTCTAAGAATTTTCAGCCACCTCGGAGCTGTGACAATAAGTTACAAGACCTTCACCAATCACCAGCGTTACTTCCTTATTCCTGCCATTGAATCACTTTGGAAATCAAGCCAGTCATCCCTTATAGAGGAGTTGAAAGCAAGTGATGTACCTCTGGCTGTTGCAGCTGACGGCAGAGCTGACAGTCCTGGACACAGTGCTAAATTTGGATCATACAGTCTGCTAGAAACTCAGCACAACAGGATTCTCCACATGGAATTGGTAACGGTAAGTTTTAACAAGTATTCACCAGAGTCACATTCTTTTCAAAGATCTAGTCATTCAGACTAGTACATTTCTGAAAGTTCTACACCCATGCTAGCCAATTACATCATGATTATGTCGTCTGTAATTTCAACTTGTCCTTTGATTAGTGTTCTTTACATTTTAGTAATCAAGGAAATTTACTTGGATCAATGGGTTATTGCATTTTGTAATATTGATTCATAAATGATCATTACCTTAAAAAAAAAACACTCAAATTACTCCTGGTACATGTATTACCATGTGATTTGTAAATGATGGTTTGTTTGACTAATAGGTCACAGAGGTCAACAACAGCAATCAAATGGAGAAAGAAGGGCTGCTTAGATCCCTCCGGTTTCTTTACTCACAAGGTGTAACAGTACGTTATATTGTGACTGACCGACATGTATCGATCCGAAAGTTCCTAAGAGAGAATAGACCGGACATCACACACTTTCTTGATGTTTGGCATGTTGCGAAAGGTAAGCCACTACACATCACCGTATGTTTCCCCGTTTTAGCTAATCAGACTTGAGGGGGCGGTATAGCGCAGTGGTTAGCACGTTAGGCTTTGGATCAAGAGGTCCGGGGTTCGAATCCCGCCAGGGGCACGGCAACTTTGTCTGCAGTAGAGATCTGTTCTACACGCAGTCAGGTTTGGGTGCAATGCTACACTGAATTTCAGCGTAGTACCACTCATGGTTCGCTAGTTCCAGCCGATGCTCGCAGGTTTCACCGCAATGCAAACCACATGGCGTTGCGGGCTTTTTCCCTGCCATAATAGCAGCCGCGATATAAGTGAAATACTTTTAAAAGCGGCGTTAAACCCAAACTCACTCACCCACTCATCAGGCTTGAAAGGCCAGATGGGTTTATCCACCATTGTTGTTCATTTGGTTCTCATCCTACTACTCACTTATGAGAATAACAAAGCATTATTAATGAAACCTTTAAGCTAATACTTCTCCTAAAACAGTTGACATAATATAAATGACATTAGAAGCTGTTAATATCAGAATAACTTGTCTGATGGTATTACATATGTTCTGTCCAGATCCCCCACAAATATGTGGCGTGGCAGGGGTCCACCCAAAAATCTTTTAACAACTTCTCCATAAGACCCACTAATGGTGGGATTTGTGAATTTCATTACCATACTATAGACTTCTACATTTGTCATATATACTGGTAATAAACTGAGTAATATTATGTTACAGGTCTTGGTAAGAAAATTGACCAGCTTGGGAGACAGAAAGGGATGGAGCTGGTGAAGCAGTGGAAGAAGTCCATAACACACCACCTTTACTGGTGCGCCTCCTCCACTCCTGAAGCAAATCAAGATCTCATTCTAGCCAAATGGGAGTCTATTGTTGGACATTTACAAGGACAACACTGCCATTCTAATTCACTCTTCCCAGCATGCTTACATGGACCATTGGCTGGAGCAGAAAGGAAAAAGAAATGGTTTAAACCAAGTAAGAAAAAGTTTGATATTTTAATATGCATCATTAAACCTACTGTAATATTAAGGAAATAATGACATTTTACTAAATGTATAAATAACCTCCTCAATCAAGAAATGGAGTGCTAAGATAATTGTCTATAGTGTAATGGAGCAACTCTAACCCATTTTCTCACTGTTCACACTAAAATGTCTGCTCGATCGGTGCCAAGTTTTCACCTTCTAATGTCACATTGAACTTTTTGAACTTCATTTATTCATTGAAAATTTAAAAACATAAAAACTGTAAGAAAAACTTGCTATTGTCCTTTAGGGCATAACAAAAATAATGAATGAGTCAAATAAAGGAATGATCTTGTAACATATTCTTTTTCAATTTCCTATTTTCCCAGACACACCAGAATGTGAGAAGTTGATGATGATCCTGGAAGGCACCCGAATCAAGAAGGATGTTGCAATGCTCTCACCAAACACTCAGACTTCACACCTTGAAGCCTACCATGCTGTTGTCAATCACTTTGCACCCAAGTTGACAAGTTTTTCAGCTGAGGGAATGAAGGCAAGGTTAGTATTTTTGCATGTTTTGAAATTGTCTTCCCAGTTCCACACTGGCAACATAGGACAGTTTGAATCAGTCATCAAGGATTTGTTTACAAATACTCTTACTCTTATGTTTATAATCAATTAATAGCTATTGAGGCTTTATCAATTGCTGATATGGTTGGTAAGCTTTGTATCTATGTTGTTGTTGATTTTTATATCTTTTTCTTCCTATTATATATAGGTTGCGACTAGCCTCCCTTCACTTTAATGAGAACAGTTCAAGAGAGCAGGCCACAAGTGCTGATGGACAACAGCAATACTCTCTTGAATTCAAGAAGTTCAACCATGGAGAAGCCACACTGAAGAAAGTTCTTGTTTCATGCACATACAGTAAGTTATTTAATCATGAGTACAAACTGGCTGAATGTATGGTTAAAAACACTTATTCTTGAGCTCATATGGCTTATGTATTTAAATTTTAGGTTGACATTTTCAAGAATTTATTCCCATGGGTTAACATTGTTAACTTAAAGTTACATCACATTTCAACTTTGAAGGGATTTAAATTTTGCCCTTGGGAAGAAGACAAAAGGATTTTAGGTTGTGACCTTATGTATCAGTGGCTTTTATGTATATATTACAGTGTGGGAAAAAGCCATTAAGTACAGAAATAATATCTGTTTCAGGTTATGTTGAGACCTTGAAGGATATTGTTGTGAGGCTAGTTGAAAATGGCGAAAAGTGTTGTGTGAAGAAAGATGGACCCTCAACAATAGCTTCTACACTAAAGCAAGGACAAATCAGTAAAAATGAATGCATCCAGCTGCACCAGTCAAGATATGCATGAAGAATACCTTTTATTGTGTATGATGTAAGTGTTTCCCAGTTTTAGACTTCTCATCATGAACCACTGACCCTAGAGGGCTCAGTGTACATTACAATGTGTCCTGTTGCGCTAATGATAGCTCTGGGGATACACTATCATGAGAACTTGTAGTATTTTAATGTATTGCCGCACCTTTGCTCAACAAAACTGTAAATAAAAACAGAATAGCCCTGATGAAAATTTCATATTTTATTATATTTAAATCCTTCATATTCCTCGGTTGGTGATGGAAAGTGTTTCCTGATCTTGGAGACGATGCAAGAAGGGATAACTCTCCTAACATCTCTCCCCAGCCACCCGTAGCACCATCTGACCACTTGTCTGTATGCAATGTGTCGATATTTCCTGTAAAAATGAAATGTAGTCTTTTGTAATTGATAATCTTTTCTTTTCATGTTGCAGGTGATGATGAACAACCTTGTGGACATAATTATAAACATCCTGATTCATTCATGTGGATTCAAAAGATGTAATAGTAATTCACATGTCATTTTATGAAAGTAATATGCTAATTATAAATTACATGATTTATGAATTTCTAATTTCTAATATTTGTCCTCCTTTAAATATGTTAAACATCCCTTTGTTTGAGAATTTTGCCCAAAGTTAAAATGAGATATTTATATAAATTATCACAAAAGAGGGTTATGTAAAAGTGGCCAATATTGCATTTTTCTTAAGATATATTTTATTTACTTTTAATAAACAATGTATTATCTACCATATCTTTAAATTGTGTTTACAAGTTCTTTATATATGCAAATGTATCTGCTTACTCCATCAAAAGACCTGTGTAAATATTGTCAAGAAATAAATATTTCCTATCAAGATTTCAATTCTTATGTTTGTCTCACTTGAATATTTTCAATGTTATTTTAGTTACCGTATTCGACATATGCTGAGTGCTTATAAATTTGTATAAAAAAAAAACTTGAAACAATGAGTTATATTTCATTTAAGTTGCACTCGTAACATCTCTTGAAATTCACACTTTTTTAGATCAAGTATGCAAATTTAGAAAGCCTTAAATAAAAGGGGCGCTTATTGTTTAAGTCAAAATCATGATTATAAGGACTAGGGAAAGGGCATTAGTTATGTCGAATATGGTAAATCAAGATATGAGATTGTCTTACTGGTCTGGTCGTTTGGCTGAGTCGGCTGTGTTGTACTGCTGCCTGAACTGGAAGTAAGCTGTGTCCAACACATCAGTGTTGAGGCAGACAGCATGAAAACTTGGATGGAGTGTAAGACAGGGAACAGGAGGGTCCACAGCTGAGCACTTGTCCCGATACTGGGGCACCTCCTGACAACACAAGCTCTCGCGTGCAGTGGGCATCCCCTCACATAGGCCACACTGACACCTGAAAAAATAATAAACACATACAATTTTACCACATTGAAAAATCACAAACACATTAAATTTTAAGACATGCATATTTCCATCCTCTAAAAAGGCCTATTTAAACTGTATCTGTGGAAATATGTTTATTGTCAATTAGAAAAGTAGCAGAAAGTAAAACTGCCAATACAAAATATTCCAAAAAAGGTCACTTTCATCCAGGTAATTAAAGTTGTCTTAAGCAATGAGTTATTCCCTTCTGAATATATATAATCACCAAAGTATAATTATCTAAAGCTAAAACAATGTTATCTTAAAAGATCTTATGATATATGATTCAGTATGTAGACAGTAGACAGTACAGTTAGAATGTCAAATTTTGGTTTTGTTATTCTTACTTTGAAAAGAAATTAAGTTGTTGAAAGCGGTCAGCACAAATAAAACCATCAAGTGCTTTTCCAATTATATATTTCTAATTTACGACTATCAAACTATTAAGAAACAAAAATAATCAATAGGTGAACGTGAGAAGGAAATCATGTTGGTCAATGAACCGATGCAGTACGGTAAACATTGCAGATTTCGCGTAACTAATTAATAAAACTAAGATGGATAAAACAAATAATGAAAAAGAAGACTTTATTTATCATATACCAAAAATAGATAGTCCTACATGTATATGCTAAACTAAAGCATGTTTTGTTGCTGAAAAAACTTGTTAGGAATTTCGATCTGCTTACGATCAAGCCACAAGGGACGTAACTCTAAATTGACTTTATGATTTTGTTTTGTAAAAAGTCGCTATTTGAATACTTTGCCAAACATATAATGTGGGTTAAATAACTTCATACTATATACAGTTAATTAGTAATGACAGAAATGAAAAAGAATGACAAGAACGTCATTCCTTTGAAATTTAACTAACCATGCGATGTTGTTGGCTCGGCCATTGTCCTCGTCCGACTCTGTATCATCGCCGTCAGAACTTGCCGATGTGGACCCCCTTTCCGGCTCATGGTACATAGTGTTGAGCACTACCCGTCGTCAAGTTTTCTCTTTCCGATTCATCTTGATTACCAGATGAGTCTGAAAGCCACGGAGATCCGTCGCTGTCATCGCTGATATCGAATGTAATCTTCGTTGACGTCATGTTTGTGTTCCCTCTGCTACGTCACATTGTCACGTGACGTCGAATTTGACCTTTTTCTAGGTCAGTAGTTTTAGCAATGTTTGGGGGCGTGTATCTTTTTAATGCATACTCAAAAAAAATATTTTGGCAATGGAATTGAATAATATTAGCTATATAAGTATGCTGGTACCGATATATAGTCTGATTTTAGCTTAATTTCCTACTCCCTTTAAGAGATAAAAATCAGACTGATATATTATATAAGACAATAGTTGACTGGTCATATTAAAGGCGCTGTAGCACGTTTTTTGCAAATTTTATTTTTTCAAATTTCTCATTTATAATGATAGTTTATGTCATTTATATTTACTTTAGAGGGTAAAACATCTTATTACACAAACCAATTATCCGTAGTGGTAATAACGGTGTGGCGTATAAAGCAAAAATTGCATGGCGGCCATTTCATTGTGAACACATTTTATTATATTGAATGACAAAAACGATTCCCATGGCTTTACAGAACCCTGTACATTAATTTTTAACTTGATTTTCCGAAGAGAGAAGGGTGTTTTACTATTGGTAACATTATTTTTCAAATACATTTCATTGAATTATTTCACGGGAAAAACGTGCTACTGCCCCTTTAAGAAAGCAGCAGTTGATGACAGGAAAAGTGTGATATTAGACAAGTTAGACAATTTATGCCATGAAAAACTTTTGCCAGTTTCAATCACTACAAAAGAATTATTAACACATACAATATAATATGGTTTGTCACATGTTTATTCTCGGTTGATTTTCACAAAAGTTTACAAACAACTTCATTTTCAATATACATTAAGTAATGTAACAGTATCAAAATAAAGAAGTAAACAGAAAACACATTCATATCACTTATATTGCATACGCTACCCTTTGCCTTTAACCTGTTTCTTTTTAAAGAATAAATCTTTCATATATTGTTTGTGCACAATAAAGTAACATTACCATATGGAAAATGCTTAACTGGAATTGGTTTAGATTTAATATTTCATTCAATGCCGTCAGTAAATCATTTCTATAAGTATATTTCAATTATACAAAAGAAATAATATATTACATGCATCAATTTTATCAATATTGATCTGACAAATCAATTCATTATAAACATAAGTAGTGATCTTTAAGATGAATCAAAACCTCTATTACACATGATTAAATCTTAAATTTTACTTTTACTTCTAAGCATGCCCATTCTCTTCCCACAGGTGTTACTCCTTTCAGATTTCCGATCCTAACCTCTGTTCTTTTTCGCTTGAAATCGAGAGTAGAAGCAATATCCCCTAGCGAAGGAAAGCTGAATGTCATACTGTATCCCTGCTTCTTGAGACTTAACCAATGAAAACTCATCTTTCCGTGGCCATGTCGACCATGACTTCAAAGATCTAGCAATTTTACTCTTAAAGGCCCACTATGCTCCTGAATAAAACACTGGAAAGCGTAAATTCAATTAGTGGGAAAATGGAACTAGCGTTACTCCTACGCAGCTATGTTTCCGTTGCGCAGTGGCCTACTCGCCACTACTTGCCGTACAAGCGCGAATATGAATGCATTTTAATCGAAACAAATACTTCTAACTGTCTGTTTTGTTTTACATGGTAATTGTCTCTTATCATGATAAAAAAAAGGGGGAATCGGCAAACTAGCTAAAGGACTTACGTATCGCTCTTCAAGAAACATGTATCTATATATCATTTTGTAAATAACAAAAGTACAATTGTGATGATTTTGCAAGTATTTCACATGCGAATATAGCAATATACAATGATGACAAAGATAAGAATAACGAACCTGTTTTCTCCATGAGCCTTATAATCCATGTACTATAATAATCGTCCTATGTCAGCGATAAGTTATTCTTCAAATGCCAAATCTGCTTGTTGGAGGTTTTTCGCCAAAGAACACAGAATACAAAGCTCATCCTATCCCTAAATTCCATTGGTGGAATATATGTTCCAACCTTTCAGTGAACGTTTAATTGGCTGACAAATATCTAGACTGACAGTCGCATTGATGTTATTTCATGATTGTTTGTGTGTCACCTAGACCAGACTTTTGACAATTAACATGACAATTGAAATGCCGCCGGTCACCGACATGCCATTTCTTATATAATTGAACCGGTCCAATAAACTTGTTATCTGTAAAAACATAATTACACTACTCAGCGTATATGACTTTGTTCAGCTTAATTGCGTAAACTAATTTGCTGTCACAACACTTCTCTCCTTTGAAGAAACATCTATATGGTATGTTAAATTGAGAATTTGTATTGGAGCTATCATCGTATTTACCCTACCATTACGTTTTCATTTACGAGAGTGTGTATTAGGCTGCATCTGGTAACATAATTCATTCATTCGATCGTGTTCTATAAATGTGTATAATCATATTGTATATGTGTGCGTGTACAATGGTGCAATCTTAATGTTAATTTCACTGAGCTTGTTGAAAATCTTATACATAAAATATTTTGTTTATGGTTTGCATTACATTAAAATATGTTGATTGACACACTTATAATTATAGTAACCTTTTATATCTGATACACAATGTAACTTTATTACACTTATTGATATACTTTGTCACTGAAAACAAACGTATATACAATCGTACAAGAGTAAACGAATGTTTCTTTACAACATGTTTCAATATAGCATCCATATTGCAAGGAAATGCTTGAGCAAAGAACCACGAAAATCGTGTACTGCTAAAATCCATCCACAATGTTATCGTTAAATCTAAAAGATTTTCGGATTTTTCATAAATCTATCTTTGTTTCTTAATTATTTCTTATCATCTATTGCCTTGCTGTTATGTAACGTTCAACATCTTTAAAGTTTAACGCCTTCAATTGTGTCTTGTAATCTGGTACCATATACATGCCTGTTGGTTTAATATTTTATGATTGTTCAATGTATGCAACTTATTTGTTTGTTTGGTGTGTTTGCAGTTTGTAGGGAGAGGCATTTATGCAAGCATTTTTTTGCTTGTTTGCCGATTCCGTCACTTTTTCAGTGTTTTAATACGTTTAAACTATATCAAGCGTTATAGCAACAAATAAAAAACTTTAAATGAAATGTAAGATTAAACCTTGATTTTTCGCCAAACACGGAGACATATTTTCAGGAAATCGATGTCACACTGTTACCTCTCTTATGCATTCCTTGAAATCATCCAGTAGCATTTTAATTCTATTATTAGTATTATTAAGCACCTTGATAAACTACGGCTTTCTTTGTGAAATATCGTAATAAATTTGTTGAAACACAATCATGGATGAACATCACATGAAGTATGGTTATAATAAACAACATATACGCGTGTATATGTACTTGTAACCCTGTTTGTCAACCCATCTTTCCATGTAAGATCCTGAAATAAATGCCGTTTAAATAATATACGAGTACTTACATTTACATTTAATCCCGTATGTGAAGTTGTATTGTGGAAGAAGACTCCGTAATATTGTATCAACAACCTGTCAATTAATTGCGAGTTGAAAATGGTTATATTAATTTTGTCTCATGATGATATAATATTATCAGTAATAATAATGTTAATAAATGTATAAAAACGTACTCTTCAAATACGTCATCTGAAGCCTGAACAACTCAGGAAGAGGTGTACATATTGGTGTGTGGTGATATGTTTTGGGTGTAAATTACTTTGTCGGCGACTTATCTTTTTCTCTTCACCGGCATTTTCTATTCGTCACATCTTTGCTGTTTTGTCAGACACATGATTTTATCTATTTCACATTTTATGATGCTACTACAACCTGTACCCACACCGTTTTGTTATTGTACTAATTGTCTGCAAAGGTAAGGATAATAAATGAATCTAAATCTGAAATGTCTCGTTTGTTTGAACAACCAATCGTTCAGTTACCTACCAAACTATTTATTAATACATGCAAAGCAAAATATAATCCAGGCTTTTTAGTACGAGTTACGTTTTGATTACGAATCCCGATTAAGACGAGTTTACTTTGGATACGAAAAGCCGGCGATCGCTCGCCTGCACCTAGTTTGCGTCACGTGACCTCGTTACACATTGCGTAACGGTCTCTACCGCAGTCTCAAGATCGCTTGGACCAGAGCTCCTTTAAGGGTCTTACTCATTAGCATATGTCCTTCGTATATGTCGGATGTAAATAACACAAATGAACTATTTTCGGTATTTGTCTCTGATTGGGTCTCCTTTATGTATCAGCATGTTTATGATCAATAGTTTTCACAAAATCAAATAGCATATTTCGAGGAAAACACATTAAAAGAGAAAATGTTTGTCTTACGTTTATTTTATCAATATGATGGGTCATTGGAAAATGTCACTTGGCGTCGCTGATTGCACAACTAGATTCAATTACAACCAATCAGGACACTTCCTTTCTGCCCTTGATTTCAAGCGTAAAACAACAGAGGTTAGGATCGGAAAACTGAAGGGAGTAATCTCAGTGGGAAGAGAATGTAGCATGCCTGAATATAATCAAAATAAACATAAAAATTTAGCCCTTTTTAATATCCCTGAAGGAATCTAAATTATACGTCATGGGAAACTTGCAGATGTCACCTAACTCCAGTTTGGGTTGTTGTGTCGTCATGGATACCAAGATGGCGGTTGGACAGGAAGTCATTGGCAGCCATGTTGTTTAAAGCTTTGAACACATGTTCTGCTTTCAGTTCACCTTGTTCAGTGCTAAAAGAAAACAAACATCTTTCTAAACATTTACAACAAGAACAGTGTAACACTTTCAAAGAAATTGCTTGCCAATGATAACAGAACATAAGAATCATCCAACCAAATAAAAGAATTCTTGCAGTTTGCACTAAAAACTAAACATATACTTGACAAAATATGTTAAGAAGATTTGTTTAGGATTGATATTTCATTTATCTGTCAATGATTGGATAGATCATTATATATAATTTCAAAATTTACATACATAACTATTTTCCCAGTATATAATGAAAATTTTAACAGGTTGATAATTAGAGTGGGGGTGTTTATTAGGGTTTGGGTACTTATATTGGATTACGGAAGTTATTTTTCTATGTATAATGTATAAGTTAATTAAAGCTCACAGTTTTTCAGAGTCTAAAAGTCACTCTACCAATAACAAAGTAGCATGCTGTACTCACTCTGTCTTCGCTTGCCTCGTCACACTGAAGGCTTCTCTAAACACATCCTCAGCTAATCTCGACATCACCTGTGGTAATAGGATGTAACATGTCAACAATTCATCAAGAAAATTATAAACAAGCATAAAGTCAGGGATGGCAATGGATGTTTTTAAAAACAGCTGAAATGCATGGAATGAAGGTTCCAGGGTGATAATCTATGAATAAAACTACAATTATGACCGACCCAAAACAGCTGAAATCAGCTGGAAATTTCCATCCCTGTAAATTATGGTATAAGAGATCAAGACGTACACCACATTTGTGTACAGAGAGAACATAAATCTATTTTGGATACTTCAGTCTCCTTGCTACTAGTTGTCAAACTAATGATGTCATTACAACCAACTTTTCACTTGTTACCAACTTCCCTCTGCAAGGCATAACGTCTTAGCCTTGCAGCATTTCCTTAACTTTCCTGCATGGTGCACCTGAACCGCATAGTGGACTTTTGATTCCCTAGCACAGAAACATTGAGGAAATACGGCAAGGCACATCTACAATATATTGAGAGACAGGGCACCAAATTTAATGAAGATTGGTCAAGTAGTTTTAATGTTATGCTTTGATGGGAACGCCAAGGAAGACTCAACCATAAACAATAGGGGAGTGTAAATTCTTAAATTTTCTTTGAGCAACATGCCATGCTTGGCTAAGATTTGTTCTTGATACCACTGCCTGAACATTAGGAATCAATAACATTAAGCATAAAGAACATACTGTATAAAGGATATCCTCCGATACCGAGCCCATCACTTCCGGCTCTATCTCAACAGGCTGGAACTTTACTCCGATCTGCAAGAGAAAATCAGTTGAATCATGAACACTTCAATATGTGAATGGTTCCCTTGTGAAAGAGAAAATGGTGTGTTTTTAGAATTTATAAGACACAATTATCCAGGCAAACATCTTGAAAACATGGGGGTGGGCTTTTAGACGTGAGAGACCCCAACTGAGATGAAAATTCATGAATAGAGACGTCGTTGAACCATGGAACATCTGGCAAAATTGGGGGTGCGCTTTAACCTGAGAATAACGCGACCAGGACAACTCCCCGAAAGTAGTCAAGAAAACTTGCATTAGTCATGGTGATTTTGATTTTAAGGACTTTTCAAGAATATCTCAAACACTAACATTAATGTGATCATGTATTGCTGTGTAACCTGTTTGTTGGCTGAAACTAGAGAACATAGGGTGGTAGTGAGCTGAATTTCAACGTCACATGTAGAACAGTTTTCTCCAGTAAACAAGTTGCAAACCTGGTGGGATTCAAACCTTGGACCTCTTGATCCACAAAACAACCACACTAACAACTGTGCTGTCCTATACCCATATTTTCGAAGCTGTCTTAGTGCTATGATAGTAGTAAGTCAATGTTACTGTATGGCACTTATGACTTTCTTAGCGCTAAGAGAGTTTCAAAATACGGGTCCTGGCTGTTGGGGGTGAGGTGAGTTGGGGTTCAATGCCACTTTCAAAAGTATTTCACTTATATCGTGGGTGCTAGTATATCAATCATAAGCAGTATCATCAAGTTCAAGAGGGCTTACGAGTTACTGATTCGGAACTCTTGGGCAATATTTCAATCATAAGCGACGTCATTAAGTTTAACCAAAGTGACAATTGCTTATAATGCAAATAGAAATATGCAAGTTCAAACGTCAAATTATGTAAACATGTACCTGTTGAGCGACGTCCTGCACGAACATTGCCTCTTCACTCGGGGGAAGGACTTCACACTCTGTGTTCAGTTCTTCACTCTCCATAGGCTCTGCTTTTAACTTCACTTTAGGTAAATCTGAAATTACAATAAACATAGAGTGAGTTATTGTTTAACGCCACTTTGGCAGTATCACAGCCATCATCGCCAAGCAATAAAGATAGACATTAAAGATGATATCATTAAAATGTGGTTACTGAAATTTTGCATATTATCAGCGATATATGGGACACAGGTCAGTTGGTCAAACATCCTCTCCTCATCCGGATGACTAATAGATGTCAAACGATGGGAGTTCATGTTTTCCTGCTTGACGGCCCACATTGTAAGGATAGAGCAAAGCATTAAATGTTTATTTAAAAAATGGTCTCATCACTGAAAACTTTCCAGCATTGACATAAGTCTAACATGTACCCATGGAAACAAGGGCTCCAGAAATCATTACCCTGGTACAGTGACAGTTAGTATTTTACATAAAATTTTATTTGAAAATAAAAACCAATGACTTTTTCAGGGGTCGAAATTTACCATTCCAATGCAGTAGCCACTCGGACTAGTACATTTCTAAAAGTACTAGTCCAGACTTATTCCAGCTAGCCAAATGCATCTCCATGATCATTTCACCTCAAATTTTAACTAGTCCTTCGGACTACAAGTTTTTACACTCTACTAGCCCAGCTTCTTTTTCACTAGCCATGGGCTACCGGACTAATTTAGAACCCTGTTTTTATATGTATCCCCATTTTCCATTGCTTTTAAAGGCTTATAACTTATTTTAAAATTCAATGACTTTTCCATGATACCATGACCCATACGAACACTGTATAGATCTCCCTGTTCTGTGTGTATCAACCTACCGACAGAGACTATGTCCACCTCTCCTTCACTCTCGTCCGACACCGGCAGGTCGGTCAGCATGGCGTCCAGTCGGTCCTGGAGAGTCTGGTGGTCAGTCAGACTGGACAGTGGTCTCACAGCAGGGGAGGGGGTGTGCTTATCCGATACCCCAGATACACCAGGTACCCCTTCAGGTTCCGCAATACTCTCTGGCAATAGGGAAAGAGACGATACTATACATATTTTGTTATCTTTTTATAACATATTTTTGGTCAAGGTCAAAGGTATTTTTTTTAGGGACGTCACAGAACAATGGAAGGGGTACATTCAAGAAGGACACATGTACTGTCATTATAGAACTTATGCCCTTCTTGAATGTCCCTCTTCATATGGTCCATGGCAGTAAATTGAAGATACCAAATATCTTACTGCAAACTCTGAATACAAAATTATCTACAGGAGCTACCTTGAAATCGTTATCAAAACTCTGACTCGACTCCATTTGTGGTGTATATATATCAAAACAGAGATCTGAATCTGAAATAACTAACTGCCGATTCTCCATAGGACATGGGCAAAGTTTTACATAACGTACTTAAATATACAAAAATATGCGTTTAAGTTGATTTTAACTCAAAACATCATTGAAATGCAGTACTTACCCAAGTGATGGGGACTGAAGGCGTGTAGACGACACCAGGACATGATCTTGCGAGTCGTCCAGAGTTGTTCCTCCTTAAAGTAGCTCTCCTTCACGTGAGTCTCAATAAACTTCCTCACCGCAGCTGCTCTCTGCCACTGGGGAACAGAAAATAATTGTGAGACCATCTGTCAGATTTCAGATTTCATTATGTTCATGAAACATAGGCGTTGGAATAGTTCAAAATTTGGGGGGCAAGATTTCGAATTTAGTAAGCGGGGGCAAGATTTTGAATTGTGTGGTGGGGGAGAGAGGAGGATTGCATGTTATAGGAAATACATAAGGGACTGATTAGCCTTTTAGCATTAAATATTACCATAGTTTGGCAAATGATTTAGAGGTGAGGTGGGGTGATGTAAGATGAGGCAAGTTTTCAAGACTATTTCACCTATATCGCGGCTGCTAGTATTATGGCAGGGAGAAAGCTTGCAACGCCATGTGGCTATGCATTGCGGTGAAATCTGCGAGCATCGGCTAGAAGTAGCACACCATGGGTGGTACTACGCTGAAATTCAGTGTAGCATTGCCCCCAAACCTGACTGCATGTAGAACAGTTCTCTACTGCAGACAAAGTTGCCGTAACCCTGGCGGGACTCGAACCCCGGAAAATGGATTTGTGTCACATCTTGATTTTGGTCCCCCAAAAAAATTTCAAACCTAAACACCTCCCCTGTTCCTAGTACGCCTATGTGAAATAGCAGTGAGCGAGTGAGTTAATGTTTAACGCCACTTTGGCACCAATGCAGTCATTAACCATGAGAATGTAACAGGAGAAAATCTCTCAGAATCAGACCATTACAATCAAATAAAATGCCATCACTAGAATATTTTTGTTTGTTAAAGTATGTTTTTAATGCAAGTACCATGATAATTCAGAATTATTGGTATAGTAAAAGAATATTCTAAATAATTTTGTTCAAGAAAGTGAGCTTTTTGGTCGATTCAACAAATTCCAAGTAATGGATGTAAGTAGTTAAATGCCAGCACAAGCCCAAAGTTACTTTAGACATTTGTTATTGACAGGTGGCAAATAACAAATATATGATCATAAATTATGTCAGCACAGACGTTTAACTAGTTGAACTTAGATGCTACTTGTATTATCACAGTGGTGTAGCCTCTCACACAAAAGGCCCGGGTTCAAATCTCGAAGACACCAATTTGTGACCTGGGTCTCAAACTGTGTCTCTTGGCAAGGCCCTTCATCCACATTGCACTCAGTCCACCCAGCTGTTTAAATGGTACCTGAACATGGTAAGAATGGACCTATACTGTTGCCCAGGGCGCTAAGTAGCGGCACCAAAAGTATAATTCTTTCAGGGTAATAATATGTGAGTGGCATCTTTAGCATGCATTGTAGTGGAACAGTGAGCCATATAAATACAGCGGGTGGCCATATTATTACGTACATGTGACGTAATCCCATAGACTTACATGTTAAATAGCTCTTGCGGGAATAATTTTCATGGAGTTATTGTTTGTCAATAAATTCTGAAATCTGTGCCAAAATATAGGAAATCATCTTAGCTACAGATACATAATTTCCATCTTTTTTTCTGATAATTATTAAGAAATTTACCTCTTATCAAACAACACATATACAACACACCGATTAGGTTTAACATGGCCGTCAATGGGACATTAGAATCACAAGTTGAATATACGATGTTTAAACAAGTGTCATTCGAAAACTAATCAACTGATAGATGACAGGTAATTATGTACATATAGCCGAGATGATTACTAATCTGTCTGCAAAATATGACAGCAAAGAGACTTTTACTTAATTTATGAAAATTATTCCCGCAAGAGCTATTTAACGTATAAGTCTATGGGATTACGTCACATGTACGTAATAATATGGCCACCCGCTGTATCTGTATCATTATTATCATACTTATCGTAAATCATCCTCACCTCGGAAGATCTCCTCTTGCCAATGTTCCAACTTAGCCATTCCTCTGTGGATCTGGCACAGTATGGATGTACACTCCGATCTGGAAATAAATGTGACCAAGAACTAAATGTTTCTTCAAAATAATGAAATAAAATCTTAGAAATATGACTTCTAATTGCGGTTTGCTTGCTTCGTCTGTTCCTAATGCTTTCAAAACGGGGGCTGTTCAATAACTGTGATGCGATTGGTTAGCTATTTGAGTGGGCTTTGCCTGCGCTAAACTGGTTCCTAACACGCGCCTATACGTGATGTTCTCAGACCTTGTGGCATCTACAGAATCTGTTCGTATCCTGATAGATGTATTATTTTTCAAATGTTATTCCTCGGAAAAGGGTCGATTTTAATCAGACTGGGTATATGGTATATTAATATGTTTATATCATAGATATAATAGGAAGTGAAATGTTACTGTTAAATATTTTGAAATGCTAATTTATGGTGATGTGAACCCTGTAAAGGTGATTTCTGTCTGTTTGCTTGCGAGTCTTTTTGTACATTGTTTACTATAGGCATGTGGCCTCTAGGTATCGGAATAAAGATTGATTGAACTCCTCTGAAGGTATCATCAACATTACTTATTCAAGTTCTCAAAATAATTGCTTCCAAAAAGAATATCTTCAACAAATGATAGACAAATTGGCTGAATAATTGAATGATCCCTTCAAAATCATCAGGTTTTTGTTTCAGATATTTGTTTTTTACTGAAACAAAGTAATTTGATATATATATTTCAATAATTACCGACAACTTCTCTGACAACCGGGTGACGTCTCACTGCAGCTCGGACAACGGACAACAGGTCAGGATAATCAGATATACTGAAAATAAAACAAACAAAAAAGACCCATTATCAATATATCCTGTTTCTTTAAGAAAGGCTGATATTTATAGATTACTTCATGAGTAAGTGTCATACAATATCTACAACATCAGAGTGAATTTTGGAAATAATATTGAAGGTTATAAACAATTAGCAAGTGTTGTAGAAGATTGCCTATAAAACTTGTTATCACCCAAAACTGTGTTCTACAGGAGCTATCGCTTGTGGGAGATCAATAGAGGTTATCATGAGAGTGTGTTTTGGGATGGTCAATATCCTGCATTAGGAATAAACATTGTATTTTGCCAGCCTTGGCGAGCTAAATACATTGTGTTTATTCCTAATGCACGATATTTACCATCCCAAAACACACGAGCATGATAACTTCTTTATCATACAATGTCATCTTCATTCATGTTGTGCAAAACAGCATGACAACATTAATTTCAAAGTTGAACTTTACTGTAAATAGGCGTATTGATATATGCAAATGAACTGCTTGCTATTCTCGAAGTAAAATGACACAAAATAACGCCTCCTAAATTATGCTTTCAGTGAAAGTAAATTTTATTGTTGGCATGATCTTAATTTTCAATGTTTTAATACGTTTTAAAATACGTTTTTCAAATGAAAAATAATTAAGGTGAGGACAGCGAATTCGAACTCGCGTCATATCGTGTAATCATGGGTGTAGGGGAGTCCATCTTGAAGGGGCGAGAGTTGCTTCCCTTCCGCCCGGTTGCAAATGGCGACGCACACATCACACGGATAGCTATACTGAATGTTGGTAGCGAATTCTAAAATCTCCTTTACAAAAGTCACATTATAGAACAGTGAAGATTGACGTTCGTTAACTGCATATGTAACTCAAACTGCCTTTGTTACCTGTGAGTATTTATAAAGTGTTTACTCTGTAGTTTTCGACTCGCGGTGAACATGTTTTGGCACTGCTTGATCACAATAATTGTTTCCGTAATATGCATTGCACTATGTTTGTTTTGTCATTTCTCAAATTAATGTAGATCTATATGAAATGAAGACTGAAGTATGTCTATTTACATGAAGCTATTACGCTATTACAACTGTTACGGTTATTACAGGCGTTCGAAATGTTAATGCTTGTGACGTCATTTTCAAAAGAAGTTCCGTCACTTGACCTCTGTAATTTGCATCTTTATCCGTATATGACCCCAACGGATACCGAAAATATCCGTTGCCTTTATCCTGCCGAGAACACCATCCATTGTATGATAAAGCGATATCTCCTAGGAGATATCTTTTTGGCAGTAGATTTTGCACAATGCCCTGTCACCGTCAACTACATGACATCACAATGCTTTTGCGTCATCGAGTAATGACATCACAATGCTATGACATCATAAACATGATGACGTCACAATGCTATGACCTCACCGCACTGGAAGTCAAATAACAGATGTACACTATTTTCACTTAAACGTAATAAGAATGATTTTGGATGATAAATAGAATCTCCACGTCGTATCTTCTGATATCAAATATTTCAACACTTGTTGATAAAAGTGAAAATATCCTCGGCAAGCCTCGGATATTTGTATCTTTTATCAACTCATGTTGATATATTTGATATCAGAAGACACCTGTGTGAAATTCTCTATATATTACCCTTCTTCAGTTTGCAATGACGTAAAATAAATTACAAGTTCACGGCCTTATTCTCTGTATGACATAACTACTATAGATGATAAAATATGGGAACTATCAAAGACAGCGATTACAATGCTAAAGTGATATGTACAAATATATTCATATATGATACATATGACACATGTGTTTTACCATATGGGTTATTTGATATCCTACATGCATTAAACCTAAAAATGGAAAAAATTAATTTTCAACAAAAAAAAACATTCACAAATATTTCCAGATAAATTGATTCTTACATCATAGGCTTGACTTCTTCTCTGACTTCAAACATGTCTTTAATCTTCTTCTTCCACACATGGATCTTTCTCTCCGATGGAGCTGCAGCATTATTTGGCACAGTCTTTGGAACAGTTGCAGTGGGCAACAAACTCTTCTGGGTTACGTTGGATTGGACACTAAAGGGAGACACGCCAAACGACAACGTGAGAGACTTCTGCTCGGTTTGAGGTTGGTTCACTGAAGTTACTGTGCTTGTACCAAGCAGAGATCTCTGTGGTCTTGGACCAGGGGTTGCCATAACCTGGGTTGGAGTTGACGTCTGCTTGTTTGGCACAAGGAGGACCTGATTGTCTGGCTGAGGGACCACCTTGAGGAGATAGTGCTTGTCTCCGATGTTGGCGAGGACAAGAGACTGGCTGTTGGAGGAGGGTTTGGCACTTTCCTCGGAGTTTACAACTACGTTTGAAGTCGATCTGGACGGGAGGTTGGAGGTTGAGATCACTTGTTTAGTTACAGTCTTCTGTACACTTGAAGCTTTGACAGATGAGAAAGCACTTGCAGGTCCGCCAGTGAGTAAAGATTTCAGTTTTGGCCTTGCGACGTGGTTTGAGTGAAGCAGAGTGTTGGTAGAGGGTGCCTGGGAAGCAGGCAGGGTCTCACTGTCGGCTGGAACAAGCTTCAAGCCAGTTGGTGTCACCTTCAGGACTAGGTTAGTTGATGGCTTAGAAGCACCAGAAGAGGGAGAGGTAGAAGATTGAAGGGAAGAGGTAGAGATAGGGGTAGGTGTTGTTTGGGTAACAGATTTGGTAACAGGGGTAACAGGCTTGTTTATTGAGGTAACAGATTTGGTCGGGTCAATCACATCTTTTGCTGTCTTTATGTTGGTCTTACTTTTCTCAAGATTGCTAGATTTCCCTGCATCTGGACCAAGTTTGTAAGGAAGTAAGAGCAAGTTCCCTTGCTGATCTTTGCACCTCATGTACCTCAGATCAGTCTTGGACTTTGTGCTTTCGCTGGAGGTAGAGTTGGAATGATTCAACGTTCCTTTAGAATTCTTACACAGTTCACTCTGTATTTCCTCTTTGGTTTTCAAGTGAATAACCCTTGGAGTATTGTCTGTCTTTTGCCCCTCAGCATCACAGTCATTACTGTTCAATTTGTGAGATTCGCCATTTTGAATCTTCTTGTCACCATTACAAACAGCATCAAGATCATTCACTGAAGTATCATGATTTATGGTCACTTCTGTGTCCATGAGTTTTGGCACTGCTGTATTGTCAGAGTTCTGAACAACGCAAGTCACATTTTCAGCTGTGGTGGTCTCCACACAAGAGTTACCTCCCTTGGCGAGTTGGCGGCCATGTTTGTTGTCCATTTCATTCATTACTGATGGACTCTCGCTGCGAGGATTGTCGCGCTCCAACTCAACTTCTATAACCTAGAAAGGAAACGAAAAGAGGATCAGCTTTCATGAATTGCTAAACCGTGAGGCACTGTATTTTAATTGCCTGTTCAAAGTGAAAATATAAAAAAGATTGTACACATTGCCATGTTTACAATGTCAACATTTCAAATATATAATACAAGTGTATAGAGTACCCCTTTTCCTTCTCATAAGTGGTAATTACAATTAATGCAGATGAGGCAAGGTGATTTTGGGTTTAACGTCGCTTTCAAGAGTATTTTACTTATATCACAGCTGCTAGTATAATCGGAGGGAGAACGTTGTTGTGACTATGTACTGCGGTTAAACCTGCGAGTTTTCATTATTTCACTTAGATAAGGGCAGCTAGTATTATGGCAGGGAGAAAGCCCGCAACGCCATGTGGCTATGCATTGCGGTGAAACCTGCGAGCAACGGCTGGAACTAGTGAACCATGGGTGGTACTACTCTGAAATTCAGTGTAGCATTGCACCCAAACCTTACTGCATGAATAACTGTTCTCTACAGCAAAGTTACCAAGTCCGTGGCGGGAATCAAACCCCGGACCTTTTACTCTGAAGTGTCACTATCAATTAGTGCCCTTTCAATGGGGTGTCCCAAGTAGTTACCAACTTTGTTTTAGCAGATATTAGGTCGATTAAAGTATAATTGTCCCAAAATAATTTGACAATTTGAAAATAAGTTTATGGATATTTGAGAATAAATAAGTTGTCATCCACAAACCTGTCTCTTTGACATCCAACTCCTGAAAAGCCACCCAAAGAAATTTGGCTATGGTTTAATCTTTATTGTGAATCCTTGTGTTACAAGCTAGGCTGGTACTAACATTGATGTTTAATAACAAATTAACAAATAATAATCTTGCAACTTACTGTTTCAGCTCCCAAAGTCTGCAAACCCGTACAGGTCTTGTCCAGCTACAACATGAGAAACATTGTATCAGATTTTTTAGAAATATAATAAAAATCATTTATTGATAACCTGGTATGTGGTGAAAACCTGAACAAACTACTGAAAACACTGCTTCCATAAAAGACTACTTATCCGATCATGTTCTCTAAAAGTATTTGCATGGATTTCAGTCAGTTTCTCATTTAAGACTTTCAGCGGTGAATTTAACATGTAATCCAGCTATATGCCAACTATTAAGGGCTTTCTAATTATTAGCCTATTTCAATATCAAGGGCCTACAATTTTAAAGTTCTCCAGTGTTGAGACAGCTAGCACTCACAAGGTACGGTAGTAACCAACTTTCTTCCACAAAGCATTACTTGCGCCAGTCTACATCACTGGCTAATTAAGGCATTGCCGCAACTTTTCTGTGCTAGCGAATCAGAGCCCACTATGTATTTTAGGTGCAATGTGCTGCTATGTTGGTACAGAAAGGTTAGGGAAACGCGGCAAAGTTAAAATTAGCCAGTGATGGAGACTGGCGTGAGTTATGCCTCGCAGATAAAATTTTGGTACTAACAAAAATCTTAGGAGTAAGAGAGCTTCTGAAAACGAGGACCATTTTTTCACCTTGTTTACGAGTGGTAAGTCCTGTTATTGGGTCACTTAGGATTGGTTTGGTACTAATTCAGCAGACAAAGGGTTAAAGGAAGAGTTTGAAGGTCTGGGTTTGAAATCATTGAATGAAATGTCAAAAGCAAGGAGATACCTATTCCTATTCTTCGTTGTGTCATTAATTACCTTCAGATTGTGGATGATGTCGACACGTTTATTCCTCTGATCACGGAAGTGTAGCTGTACCCTCACAGGAAACTCTCCCCACCCCCTCCGAGTCAGGTGGTACGGTGGGTTGCTGTGGGACACATTGGAACAGGATTTACACGAGGTGTCAAATTTGATTTTGTGGCATCGATTAAATAGAGACATATGTGTTTTTCTATCATTAATCATCTTAGCTCTCAAACATTGATTGAAATTTGATTGAAGATTTATTAATTGATCATAAATGATTTATGAATAAGAAGTATTCTAAAAAGAATGTTAGATAATATTCCTTACTTTTCACTTCACATTGAACCTAAATCAAATCTTTTCGATATTTTGCATCAAGGAAATTAATTGAAATACTAACGAATCAGTTAATTTTGTGGAAAACCTGTTAACGGTGTAAGGTAGAAATTTCATCCGTACAATTTTGTAAAATATGAAAAACATATTTATAACTTCCTCAAAATGTAATCATAATAACAGTTAAGTTTTCAATACACTATCGCATTAAAATGGCGAATCAATCAATGTCAACAAGATCATTTGGTCAGCGACTCACTCAATTTCAACGAGATCATTTGGTTTGTAGCTAGGGTGGAGAAAGAACCAGACTTTCTTGATGAAGGAGTCGATATGAGGCTTGTCTTTCGGACCACGCACATACAGCATCCACTTGTGGGTGGACTGGTCATTCACCTCACGACGGTCAAGGGGGATGAATCTGTTGGACAAACAATTGTAACGCTAGAGGTGTTTGTATAATGTCATATTCGTGTCGTAATTAGTAGAGAATATCTGTCTCTCCTTGACAAATTACATTAGGGGGTCCCCTTATACACTGTAATATACTATTCTCAAGTGATGTAGAAAATTACATATGTCACGAGTGGTGCAGCCACATGAGAAATATAACATTTCTGCTTCAAAGGTGAGATAAACATGGTATTTGTAAAGGAAAAACAGATATTATATTTATCATATCAATATTTCTGTGAATTACATTGAAATGACATGATTTCAACCATAAACTGGCTAATTGAAGCCTTTCTGCATTTTGTTACTAAGCACAGCAGCGCGTTGCACCTGAAGTGAGGTGATTTGGTGTTTAACGCCGCTTTCAAGAGTATTTCACTAATATCACGGCTTCTAGTATTATGGCAGGGAGAAAGCATGCAATGCCATGTGGCTACGCATTTTGGTGAAACCTGCGAGAAACAGCTGGAACTAGCAAATCATGGGTGGTTGTACGCTGAATTTCAGTGTAGTATTGCACCTAAACCTTAATGTGTATAGAACAGTTCTCTACTGCAGACAAAGTTGCTGTGCAGATGGGATTGGAACCCAAGCATACAAAACCGGCATATTAGAGGGTTGTATTTAATCTGTCCATTACACAGTCCTGCAGGTCAGAAATGTTCTCTTTAATCTGACCAGATCTCGACTCATCTTGACCATCATGCACTCAATATTATCATCCAAACTGGCTCCCACAGTAGATATCGCTTGTGTGAGATCAAGAGATATCTACAAGCGATATCTACATTGTAGATATCGCAACAATGAAATCGTCATAATCCTATTACATCATCAGTTAATGACATCACAAAGTTTTTGCATCACTGAGAACACTGCTGACAATGCTATGACGTCACAATGGTGATGACGTAACAATGATATGCTGTCATAATGCTTATGACGTCACAATGCTAGGACCTCACTGAGATCACTGCTGAAGAAGCAAAATGGCAGTTTTGTGTTTCAGTTATGTCATTCTTCGGCTCATAATTGTTGAAGAATGATTTTGAATGATAAATAAAATCACACCCTCGTGTCTTCTGATATCAAATATATCAACACTCGTTGATTAAAGTTAAAATATCCTCGGCAAGCCTCGGATATTTGTAACTTTTAATCAACTCGTGTTGATATATTTGATATCAGAAGACACTTGGGTGAGATTCTCTATTTATTACCCTTGAGGTAAATTTGTTGAATTCTAATTAGTTAACAGTCAATGTATATGAAACCATGTAGATAGATTTGACGGGGTGTAACAACCGTACAACCGGTCAAGACAGGTCAAGTGACTATAACTAAACAGGTCTTATGGATGACCTTGACCTTGAGATGTAATGTGGAAGTTATACGGTTGCTCGAATTTCAGAATCAACATATACCATAACAAACATAAGTACGGTACAGTGATTTCAACCTATATAAAATTTTTATTTTGTTTGCTTCAATAAATAAATTTCATAAAAATATGTGTCTCTCTATTATTCTTCAAGTAATAATAAACTCATTATCGATTATTTTTTAGTTTTACTCACAAATGGAAATAGCTATATAGTCTATATGTTTGAAATGAGTGAAATAAGTACAAATAAAAGACAAAAGAGTAAAAAATTTGTTACACAAGTGTTTTAACAGGGTATACGGGACTGTAAGACCCTTGTATATTATCATTGTATTTTGTTCGGCTGCGCCTCAGGAAAATACAGATACATACAAGGGTCTTACAGCGCCGTACACCCTGTTACAAACCTCCAGTGACGTCACACCACTATAATGCCTATAACATTATACTCAATAATTCCTGTGTGGATGTATTATCCCGGGGACTATCACATAATTCCCAGGGATTTTAACGTAATTTCCCTCTACCCAGGGCAATTATCTTAATAATGCCCCTTTGCAAATATCCGTATTTAATACTGAGATGTTAAGTTGAAGATGAAAAAATATTTCATGATGCAATATATTGCAATATGAAAATCGTTTTGCAATACGTGTATTACACAACTCTGTATTGCAATATATTGGTATTGTAATAATATTGCACAGCCTTAGTAACTAATAGTGTACACTTTAAAATAATTGGAGCCCTTACTTTGAAACATTGCCGACAATGATCCTGTGCTTGGCCTTGAATCGACCGCCGCGAGTATCGGCGACCTTCACTGGGGACAAGATGCTGGACGCAGGAAGAGGCTGAGGCTGAAATGTGAATAACATTTGAATTATTTACAACTTACAATTAGATTATTTATTTTAATGATCTTTTGTCAATTCAAGATATATATAGAATACTAAACGATGTCCCGTTTGATAAAATGTTTATTAAACGAGTGATGGGTTTGGTATTTTAACAAGCGAAAGCGAGTTAAATACCAATGCCATTCACGAGTTTCATAAACATGTTATCAAACGGGACCGAGTTTAGTATTTTATTTATTACTCGATGATGTAAATAGCGCTGAATTGCAAGAAAATCGTTTTTAGTGACGCTTTCTTGCTTTCTTGCAGTCGCGCGACTAACATTGTGATGTCAACCAAAAACGACTATGACGTCACGTGCCAATTATGACGTTACGACAGCACGCGGTGGTATCACACATGTGTGTAACCAACTCATTGTTATCTAATGAGTGATCTCACCACGGTTGAGTAATAAATAAACATGACTAAATTCAATACTCATTTCAAAATATCTTAAATCTTAAATGGTCATGTTCAGAGCCTAAATATAATAATCAGTACAATTCCAAATAAACTAATTTATTTCCAAATTATTGCAGTTCAAAATGGCCATTATATAAAAGAAAAACTGGCGCCTGTAAAAATGATTGGTATGACATAAAAAATAAATGTCTAATATGTATGTGTTGTGAGGAAATGATGCAAGTTATAAGTTTCGAACCACTGGAATGATAATTCCAAAGATTTGATATAGTTGACTGCAAGGATAAAGATACCATTTTCTCAAAACATTTTGACATTCTCGATATTAGCCTATTAACCATTCACCAGGGATTCAGATTGCTGCAGGCGATTGGCCTATTACATTTTCAAATGACCTACTCACTTTTACTACTCTTGACTTAGGACATTGAGGCTGATCAATAATTCAATGTTATTTCTACATATTAGCCTAATGAATCATGAATATTTATCTTCGCCTATCAATTTCAAAGAGTAATTAATCTGTGAAAATTTTAAAGTTGAATATACTTTGGATACAAGTTCCAGCATGAAATATAATCAATAATTTTAGTTGAATAATTCCATTAGATGTAAATATATATATAGCTTTAGGCCAATGGCCTATTGCCAGACACAAACTCACAACATTAAGTTTGGCTTATTCACATTTCTAGGCTTCAAAATCACCAGACGGCCAGAACTTATCCCAGATAACTCATCTACAGCTTATCCTGGATTATTCTTATCATTGCTGTTACACAAGTCAAGATTCCTGTTAATTGTCCACTAAGAATGGTTTGACAAGGTTTCAATCAGCAACTTATCTCAGCACAATATATACCTTAGGTAGGGATGGCTCCAGGTTTGGTATCTCCATGGGTAGAGGGGGAGGTTTGACATCTCGGGACTCTGCATCTTCCAGTGATGAGCCTGAAGTAATGGTCGCTGGAGCCTTACCAAGCTGCTTCTTCACGGTTGGATGGATCGACGGGGGCTGGGAGCGGTCCTAGACGAAATTAAACATTGAAACATCACACCTTCACTTGCTAATGCAGTACTATCTCAAAATAGAGTAACTTCAGTATGTGGACAATCTCATAATAATAAAATAATGATAATGATAATTTATCGCCTAATATCCAGTGCAAACGCCGCTCATTGGCGGTATATTATGTACATTATTGCCCTGAATGGATGGAAGTGTACTTCCACTGTCGCTACCAAGCACCCTTGTGACCGTATATGTTCCTACTTCCTTTGTTCAGGAGGCCATTTAAACAGCTGGGTGGATTGAGTGCAATGTGGATGAACTGTCTCTTCCAAGGACACAAAACAGTATCAGATCTAGGTCACAACTTTTTGGTGTCTCCATTCGAACTTAGGACTTTGGTATGAAAGGCCAAAATGCCAGCCACTAAACCACTGTGCTCTTATATTCCATTTTTCAGTGACCAGTGTTGTTCCTCAAGGGGGTGCTGGGACAATTTGCCCGTCCTTTTGGCTTGGTGCACGATACTTTTATCATTGCAAAGGGGACCCTCTGTTCAGACTTCTCCAAAATGACCCCCTAGGTTGATCACCTAGGAACAACACTGTAGTGAGTTGTCATTCCTCCAAATTAGGCACTCAGAATAGTTTGGCAATAACTTAATCAGCATCTCAAGTGTTTACATTTGTCATGATTACAAATAAAAAAATTGCCCCACATATTAGTCTAAAATGCATCAAATATCTTGTATTACTTCCAATAAAGGAAATATGGTACGGTACTTACTAAGTAACCAATTATGACTGACACAAGCAGGGAGGTTTGCCTTTATTTATACTTGTTAGGCATGTTTGTTTAGTTTTCCTTTGAGTTTCTTCAATCGGTCAACTGACTTTGGGACTTTTCAAATGTCTGACAGGTCAATTTTCCATTTCGAAAAACTGGATTCACTATTCGATTTTTGCATCTCTAGTACCCCATATAAGTAAAAGCAGTTCACAATTTATCTTAAAAAAGGCATGGGTAAAAGCTAAGAAGATTTTATTTTTAACTGGATCAGATCCAATGAATGCAGAACACTTTTGTGTCAGAGTTCATACCACAAATTGAGAAATATAAATATCAGAGGATTTGTTTTTCAAGTTTACAAACACAAAACTCCCTCACCCGAGTGCCAAGGATTGTGCTGGAATACTGGCTGGCAACGACACAAGCTCGGAGTCTGTCCATCAGCAGTCGTGCCTGGTTTAATCTCTGTAAATTACATCAAATATTGACAGAGGGATAAGGATGTTTGATACAAATCTGACATAAAAACTATCACTGGGCGCTAAAGAAAAACAAAGTAAAGCAATTTGGTCTTTTAGTCATGTGATTAGAGTTGTGAATATCAGGGAGCATGTTAGCATCATTTTACAACTCATTACTACTCATTACTCTCGCCAGTCTCCAACATGGACTATTTTCAGACTTTCAGTCAAATTTTGTTACCTTTCCTTAACAAGAAGACATGGTCATCAGTATCCCACGCCATATTGGTTTTCAATAAACCTGGCATCTTTCTCCTGAATGTCCTAAATCTAAGACACTGTAGTTACTAATCTGAATTCACTTTTGAAAAACAGAACCTTGCTCCATCATGGTATTCATGGCCTCAGGCCACAGACCAAATTGGGTTATCCTATCTTAACAAGTTTTTGAAAAAAGCTGTCTCCTTTGGAGATGCCATGAACAGAGTCCAAAAATAAGGACCAAGGGCAATAACTCTGCAAACAATACTGTGCGCTTCTCATTTTCGAACTCCATCAAAGTAATGATGCCCTCAAGCCACACACCAAATTTGGTTGTCCTATCTTAAGTAGTTCTGAGAAAAGCTGTCCCCTTCATCGCGGATGGATGGACGGAGGGACGGATTTCAAACCTTTATCTCCCTTATATTCTGCACATTCTATGCAGCTCAGTTGCACAGAAAGGTAACAAAATGCAACAAGACTTAACTTAGCAAGTAATGAAGACTGGTTTGAGCTAAGACTTGTGTAGCAAGTTGATACATTAGTATTTTGAACCATTTATCAAACTTCACAAGGATCTTAATATGAAATAGATAATTTCAAAAGAAGAAATTTCTTTACCTGATCCACCATATTTATCTCGGCCTCTTTCTGACGTATCTCGCCATCGAACTGGCTTTTTATGATGCTCTCTATTTTCCTCACGGTGGCTTCCTTCGCTGTACACAGAAAATGCTTATGGATTAGCATACAGATACAAGAACTTTTCATTTCTTAAAGGGAAAGTTCTATCGACAGCATCCGCCATCTTGGTTTCTTGGCATTACGTGAAATGAAAAGATGCTATAATTAACCCAATTTTACACTTTCTTCATAACAAAACATAGATAGCATAACAAAAAGCTAACAAATAATATGCTGTTAGGCCGTAACAAAGTTTTCCCCACTCGCAGTGACGATGAATGGCTTCAAATGTGCGCTTGTGTTTATCAAGTTGTGAAAAATTTACTTTCAATAGGATTTTACAATTTGACTGTGTTTTAATCAAATTAATAAAAAAACTTCCCCCTATAAAAACCCTCCTGGTGGATCCTTCAGGGGGGGAGAGAGTGGTTCAGTGCTTTTATTTGTACAGTTTTACATGTGAACATTTCTGATAGCTTGTACTATGAACATCATACCATCATTTTCCAAGACTCTCTGTCGTTTGACTTGATGATCAGTGACATCCTCGTAATCTGGGTCTATGTCGATGTGAGTTCTTTTGTTGCTCATCGTCTCTCAACTCACACATATGCATGGCCATACTTCACATTCAAAATTGAGCTGGAAGAGAGATTAAATTAATTTGTATTCATGCTCACCTCGTAGTTCATCTAATATAAACTTGTATTCTGGCCTAAGGCATTTTTCTTGGTATAGTGCGAAATAGTCTTGTTATATGCTGGACTATTCTTCTTGGTCTTAGGGAACGAATAAAGGTTTACCGGTAAAGGTGCAATGATCAATACACGGGTGCAACAAGATTTATGACATATACGATGCACAATACATTTTTGTCAGTGAAACGATAGGATACAGTGAAATTTAAATTCTTATGATATCCCACCAAAAACAGTAAATGTTCACATGTACCTACCGGTAGTAGATTAGTGTTGTTGTGTTGAACACATACTTTGTGTTTTGAGATATGTATCAAATCGTGGCAGCAGTATCGAGATATGTATCGTAACGTGACCTACCTGCATGGTTGCACCCCTATTTACTAGGGATAGTCACAGCGAGCATAAAATATCTATTTTATTCCACACTTGCTGTAAAGATTATTCAGGACTTATACTTTTACAAATGAGTGTGAAGTATTAACTTGACCGGAAAGGCTCAATCACTGGCTGAATGGATTGCCACCTCTAGGATGGTAAACAAACACTTAGGAAAAACATAATCATCTACAGTATATTTTTAAAAAAAAAAAAATACTAAACACAATCAAACTAATTTACTAAAAACAGATTTATCTTTTGAAAACTTGAACAATGATTTATCATATATTTGCATATACATAACACTGCAAAAAATACAGTTGAGGAATTACGTAAATCATATAACCCATTCAATCTCTTATATAGATTTTATGCTACTAAATACGTAAGATTTTGTGTGTAACTGGTAAAGCATGCTCGCATGACGAATCATTCAGTTTATTTACAATTGCCAACTTGTAAACATCTCTATAAGAAGACAATTTCGCTAATACTTGAGACGTTTCAGAAATATAATATGAGACAAACTTTATAAACTACTCCATAAAAGAACGGTACCATTTACCATGATAACACTGGGCACCTGTTCGTGGGTGCCGCCATTTTGAGCATGAGAAGTCGATATCTAATTTAGAGTTATCTCCCTTACTCTCCAATTTGGTCCACATGTCGGTAATGAGATGAAACTGTGTCCAAATAAAAAATATTACGTGTATGTTGGCTCTGTGAAATATTAACAATACAAATGTTTTAATAAATCAATTATATGTGTATTGTCAAATCATTGAAAATGAAATAAACACTTATATTTGAGCAAGATTATATGTGAAACAGGATAGTGAATATATAGTTTGGTTTACTTGCAATTGTATGCGTCCAATTTGTCGAAATAAAATATAGATCCTCCCAGCTTTTGATTTTGGATTAGAAAAATGTATATTAACATAATTTTTATCTATTTGTATATAAGATAAGTTTTATGTATGAAAGTATTATATAATAGGCTATACACTCAACAAAAGAAACGTCAGAGTATGATACTTTTAATTTAATATCTGTTAAATTATATCTATGGTGTTGAAATCGCCTTTCAAAATGGATTTTGGCAAGAATGTTTAGCAAATCACTTAAAAAATCATAAACGTAAAAATGTAATTAATAATAGATGTTGTCGACATACAGTGGTTATCGGACCTGTAGCAGGGCTAATAAGGAAATACTTAATTAATAATATTCTTTAACATCCAATATAAATTGTCTCTTCTTTTTCATCTATTGTTAAGAATATGCTCTTATGATTCCATTCCGATTAAAACATTATTTTTCGAAAATAATTCTATATAATCGATCCAAACATGGAAAAGTTAAATTTGAATTACTCATCAATGGACTGTATCAACGTTCGAAAAATGTACTTTGAATGTTTTAGATATTGATATTGACCTATTTTATGGCGCTTCTATCACTTTATAAATGTGTGCTTTGAGTTGCCCCTTTGCAAACTAAGCTCATTTCTTTCTGTGTAAATCATATAAACAGCACTTAAACATAAGAAAAACACATTTGATGAACACTCACTCTGCGGATGGTGCCATCATAATTGATTTCTTTAAGTATGATTTCAACTTTTCTGTTGATTGTAACAATCGTTTTTCTAATGGAACATTATTCCACAAAAGTGTGGTTGAAGAGATAAAAACTAGCATGACTGTTTCAGTCTATATGATGGAAATACTACGTTTCAGAATATTTAAGTTCATAAGTAATGGAGTCGCCAACAGTCTTAGGGAGTAAATCTATTAGAAAAGCGAGTACATTACCACATTGCATTTTATGATATAGTGTTAGGTTTCTCCTTTCCCTACGTTCTGACCATGTTTCCCGCCCAGTTTTAAACATACGATATTAAGTGTAGTGTATTTTGGTAGAATAGTAACAATACGAGCTGCTTCAAGTCTTTCAAGTCGCAATGATTGTTCTAAACTGTCAGAAAGTACTCGTCGCAGTTGATTTTGTCATATGCATGATTTTCGACTGCAAAAATCTCAAATGTTCGTTGGCATAATCTAAAACTGAAAAGAACAGGTGTTTATTCAAAGAATAGATGTTTACATGTTTTTGAAAATTTAAAAAAAAGAGGAAATTTTGAATTTCTGCAAAACTTAATTGTGTTCAACTACAATACGACATATTATATGTGAAAGTTAATAAATGTGCCTGATTCTGAACACATTAAATGTTACAACATTTTTAACATGGTAGGGGTCATGTTGGTGTAAATTTCATTTTTTATCCCTGTCTTCATTAAACAAAGATATTTCAACTAAAATTTAACCAAATTCACCAATTAATTAATTCAAACTATTGCAGATAAGTATTGTTGTATCGTGCCTTAGTCAAATGCATCTTATTTCTTCTAAATATTGAATTAATCGAAACCAAATGAGGTGAGTGTATATTATAGCCATCCTAAACCTCGCAGGCATATTCAAAATGTATTCATTTTCATTCGTTGACACAACACGTGCAGATTCGATCCCAAACTCGAGTAGGCTTATGTATCCTGTATTTAACAAGTTAGTATATCAATTATTTGCCTTTCACTTCACCGCGTACTGTTAAACTATCTTGTCAAATCTCCAATGCTAATCAATGAAATAGAAATAGTCGCGTGTTCTTGTAATTGATGTGTATAGATCATAGCATCCAGTTCATAGGGGAGATAAGGTGAGCAAATTGTATGTATTCAAATCCATAGGTATGCATGCTATTGAAAAAAAACCGATATCACGCATAACTAACGATGTGCCTGCATGACCAGTCTGATTAAAACCGACCCTGTTCCAAGGAATGAAATCGGCGAAATAGTTCATATCGGGATGCTTACTGGTTCTATTGGTTTTGCGAGGAAATCCTGTATCCCGATAAAATGTACTATTTTGCAATTTTCATTCCTCGAAAAACTGTATATTTTATCAGACTGCCTGCATGACCTATATATATATATATATATATATATATATATATATATATATGTGAGGATGTTTCGTTGTAACGTTGTGGGGACGTTTGTTATAGAGAATTGCTGGTTTACTTTATGTATAGGTCCGTTGAAAGTTCAAAATAGAACATTTTAGATTCCACACCGAGACTCAACTTCTCTACGCAAGGCACGACTCTTGTCAGTCTCCATAACTGGCTGACTTGCCGCATTTTCTTTATGATTTCCGTGCTAGGAAACTAGCCCACTGTGTATTTCACGTGTACCGCTTCACTATATATGTTAGCACGGGAAAGTGGGGGAAATACTGCAATGTCTAAATGAGCAAGTTATAAAGAGAGTTAATGCCGTGCGTAGGGAAATTGACCGGAGCTTATAAGATGTGTTCATACACTTAATTATCGCAACGCTTATAGCAATATATGGTACCTTTGGTGTAAAGTGGTCACGGGTGTGCGCTTTGAGCATGCCCTTTATAGTGGTGTAGAGGTATAAGTATCCCCATTGTTACTTACAACTTATTTCCTATATAATAGGGGCCCGGGCCCTTAATTATTAACATGTAAGGGCTCGCTTAATGGAGACCCGGCCCTTATTTGAGGCCCGGCCCTTATTTTATTTTCAGGTTTGACCAATACACGGGATAACCTTTGATAACTGACTTAATTTTTTAGAAAACACAATATGGTATGTACATCGAATTTAGCGTGTAGTTGAACATTTTAAGTGCCTGGGAACATATGTGGGGACAAAAACTAGTAGGGAGTGATCATTGATGCTAAATAATTTGAGGCCTAATTGTTGAGGACGCGTCAACAAATTTAAGTTCAAGAAGGTTATTCATGTCGGCAGCATAATTTATTAATCAAATTTATAAATTTTACATTTTTTTGCCAATATGACAAACAATGACAAAACATTTTGAAAAAGCGATTTCAACACCTCAAGTGTATTTGAACTGACATAATAAGAAAATAATCATACTCTGACGTATGAAATTGTAAGAGTATTTCTTTATCAAATATGTGTCTATCGAATGCATTCAAAATCTACTTTCTCCGACAGTAATATACTTGTTTACACTGTTGAAAAGGTGGTGACGTTTATTTTGCGGTTGAGTGTAATAGGTTCAGTATAAGAAATGAAATATACACTGCCGTCCAAAAGAAACGCCCACATGAATCTTTAAGATGAATTATATTACTTTAACACATAATTAATGATCGTATCAAGGTTATAATGAAACAATATTTGATATGACAATCCATTGGCCATGAATTGCACAACCACCCGTGACCAGGTACTTAGAAGGCCTCATGCCTATAGTACATCATATACATTGCAAAACATTGCAAAAAACATTAAAGATATAGAATGCGTTCTATGTACAAATGCATAAAATATATACATGGAAAGATTTTTAAGTTCTTGAGCGTTTGAACTATTCAGCAATAGTGCAAATTTAAATTGACTAGTATTCGATTGTGTTGCACGTTGTGATTTTTTTTATTATGGTGGACTAACTGGGAAGAGCATATTATGCTCGTATCTTTGCAAACTCTGAGATCTTGGAATGGTAAATAGACGAAATGAAATCAAAATATAGGATGTCCTGATCCTTGTCTTAAAAAACATAATTAAAATGTCTCTCAGTCACTTTTTCATAACACAAGTGCTTTGAATTATCCTGAATGAAACTTGCATACAAGTCTATTGTAGGTTTTGATTTAAGTTACATGTAGGTTCCCCTCCCTGCTGCCACGGATATGCTCTTGTCATGCTTGCTAGGGGATATGATAGCTGTGCAAGACCAGTCATGATCATGTTCATCATTCGGTACTCTCTCTCTCTCTCTCTCTCTCTCTCTCTCTCTCTCTCTCTCTCTCTCTCTCTCTCTCTCTCTCTCTCTCTCTCTCTCTCTCTCTCTCTCTCTCTCTCTCTCTCTCTCTCTCTCTCTCTCTCTCTCTCTCTCTCTCTCTCTCTCTCTCTCTCTCTCTCTCTCTCTCTCTCTCTCTCTCTCTCTCTCTCTCTCTCTCTCTCTCTCTCTCTCTCTTTGCTTATGTGTGTAAATCGGTATTTGCGTTCATGCGCCAAATTTGCATACTGTGCAAAATTGCACATGTGCAAAAATACATTTGCACTACCTCTTGACTCTGCACATGTATGTAAACAGTGGCGCATGAACGGGGCTTAGGATGTATATGATATTTGTTTGTATATATGTATTTCGGATGTTGCTGTATATTGGACATACTAGAAGGAAATGGTATTCATCTTCAACTTCATCTAACTTACAAAATTTACAAATTCTGTCCTCTCTTCTAATGTTTGTATATCTGCTTTTCTCAATGAACAAATGTGTTGAACATCTAAAACGAGCTAGGCTAACCCTATACTTTTTTTTACGTTAAGACATGATAGATATAATAGATATACGTGGCTGTCATCAGTATATAATTAGCGAGGTATGTTTTTGTTACAAGGGGAAAGGTCGTCAAATTATCACGTTTATCAAAATAGCCCCCAGAGAAATGTGTTCCAACTGTATTTCAATAACGAGAATAGCAGAAATGCACAAACGGATGTTGTCTGTCATCCAGATCATTGAGCAAAGAATAGATGGAACAATGGTTGTCTGTTTAGTTGCCTCAGCTTTCTGAAATTAAGTATCCTTTTAATTTCATTTCATAAAAAATATTAAAAAGTTAAATATCCTTAAGAAAGTAAATTTTGAGGAACTATAGTTAGTCTAAAACGGATTTTCCCCTAAAATTTCGGTGAGAACTTCAAAAGTACTCGTGAAGTATGTATTTTACGTGATGGCGTTTCTGGTCAAATTGAGAGACATACAAAATACAAAACATGCTTATAATTGATTAGCTGCTGACGATATCAAAATGTGGCAAAATCTGCAACATATTAGTTGGTTATGCCAAAAATCATCGTCATTGTATACTACTTCATGGTTATATATGTAGTTGATAAGCTCTTTATACACGCACATTAATCCCAGTGGATGCATTGCAAAATACTTGGTGTATAACACGTAATAAGCTAGCGCACTCTAAATAACGATAGTCCGATATGAAATATTAGCGCATTGAACCATGATCAGTGGCGGATCCAAGGGGGGGGTTCAGGGGGTCCGGACCCCCCCCTTTTCAAATCCATGTATAAGTTGGGATATACATTTACACCCCCCCCCCCCCCCCCCCCCCCCCCCCCCCCCCCCCCCCACTGAGTGGAGAAAAATTGTTTTGGGACCCCCCCCTTTCAAAAATCCTGGATCCGCCCCTGATGATAGACAACTTCCAAACGCAAGGCATAACTCTTGCCAGTCTGCATTACTGGCTGATTTAAGCCTTGCGGTATTTCCCTCGCTTTGTTGTGTCAAGATAGTGAAATCAGCCAGTGATGGAGACTGGCAAGAGTTATGCCTTGCATTGGGAAGTTGCATGATAGAATGAACCGTATTTCCTCGAATATAGCCTCTGGGTACTATATATATCGTTCACCATTCCCTTACCCCGGGTTCTGTCAACTTCCAAACGCAAGGCATAACTCTTGCCAGTTTGCATTACTGGCTGGTTTAACCCTTGCGGTATCTCCCTCGCTTTGTTGTGTCAAGATAGTGAATCGCTGCACCAGAAATGCATAGCGGGCCTGGATTTCTAAACACAGATTTTTTAAGGAAATACGGCAAGGCCTAACTTAGCCAGTAATGGAGACTGGCAAGAGTTATGCCTTGAATTGGGAAGTTGGGGTTTTATTCGAGGCCCGGGTTCTATTCGAGGCCCGGTTTCCTTCAATGATATACCGGTAAACCTTAAATTCAAAACCGAGACCCTTTATTTATCTCAGCACAAAATTTCATATTTGCAAGTGTTCACATTACTTGAGAATAAGTATATTGCATTAACAAGAAACTGCGCTGTATTCCTCTTACTAGTTCCATATAGGGAGTCATAAAACATGTAAAGTAAATGACACACTTACATGCTTCTGTCGTATCATATATAACCTTTACGACATTATGATATTTGTATAAGTTACAGTAAATCTAGGAATGTTACGGTTTCGTAAATGTTTTTCATGCAAGCCACTAACATATGTAAACGTTATAAGTCATATTTATTGTGTAATTCTGTGTGTCATACGTATGCAGGTTACATAACATTGCCCAATAGATTGAATTCACCATGTACTCTTTACCGATTTGGTTGTCCTTTTGTAAATACATGTAATTACTGGCCTACTATTTCAGTGAATACACGTATTTCATAAAAAAGAGAAATAGTAACTATAGTGAAAAAAGCATTTTATTCTTGAAATATCACGATTTTGAATGTTGTAAAGCAGCCTCTGTTTTCAGAAAACCCCATTTCTGATAGGCTCTTTTTTAATATTTCATAGAATTGTGATTTTAAGCAATAACTATTTTTTTCCAGCGTCTGAGTCTTAGACGTACATAGGCCTACATTTGCCATTCTTAAATTAAGAGAAAATGTTCTTTCTGTTTGTAATGCCAATGAATTGTGTACGTAGGAGTACCGATATATCTGCATCGATTTATACTAACTGCACGGTTAGATCGCCAGATGTATTTTGAGAATGTTGTTCGCATTACTTGCTTATATATCACGCTTCATTACACATATACATCGGCAAAAGTATAGGGACTATGTATATATTGGTAGATAAAAATAGAAAATATAGTGTACGTTTGGTTCCAGTTAGGTAAATGATCAAACATTTTAAATTGATGGAAAAGTTCCTTTTGTTTTAGATTTAAATTATAAGAAAATTGTACCCACGATAAATCATTTATTTTGATTCCAACTTGAAAGATGGTTAATTGAATCTGAATTCCTGAACTACGTGATCAGAATGCAGAATTGGCAAATTACAACTGATTATAGGCCTTATACTGTCTTACAAATATCAACCCAAAAATATAAACAGATTTAATAACAGGTAATAACATTTATATATCCATTACCAATAATGTTCCTTGAATAAGAAAACAAGTCTCCGACGCCATAAATTAAGATATTATTAGAATTACGGTAACAACACATGCGAAATAAACATAATTCCCCTAATCATTATAATAAACAAGCAACACAGGCCTAATCGATAAGACGCGTTTATTTTTAGAACGGATGTGACCTTTAGATGCAAATTTCTAGGTCAAAGGTCGGAGCAACAAGATGGCGACACAGTGGAATATTATTCTTGATGTTTACATGGATATATCATAATGAAACAAGAAAGGTAAGTTCTGTGTTCGAGAAATTTGGTTTAGGAGTTTATTATTGAAGTTATTGACAAGTTTTGGGCGTCTATTAACAAAGAATAAGGAAATAGGACGTATATTTATGTCGATTTGTTGTCATTACTAGGGACGCCATTCATCAAACAGGTGCGCGTACAATATTGACCAATCAAGTGTTGAAATCGAAAAAAATGCCCAAAGTGCTTTTCTGATGCCACGATCCGTGTTTTACTATTTCAAATATGATCTAGCCATCCGAATGCCATGTTTCATTCTATACTGTAACTTTAAATATGATAATTTAAAATATTTATAAATAATATAAAATTCATATTATTTATTTAGAATTGAAAGTATATAAAAACAAATATTTATTATCTATATGGATTCAAATATATTGGATTTTTTTATGTATTGAATTCATGTTTAAAATTCAAGAATCGCTTAATTTATTTAAATGTATTCCATTGCTTCGATTTTCATACTTATATAATTCGTTTAAGTACTAATTAATAGATGATTCTCCTATATAGAAAAGGGCACAGACGGTGTGATCCATATATTATTAATTTTGTAAACGATACCTCAGGAGTAATGCTTGTTTGTGCATTTATATGCTAATATTAAATGTAAAACAACTTGTATTGAATATAATACATTGATCAATCATAAACAAATTGTAATATGAGACTGATTCAGCAAATCAGTTTGAAGCAGTACATATTATATAATATACTATTATATACCTTTAATGGAACATTTAAAAAATATTTTTTGTATGATCATTTTGCACATGTGTATATTAACATACATGGCTTATGTCTTTGTAATGGAGAACTGTATAAGATATGTAGAGTAATGTAAATTTCCCTGGGGATTATTATTCAGAATTATCTTATCTTATTTCTCAATGATGAAATATACATATATCGTATTAACCTGTTTCATTAAACTTTATTATACCAATAAAGTAAGCCTTTAGAGATAAAATTTTCAAGTATCATTTAGAAAAAGTGATTAATCTTCTAGTAACGTACTAATGACTGTATCAAGTTGTAAGAACAGAACATTTGGTGGAAACGAAATCAGTTCAGATATAACATACCAATTCTTTGTATAAAATATGCATAGTCCATTTTGAACCATTTGCTTATGTTAAGTGCTACTGCTTTTATATATGTCAATTTGATGAAATGCATATAAAGGGATATCTCCTTAAGTGTTATTTCCAAGAAATATAATGCAGATTATGTATGAATCTTTCAGTATTTGAAATGAATTATGAGGTCAGTTATAGTAAGAGAGGGGATGGGTAACCCGGATACCCGGGACAGATGGGAACTCACAGAGTAGGAGTGGGGTTACGGGGTTGCCATATCTTCAATTTAGAATCCCAACTGCCCAAGGAGTCTGTTCACAACATTTCAGCTTTCTAGACCTTTTGGTACTGGAGAAGAAGATGAAAATAGGTTTTTAAGGTCATGACCCTTGTGCCCCAATTTGGGGTCACAGGGTCACCAAATCTATGAGTAGGATCTAGGTACCCAACTACCCACAACATTACTCGAAATTCTTATTATCATGTAACTACAAAAAGTCTACATTCTGTTTCTTTCATTTAGAGATTACAATGTATTTGAAGATTTCAACACAATATTAAAGTCAATTGTTATCGATAAGAACATTTGATTAAAATAGCAATAGTTATGATTTATCTATGATTTGGCTTTCTAGATCCATACTTTATCCTACCAGTTGATTAAATTATTTCAAACTCTTACAAACTTGTCAGGCATCAACTGAACTGGTATCTGGGGAGGATAGGGTAGGGTGGTAGATGGTAGGATAGGGTAGGGTGATAGAGGGTAGGGTAGGGAGATAGAGGGTAGGGTAAGGTGATAGAGGGTAGGGTAGGGTAGGGTGATAGAGGGTAGGGTAGGGTGATAGAGGGTAGGGTAGAGTGATAGAGAGTAGGGTAGGGTGATAGAGGGTAGGGTAGAGTGATAGAGGGTAGGGTAAGGTGATAGAGGGTAGGGTAGGGTAGGGAGATAGAGGGTAGGGTAGGGTGATAGAGGGGAGGGTAGGGTGATAGAGGGTAGGGTAGAGTGATAGAGAGTAGGGTAGGGTGATAGAGGGTAGGGTAGGGTAGGAAGATAGGGGGTAGGGTAGGGTAGGGTGATAGAGGGTAGGGTAAGGTGATAGAGGGTAGGGTAGGGTAGGGTGATAGAGGGTAGGGTAGGGTAGGGTGATAGAGGGTAGGGAAGGAAGATAGGGGATAGGGTAGGGTAGGGTGATAGAGGGTAGGGTAAGGTGATAGAGGGTAGGGTAGGGTGATAGAGGGTAGGTAGGGTAGGGTGATAGAGGGTAGGGTAGGGTGATAGAGGGAAGGATAAGGTGATAGAGGGTAGGGTAGGGTGATAGAGGGTAGGGTAGGGTAGGGTGATAGAGGGTAGGGAAGGAAGATAGGGTAGGGTAGGGTGATAGAGGGTAGGGTAAGGTGATAGAGGGTAGGGTAGGGTGATAGAGGGTAGGCTAAGGTGATAGAGTGTAGGGTAGGGTGATAGAGGGTAGGGAAGGAAGATAGGGGATAGGGTAGGGTAGGGTGATAGAGGGTAGGGTAAGGTGATATAGGGTAGGGTAGGGTAGGGTAGGGAGATAGAGGGTAGGGTAGGGTGATAGAGGGTAGGGTAAGGTGATAGAGGGTAGGGTAGAGTGATAGAGGGTAGGGTAGGGTGATAGAGGGTAGGGTAGGGTAGGGTAGGAAGATAGGGGGTAGGGTAGGGTGATAGAGGGTAGGGTAAGGTGATAGAGGGTAGGGTAGGGTGATAGAGGGTAGGGTAGGGTGATAGAGGGTAGGGTAGGGTGATAGAGGGTAGGATAAGGTGATAGAGGGTAGGGTAGGGTAGGGTGATAGAGGGTAGTGTAGGGTAGGGTGATAGAGGGTAGTGTAGGGTAGGGTGATATAGGGTAGGGAAGGAAGATAGGGGATAGGGTAGGGTAGGGTGATAGAGGGTAGGGTAAGGTGATATAGGGTAGGGTAGGGTGATAGAGGGTAGGGTAAGGTGATATAGGGTAGGGTAGGGTGATAGAGGGTAGGGTTCAATTCACATTTTTATGAGGAAATGAGATCTCTACACACAGGGGTGAAACAGTACGCTTGAGCTTCAGTTCGGTAAGTATTGCGGAACAGGACCCTCAGTTCGGTACAAAACCAAAAATGTCTTTCAATATATAAACTAAACCATCACAAATCATTTGGTTTTATAATTGTACAATCAAAAACACAATTACATCTGAGATAATAATACATTATTGTTTAATTAAGTTATATATTCAATATAATGCTGAAATATCACGTTGATGTACCGTGTACCGAACATAAAGCAAAATACCACATTTCAACTACTGTAGTTGTGAATCGTTTCACCCCTATCTATAGACAAATATTTATATGACCAGATTTTAATATTGTTAACACTTATTAACACGTAAAATTGTGATGAAAGTGCTGCCAAATGGTTTTGTTAAAGATTGAGTGTCTCATTTTGGTACTGGAATTTTTTAAACTTATAATTTCACACACTATCATCCAACTTCCAAACGCAAGGCATAACTCTTGCCAGTCTGCATTACTGACCGATTTAAGCCTTGCGGTATTTCCCTCACTTTGTTGTGCCCAGATAGTGAATCGCTGCACCAGAAATGCATAGTGGGCCTAAATTTCTAAGCACAGATTTCTTAAGGAAATACTGCAAGGCCTAAATCAGCCAGTAATGGAGACTGGCCTTGCATTGACTATATATCATCATGTCTTACCAAAGTGGTGTAAAATCTCAGAATTTATTTTTATAATTTCTTTAGTGATAAACGGCCAGTGTAACGACATTATCATCTATGTTATTGTCTAAAAATTGAAAAGACTATTTATTTCAAGTCTTGATATTAAGAAACTGAAGCCTGCACTGTTGATAGTTACAATCATTGAATCCACCATCTATTTCCTTTTCTTAGTTGAAGTCATAACAAGCTGACGTTCTCAAGTTTCATTGCATATTTGCAGGAGGAATTCCTTATACATGTTTATTACCCATATGGTTGAAAATAATCGAGTTAATATTTTCGATATGAGCACATGTGCATATATCACGTTTGCCTAGCAACGATTGTTTCACCGCGGCCTCCCGTATTTTGCCGTCTGTGACATCATAAAACGATTGTTCGTGATGTCACTGCATGTTGCTTGCGGTCGCAAAAGAAGTGGGCCGATTTCTGACTATTTCTACGCAAAATCAAATGGAAAAGAACGGGTAATAAAGAAATTATTACACTCGGGCAATACAAAAATTCAGACTCGTTTCGTAAAAGTCATATGACACACATCCTCGGGTAATAATCTCTATATACAAAATGCACGTAATGACATGAGGATCAAGTACTGTTATTAGAAATGCAAAAAAAAAATTATGAAAAATATTGCAAACATTAGAAAAAGATTGGTGTATGTTACGAAATATTTACCTGCATATAAAAATATTTACCATGAGACGATCACTTTAATAGTTGCTGGGCAAATCAATGTATATTTATTTTTCTCTCTACCTCCAGCTTTGCACATTTCATGGTCAGTTAACAGCGATAATTGCTGTATCGTTTATATCCTTTTTGACAGGTGCTAATCAAATGTCAATTTCAAAGACATCATTGTGTAAAATATATTACCCAAATTAAAGTTGTTTCTCTCTGATTTATTTCTGACATGAATTTTCAACTGCAAATAGTGAAAACTTCAGCCATTATGAATACGGTATTCATTGTCAGGGGATATTATATTACAGTTAAATATTTATTGTAGATATATATATAGCTTGAGCTAAACAGGAGATATAAGATATTAATTCTGTAACATAAGATATAACATTAAAGACTTCAGTGATTAAATACAACATAGTAAGTAAGGTGTTTTTTCAAAGGGGGGGGGGGGGAGAGGAGGAAGGGGATAACCTGTAACTGCAAGTAACATTAAAAACATCAGCCATTAGGGGGTATCATGTAACCCCCCTCTGGATTCACCACTGGTAATTGTAAGTAAGAAGTAACATTGACATATGTCTCGTTCATATATAAAAGCTGGACAGGTGATATAAGATATTAATCGCCTTACTGAATATTGCAAGGCTTTGTTCTCAGTGGTTGTTGTCCGTGCTTGTGTAGGTAAATATTTGGGTTGTATGGAGTTATGTAGATTGTGGCCGGCTCCCATACAATCTGATACTTATTGTTGACTTGTGATTGATACCTGATACCTGTATGTATGCTGTTGTCGTATCGTTAACACAGGTGTCCTGTAAATTCAATGGTACCTGTAGATTTGGCTAACTGAAAATGTTGCAATTTCGAGAAACTTTTGTACTCATTATTCATTAGTAACAAGTTTAAATTTAATCATTTTAATTTCAACTTTTGAAATATTGTGAAATTATTTAGTTATGTTTTTCTGATATTAACTCAGTAAAAGGATTGTGTGTAAAATATTTCATTTGATGTTAAACTTTTTGGCAAAAAAACCCTGAAACTAGTTGGTTTGCAGATCCTCCTACCAATATTTTGACAAATTTGATTTTTTTCCAAGAACTAACAAAATGAGTGAAAAATTATTCTAATGTCCTTATTCAATTTTGTACCCGTTTTACTCACCTGATCACTTTTCATTTACACAAGATCAAAGTTTGTTTTGCCTCCTGCCTTTATACATTTACCCCCAAAATCTGTAAAACAAGTAATTAATTTTGCCGGGCCATATCAATAATAATAGAAGATGTATATGATGATTAAATGCTCTAAAGCATGTTAATCTCTCGGACTCTGACTCTGTACATTATCTGTGCGTAAGTACAAATAGTCTCATTTCCTCGGAGAATATACTAACAAGGCTGCCATAATACGCTCGGATAACTTTCTGTTATAGCAATGTCAATGGATATGTCATTATGTGTTGTGAAATGTTTAACTATTTATGAGAGTACTTTTAGAACTGGGTCTTATATCACCGTTTAGAAGTAGTGAATGTCATGAACAATGTTTTCTGGATTTTTTAAATGTTCTATACTTTACAAAAAGAATTTAGTAAAAATTTCATGTATCTGAACGTTGACAAAGTTATATTAAAGATATATTATTTTAAAGGCGCTGTAGCACGTTTTGCTTACTGAAATAAAATGCTTTTACAAAAAGGCAAATAAGTGTTGCAAATCACATAATAAATCTTCTGAATCAATAAGATGAATTCTAAAACAAATTTCTAAAACAAAATGTGAATTCGAGAGTTCAGACAGCAAGATGTTCGACCATTCCATCATTGTACCATATTTAAAACTCTACTCTGAGTGTTCTGAGAACTCTTTTTACACATTTAGGAATATTATTTGCCAATGGTAATACTTATTCAGGGATTGGGACACCTTTGGCAATGGGCCATTTTTAGGCATTTTAGACATGTTCAGAATTTTAAATGGGCCATTCCCCTATGTAGCAATAGTCAGATTTCGAATTTGAATGGGCCCTACCTTTCAAAATCCCTGCTTATTTCTTTTTTTGTGAGAGCACTTTATTTCAGTAAGAAAATCGTGCTATTTTAAATTTAAAATAATTTTTCAACTTGTTCTTTTCATTTTGAAGTATGTCATTCCTGCCATTAACATGCTTATGTTGTTTGTCAGTCAATAAATCATTCATGTAACTGCATGTTAAATTTGAAGTGGTTTGGATTTCAATTTGGGGGAATGTATTTTAGCTCGGTGAATGATTTATGAGTTTGTAACACCTATAATGACAATATCAACAACGTAATATATGTTCTCACATGCAAACTAGCTATTTTGTCTCCCTGGTTATTTTTTTATGTTTTTTAATGGCAAATTAGTTGATTGATATTGATATATATATGTTTATAAAATTTTTGCATGGGTGGGTATGGGGAACAGCCTTTTCCATTGGTGGACCCCCGGCCCCCCTTTCAAAATTCCTGGATCCACCACTGAAATATGATAACATATATTGTCACACTCTCCAGCATATAATTTTAACTGTTCTTTCAAATATTTGACAAACTTTAATTTATTGGTTTTTCAATTTGTGTTTTTTTAGTAGAAAAGTGAAGGAAAGCCCCCAAAATGGAATAATGAGGTTATTGTGAGGATGATAACATTTAAATTACTCAAATTGTCACAGCTGCTAAAATAGAAATTGAAATAAACATGTGTAGTGTAAACTCCCAAATATCATGCTTCAAAGCAATGCAAATTATTTGGATGTAGTGTAAACCGTCACGTGTCTTAGATTGTTTGACTTAAATCAAGAAATCCAGAGTTTGAATCCTGTCTCTATCTGCTGAAGAGAACTGTTCCATATTTATCAAGATCTAGGTGCATTACATTGAAATTTAATGACATTGTTCAATAGTTCAAGCCTAGACTCATAGGTTTCACTGTTATCCATAGCCACAGTGGCATTACAGGCTTTCTCTCTGCGTTAATACAAGCAGCTATGATATTTATAGGATTTCTAACGAAAACCAAAATATAACAGAGGTTATGTGGGAAGTTATGACTGAGAAACCTCTGTAGAATGAAAATGCAGTAATAGTAAGAGACTTTTAAAAAAGAATCAATTAACTGTTTTTGACTCGGTTGCCTTGAATAATCACCGGATCTAAGACCCCTCTGATTTAAATAATCGCCTGCCTTGAATAATCGAGAATTACATTTGACAAATCTGAACAAATTTATGATAATATCCTTTTTCAAATAATTCCATCATATTGACCTATTCATGCAATGTTTAGACTCATGGCAAGAACTTGGTTACAATATTCAAAATTTTAAAATTCTGATAATGATGTTTTTGTTTATTTTATTAAAATTGTCCACAGATAATATGACTTTAACAAAAAATTATCCCAGACAAAACAAGTCAATGGAAATAATATAACCATCCTTATGCAACACAATGTTTTTATTTATAGTATTCAATCCACAGGAGCTAAGCTATTCTTGAGAGAATTCATTGTAGAAGTTAATCTTCTGCAAACAAAGCACTTAGGTGTCCCAAATTTTCAAACCATGTTTTAATCACTGCATTGAATATCCTTTCATGGCAGTATTATGCTTTATTATCACTTCAAAAGAAATGTAAATGGATCTAATACAATCGCCCCTGGCCTGCCAACCAGTGCCAATTACATTTGCTACCAGGCATGCGGTAGATATATAGGTACGTATATAGTGCTCCCGTCACCTTGATCTAGTTACACCTTACCTATCAAGCTGTGTACAGGCTAGACTAACTTATAGTCTCTTAAAGGTGCCGTAGCACGCCATTCTTATTGAAATACAGTGCTCTCAAGAAAAAGGTACCTAAGTGTTACAAATTGCTTAATAATACCCCTCAATCAATAAAAGTTCTGAAACGAATGTACACTGTTCGGTTAAAGGGATGGTTCTGTCGCCATATTGGATTTTTTTGCATTGCGTGAAATAAAAACATGCTATACTGTACCTAATTTTACAACTTTTTAATCACTAAAGACATACACTGATAGAGTATTCATACAGTAAGCATAACATGTCATAAAACTAATAAATACTTTGCTGTTATGCCACAAAAATGGCCACTTGAAGTTAGTTTTGTAGTGATACCTAAACACTCAGAGTAGAGTTTTAAATATGGTACAATGATGGAATGATCACTCATCTTGCTGTCTCAACACTCAAATTCACGGGAGAGCTATAAATCTATCTCTCAAACTGAAGATCGGCTTATTGGGTCGTATAATGAGATGTTTTACCCGCTAACATAACTATGGTATATTATACAAACCTTAATCATCAATGGCAAATTTGAGAAAAATGCATGCATAAAAACGTGCTACAGTTCCTTTAAAAAAAATATATTCTCTGAATATTTTGTTTGAACCTATTTAATGCTAAATCAATTAGTGTCAAATCATTCTGAGTGGGTTAATTACAGGAATCAGAATTTATTCTTGGATTTGCTATATGTACGTATAATTTATTAACATAAAGATTTAATGTTAAAGTAAATGAAAAGGATAAATCTTATTCAAAACTGGAATAATCTCAACTTTTCAAACTTTTTTCTTTAAAATGTTTAGAATTTAAACAATGTGTGAAATTTAACATATATATATATGAGAGGGTGACATTGACTCGATACGTGTTAATCATTACCTAAAAGCTCTCATTTCTTCTTCTGGAAAAAGGCAATAAAGATTAACTTTGACAACAGATTTACTTGTTTGTTTGATGATAATTCATTGCATTCCAAAATCTGTTTATGTGAAATGTAAGTCTTCAACAATAGGAAATAAATCACGCAAAGACTAATGAGGTACAGAGCCAATGTTTTTTTGCTTTTTGGCTTTAAATAAATCTTTAAAATTCCACTCGTTCGGCCAAGGTGGTATGGCTGAAGGACAAGCCATTGGAATGTTGACCTAACCTTGGCACCTGTTCAAGCCTGTACCTCAGGTACAATAGTGAATACCTGTGTAACACCTGCACTCTCTCACCTGGACGTAGAAGTACTGACCAATACAGTCGGAGTATGAAATATTGAGTATGAAATAAGCTCAAAAACCAGTCCTCCTGAAAATGTTAAAAAAAATTCAAATTTAGCCAAAAACTTTCAAAATAACAGAGTTGCAGGGGACAATATATATATATACACAATATATATATATTGGGATATCTAGATGTATATTGGTAAAAAAAAATTGATAAAATTTATAGTTTGACACATGACTCCACCTACACAGTGAATGTTCCTTCAAAATACCTCCGTAGAACTGTCCCTTTGAAGGGAAGGTTCTGTCACCATCTTGGATTATTTGCATAACGTAAGTTGAAAACACGCTATATTGTACCTAATTTTACAACTTTTTAATAATAAAAGACATACACTGATAGAGTATTCACATAAAAACACATAACATGTCATAAAACTAATAAACAATTTGCTGTTATGCTGTCGCGAAGTTTTCCTCACTCGCAGCGCCAATGAATGGCTTCAGTTCTTATTGTTTTATTTTTCAACAAATGTGCGCTTGTGTTTGTCAAGTTGTGAAATATAAAGTCATCAAAATATTACCCTCATTATTATCTTTCAATTTGACTGTGTTTTAATCATGTATTATTAACAAAAATGTGTAAACAGGAACATCCTCTCAAAACTCCAAAAAATACCTGGATAGAATGGTCCCGTTAAAACATAACAGATCTTATTTCATATTGATTATGAGTGCAAAATCTATAACACTCGGATCGATTGATCGGTTAGATTAAGGTCACCTAATGCTGCCAATTTCAGCTACTCCTTATCACTATCATTGTAAACAAAGTCGTGTATCGAGTGCAGTATTGATTTGCTGCGAAACAATCACTTGAATCTCTGATGACTGTTTTAGACCAAGTCAAACGATGACATGTACATCTGAGTAGAGTTGATGATTGGTTTTAAGTAAGTGAAATGAGGATGCGAATTTGGGTAGATTTGATGACTGTTTTAGACCAAGTCAAACGATGACATGTACATCTGAGTCCAGTTGATGATTGGTTTTAAGTAAGTGAAATGAGGATGTGAATTTGGGTAGAATTGATGACTGTTTTGGACCAAGTCAAACGATGACATGTACATCTGAGTAGAGTTGATGATTGGTTTTAAGTAAGTGAAATGAGGATGTGAATTTGGGTAGAATTGATGACTGTTTTAGACCAAGTCAAACAAAGACATGTACATCTGAGTAGAGTTGATGATTGGTTTTAAGTAAGTGAAATGAGGATGTGAATTTGGGTAGAATTGATGACTGTTTTAGACCAAGTCAAACGATGACATGTACATCTGAGTAGAGTTGGATGGTGGGGTTTACACTATGTCCGAATAAATCGCATTGCGTTGACGCATGCGATTTTGGGGTTTACATTACACGCGTTTTGCATGCAATGTTAATGCGAATATCATTAGTGTGATTGTTTAGATCCATATGTTATGTATTTACATGTACATGTAAATATGTATAGATGCATGTAATTGCTGTAGGGGTGTGTACAATGGGTGTATGTAGGCCTACATATTTTTAAGTATACTGCATTTTATGTATGTACGGTATGAACAAATGTATGTATGTAGGTACAGATGTATATATGTACACATGTGTGTATGTATACAAGGCTGAATGTATGTTTGTATGTATTGATGTACAGATGTCTGTTGGCATACTATTTGTATGACTGCTTTACCTACACGTGGTGGGAAATACCCCTTCAGATGATGAAAAATGATGTCATATAGGGAATTCCAATGCGATTGTGAATGCGATGCGAATAAAATAAAACAGGTTCTAATTTTTTCACATCGCATCGCAACACGTGAAAAAAACGGACGTAGTGTATTGCAACTGATTGAATATAACGTGTTGCGTTCTGATGCGATTATTTTTAACGCATCGCATCCAAAAAACGGACGTAGTGTAAACCCCGCCTTATCTCATCAGGTGAAAATATAAACATTCTATCTCACTGTCAAAATGACCAGAGATGTTTCATTTGTATCTCCTGCAAGACAGAAGTCGGTTGCAGGTGTAAATCAATATTTGATATGATAAGAACATTACCAGTGTACCAGGATATTGCGGGATCATGAAGATATCCTCCATATGCAACAGTGGTTACGATGGAAGAACTGAGTGGAGTAACCTCTGTGATATGAGAATGAGTCAAACCCTGATTTTAAAAATGTTTTTACACTAAGATAATAGTCCAAGTACAACTCTTGAAATGGAGGTGAACTTGTAACACTGTTTTGATGTTAGTTTTTACTTGGTTAAAATAACGACCAAAACTTTTGTATTATAAATATAATATAAAAGTTTTGGACCATAAAATGAAATGAATCAAAAATAGAAATAATAAAATTTGAATAATAATACACCTTTATATCTAAGAAAAGATGAATATTATCATGTAGCCATGGTTACGGTGACAATATTTTAACTAGGTTTAGCAATGACATGACACAATCACTTGAGAATAGATACATTTATAGAACATCAATATTAGATATGTATACCCTTCATCTCAACAATAGCTTAATTGCACTGACAATATTTTAACTCCGTTGCTATGGTGCTTCAAACAATGTAACGAAATTGATTTTATAAAGTGTCAATTCATTCAATGGAGTGTTTGACTAAACGTTTGCCATTAAAAATTATCCAAGTGGTTGGAAAACCAGGTTCTTTTATTGTTCTTACGACGGATCGAAATTATGTAATGGAGAATGCATTAGGAGCTGTGGAATCATTTGAATCCACAGCTCCTCATGCATTCTCCATCTTAATCCATGTATTACATCACAAAACATGCATATGTGATCATTTTACATTTGAAACAATAAATTTCAAATTCATCAGATATGGTACAAGTAGCTGCGAACCTCATGAAATGGATTCTTCCACGCACGTGCAGCGCAAAACTTCCACGCGAAGCGATGTGATTGACAGCTAAAAATCTGCCTTTTCTTGCCTTCCGTGCATTACAAGTCTCGAATAGAACGCGGGATTCTTACTGACAAACAATCCTAAGGTTTCTAACAGCGTCTTGTGGCATAGTGGTTAGAAGCGCTGACTACCAAGCGAAGGGTTGCATGTTCGATTCCAAGTTCATGCATTACAAAAATTAATTTGTCTATAGTTGTCTAGATATTTTAAGATCCTATCCTATACACCAAGACAAAATACATCAGTCTAAAAAAATGTACCATTATTGAAAATGTCGAAACCTGATATATGACCAGTAGATTCCTAAATAATAATCAACTTATAACACAATAGAGTGACGTCATGACCATGGATTAACTCATGAGATACCCCATCACTTTCCATTCTTTGCAAATTAGTGATCATAAAGGTCTGGGTCCTAAATATGTTGATATGGTAAGTAATGTTATGTTAAGGTACATATAGTGTTTCAGATGAGGAAGTGTTTTTCGGTTTATCCAAAAGTCATATTTTCCCACAGTATTCAGTTGGTTATGCATGTTCATAAACAACGATCGAACAAAATTCATAAAAAAAATTTGTTTGTCCATATTTCTTGTTTTTTCCCCAATATATTTGACACTGGATTGAATATACTGTACTGTTTATTGTGATGCTTAACATTTTTTAATGTGTATTAACATGAACAAAATAATTTTCGTTCCCAGTTAAACAGATTTTCACCAAATCTCATTTCCAAATCAGATAAGAAATTGAGGTTATTCATATGCATGAATGTTGGGAGTCCACATGAAAAGTTATGACCTTATTTATGGAACAAAGGTACCAACAGAACAAACTGATGATTGCTAAGATCACATCACAATGCACCCAGTGTGAAAGTAATTTGTCGCAATAACAAGAGAGGCTTGTTGTATCTTGCTAGTCCTGCATTGATCAATCGGAGTCTGTCATATAAAGCTGATTAACTGGTACGGCTAGATACAAATAACTATTTATTGTAAACATATGGATCAGGCCCAGTTGCTATGTGGACAGTGTTCGGCAAGGCGCACATTTATGTCCAGTCTCATTTACCCAATTCACGAAAGAACTTTGTAACATGAGAATTCTGTATTGTATTATGGAGTTTCTACATTGTAACGTGAGATTTATGAATGGTATGCGACTTGAATTTGAAGTCACAGGCACAACAATATTTCAGGATTAGAGTCAAATTCAAATGTTTTTGATTTTGTATAATTTATTTAGGTCCTACAGAGAAATCTAAATGAGTTTTTGAATTCATAAATCTGATAATTTGAAGTAAAATTTTAAAAGCTAAATGAAAAGGAAGATTTATAAGGTTGCTTTTACAATAAAAGAGTGAAATAAACAATTTTAATTAAATAAAATAATACAAGTTTAACAACCACTCCACAGAACATATAATAAATGGGAATTAAGAAACCCTTTCAATTTTATGTTCTTAATCTCAAATAAATAATTATGAATATGTGTATTATCATCAGCGAAACAAGCATATTTTTGCTCTAGCGGGCAGGCACTGGAGTATTCATACAAGTTTTCATGGGGTATAATTTCAGGAGAATGTAAAAAATTTACTGAATTTAAGCCCAATTGAATGTGAAAAATATCATAAGTTATCCAATTAAAATTTATATGGATACTCTCCCAATATAAATTTTATGAGTGCTAAAATGAAATCCAGTGGTGGAAATAAGGGTTCAGTAAATAAATATACTGGACCAATCTATTAACAAGTAATCATACTTAATAACAAGGGTTATCAACATTTGTATGTAAGAGCACTTCATATCAGTCAATTGACGCAATTAACAGCTTAGATAAACAGTCTTTACAGTAATCAATATGCATTTCTATTTTGGTTAACCATGAACTCATGTACACATAGTATAATGAGTCTAAAATTAGCGGCATAATAAAAAAACTGAAGGCCATGATTTTGTTGTTTATTTATCATTAGGAAGACCCAAATATAACAATTTGTGTAATGGAAATTGCTTGTAACATTCTGAAAATGAACGCTAATTAGCTATGTTATATCAATTTAACATTTCTTGTCTGTGCTTTCCAGTGCTCACCTCACCTTAAAAGGACTATAATTATGATTGGAGTGCATATATATATATATTTAGGTCTTCAGACGAAAGTCTGGGAGACCTATTGTTATTATCCTGATTATTATTATTATTATACTTATTATTATTCCACATGAATTTTGTGGAATTTATATAAAATCAATGGCTGAGCCGATTTTCATGAAACTTTCAGGGATCATCGCCTCTGGGATGAACTTGATGCGTTTTTAAGGAATTCCGATTTCCTGTTCCGGTTTCAGAGTTACGGCCCTTGGAAAAGTCAAATTTTAACATGGGAAAACATTTCAAAATGCACCTAGAGACTTGAAACCTGTTCCAAAAGATGCGCAATATCATTCTGAACAAAAAAGTAAATCATAGCGAAATCGTACGTCACGTGACTTAGACGCCATTTTGTTTTGTGTGACTTTTCGTGAATTTTGACCCCATGCACCTTTAAAAATCTTCTCCTCTGAAAGTACTTGGGGTAGACGGCTGTAAGTTACATTTTCTTGAAGCAGATGCATTGCAGTATCTGGCTATCTCATGGAAAGTGCGAACTCATTGTTTTTTTTTCACAGTCAGCTTTCAAATTTGTCTAAAAATGAGAAAATCAGAAAAATTGCAAACTTCAAGGACAGATAACTCAAACACCTGATAAGGGAACTTTATGATATTTTCAGGGAAGGAGGATACATATGTTCTGTATAAGAATCAATAATAAAATGGCGTGCGAACAGACATTTCCGGTCTGTACGATTTTCTTAAAAAATGACATTTTTCAAAATTTTAATTTTAACATGGGGAAAATTTTCAAAATTGACCTAGAGACTTGCAACTTAATTTAAATAATAGCTTTTATCGTTGTGAACAAAATTGTAAATCATGACGACTTCGTAGCTCACATGGTTTAGCCGCCTTTTACATTTTCTCTATTATAATGCTTTTTCATCGGTTAACTTGGAAGCCCTGCCTTTGGCATGCTTCCTGGCAAGAGGTTGCGGGAACCTGGCATCTCATCTCTTTAGTGTAATTTTCATTGTATCATTTCTAAATATCTACTTTCAGACTTGAAACTTGTTTTGAAATAATCAAAATAACATTTATAACAAATAAATAAAGCTGTTATTTTTGCGTTGTAGTTTACAAATAATTAAAATTAAATATTTCCTTGATTTTGACGCCTGGTCTGCTTATGGCAGCATGCACCTTTGGCAGGAGCTTGTGGAAAACTGTGATCTTGTCAACAGAATTTCAATTTTCAAAATAGAACAACCAACTTGTAACTTAATTTAAAGATAGCTAATATCACTGTGACCAAAAATGTCAATCAGGGCGATTTCGATGCTCACACGGTTTAAACTCTAATATATTTTTTCTTTATTTTAATGTATTATCATCATTTCACTTCGAAGCCCTGCCTTTGGCGGCATGGCCATTGGCAAGAGGTTGCTGGAACCTGGCATCTCATCTCTTTTGTGTAATTGTCATCATATTGTTTCTAAATATCAACTTACAGACTAGCAAATTGTTTTAAAAGAATCACAATATTATGTTTGCAAATAAAAAAAGCTGATATATTCGTAGTAGTTTACAAATAATTAAAATTTAACATTTCCTTCTTTTTGATGCCTGGTCTGCTTATGGCGGCATGTACCTTGGCAGATGCTTGTGGAAAACTGTGATCTCTTCTTAGGACACTGCAAGCATCGGTGAAAGATTTAAAGTCAAATTTTTTGTTTTATTGTATATTTTTTTTTTTTAAATTCACTTACATGTTACCAACTTGTTGTAAAAAATTTACAGTATACCGGTTCTGTAAAAACATAAAGCTGATAAATTGGTAGGAAAGGGGAAATGTTAAATTTCAACCTAGAGACTTAATATTTTCACAGTGCAAATAAAAACAAAAAATGAAATCATGGCGGATATGGAGGTCACGTGGTTTTCTTGATATTATGATTATAATTTCGGAATGTTCAGTTTGTTGGTATAAGATATACATGTTACATTGGTAGTTTTGACAGAACATTATAAGTGACATTCCTCGATCAAACATGGAGGTGAAGGTCAAGCGGAAGTCTGAAGACCTAAGTACTGCCGCGGCAGTCCTAGTTATATATATTGTTGATTATGGTAGTGATGTTCCTTTAATAAGATTGGGGTTGCCAACATTATTTTCAGGTATTTGTATCATTAGTAGCATCGTGATATACTGACATTAAGTTTGCTGTGAGTACTAATTGTATTTTTGTATGATTGATGTTTATTTGTAAGTTATTTTATCTTTCACTTTCTAAATAATGTATTTCGTGCTATCTTTTATGTATTTTTGCTTTACCATTATCAGTCTTTATTTCCATACAAGTAAAAGTAGGAAAATGATTTTCTAAGAGAGTGAAAACCTTTTTACAAGCTGCATGATACATCATTTATTGGAAACATTATATAAGTTTAAAGTGTCCTTAGCTGCTCGGACATATGATAAGAATAAGTCTGATTAAAATAGACCGTTTTCCAAGGAATAAAAGTTGCAAAATAATAGTGCATCTACCGGGATACGAACTCATATCTTTCAGAGGTTCCCTCTCCTAACTGTCTGATAACAGCCTGTAGACTCACATGTTCCGACGCAATTCAAGTAGCCAATCAAAAGACGTCCAACAAAAGCTTTCGGTGGGAGAAGCTAGGGGCAGCCATACTTTGATCAGTTTCCGTAAACTGAGGAAATTTGTTAAATGAATGATTCCGAATGCTTTCAAAATGGCAACCATTGAAAAACACGATGTCATTGGTCAGCTATAATATGTGACTGGGTTTTGTCTGCGCTAAACTGGTACAGAACACATTGCTATTCTGGGTGTTTTCAGACCTTGTGGCAAGGAATCTACAGAATCTGTTGTCATTATTTTGCAAATTTCATTCCTCAGAGCTCGGACTGGATAAGAGTTTAATTATCTAATTTTTGGACCCACATTTCTCAAAGGTGTATCCCCAAAATAAATTTTAAAAAACCAAAACAAAACAAACCCTCTTAGAGTTAAATTATTACCAGACAATTGGATAATGGTTTATCGTGAGGCATTAATTCCTGGATTCTGTCTTCAGTTTTACAAGTCTTTAAATACAAAACATATAAATTTAGAACCTTTATATATTACCTATAGGCCTTTAATAATGACCCTTCTGTGGTTTATGTAATCTTTCATATCCCATCTTGGCAAGGTTGACAAAAATAGATTATTACACAATGATTTACCTATCATATAATAATAATAATAAGTACATTTGTTTTGCGCTATATTCCATCCTAACGGTTGCTCAAAGCATCTGTTAAATGAGAATGGCCTGCCTAATTGGTTAAACACGTGGACCACAAGTATTTTTGTCGATCAATTATTCTGAAGTGTACCTGAGTGCATATATCACCTGCGGCTTTTCCTGGTTAGATCAGCTCATCAGACATGATGACCTAACTAGGAGAAATAATTTTATACGGAAACTTACTTTTTTTCAGATGACTGTTAAAAACCATGTGAACTGGAGGACTGATTTGGATATCATCTTGACTCTCTCTTTATAAGTGGAACCGAGGAGGATGTCTAGCCCGGTACAGTTGGAACTGCCGGAAATATCCCGGCCGTTCCCCAAATCGTCTATGTCTCCTCAAGCCCATAAGGACATTGCTAACGACAGATATCAAGATTTACGACGACCCCGCAAGGTGCGATTCTTCGTTAACGGAGATCGTTACTTCAAAGGGAAGAAACTCTTCATAACACCTCATCGATACCTCAACTTCAATGACCTCCTCAACGACCTTACCGGGAAACTACCAACCACAGTAAGCCTTCCATACGGGGTGCGGCAAATCTTCACACCTAGCAAGGGACAGCGGATCTTCGAGATTGAAGACCTACGTGACGGTGAAGCATATGTTTTAGCAGGATTTGAAGGATTTAAGCTTCTCAAATATGGCAAGGCGGAATTGGAACCTTGGTCTCATTGTGAGTATTATTTTTCTTTGAAAATAGTCATTTTATTCTTTTTAGGAGTAATGTGTTTAAACACTGTATATTGACTAAGAGGGTTCTTTGCAGATTGGATCGGAGTTGATTTTCTCCCATACAGTTCAAGCTCGTTCAACATCATCCTCGATAGTCTTAACGTTATTGTTCTGATGAATATTCCAACAGTATCCTGGATCAACACTATAGTTATAACCACATTTGGTGAGGTGCTTGACGACCTGTCTTAAAATACAGTAGAACACGGATATAGCGAACAAACGGATACAGCAAACAAAAAGATCTAGTGGACAAACAGATCTAGCGAACAAAAATGTATAGGTCCTGTCAGACGCCCTATGATTAAAATAATACATGTATATCGAACAATGGATATATAGTGAACTAAATTCTTTGGTCCCTTGGAGTTCATTATATCTGTGTTCTACTGTATATGTGTGGTGGGGATAACAGCATGAGGATCCACTGAAGGATACTATGATGGAACCACAAACATTCTCCTGCTCCTCCTGCTCCTCCTGCTCCTGCGGATAACTTCATGTGTTATGGTGGCTCTCTCCTCCTCTTTACCAGTCTATAATTACTATAATTTTATTAACTCCCTTGTCTTTATCAAATTGGTTTGCAAAAGTGACAGATACAATTAAGTTAAGAAATTCATTTTATGTTTCTAGCATTTTATGGTGTTTTGGGAAGTTTTAAACTGTATAATTTTAAAAAATCCTGCATGAAATCCAGAAGGGATTGAAATAATATATAGCATGTTATTTGGTGTGCAGTAGATATATACTTGCATGAACCTGAATATCACCTTGAATTTTCTATCCACAGAAATATGCCAATATACTGGCTATAACTAGATAATTAGCTGCCTTTTACAAACATTGAATAGTTGAAAACTTTTTATTACATCGTTTTACTCTAATGAGTTTTATTTTATGGATTCTGTGATTCTGTTTTGCTCGAAATGATTTCTTTAGTATCTTGGAGATGTAATGGTATGTTATTTTGGTCCTTTATGACAAGATTACAAAAGGTCTGGAAGAACCAATAAGAAAATACTAGTACTATATTACTTCAGTTGTCTACTAACTTCCCTCACCTAATTATTGTATAATGCAATTTAGATTCATCACTCAATTATATGTATGTACATAAATATAATACATATTTACTGCTACTTAAGGCAATGACAAAGTTGTAAAATTACCTTTTCTAAAAAGCTCTTGAAAGTTAAATGTGGTACTTATTTTTCATTTAATTGATAACATGTGCTCAAAATGTAAGATTTGCACATGCTCAAAATGTAACATTTACATTTTGTAATAAACTCAAAATATAATATTTGCGTTTTAAATTTATGCTCAAAATGTAACTTCTACATTTATTATACCCCCGACCTAAAAAGGGGTCTCATGGGTATATAGTATTACCAACAATTCCGTCCGTCCGTCCATCCTTCCATCCGAAGAAAATTTTTGTCCGATCGAATACAGAAAAACTATTCATCTCATCCTTTTCAAATTTGGTACATGTCTTCTTCACCACCACTAGAGGTGCAGTGCTAAATGTAAAGCAAATTGGTGAACTTTAACATTTTTAGCGATTTTTACATTTTTTAAAACTTTTAGTCATATGCTGAGCATTTTTGTGTCCGATCAATTACAGAAAAACTATTCATCTCATCCTTTTCAAATTTGACACATGTCTTCTACACCAGTAGGAGAGGTGCAGTGCAAAATGTAACACGGTTAATAATTGGTGAATTTTTTGCGATTTTTTGGGTATTTTTTTACTTGGTCATATTCAAAGCTAGAATGAATGAAACTACTTCTGTGTTGTGATTTGTTGAACTTTATCATTTTCTTTTTCATGTAACTTTCATAAAAAGCTACTTCTGTGTTCTTCTTGATTTTACTGTTTTATATTTCCACTGGTTATATTTTTTGAAAAAGTTAAAAAAAAATTCCTTTCAGCCATAAACTGCTGTATATCCCTCACTGTGCTTAATTACAAGGGTGTGTTTCCATGTACCTGTTGTTTCAAGTCACTCGAATGAATCATTATGATGGATTAATTTCCAAAATAAAGTTGACATCAGTGGTAATGGCAGTAGTGTATTATGTTACCCTTACCTTTTCAAGTTACTATTATTCGGCTACTTTTACTTAAACCACCTTTTTTACATGAAGAGACTTGTCCTACATTTTTCACAAACAGTTTAATCTTAGCAATTACACTTCATAGCTTATCAATCCTTAGGTGTGCAGACACCTCTCTGTATAAGTAAAATAAAAATGTCGGGGATATTAGTGAGCCACGCTCACTTTTTTTCTTGTTATATGCTCAAAATGTAACATTACATTTATTACATGCTCAAAATGTATGCATCATTTGCATTTAAAATGTGCTCAAAATGTAACATTTGCGTTTAATAATACAATCAAATGTAACATTCGCATTTATGATATATGCTCAAAATGTTGCAATTTTATTACAATAATATTCTGAAAATGTGATATTTGCTTTCAATATCCAACATTTGTATACATAGAAATGTTCGGTAGCGCAAGTGAAAGTGTGTCTGACTATAGATTGCTGCTTCCATTAGCTGTTTGCCTGTACTGTAGGGTCAATCAGCTTGGCATGGGGTAACCAACATAGATTACAGATATTGGAGTCTTGATGTCCTCATAACTCAGCATATCCATGCTGTACTTCGCTGTGCTAAGCCCTCGAGCAACTTCTTGTGTTTTCCTGTTGTTGATTTGAGAAGGGATAATGTTACCCTCGATCTTGATAGAAAACTGCTTTGAAATTTATGGATATAGTTTGTGATAACTATTTTGAAGAGACCACCTTTGAATAAAGTTAGGTGAATAGTCACTTAGGTAAACGGCAAGCTTAAGTGCAATGGTAATTACAGTTTGATTTGTTGTGTAGTTTGTATATTCTGTATGACAGTTTTACTTGAATTATTACAGATTTATTGAAATACCCTGAGAGAGAGGAATTTCAGGGATTAGTTTATGATGGCAGTATTTTCTGTTTCTTGAAGTAATATCTAGTCTTACATCGGAAATGCGGTACAACAAACATGCCCCTTATATTCACATACTCTACATACTGTATTTCCTCTAATAATTGCCGGGTCGCCAATAAGCGCCTGGCCTCTATTAAGTGCCGGGGGGTCAAGGTTAGTTGAGAAAATAAGCGCTGGGCCTCCAATAAGCGCCGGGTCTAAACCATTAGATTAATGCACCCTTAGTTAAATTTAATGTTCTGTTAAATAGATAAGTGCCGGGTCTCTAATAAGCGCCGGGGGGGTCAAGGGTAGTTAAGAAAATAAGCACCGGGCCTCCAATAATCGCCGGGCCTCTAATAAGTGCCGGGTCTAAACCATTAGATTAATGCACCCTCAGTTAAATGTAATGTTCTATTAAAGAAATAAGCGCCAGGTCTCTAATAAGCGCCGGGTCTAAACCTTTAGATTAATGCACCCTTAGTTAAGTTAATGTTCTTTTACCGTAATCTCCCGGGTATAAGAGCCTTAGACCATCCCCACTTTTCAGGGGTTGTACTGGTTGGGGTTATTCTCAGGTTATAGCTCACCCCAAACTTTGCCAGATGTTCCATGGTCATACATTACATAAATCTATAATATGATTTCAAGTTAAGTGTCAAAAACCTAAAAAAACTATTATGACTGTCTGACACTCTCCATATAAATTTTCATCTGAGTTGGGGTCTCTCCTGTCTAAAAGCCCACCCCCATGTTTTCAAGATGTTTGTTTGCCTTGTCCCCCCTGGTCTTATACCCGAGAGACTACGGTAAATAAATAAGCTCCGGGCCTCTAATAAGCGCCGTGGGGTCAAGGGTGGTGAAGAAAATAAGTGCCGGGCCTCCAATAATCGCCGAGCCTCTTTATTTAGAGGAAATATGGTAAACAGAAAAGGGATTGGGTGGAGGGGGTGTAGGGGGAACAGGAGAGTTCGTCATTGACTTGCTGTCACATATTTTTTTGCTGAGAGGGGTACTTATTTGGTTGATTACGATACCAGGTAGTGGGGTTAACAGCAGACTATGGCAAAGAGTAAATCTGACTACAAACACTTGAACGTCTGTCAAAATTAAGCTGTCCTTTTATGTAAGGCTATATAAAAAAAAGTGAAATGTTTCTCGGGCATCGGCACATCACTTTTATTTGTGCGCGTGACAACTTTTTATAGTCATTCAAAAAAATAATTAAAAAATTTGCCACATCAGTTTTGATTAACCCCAAAATATATTTGTCCACCATATAGGTCTGAAGGAAAGCATAGGCTTCCCTATTGTAAATTTCTACCACTTTCAAGCGATATTTTGATTGAAAAAATAAAATGCACAAATTCAACAAAAAATAAAAACCAAATCCTTGTTGACCACCTCGTCACTTTTGTAAAAAATGTGCTAGAAAAACATTTAACTTTTTTTATGCAGCCTAACCCCTGGGTATGTTCTCCAAATCAGGTGGCCCAACCACCCACCCCAGTAGTGTTAGTATCTTAGTTCTCCTAGCTGTCTCTTACAAGTGGTTCCCAATAATCTCTTCATCGCACCCTAAACTTTATGCATCCACCCACTGAGATTTTGAACCTTGTCAGACACCACTTGGTTGACTGTTGGTACCCTTAGTGTAGTGCTAATGAATGGGAGTGAAGGTTAAGCTTAAGCGTTGCTTTGTGAAAGGAGCCCCTGGAAACTTGCAAGTAGCATGCACTTGTAAACAATAGCCTGTGCTGGGTATTCGAAGATGAGGTATTGACTGCTCCAAACTCCTCTCTCTGATTCTCCTAGCAACCCTGTCAGAGAGTTTAAAGGACTTGCAAGTCAAACACTAACACCTGTCAGGCAGGACGTAGAGGGTAATGTCCGAGTAACTCTCCATTCCCTAAAAATAATGGAGCAGAGGCCCATTATTTTTAAGGAATGGAGAGTTATGAGGATATTAGCCTACTTAAATTACACTCAAAGTAATGCTCTTATCAAAATTGCTTTAAAAAGTTAAAGAAATTAAATTTCTACTTAAAAAATACGATGTGATGTGCAACTCTCCATTACTGGAAAATAATGGAGTGAAAGAACAATAGGGTGACGTCACAAGTGTAATTTAATTAAGTCTCTTAACCCCTTACCTGCTGGTCCTGGGTAGGTTGAGACTCTTTAGTGAGCGTTATATCACTGCTACGAAGTAGTCGGGGTATATAGTCGTCAGCGTGTCCTTGCATCTGTCTTTCATACTTTTTGTTCCACTTATAACTAATTTTCTAAATATTTTGAAACTTATGCGTATAATCATCTATGTGTACACTTGCCTTGAATCATATATTTCACACCCTCATTTGAATATTTTATGTAAATTTTATCAGTTTTGCAACTTTTTCTTCTTAAGCACTCATAACTGTGAAGACATACTTACTATGAAGACATACCGTATATTACCGGGTATAAGTCGACCCCGCGTATAAGTCGACCCCCTTTCTCAACTACCCAAATACTGGTCAAAACCCTATATCTCATGTATAAGTCGACCCCCCTTTTACCACGTGCTGACTGACACCGAGTGACAAGTCGACATGGCCAAGAGTCAACACAGCGGCGATTGTAAAGCAGTGATGTCGATCGACTTATCAATTGTTTTGCCCTAAATATTATTAAATGATAATTTATTTTTCAGACGTTGTAAACAACCAATAAAAAAATACAACTTGTGACTCACGGTGTCTGTTATTATTTGTTTCAATCAAATTACATTTTCCTCTCATCAAGCCGAATAAACTACGGCCAACATGTTGACAAAACTTTATTAGATAACCGGTGAATAGTTAAATTGTTACCTAGTAGAAAAAGACATTGCTTTTACTTTTGAGATGAGAAGTGACAGGCTTTAATTACTGTTAATTACTATCAATTAATGTTAACTAAACATCAAAGCTTAGATAATTACCGGATGCGCTAATGAATCACTACCCTGACTGGCAATTAACAAATCTATTCACAACCTTAATCACACGTACGTCTGTCTATTAACAAGTATTGAATATACACTATTATACAAAATGAATGGTGAACATCTCAGTAACAATACAATGACAATCGGCAATTAACATTTCTCTAAATATTTTTTAATATATGCTATTATGTTAGAACATATCAGAAATTATACGTCTACTCGTACCAGTAATTTGCACTTCTCACTGCGTAAACACTTGATTATTTTTTCATGAGTATCTATCTCACATGTCACCGGCTTCTATGTAGAATCTCATTGGTCCACGTGACCTTATCGGGTCACTCGACTTACATCAATGCTAGATATCGATCGATGTTTGTCAGGTAATATTGAAGATTATAATATAAACTTTAATGAACTTTCGTGATTAAAATGTTATTTTTTATTCAAATATCACGCTATATTTGTATTTTAAAAAGACAACAATAAAGCATATGTTTTTTATTCAATGATTTTAATATTGACTGGACATCGATGTTTGTGAATTGTTTCCGGTGTAAACATCGTCCGTTCGACTTGCTGGGCTGGCAGATACTTACCTGGCCTCTAGATTTTTGGGGCTGAAACATAGACCCCGTGTATAAGTCGACCCCCCTCCTTGACCCCCTAATTTTTGGTATCAAATTCTCGACTTATACCCGGTAATATACGGTACATACTCTGTTTTCAAAATACTGCTGTGGTATGTTTATACAAAGGACTAAACATTGATGTCCTTTTGCTATATTGAAACTTTTTTGTTTGACCAATGTTAAAGGCGCATCCATTGTGTTTCATACAATGATATTTGGCCTTAATACATGCTGTCATACTTAAGTCTAGTATGTACTGAAGAAGGGACAGACGAGTTCATCGGGATGAAGCTTTACTTCGTGCTTGCATTCATACATGGTACAAGTAGTGCAGATTCCTACGCGGTGGTGCACATGCACTCAAGCGCGGTATTGAATGAATATAGTTCCAGTCTATTAGATGGCATAATATTACATCCCCCTTTTCTTAAAAGAAGATAACTGAATATTACTGAGAAATGTAGGAAGAGATTTTACAAAGTTGTTATTATTATTCTTACTTTACTGTAAGTATTATATACTTACTGAGAAGACAATAAGACTAATAAAATGAAAACACAAATTGTTTTAGACACTGATACTAAGTAAGGAAATCATTACTTTTTCCATATGTGTCTTTTGTCTGAATATGTTGAAGTTACTTGACCTACATAATCTCTGAACACAATTAATTAACACGTTAACACAACTTTAAAAGTCAATCATTAAAACGTTCAGGACGTTTTACTGCTCTGCCGCTCCTAGTGCGTTGAATGGAGGTATTGTCATTGTTCATAGATTTGTTGGACGGATTGGGTGAGCCTGGTGTTGAGGTAATGGCTTCTCTATCTGAGCTGTTGCTTAGCTCAAATCTGACTAGTTTGGGTTCAATGTTAGTAGCTGATTTCATTGCTGACTTTAACACCTGTGGAGGAGCAGTTTGGAGTTTAACATCATTTGGTTGGTTCGCCTGAGGGATCTCGCGAATTTGGTGTCGGTTGCGTCGGATTGAGGATCCACTGTCAGTATTGAGTAGATAAGATCTAGGAGAGTTGCAACCAGACACAACTGTTGCGGGATGCCATCTCCCAGTTCGATGATCCTGGAAACGGACTTGTTGTTCCGGCAACAGTGGGGCTAGTTCACTGCCTGCTCTTTTGTCATGGTGATGTTTTTGAACTTCTTGTCTCTCTTCGAGACGATGATTGATTGAGTCCTTGTCATGAAGTTGGTTCTTGACTCTCGTTGGCAAGTTTGACTTCATTTTTCTCGAGTTGAGTAATTCGGATGGTGATGGTAGATGGTGGTCAAGTGGTGTGGTGCGCAAGATCAACAGTGCCATCTCCGGTTCGACGTCAGAACGTTTGGCCTTGATGAGGGTGTTCTTGACGGTTTGAATTTGACGTTCTATGAATCCGTTCGATCTTGGGTAATGCGGACTTGATGTGACGTGTTTGAAGTCCCATTCGTTGGCAAATATGTTGAATGCATCTGACGAGTAATGTGGACCGTTGTCGCTAATTACCGTCTCAGGGATTCCTTGTTCAGAGAAGATCTGTTTCAACAGTCTGATAACTGTTTTGCTTCCTCCAGCGCCTGTGACTTGTCTCACTACTGGAAACTTAGCATAGTAGTCGCATACTATGAGGTGCTCTTGTCCTTCATGGTAGAACAGGTCAGTTCCTACAACCTGCCATGACCGAGTTGGCAGTTCATGTTGCATCAAAGGTTCGTGACTTTGAGTATTTTGGAATTCCTGACACACATGGCACTGTTTCACTAAGTTCTCTATGTCGGCGTTGATACCGTGCCAGAATACACACGTTTTGGCACGAAGCTTGGTCTTCTCAATTCCCTGATGAGCATCATGGAGTCTCTTGAGAATTTCTGTTCTCATTGACTTCGGTATGACCACACATTCTCCCTTGAGTAGAATTCCATCTTCAATAGACATCTCGTCTCTGTAAGACCAGTAGGGTCGGAGTGTTTGAGACACTTGCTTCTGTCGCTCTGGCCAGCCGTCTTGAATGTATTCCTTGAGAGCTTGGAGTTCGCGGTCGCGGTCCGATTCAGTTTTCAGAGATTGGATCTTCTGTTGAGAAAACTGGACAAGATCAACTTTCACGTCGAGCTCGATGTTTGCATTTTCACTACTTGGAGAGCGTGATAATGCATCTGCAAGGAGTATCTCTTTGCCTGGACGGTACTTGATGGCCAAGTTGTAAGGCTGAATTCTCAACAGCATGCGTTGAAGCCTTTGGGGAGCAGCAGATAGATTCTTCAAGTGGATCATTTCCAGTGGCTTGTGGTCGGACTCTACCACAAACTTCTTACCATATAGGTATGTGTGAAATCTTTCACATCCAAATACGACGGCAAGCATTTCTCGCTCGATGTTCGCATATCTCATCTCTGTGTCGCTGAGTGACTTTGATGCAAATGCGATTGGCTTGTCACCTTGAAGGAGTACAGCTCCTAGTCCTCGTGTGGATGCGTCAACTTGTAATACAGTGTCACAGTTGGGGTCAAAGTAATTGAGTGTGACGTTGTTGACAATCAGATTCTTGATCTTGTCAAAGGCATCTTGGTGTGACTCTGACCACACATATTCATTGTCCTTCTTGATCAGGTCTCGAAGGGGAGCAGTTAGTTGTGACAGGTGTGGAATGAACGGGCTCATGTACGTGGCAATTCCGAGAAATTCTTGAAGCTTCTTAGCGTCTTGGGGTGACTGTATTTCTTGGATGGCCTTGATCTTCTCAGCATCAGGTTGTACTCCGTTCTCGTCAAATTCCAGACCGAAGAACTTGATCCTTTTGACCTTTATTTCGCATTTCTCTGGATTGAAGACTAGACCGTTTTCTCTTGCTACAGACATTAGTCGGTGGAGGTTCTCGTCGTGTTCTTTCTCTGTCTTGCCATAGACAGCTACGTCGTCAGATATCCCTGTGGTACCTGGGCACTTCTCCAGAATCTGGTCCATGCGTTCCTGAAACACGTCTTGACTCAGGCTAAGTCCGAATGGAAGACGACAAAACCTGTAGCGTCCGAAGGGACTGTTGAATGTAGTCAGGAGACTTGATTCTTCGTCAAGCATAACGGACCAGTATCCATGACGTGCATCAAGCTTTGAGAATACTGTAGCGCCAGTGAACTGATGAGTTATCTCGTCTAATGTCGGCGTCTTGTGGTGAGGTCTTTTGATGGCTCGGTTGAGATCCTTAGGGTCTAGACAGACTCGCAATCTACCAGACGACTTGCGGCTGTATACAATGCTTGATACCCAACTTGTAGGCTCCGACACTTTTGTAATGACACCTATCTTCTCCATTTCCTGGAGTTCATTCTTGATATCATCCTTCAGATGCACTGGACACCTCCTAGGAGCATGAACAACGGGTGGTACAGATTGGTCCAGTGTTATGTGGAAGTCACCTTTGAACTGTCCAATGCCTGTGAACCGATCAGGGTAGGCCTTTAGAAGATCATGTTTACTGTTGATTTTCACAGGAGAACTGGGTTGCGTCACTTCACAGTGGAGTGTGAGGAGTCTCAGCTTTATCGAAGTTGGAAGTCCAACGATGATTGGTCCATCTGATTCCGCGATGTGGAAAACAGCATCAGTAGAATGTCCATCGTAACTGCATCCTATGGTTATCTTGCCATGTTGCGGTATCAGTCCACCATTGTATGCTCTGAGTATTGTCTGTGACGGAGTAACACATGATGAGAGGGGTTGGCCACTCCTGTCAGTGTTCTCAGGGTACATCTTCTGGTATACTCTCAAGGGTAGTAGGTTGCCTTGGGCTCCTGTGTCCACTTTGGCCTTTAGAGTAGCTGGTATACCTTTCACTTGAGTGTCAATGTTAGCAAACACTTGATCTCTACTATCTGTGCTGTCAATTTGAATTGTTTCAAAATTCAGTGTTTCAAAACTATTGCTCAAGTTTGAATTGTTGTTAGACTCTTCATAAGTGGAGTTGATAGATTGTCTCTCTGACCTCTGTCTTGAGTTACCGTTGTACTGGCGAGAACGTGAATCATTTCTGTAGTGTCGAGAGTCACCTCTGCTGTGTCGACCTCTTGACTGTGAACGATGACGACTATTACCTCGCTTTCTGTTTTGTTGGTTGGGTCTGCGAATTTTACATGCTATCTGCCAGTGGTTATATTTACCACAATTGTCACACTTGGAACCTATGGCAGGGCATGTTTGTTTTCTAGTGTGTGTCCCACCACATCTATGACATGAGGGTTGATTATGTACTGCATGTACATCAGCTTGTTGTGGTAACTGAACATCTCTCATTTGATTCATATGGTTTATGGATGCTTCTTCAGCCCGAGCATATGTCATTGCTTGCTCAACTGTTAGATTTTCATCTTTGCTCAATAATTCCTTTTGGAGACTAGGAATATTTGTACCAATGATAAGTTGCTCTATCAATCTTTCTTTCAGTTCCCCTGCACTAAATTTACATTTAGTTGCTTGATTCCTACACCTACTCATGAAATTGTCAACACTTTCACCTGTGTTTTGTCTGAATTTCTGTAGATGAAATCTGTGTAATCTAAAGTTGACACTTGGTTCTATTTGTGATTGGAACTTGTCAAATATTATTTTGGGATCTTTCTTTTCTTCCTCTGTGAGTGTCCATGAATTAAACATGTTAATTCCTTCATCTCCCGAAAATAGTAAAATATGATCTACTTTCTTTTCATTCTTAATGTCTTTGACAGAAAAGTATAACTCACATCTTTGTTTGAATGAACGAAATGCATCCGCTAAATCTTCACTTTTCCAATTTAATTTCGGAACAACGTTTGAATCTGACATGGTGTACTTGTTATGTTAATGTATTTGTCGATTAACATGTAAAATGTCAAGTATACACTCTTATTCTAAGTCAGAAACAAAAAGTTTATAGATTCACGATGTTTTGTTTACATTCCATGGGCGCAGCCATATTGGATCACGTGACATCCGGTTTTCATGTAGATCGGCGATAAAGTTAATATTTACGGCAAGTGTTATTTTTGACTGAAGTTATATATGTCAACAGTGTCAATATTTCAACAGTGTAATGATACCGTCAATTTAAACCTAAGTTTGCACACAGGATGACGAAATCCACTGAAACACTTGTTCCCGCTCTCTCAGCCTAGCAGACGAAATCTGTCATGTTCGCACTGCTTCTCGTCCGTCTGACAAAGTTCCCATTTCAAAGTTATTGTCCGAGATGGTTGAATACACAAAATAATCAGCGTAGTGTTCGGTTTCCGCTAGCTGCCACCATGTCATACTTAAGTCTAGTATGTACTGAAGAAGGGACAGACGAGTTCATCGGGATGAAGCTTTACTTCGTGCTTGCATTCATACATGGTACAAGTAGTGCAGATTCCTACGCGGTGGTGCACATGCACTCAAGCGCGGTATTGAATGAATATAGTTCCAGTCTATTAGATGGCATAATATTACACATGCCAACATACTATATGTGCTGAATCGGATCAAATAATTGCACTCAACTTGCATATTCATCTCCAATCGCCAAATATATAAAAATTACTAGTTTCCAATTAAAATCAAGTAACATCATTATACTTGTGGAGAAACCGAAACTACCAGTTCCATCTACATGCACAGCTAGACCTTTTAAACATTATCAAGTTAAAGTTTTCTTTTAGTTTCTTGTAAATAAGTTTCCAAAATTACATTTGACCAAGGACGTATATCACATCCATCTAATTCCTTGATTTGACTAATTGATGTGCGGTGAATTGATGGTTAATTGAACTGGTTAAGTGTTAGTTCTCAGTAAAGTAAGTCAGGTGTAGCTTTTCAGAGCATGTTTGTCTCTTATAAGTAATTTTCAACTTAATTTATTTTTTAAAAAGTTTTTCAATTACAACATTGACAGAGACGTTGTTTGAAGGGTATTAATAATAAACATGGAAAAAGACCTTGTTTAAAGTTATTATATTAATTAATTATAAATGTTGACCGTGTTTAAAGTATATTAATTATACATATTGACAGAGACTTTTTTTCAATACTTAAACAAGAAAAGAGACTTTGTTTAAAGTTTTTCAGTTATAAACATAAAAAGAGACTTACTTCAAAGATCTGATGAAATGCATTTTTCTCAAGAATGACAGATGATTACCTCTACGTATATTGTATATCGGAATCAATTGAGCATAAAATCAAGACAATATACACTTGCAATTGATAATTTTGACGATTTTAATTCACCCATTTTAACACTACCGCAATTTGTTCGGCGAATCCTTTTGTAAATGCTCACTGAGGCGTGACTGTGATAAGCGACAGACTGGGCCCGGCTAGACAGCTACTCCGCCGAGTCCTGTTAATTAATGATGATTATCACTGCCGCTAAATGAATTTATGAGGTGTATTACATCGCCAAAAAGACATGTTTATGTAATAATTGTGTAATTGTCATCTGCGGAATTACCTAGTTGGATATCTAAACATTCGATATAAGGAAAATTTAAGTTGGTTTATTGAAGATTTCTTTGTGAAATTAACAATCAAAATGTTGCGAAATTACGTTGAATTGTGTCTATCGCCGAAAATCAGATTCCTCCACATACGTCACAGAAGTCATCCCTTCACGGGTCACACCCCCGCAGACTTTCATTCTGGTTGCCAGGGCTAAATCAGGCGTTTTTTTAAAAAGCCGTATATAAGTAATTTATGGACTGATTTCAGAAATTTAAAATCGAGCAATTGTCAAATTGACATCCCATTTTAATGAATCCGATTTGGACCATATGTCATTTCATCTATCCTTTAAAGTTTTCAATTGTAAGTATGTAAAGAGATTTTCTTTAAAGTATTTAAATTATAAACATGAAATGAGATTTTGTTTAAAGTATATCTTTATGAACATGGAAACAAACCGTTTTTTAAGTATTTCAATTATAAACTTTGACTGAGATTTTGTTTAAAATATTTCAATTATAAACATTGACAGACACTTTCTTTAATTAAAGTACTAGTATATCAATTATAAACATTGACAAACACTTAAAAAATAGTATTTCACTGATAAGCATGACAGAGACTTTTTAAAAAGTATTTGAATTATAAACTTGAAAAGAGACTTGTTTGAAGTATTTCAATTAGAGACCGTGTTTAAGGTCAGGTTGTCGTCTCACCATGCTTGGTATCATTGGAAGCTGTAAGTAGTGTTTTTATCAATAATTAATCTATAACGCAACCTTTAGTCAGATAATCAATATCCAGTCAGTGGGGAGAATGTGTCAGTTATTGAGCCCCTTTGTCAGTCACTCAACTTCTTTGTTTCAAATCATTCCTTGAACATTGCATGAATTCTTTTACATTGTTTATCGACTCTGGATAACATTTATTGAATGGATAATTCTTTTACATGATCACACCTTTTTTGGAATTTATTGCAAGATTTATTGAATGGATAGAATTTATTTATTGATAGATCCAGAAATTTACTTGTTCAAATATATTCAACGATTATTGCACAAGCAAGTGTGTCATACCCCTTTTATAAAAAAATTATGTTTTAGACTATTATTAATGTAATGAGTTCCCTGACACTTAATTTAATTTATTAGAGATAATTTAAACTATATATATATTTATAATTTGCGTAATATTGTGCAAAAAACTGATTTCTGTTTTAAAAAAAAATTTATCAGTTTGATTTTATGACATAGCAATTTCCAAATGAGGCTTATGAGAATTGTGTTTGTGTATAAAATATAGCCCTTCTGGACTCATAGTTGAAGGCTAGGTGGTTTTCAAGCTTATCTTATATACTAGAGAGCCGTGCAGAAAGAGTTGTTCCCCTTAGATTGAAATACGTTCAACTAGTTTGAATAAGGAAATAAATCTCGACCAAAATACTTGTAGGTTTAAAACAATTAAATTATATATTTTCATGTAATTATATTTCATTAAATTTATGCTATGAGAATGACAAATATTTTTTAAGGTTTCTTGAATTCTGACGATCTGTGATCATAAATTATATTGTAGAGTACTTTAGTTGGAAATGTTTGATTTCTTTATGGTGGGATATAAGTGAAAATACAACAAAACTTAAGTATATGTTTATAGTAGCAACTCAAGTACTTACATAAATGCCACTCCTAAATGTTTCTTTTTCTTATCAATTCAAATTGTTCATGGTAAAATGTTGTAAAATAAAACTCGACCATTTGTCATATGTATTCCAGGCAAAATTAGTAACTTGGTTTACAGATTTTTAGGAGGCAAATATCTGCGGAAGAAAATAAAAGAGACCCACAATTAATTTTTTTTATCTCACTATTGTTTAAATGTTGTTCTTAAATTCTTAACCCTTCTGTTCAAATTCACTCAAAACCCAATTTTAATTGTAAATTGAATTTTCATTCATATGTCTGAGAAAAAAAATTATTTGGATTTTGAGATTTCTTGACTTAGGCCCAAAAAAAAATAAATTGTTTCTGGTTTCCACCCGCGTCAGTTTCAAACCCACGCCTCAGGTCATTTTATTTTAACAAAAGAAAGGGGTCTCTCGTTTCTATCGAGATGGAGAGTAGGGGTAAGATTATTGACCATTAGGAAAAGTAACACATATTTAAGAGGGTTTGTGCTTTATATAAATAATTGTGTAAATTTTTAACCATTGAGAAGTTTGTTTGAAATGGAATTGTCTCTTCATTCGAAAAAAAAAAATTGTCGTAAATAATTTTTAAAAATAACGTCATTGCATCATTTTTGTCAGCCTGTAAAGACCAGAAACATTCTTTTTCTTTTTTTAGCCTTAGAGATATTTTCAGTTTTATTCCCTTTTCAGAAAACAATCTGAAATTGGTATGAGTATGAGTGAAAATACTTAACTTAACTCTTGAAGCAGACTTTTTCTTATAAGATTTTGATATTTATTTTCTGGTATTTTTCTAATTATTAGTTCATCATAATTTTGATATTGTCAGTAATGGCTATGGTGATCTGATCTTCACTATATCAAACTTTTAAACATTTTCATATCATTTTTCAAAAGTAATAAGACAGAAGATATTTATAAGTTTTTAAAGTTATATTTCTGGGCAATGTTGTTGCATCTGTGGAGGACAATATCTCTTTTGTAATAAAGCGGAACTAGCCAAGGATAGATACAGAACAAAACCAGGAATATTTAGCAATACTTTTTTGCTTCTGTGTTGCTATTATTTTGTGGGATGATCGATGTGCTTAGCTATTTCATTTTGTTCTGTATCAGGTTTGGGACACTTTATGCATCATTTATGGGAAATTTGTGGGGTCACCTTTGGGGTCATTTACGTTTGGTCAATCATTTACTCTGGATCCCCCTCTGCTTTTAACTTTGTCCTTACTATAAGCAAAACAGGTTCAAAATCATATATTTCAAATTTAAAAAAATTACGTCGACATTTGTGTAATACATGTATGCAATATTTTTGTAGGAAAAACAATCGTTAGGCAACTTGTTAGAATTTTCAAGGATGGCCCATCTTTTGCCAGTGACAATTGTTGATTTTTCCCTGTTGTAACAGGTAGTGATTCCTGTAACTTCAACACTCAGAAAAGTGTCGGAACTCTTTGTTGTTATAACACCAATATTCTGAAACACTTTCAAACATACAACACAGTATCATTGATAATAATAAACTTTATTGCCCATATGGTTGAAAATATTATTGATATGAGCACATGTGCACATATCACGTTTGCCTAGCAACCATTGTTTCACCGCGACTTCTCGTCTGTGATGTCATAAAATGATTGTTCGTGACATCACTGTAGCTTGCCGTCGCAAGAGAAGTGGATCGTATCCTAGCTAATTTTACGTAATTCAAATGGAACAAAATTATTACACCCGAAAGTGTACCATATGAATTTTACGAAACTCGTGCAAATTTATGTATAACCCTCATTCTTGCTTGGGCAATAAAAAAATTCACACTGGTTTCGTAAAAATAATATTGCATTCTTCCTTCGGTAATAATCTCTATGTATAAATTTACCAGTAAAGTTTTCCTAATCGATGATCAGTAGTCAGAGGGCAACAACTCCCTGTCATTTTCACAGTGTACTAATCTATACTGAGCTGTCAAAATGTTTTCAACATGAAATAAAAAAAATGCAATTCTGTTCTCTTTATTGACAAGAGATATGAATGGGTAACTCCCAGGGACAGGTTTAAAAGGCTGTCCATTGTTCGCAGACACAAGTCAATTTGTTTGGAATTTCAAAATGGAATTGTCCGTCCCTTTACAAATGTTGCCTCCTTTCAAGGTTATGTTGGTTGTTATTTATTTACAAGCTAAAGGATATGCCAATCATATGGAAATTGGAACGTACTCCTTGTCTACAGGGGCAATAGCAATGCTTATACCCAACAGACAGATATTAATGTTTGGCAAGGAGGTCTGATTTGTCTGGGCAGCCATGTTGGATTTTCAAAACGACAAATTTTGTGCAAATATGGATCTGTTTTTATGTGTTTTTAAGTGTTTCTGCTACCTAAATGAACACCCAGGATAATGTCCAAATGTCTTGGAGTATAATTTGTGGATTCTCATTAAGTTGTTGTATATCCATTAGGATCTGATCAAGAATTGGTGTTGAAAGATGTTTGTCTGTGCTTGTGCCAGAACATATCAGTTGGATTTATGGTTAAATTCATATCTGAGATTTGCAAAGACATTTTGGAATCTTCATTGTGCAAATATTAGTCAAGGAGTTTTTCCAATGCTTTTAAGGAAAGCTATTACTTATTCACAAAATTGTTTCTGGAAGAAGTCAGTGCTTGTGATGTATGGAAAACAATGCTCTATTTATGAGGGATGGCAAGACAATACATTATTATTCACAATAATAATATCAGATTAATCTAATCTATTCATTAACTTGATTGTGATGTAAAAGAATTACAGATGTCAAAATAACCATTCAAGTGCAATGAGGTCAAATATTATTTCTTTAAATCAAAATTGACCTTTAACTTATAAGAATGGAATACTTAAAAACCGACTTTCGTTTTAGTATGTATTGGAATAAGCCAAGGAAATCAGCTAAACGTAATTCTGCTACAAGACGAAAATTTCCAAATGTTGAATACGACAAACAACAGGATTACAGATTTGGCATCTACAAGAAACTTCCAGGAATAAGAGGAAACGGTAATCGCTATGGATACCAGAGAAGACTGTCCTCATCTGAAGAATTGGGAGTCCGTATATCTGCAGTTTCTGAATACAAACGACAAGGACACCAGCAGTACAAGGCAGAAAATTTGCCCAAAGATGACATGGCATCAGACCAAACCATTAAACATAATAAAAGATGTGATGATCATGGGAAACCTGACACCACAGAACATCAAAACAGGAACAAGGGAGGGGAAGATGTTTTTGAGAAAACAGGACATGTCAAAGAAGAGACTGAAGAAACTTGGCGACCAAAGGACGGAGATCCGCCATCTTGTCAGGATGAAGAATATGTTCCTATTAGTGGGTTCCAGGTTGTAGAAACGGATGGTACAAAATATGGTCGCACAACAGACAATGATACTGTGTCAAAATTCAGGTGGGAAGGGGGAAAGAGTAAGAATTCAAAGCAAATGAGAATCAGTTATGAATGGGACCATGCCAAGCGTCTAGACCAGAGGCAGCTCAGAAGGTCAAGGATTTCTGAAGAACATGGAGATACTCCTCGAAATTGGAACAAAAAAGGGAAACCATTTGTTCCTCGAATTTTTGGAGACCTTGATCGAGCTCATCCAAATAGGAAATATAACTCTGAAGACAAATGTAAGTTCTTATGATTCTTATGATTATGTTAGGTACAAATGTCAGCTAGACCATTGTAAATTGACCAGTCATATGACAGGAATTTTCTTTTTTACATGAAATATATTTATTTTTATTATGTTCAGATGCTGAACTGTTTTGTACAAAAACCTTTGTGACCAATTTATAGGAATCACAACTCACCAACAAATTTATTTTACTGAACCTGTAATCCCACCATTCACCAAGACCATTCACTGTTTCCAGAATATGCCTGGAAGATTTATTCAGATAATACCAAGGATTATCTGTTAGGATTATCTGTTAGGATTAACTGCTTAATGGCACGACTGCAGATTAGTGATGTGTTTAAGGAGCTTCAGGTTAATCATGAATTACGATTATCACTGCCTTTAGTTAACCCATTTTTTGTCCAACTGGGCCATGATTTTCAAAGCTCTCTAAGCACTAAGACAGCTTTAAGCCAGTGTTAATACATGATACTTATGACTATCTTAGTACTAAAAACGTTTCTAAAGTATAGGGCTATGGGTATGAAGTACTAGGTGTTCGGTTTGTTTGTATGTTGGTCCATCTGTCCGTTTATCAACCTCTAGAGGAGTTAAGTTTCTTTCTGGAGTAGAACTTGGAAACCATATTTTTTGACACATTGTCAGTGCATTAACCCTTTGTCTGCCAGTTATTCTGGAGTAGGGATCTTCAGCTTTTTGCCAATCCCAGATTATTTCTGTAGATTGGCTAGTCTGAATGGTTTGACCGTTATCAGTTCAGCAGTGGTAACCCTGACTAAGAGTTGTGTCTTTGGACAATTTCAATCCTGAAGAATTATATTTCCTTGATGTTTGATGTCTGAGTATGTGTTGAGTTATCATTTTGTGGGACCAGATAGATCATATCATCTGCTCTTCTTCACATATTTCTTGTATAAATGTCTTGGCATCCACTGCTGAAGCAACCTGTGTCATATGCTACATTTTGACGCATGAGGAAATATCACATTTGTCCAGCGTCCATTGTCTCTGCATAAGTTCCTATATTTCATTGTCTCTTATGTTACACATCAAGCGATAATTGTGTCACTGAAGCAGGCAGATACCATTTGCTGGCCATGCACTTGAAATGGCCGGGATTATATGGACACTAAAATGTATTACACTTGGAAGTATGCCATAACCATAACACAAAATTATTGCAAACTTATGTATAAACCTGCTTGAGCAATACAATATTACACACTTGTCATAAGCCATGTGAATCGAACACACTAGCTCGTGTAATATTCTTAACATAAAAAGAACATCTATACCGTTCTATTTATGTTCTTGATATACAATATTTTAAGCATTTGAATATTCAGGTTAATCATAGGAATTAAATCAATCTTATTAGTAACAGAGGCATGATCATGTTGCTTCATTGAGCCTTGTGTTGACCGCTGATAAGTAAATATGGCCGCCCACTGTTCTGGATCAAATCCTAATCGTCCTTCAGCCAATGCACTGGTGTAATCTCAGATCATTAATCTCCTGCACTGGTTAATCTTAGACCATTAATCTCCCACACTAACTGTGCATGATCTTTGCATGTTTAATCGCAGGTATATGCATTCTTATACCTGCTGTCATCTGGTTAATCATGTTTACATGTTCACATCAAACACCGTTAATCTCCTGCTCTTACCGGTCATGATCTTTGCATGTTTAATCTCAGGTATATGCATACTTACCTGGGTTTTCAAACGGGCTAATCATGTTTACATGAACTTTGTTCAAACTAGTAATGAGTTGTTTTCCTTTTGAGTTTTATGTGTCAGATATACAATCCAATATACAGTAACCTATCCAGGAATAAAAGTTACAAAATATTGTTTCTACTGGGGTATGAAGTCGTTTGGTTGTTTTCTCTCCACAAAGTCTGTTGATGTTTGATACCAATGCATATTCTGTTGCTAGTTCAGTAAGCCAATCATAAGGCCTCTAACAGAAACTTTTGGCACTTTTGAACCAACCAGTCCATAACATTTGGAAGTCTTCTTTGAGTGGCATTCTAGAAGTTTAGGTGATGAAGAATAGAGACAGTTGTATGGATACAGAACTTCTTTATAGAAACAGTTCATTTATATAATGCTACATGCTTCTCCCTTGTGTATCTTTAGGGGGCGGGATAGCGCAGTGGTTAGCGCGTTCGGCTTCGGATCAACAGGTCCGGAGTTCAAATCCCACCAGGGGCACGGCAACTTTGTCTGCAGTAGAGAACTGTTCTACACAGAGTAAGGTTTGGGTGCAATGCTACACTGAATTTCAGAGTAGTACCACCCATGGTTCGCTAGTTCCAGCCGTTGCTCGCAGGTTTCACTGCAATGCATAGCCACATGGCGTTGTGGGCTTTCTCCCTGCCGTAATACTAGCAGCCGTAAGTGAAATATACTCTTGAAAGCGGCATTAAACCCCAACTCACCTCACCTTGTGTATCTTTACATGACAATATTAGAATCTATGTTGAAATGTCGCCTTCAAAGAATAAAGAAGTTGTATGTCAATAAATTTTTATCTATTCAACATTTAGAAAGGTGTAAACAAATAATTTAAAATGCAATCTTTTTAACAATTAGGATGCAGTGACTTTATTTTGCCCACACTAACTGACATCAGAATATATAATGCGTCGTCTGCTAGACGATTTGAGGAGGAAACCTCTGAACAATTTTATATTTCTGTAGAGGAAATATGTTGTAAATTTTAGTCTTCAGAATATGGCTGATTGTAATCAGACCGCTCCAACTTATTAATCATAAATGATAAGTAATAATTACGTTCTCATATCTGATGATTTTGTTATTTCTTCATACTTCATTTGATATTTCTTTGCTAAAGGTTAAAATATAATGTCACCTTATATTTAGCAAGTAAAACATTTAAAAATATATTATGATAACATCTGAGGTCTTCCAATTGATGTAAAATCTGGTATATGTAATGTGACATTGCTATACAAAAGTGAAAAACAAGAGAATTAACAAGGGAATTACAGATATTTCAATACATCAAGGAAAACATTAACATCAGAATAGAAAGCAAGAAAAATAATAATAAGCAAATAAAATACTAAAATAGAAAAACCTTACAAGAGAATGTTAGAACTGGACAATACATTAAAGTGATGTGAAATGATAACATAAAAATTGGAAGACAAAAAAACAAGTAAAAGTAACAAAGAAATGTTTATAAACTCGCATAAATTGAGGAAATATATGAAATAATGACAATGGAAGACAAGAAAATTATTTAAAAAGAAATAAATACTAAAAAAAAGTTGTTTTTTTAAAAACTGACAAGCTAATGTTAGAACTAACAGTAAATTAGTGAAAGATATGAAATAATATTATTGCAATTTAACACCAGTAAAATTAAAAAACAAATCCAATAAATAAATGAAAAAAACAACAAGGGAATGTTCGAACTTGCATTACAAGGATCTGTAAACAGATTCTTAACTTTAGGGAATATTAGTAACGTTAACTGCGCCCTCCCAGAAAGAGACAGCAATTTTCTCTATGATTAGATCACACGGCACAAAGGTATGGTATATCATGTTATAAAGGGGCGCACGTCGCTGCTATAGTGAGGCTTATCTTTGGTGTATTCCTACCACAGAAGAGAAAGGGGAGAGACTTTATCTCCTTTAGCGGATTAAGAATACCAGGACAATGTGAGAGTGCCTGTCCGTTCTATCCACGTCTGTCTTCATGGCAGTTATTAATGGCTAGGATATTCCTCCCGAGAGATTTTCGCCTTTAAAGTTTATGAATTTTGGTGGAATGGAGTGGCGACGTATTGAGTCGTCGACTGGTAGGGTGCTGGAACTGAATGTGTTATATACAGAAGGTAGGAGGAAAATATTCTTGTTTAAAATTTTGTGTATGAATTTAGGTCATAAAGCACGAACTGATAACACTAGATGTTTGTTGTTGGTGTATTGAACAAATGTTTGTGTTGATAATAAGGTTGTTCCGTTTAATCAACTACACTGCAGACTTTCTTTATAAAAAGAATTCAAAATACATTAAAATATATAGAAGATTTCAACTAATGTTTTTATTGTATGTGAAAAATATTAAATCAAACATACAGTATCAAGGTGCGAAGCACTGAGCTAATATATTACCTTGATACTGTATGTATACACATTCAAGCAGAGATCTAATAGGGATACCTGTTTGAGGGGGCACTTCTGATTAAAGCATTAATAAATTTAGGGCTGGGACAGGTATATTTTTTGTACCTGGGCACCCGACCCCCTATTACCCTACCCTCCCCGGACACCCGTTTTGTTGATCTCCAACATGTATAATTTGTAAGATTTTATAGTCATGTTAGTAGGCTGAAGTATGGAGAGAGAAAGCTAAAATAATGGCATATGGCTATTTCAATTAAAGTTGATTATGAATTACTTTAATATTGAAAAGATTTTAATATTGTTTTGGAATCTTCATATATATTGCAATCTTGTAATGAAAGAATAACAAATTAAACCGTTTTCAGGGATTGGGAAAGACACTTTTGATAATGGGCCATTTTGGGCCTTTTAGTCATTTTCAGAATTTTAAATGGGCCATTCCCCTTTGTAGCAATAGTAAAATTTCAAATTTCAATGGGCCATTTTTCATCCAATGTGCAAAATGGCCCACGGCCCCTACCTTTCCCAATCCCTGGTTTTATAACTAGTCACACGATAATAACAGGTAATGTGATGGATACCCGGGTCCTACTTAGTTACCAACCCGTCCCGTCTGCGCTGGTGGCAGATAGCCACTAGTGGCTGCCACCGGTGGCCCACCTTCTATCAGCTGGACAAACTACTAGTGGGCCACTGGAGCAGGTACTAGTGGCCCACCAGTGGTCCACCAGTTGTGTGTTATCTGGGATGGTACTTATTAAAAGTAAATAATAAGTTTAGAACATTTGCCTGAAATGGTATTTTGATGATCATTCATAATATAAATGCTAAGATGGGTGTATTCTTTCAGGTTTAGTTTTCATGAAAAGTAAAAAGATTGTTCCTTCCCCTTAACATTTTACTAGTACAATGAAAGTACTCAACTATAAGTTCCATTATCTCACTTATAATATATACCAGTTTTACAAAGTGTCTCCTTTCACTTTGTTGACACCTGTGTCAATCACAATTCTCTGTCCTCCCCGCTAATGGCTGCGTCATTGCCCTTGCTGTGTTAAACACTAACTCACTCACTATTCTTCCCACAGAGGTTAATTACTTTCTTCACATGAAGACACTTATCCAATAATCTCTTATTTAATGAGATTAATAAGAAATAAGAACGGAACAGTATACCTCATTGCCATTTTGTCAGGGGATGTAACTGCAGTAATATGTAGATATGATATGTAATGTGTGTACTTTCATTGCCTCTACAACTTAATTAATAGTTATTATCAGTCTCATTAAAATCGACGGTTTTCTGAGGAATAAAAATCACAAAATAGTGCATGCATCAACTGGGATATGTCGCCGCTAATGGCTGCAATACTGCCGAAGCGGCATTAAGCAATAATTCACTCACTCAACTGGGATACAAACTCATATAGTTCGGACGTTTCCTCGCAAAACCGTCTGATAACAGCCCCATGTTCTGACGAAATTCAGTTAACCAATCACAAGACCTCCAACAAAAGCTTTTGGTGCGAGAACCTAGGGGCAGATAACTCCAAACAGCTACCCTTTCGTCTATTCCCAATGCTTTCAAAATAGGGACTGTTTAAAAACTATGTTGTGATGGTCAGCTATTTGACTGGGCTTTGTCAGTGCTAAACTGGTCGGAACACGCACCTATACGGGGTGTCCTCAGACCTTGTGGCGAGGAATCTATAGAACCAGTTTGTATCCCGGTTGATGCATTAATTTGCAAATTATATTCCTCGGAACAGGGCGATTTTAATGCACATTTTCGAGTGTATAATTCCTTTATTCATTTAATTCATGTTACTTTTGACAGTTGAGATATGGTAAGCATTTTTTACTGTCCACACCAGTAACGTTATGTTCAATTATTTTATCACATCATAGATGAAGCAATACAAACTGAAAAATCAACTGAAAAAAAATTGCTGCGAAAGTGATATGTCAACATGACCTAATGGTAATTCAACATATTAGAATATCCACCTATTGGACAAATGTATTTTAATTAAACTTTACTACAGTGTATAGTAAATGGACCACACAGAAATGCTTGACACAATTATTGTAAAAGCTGTAGTGTTAAAAGATCTTTCCAATCCAACATGTGAGTCAAACCCTTATGGTAAATTACATAGAATTATTAACAAAATACATGTTAATATATTTGATAATTCATTATACAAAGTAAATTCCTCTCGGGTTAATAAATTATTATTAGTATCAAGTATATTGACATGTTCAATATACTTACATATCAATAATATGAATTCAAAGAATGTTTTCATGAGGTTATTTCTATATACATTCATGTCGACGATTGACACCCTGCCAAAAACATTGACAAGTCCAAGTCACCCATATTATTGAACAAAGAGCAAAACAAAGCATTGTGGGATATCAAATCGGTCATGCATGATCCACCATTGTATTGCTATGTTGTAACGTACAATAAAAGTAATGATAAGTAATGCCTAAAGGTCAAAGGGTATCACCCTCACAACAGCAGTTAGGAATTAAACAGGAAGGACAAACGTTTATTGAGGGACAGGTGGCCGAAACATATATAACAATTCTTGGATATTATTTCTGAAATATATCTGGTCGATATTATGGATCATCTTGTGAAAGGAACAACCAAGTGAATATGTTGTTTGTTTAAGAAATTACCATTTTGGAAGAGTGCAGAACAACGGCTGAAAGTTCAGTCATGTTTATTTGTATACAGTATTAAACCTGGTTCCTTTTCTCCGGGTCAAAGTTCGAATTTGGAAATTGGAATATTGTAATATTTGTGTTATTTGGAATTGGAGCTACAGTTACACAGATTGATCTTGGAAGTGAAGCCTTATTTTTAATACATTTAAAAAAAATGTAAAAGTGTATACTCAAGAAAAATAGTTTTGACGGAACCATATTGAATTCGTAATTGTTTAAAGGAGGAAACCAAGTTACAAAATGTCTCTCGAGGTCGTCTCACCACAGAAACAAAGTTTCATGCATAGATTCTGGGGCCGGACTCCACGAGATGGTAAGCTTTAAAGCGTTTACAAAAAGGTTTCCAGTATACCTGAATTGATATACTTATCTTGACAGCAACAACTAAATGTTTCACAGTAATTTTCCTTTTATACATTTTATACAGATATCCATTGTATGTTTCGGATATTTCAATATTGAAGCATACAGATTTTGATTGAACTGAACTTCTTTGGTGATTTAAAAATGTATTACTCTTAATACTATTATCTAAATGACAATAGAGTGAGGAACAAGTAAAATCTCCTTTGTTCATGAAGTTGTATAAACTGTTTTGCATATTAAAGATCACTTACAATTAATTAATGTAATATTTTTTAGAAATCTCTCATTAAAATTTGTTATCTATACTGTTACTGTATTTCATACAGGGTATCTTCTGAAACATAGCCCCTGAGTATAGGGCGACCCCCTTCTTTGATCCCCTTAGGGCCTATTTCTGGTATAAAAAAGTCGCCTTATACTCAGGAATATATATTAAAAAAGATGATCATTACATATTTATTGTCATATAAGTATTCATATTCTGAATGATCATATTTCTTTAGGATTAAGTTTGATTATTATATAATCAGCAAGATTATATCCAAAACTGCTAGAATGATGATTTATCAAATTGATTCACAATTTTTCAATGGATGCCATATGTATGCTATGTCCCTATACAGTTTCTCTGTGTTCTTATAGAATACTTCTACTTCATGTAAAGACTTTAATCTCTGATTGGTTTGTTAGTCCTGGATACCGTTCTACTTAGTGATGTCAGCGCTAAGATCAATCTTAGCCAAAGATAAAAGATGGGCTTACGATTGATCTTAGGACTAAGATCGGTTAGTGAACAATTTACAATATGGTAAATATTTGTGAATATATTGATAGATGTTCATAGAAATATGTTGTATTATTCTTAGTAGGTTGATGCGGTAAATTATCTGTCTCATGTTTTATTCAAATACAGGTCTGATTATCAAGATGACTTGTGTCTTCTTTTATCATTGATTTTTAGTATTTTTAATTTTTTATCAATTTCTCATGATCTTATAAGAATTACTAATGAGTGTTTGAAACCTATCTCATATCAGTGTTCAGTTTTTGATTTTTACTTCTTTTTACTTATTCCCTACTTATCTCACTATGATAATCAGATTGCATTTGTCACACTTTAATAACATGATCATTGGAAACCTTTACTGAAAATCTTGTCAAAACACTGAAAACATGTCACAGGGTCCAGATTCTTTTTGTCTGTCATGTCTGAAATGCAACAAAATAAAAAATTATAAAATAAAAAAATTTCAGTTAGTAAATAACACAAATAAAGGGTTAAAATCACCCAAAAAGGGAGCGGGATAGTGCAGTGGTTAGCTTGTTCGTCTTTGTATCAAGAGGTTCCAATCCTGCCAGGGGCTCGGCAACTTTGTCTGCTGTAGAAAACCGTTCTATATGCAGTAAGGTTTTGGAGCAATGCTACACTGAATTTCAACACAGTATAACCCAAGGTTTGCAGGTTCCTGCCGATGCTTGCAGGTTTCACTGCAATGCATAACCATCATGGTGTTGGAGACTTTCTCCCTGCAATATTAGCAGTCATGATATAAGTGAAATAATCTTAGAAGCAGCGTTAAACCCAACTCGCCTCACCTCACAAAAGGGAACTTCCCTTTGAACTTTCCCCCCCAAAATGCCCAGGTTGTACTGTTGTACTTGTCACATGAATCACACGCAAATACAACATTCCTCCCGGTGTATATATCACACATCACCATGACAGCTGGTAACGTACATATCGCAGGTAGAGGTCTCCAGGTAATACGTGAAATACACACCACTAGGAACTGAGTGACATCTTGTTTCAATGCTTGTCAGTCATGCTACATTTCTCCAGACTGACGCTTATTTCACATGTCTTGAATCTGTATTGAGTTTGGTCATCAGGTTAATCGGGGCCTTAGAATAGATTCCTGAGAGCCGTTAGGATCTTAAATATCTTGTAGTTTTGTTACAGAAAGCTTAAAGGTTGTTTTAGGTTGTGGTCCTTAAATAATGATTGTAGCATCATACATTTGATGACAACTATGTTGAGTCATGAAGATAGAGATAAAAACATAGGTAAAGCAATTTTCATGATATTGGCATACACTTTCTTCAGCAATTTCACCTGTTAATAATTTATGTGATAACTTAATACTTTAGGTTTATAGGTTATATATTTTCAGGTTTGCATATCTATTTTATTGTCTTTATTGAATTTTGAAATCATTGTGTCTTTGTATGTAGTTTACTTTAACCATTAATTAACAATTTATTTGTGTCCTTGTAAATATGTATTCAAAGTTTTCTGTATTGATATTATCTAAGTTTGTACTTCAAGAAATCTATGACTTAAATTAAGATTTATGAAGAAATTCTAGATAATAGAATATACGTTGTAGATTAAAAAAATTTTTTAAATTTTTTTCAGCACGGCCTCAAAACCATGGCAGTCTGGATATATCAGCAGATCCCCATGGATACCGTTACCGTGGTTACGCCAATAACAACGCTTTTCATCCTGGGAGATATTTCCGTGCAAATGTGTCTTTGCCCAATCGACGCTGGCCTGCGGGACTCGGTGGATCCACAAAGGAATACTTCTCCAACGATAATGTGTCAATGAGACCTAAAGTGTTGACAATTGTGCGTCATGGAACACGACCACGAAACACTGTGAAAATATTTCTAAATAGACGGAGTATTCAATCGTTCGAGCAGGTATTAGGGGATATTTCTGAAGCATTTGGACCTAAGTTGAAAAACAGTAGAGTTCAAAAGTTGTACAATTTGAAAGGACGTGAGGTGCAGGGTATTTCAGACTTCTTTCGCCACGATGATGTGTTCATTGCTTGCAGTAATGAGAGCATTAATGAAGAAGACTTTCGTGACATCATGCAAGAAATGTTCCCAGACAGTCATCATGCCAAAAACAGATACAGAGAGTTTGATAGGTCTCGTCGAAAGAGGCATCAACCTGTGCACAAGGAAGCGGATAACGATAAACGGGATAGCGGGTTCGGAGAAGCCAGCGAAGGAAGCAACAGCAACCGGGAATCCGACCAGGAGGCAACACAGGCAGGCCAAGTTCAAGGTCATGGACATGGTCGACCAGAAGAGAAACGGCGGAGAGAAAGGAGAGACAAAGAAAAGAGGTCTCTCAGTCCTGCAAAAGATAGTCATCGTGAAGTAGCATCAGAAAGTCCTCGAGAACAGCCAAAAGATGTCTTTGGGAAGGGAGTGATTGATGACCGAGAACGAGCCAGAAGGCGACAGCAAAAGATGATGGAATCTGAGAAACGTGCCCTGGAGGACGAGAGACGAAAACGAGGGTTAGTTCCTCTGAAGGCACAGGATGATCCCTTCAAGAAAATGAAGGAGAGAGAGAAGGAGAAGCTGGAGGCACGGAAGAAAAGAGAGCAGGAGAAGAAGCGACAATTGGAAGAGGAGGAGAAGGAGAAGAAGAGGAAGGAGTTTGAGGAAGCAGAGAAGGCAGCAAGGGCAAGAAAAGCAGCGGCGGAGAAAGAAGAACGAGAGAAGGAAGAACGAGCAAAGGCTGAAAGAGAGAAGGAAGAAAGGATAAAGGCTGAGAAAGAAAAAGACAAAGAAAAGGATAATGAAAATGATAAAGAAAAGGGAAAAGAGAATGAGAAAATTGTAGAAAAGGAGAAATTGAAAGAAAAGGATAATAAGGACAGTGAAAAACCTCCTGCAAAGAAACGTCAGAAGACGAAGATAGTCAGGAGGACAAAAGCAGAGAGGCAGGTTCCGAATGATGAACCGGTGTTGTCAAAGTATGACCTCGGGAGGACGTTAGGGGATGGTAATTTTGCAATTGTGAGGACCAGTAAGTTGAAGACCAGTGGGCAGGAGTTTGCGATGAAGGTGATTGACAAGCCCAAGCTGAAGGGCAAGGAACATATGGTTGAGAATGAGATCGAGATCATGAAGGACTGCAGTCATCACAACATTGTCAAACTGTACGAGGAGTACGAGACCCCAGACAAGCTGTACCTTGTCATGGAACTTGTCAAGGTAAGTCAGTCTTTATTCCCTCTATATCCTCGAGGTGGTACTCATCACTGCATATTCTCTCCCCACAGAAGGCAGTGCCCATACTAAAACTGAAAATTGAGGGGTGTTTGTTCTCCCATGAAGAGAGGGGAATTTTACAAAACGTTAGGGAGGAGGGAGGGGGGAAGGGGGAAGGGGAAAGTATTGGCTTCAAAGGACAGAATAATATGACCATGCAATATTAATAAGGGACAATTTGAATATTTTCAGCATGAATCTTGTGTTTACACTTCCTTGATCCAAGGATGTTTTGAGGGTATTTGATATTTGTTTCCTAAATAACCTCAAGAGACCCTAATATGGGCCACACTCTGAAACTTAATTTCGACTTCTTCTCAAGAGCTAATTAAAATACCTGATGGTAGGGCTTGATAATGGGCCATTTTTGTGTGTGATATTTTGCATTCCAAACTTCCTGTATGGCAATAATGCTGTAATATTGTTAACCCTTAACTTGCGGGTCCCGTAATTATCCGGGAGGCTCATAGAGAAAAATGTTAGAACCCTTGGCGAGACCCGTACGTTGGACTTAGTGCATTTACCGGGTCAGTAATAATTATATTTGCCCCCCCAGGCGAAATGCGAGACGAAGTGTGTCCGTATATCGCCACATGAAAACTTGTTTACATACATCTCGCAGATAGCCACGATAACGAGTCTGTGTGAATGTCCGGTCGAAATATCAAGTAAAATTCACACCAAATTGCGTGTGCATTGTTGACCCGTAACGCATTGATAATTAGCTTTACAAAAGGCCAATTTTGTCGGGCTTAGCCCCCGAAGCATTAATTCGCTTGAGGCTATTTTCACCCACGTGTTTGTATTGCCTCGGGTTTGCCTCGCCCGAGACTGCTATCTGCCTCGCATCTCGCGAGACGGGGAAAAAAATCGCTAACTCGCCTTACTCCCGCACTTCATATCATGTGAGCGAATTGTTTGTTTTCAAAAAAAAATACGGCAAAATAAAGGGGAAACAATGGACTACATTCCCATATAAAATTAGAAAATCTCAAAAAAATAATAAAGACACAGCAAGCGCCGTGAAAAAGGTCATTTTTACACTTCATAAATTTTGAAACAATCGGCGATTTTCACAACTTCTAAAACATTTATCACGGCTAAAATACTGAATGCATTTTCATAATTTTTATATCACAATAAACCGAAAAGAATAATCTTTTATTCTATATAAAATGCGCAGATTTATTCACAGAAATAAAGATACAATTTTACCTTTCTGAGAGGCATGTGAAACCAAACGGCACACAAACTAATCAACATATTTTCATCAGTTATGGTTCGAGGTTAGCGTTTATTTGAAAAGTCAAACAACATAACCATATTTGGGTTGACATGTGCTTATTTGTCAACTGGTTCGAGATTATGATTTCTTGGAAAAGTGCGATGAACGACCGTTTGCAATGCCGCATACATGTTGTAAGTATTGACGATTTTATAGGTGGAAATAAAGACAAACTTTACATAGCTATAGAATTATAACCAAAGGTCGCATTCTAATAAGTTTTATATCATTGTGAAGCTAGACATCTTGTCTTCAATTCCGTATATAAATGGATTTTTTTTCGTTTGGTATTTATGATGTTACGAGGCCCGAATTAAAGACAATCTTTCGAAAGTAATAGAATAAAAACGAAAAATCATAGAAAATTCATTCAAAGTTTCGGGTGTGAATTAGCCATTTGTGTACGGGTGTCGCTACTTGAATTTGTATTGAACGCCCGTATATAGTCCTTATTCGCCATGTAGATGCGGTATATTTTGTAAAAACGGTACCGGAATCGCCGCCTGGAAATTCCGCCAGCAGAGCTCGTTAGTGCCTAAGCTCAAATTACTGCTGCGAGCTGCGAGCCTGTAAATTCCGCCACAGGGGCTAAAAATGGTAAAATATATATACGCAACGTAAGGGTTAATGAACACTTTTCAAAACTTGCTATGCTTTTACAGTCAGTTAAAACATTACACTTTAGATGACATGACTTTGTTGGACAACCAAAATAAAGAACATTACTCAAAATTTAAAAAAAAAATTAAGATAATATTTTGATGAAATATAGATCCTCTGTCTATGGTAATACAGCTTCACAAATGCTCTTGCATTTTCTTGCATCTTAAACCTGCAACTCTATCTAAGGGCAAGATTTATTTAATATTCATGTATATATTTAATTGAAATTATTTGGAATGATACATTGTTAATTGAAAATAAATTTGCATTAAGTTTCAACCATAAATAATTTATCATAAAAAACATTGGAATACTTAAAGATATGAAGACGAATGTGTCGATTGTAAAGACAGAAGTTTTGTTGCTATTGTATTGTTTTAGTTTACACAACTGAAATTAATATAAAGTTCCTATTATTTATTTTAAGGCTTTTCCTATATTTGCTCATAAATGTTTTTAAGGTCAAATACTGATATAACTAAATGTTCTAGTAGAGTTGCTGGTTTTGAAATCGGATTCAGTGGTCATCGGGTGCACCAGTAAACCAAACTCTTTTATCCAGACATGTTGATAAACAGTCATCTGAGTTCATTCAGAACAGTCTGAGATGATAAGTATAGTATTCAATTTCAACCCAGTTAACTTTTGAGATCATGGCTTATGGCATGGGTTGTGACCTTTCGTCCATCCATAGTCTGCAGTCCGTAGTCTGTAGTCCCACCGGTATGTAATACCATGGGATATAGTCAACGTCCGTCTGTACGTCCGTCCGTCCGTCCGTAATCATTTCGTTTCCAGGCAGAACTCGAAACCATTTATCATATCTTTCTGAAACTTCACATATGTATTACACATTTACTGCAGTGGTGCATGCCTTTTGATATTTTCAGATTTTTAAAAATTTAGTTTCCATAGAAACTTGTTGAATTTGGACTTTGTCAGAGACAGGTTCGTCTCCGGAGCACAGCTCCAAAACCGTTCATTATATCTTCCTGAAACTTTGCATGTGTATTACCCACTAACTGAAGTGGTGCCTTGTGATATTTTCAAATTTCTGAAAAATTTTTTTTTTTTCGTTTCCATAGAAACTTGTTGAATTAGGACTTTGTTCAGAGACAGATTCGTTTCCGGAGCACAGCTCCAAAACCTTTCATCATATCTTCCTGAAACTTTGCATGTGTATTACCCACTACCTGAAGTGGTGCCTTTTGAAATTTTCAGATTTCTGAACATTTTATTTTTTTCCGTTTCCATAGAAACTTGTTGAATTTGGACTTTGTTCAGAGACAGGTTCGTTTCCGGAGCACAGCTCCAAAACCATTCATCATAACTTCCTGAAACTTTGCATGTGTATTACCCACTTACTGAAGTGGTGCCTTTTGATATTTTCAGATTTCTGAACATTTTATTTTTTTCCGTTTCCATAGAAACTTGTTGAATTTGGACTTTGTTCAGAGACAGGTTCATTTCCGGAGCACAGCTCCAAAACCGTTCATCATATCTTCCTGAAACTTTGCATGTGTTTTACCCACTAACTGAAGTGGTGCCTTTTGATAATTTCAAATTTCTGAAAAATTTTTTTTTTTTCGTTTCCATAGAAACTTGTTGAATTAGGACTTTGTTCAGAGACAGGTTCGTTTCCGGAGCACAGCTCCAAAACCTTTCATCATATCTTCCTGAAACTTTGCATGTGTATTACCCACTACCTGAAGTGGTGCCTTTTGAAATTTTCAGATTTCTGAACATTTTATTTTTTTCCGTTTCCATAGAAACTTGTTGAATTTGGACTTTGTTCAGAGACAGGTTCGTTTCCGGAGCACAGCTCCAAAACCGTTCATCATATCTTCCTGAAACTTTGCATGTGTTTTACCCACTAACTGAAGTGGTGCCTTTTGATAATTTCAGATTTTTTTCTGAAAAATTAATTTTTTTCTGTTTCGATAGAAACATGAGAGGGATGTTGGTTGTTGATTTTGACTGCTTCTGGAGCAGAAGTCTAAAACCCTTAACATACCTGAAACTCAGCATCTGTAAAACCCACTAACTGAAGTACGGTAGTTGATACACAAGTATCTGTCAAAGATGTGTTTTACAAATTTTGTGGAACCGGTGGGATATGTCACCTTCTGATGACTCTTGTTCACATTTTCAGCTACTGCAGAAGAACTGCTGCATCTCCAAAGCTAACATTTAGTGGTTTGCTAAGGGATTTATATATTTGATCCTGACCTGGGATATCTTGTGATCCATTTGATAGATTTTGTTTAAATTTAATCCCTTTAACTTCAAATCATACAAAGCCTGAAGAGCTACAGATCCTATGGTTATTTCTATACCACTGGTTTGAAATACTGTGGGATATAGTCCGTCTGTCCGTCCGTAATTATTTCATTCCTGTAGCAGAAATTGAAAATCATTCATGATATCTTTCTGAAATTTTGCATGTGGATTACCCACTAACTGTAGAAGGGCCACTTAAATGATACTTTCAGATTTCTGAATTAAAAAAAAATATTCCCGTTTCCATAGAAAACACCTTCGATTTGAACTTTGTTCAGGGATAGGCTTGTTTCTTGAGAACAACTCCATAACCTCCATCATATCTTCCTGAAAATCTGCATGTGTATTATTCACCTAAAGTGGTACTCTAGAGGCACTGTAAAAAAATGTTTGCATATTATATTTTCTCAAATTTGCCATTTATTATTAAAGTTGCTGCATTAGAGGGTGAAACATCTCATTACACGACCCGATAAGCCGGATCCATACAAAACGGTTATCCGTATTCAAAGAAAATTGTTTGATGATAAAGTGACAGTGGTGTGGTACTCTTCAGTGTGAGAGATACATTTGTAGGTCTCATGCAAATTTGAGAGCCAGAGATGATTGACCAATCTATCCTTGTACCATATTTAAAACTCTACTCTCAGAGTTTAGGTATAGCTAATACATTTAGTCAGATCACTTGAACTCCCTTCGAGTGGCACTTTTAATGTAAACACATTAAAATAGCCGCTTGATGGGAAATGAACTTGCATGGCTTAACCAAACCCTGAACATTTGTTTAAGAGCAGTTTTTATTGTTTCAGGAGTATTATGTAGCAATTGGTAACACTTATTATATTTTTGTGAGAGCACTTTATTTCAGTAAGAAAATTTAGCTCAGTGTCTTTAAAGATATCTTTCAAAGATATGTTTCACACATCATGTGGGACAGCGTGTATATATTATGTCATCTTCTGATGACTCTTGTTCATGGAGGGCCAAATCAGGGTCAAGCAGTAGTGAAATATTAAAAGAAATGTATGTGGCCTTGTCAAGTTGGCACTGTATTTGTATACCGTCCAACCATAACAAAGAAAAGTGTATATAGTTTGACCTCATGTATATGAATAACATTAGTAAGCCAAGATATTATAATGATTACCCTGAATAAATAATGCCTTGGTTTTTCTGACTGGGTCGCGACACCCCAGAAGAGAAATACGTGTACCAGAGAAGGGTGTATTGAGAAACCCTACAAACACTGCTCAGGCCTTTCACATTGAAGGCTCCCCTGGTTACGGTAATGGCGAACAACGCCACCCGAGTTAATGGGCTTAAGCACTCGGCTTTCGAGCCTTTTGATCTTCTGTATTAAAGTTTTTGTAATTTATTACCTTTTTGTACCCCCGCGACAGTGTCTGCCGTTTCTAATGTCAGTTTGCAGGTTGCTCTCTCTATGATCTATTCAAAAGTTCTTATTGTAAACAAATCTTTTTGGCACAGTCTTTTTGTGACTTACTCATCGATGATATCTGAGTGCATCACGACTTTTAAATTTGTTTATCATGAATATGATAGTTTTTAGTTTTTACTTATCATTAATGATTACAGTTATCTTTTTGACTTAAGAATTAAATAATTTCATTTAAATATTTTAAATGGTGTTCTGAAAACATCATTTACTGCTTAAGTTGCAGTTTGAGTTTTCATTTGCAAATCTAAAATATATGGAACAATTTAGAATGCTATCGTTTAATGGCGCTCAAAAGAAAGTATGAAAGTAATATTTTGTTAAGATCGTTCTCTGTATTTAATGGTATACCATATTTTCAGGTGTATGTTATGGCCGTGATTAGGCAATATTTACCCATTGATGTAGCATATCACAGTTCTACCGAGTGTATGAAATAAGGCCTGTTCAACAGCCTGTGAACGTGTAATTATTTTTGGGGTTATTGTTTTAGTTATTTGTCTGATTTGTCTATAAAAATTAACAAAATTATCCTGGTATGCTTCCATCCTCGGTTACCCAGTGTTTTATATATTCTCCGTTACACTCCGCTATATCACCACTGGAACACTCCATCAAAGAAATCTGTACTCAAATTACCCACCCTTGGCCGGTGTGACGAAATCAGTAATCACTGAAAATGCTCGATAGGATAAGACGGAAATGGTCAAGGGAGATAACCGTTGACAGATGACTAACAAAATGACCGCGTCCAGGAGGTGCATGCTTTGCAAAGAAGTGATATGAATTGTCATTGGCTCGCAGGTCGAAGCTGAGTAGCAGTTTGATTGGCTCACGCAGGCCAACTTGGCAGGTAATTTGAGTACAGATTTCTCATACTACATCTCATACAGATACTACATTTGATGGAGTGTCCCACTGGTTACCCAGGGTTTTACATATATCACCCCTGGCCCTGGTATGCTTCTAGACTGGTAGCTTTTCAAACTTATTTCATACATTGTTATATCTCCCATTAAAATAAAGCCATGAGGTATCTCATAACTATACACACAATCCTCAAAATATCATTTAGGCAAAGCAAAATTATTAACATGATTTACAGATATTTGGAGGGGGAAATGTGTTGAGAGATGGGACGATGAAACGAAATATTTTAGAATTAGCTTATTTTTTCAAAATACTGTAAAATCATTTATTTTCGCGGGGCATAATTTACGCGCATTTACCAAAAGTGACCAATTCGCGGGGGTAATTTTTCGCGCAAATCACATCTTGTAGAATTATAGGGGATAATAGCATCTTGCAAATGTGATTTTAACACTAACCTGTCAGTTATCCAACTTGTAATAACAACGAAAACATCAGGACAGGCTTGGTGAGATCATACGGAAATGCTAATTATTTGAGAGGTTCTATTGTTCATAGACTGGTATATAAGGTTTGAAAGTAGAATTTTACTAAACGGCGTGATGAAAGCATCAAGGAAATTTTCGTCTGAATTAAAAATGAAAGTAAGCGAATCAACTGTTCGAAGCATGAAAAAAACTTTCTTGCATCATCAAGCGCGAACTGGCGAATCTCCACGCCGATTGGTCAAAGCTCAACACGTGACAAGCTTGGCCTATCACATGACCAGAAAGCACTGTGCATGACGACCCCACATCGGCTGTGCAAGTTGACATCGGATTATTGTGAGAACTGTTAAACTAGTGCTTACGTAACTGTGTAAACACCTGTGAACCTGAAACTGTTGAGTGTTGTTATAACAAACGAATTGTTTTTATTAACAAACAAACCCAGAAGTGCGGTATTGTATATTTAATTATGGTGACAATTTACTTGACTTGTGACTGGTGAATGATGTACTGGTAATGAAATGAACATCAACCATCTTACTTTTTTGTTTTATTTCTTTATGTTTCATATCATTTTAATTCGCGAGGTTTATTATTCGCGCATTATATATTTGCGCGAAATGTGCGAAAATTAAACCCACACGAAATATAATGATTTTACAGTAGCAAGTTTATCATGTCTTTTGTCCAAAAATGTAAGAAAATTGGGTCACCAGATGATTTAAAGAGTTATCGGTATCAATAGTAACACCCCTGTCAGCAAATTACGCTGTTTGTTACTGATTTCACCTACTTAAATAAAGTGCACGCTTTCAACGATTTAACTCAGAGTCCGCTCAGATTAAATTTTTTCACAAAGGCGGATACATAGCAAGTTTATATTTTCTAAATAAATGACACTGTTAAGGGAAATAAAATAAAATTAAGCAGTTTTAAATAAAAACAGCATTTTTATCATTCTTTTTCGCACATTCAACAGGATTTTTCACTGATACACATATTTAAGATATTGCTTAAACTGTAATATGATGTGCGCAGTTGAATAAACAAACAAATTAAAAAATAATAATAGGGGGTCACCGAACGTTTTTCATCACTTAAACGTCATTTTTTAAATCACCTACATAGACGTAAAAAATCTGACGTCACGGCAGTTTTGGTAAATTCAACTGTAACTTTGACGGCCTATCGCGTAATTATTATTGAATATACTATCAATCTAAGAGTGCTTGATGGAAGAACACCTATCTGTCAATTATACAAGCTAGGCGATTTATATTCATCGCGTACTGGAGCTATGTATGTAATTGAAATAACATATATAGTAACATATATACCGCGATTATAGGTGACGGTAACGACATGCGGCATGTCATAAAATTGCCGTTAGAAAGACGTTACGGTAAATTTAAGCGTTTTCCGTTAGTTTATTGATAAACCTATGCTTAAAAAGATTTAATGCATATATTTTTATACTTATTCACAACAATAAATTATTGTCGCAAAATATTACCGTAAGTGAATTCAATTTCTTCGTCCCATCTCTCCTTAAGGACAGGAGGCAAAAAAAAGCAATTTGCTCTACCGTAGTTGAAGATGAAAACATTTTTCAATTTTTTTTCATATTTCACTTATATTTTAGTTCAGCAGTAGAAATCAACTACATTTTTAATTGGGACAACATTTTCATATTGAAGGGAATTTTCAAATTTGTCAAAATCATGGTAGGTGATTCCCTAAACCCACTAAAAAATTTGTGCACCTAATTTCTCCTGTGAATTTGATCTATTAGTATATATTCAAAACCTCTCTCAATTTAGATTGACAGTTCCTACGCCTTAAGAGTCTTGTTATTGTAATACAGAGGAAGAACTACAAGAAGTAATAGTGTTTCCATACAACTACTTATATTGTGGGTAATGAATGAATACATGAGATCATATCCGAGTTGTTAGGCAGCTAGTATCTATTGTTGGTGCCAACGCAGCCGAGAGATCACATGACAACTACCTGAACTTTCCCTTTAAGGGTGTATTAGGTTCAGTGAGACGCTGTCAGTCTCATGTAAATATGAAAACAAGAGCTATAAGGCGAATATTATTGAGACCGTGAATTCTAGAAACATGGGGGACGTTATTAGTACACAATTAATTTTTTTCAGGAGCATTTTTTTAATATAACTCTGAAATAACAAAATAATCTCAAATTCAAATGTGGTATTTATTTAGTACAGACAATTTCACTGTTACTTCAGTGATTATGTTGAAAGTGAACTTTAAAGGCGCTGTAGTACGTTTTTCTTATTAAAATAAAGTGATCTCTCAAAAAGGTAACTAAGTGTTACCAATGGCTAAATAATACTCAGGAATCAACAAGAACAGTTCTAAAACGAATTTGTGAGAGATATACCCATACTTGATACACGAGGAAAAGTATGGGTATATCTGTCTTATACCCCACTTACGTTCGAGTGTAAGCAGATACTATTTCATAATTTTTCTAAACAAATACAGCTGTAAACAACCCAAATACGGCCTCGTCTGTGACAACGTAGCCCGTGCTGCATTGTATGGTTACCCATGTTTGGGGCTCGAGATCTAATTGATATGGCCCAATGACGGCATTGTCAACGCAGATGCACGTGCATCTTGCTGAAATGTACAACTAACCCTATAAACAGCATGGCTAATGTCAACATGGCCAAAGTTTAGAGAAAACAGAAACAACTTTCAGTATGTTAAGACATTTTGCACCCAAAATTAAATTACATTCTTATATAAAAAGAAAAACATAAATTTGTGATATTATTTCACGCATTATAAGAACCTTATTCATTTGGTCATGAAAATTTTTTCAAAGTTTCAACTGGCTTCGTGGTGTAATGGTTAGGTCGTTCGGCCGGAAAGCAACAGGACACGGGTTCAATCCCAGGTGCCTTATATGTTCATTTATAATCTGACATTTTATAAAGTATCATCACTTAGAATTTGGAAATTTAGAAAATTGACTACATTGTTTCTCAGTTGTTAAAAAGTGTAGGTATATTAGAAAAGTGTAGGTATATCAGAAAAAGTATAGGTATATAAAAAAAAGTAACAAAAGAAACCATAGCAACGAGACCGGAAGTGGGGTATAAACATTGTATGGTTAAGCCATGCAATTTCCCTTTGTGCGGCCATTGTAAGGTGTTCACATTAAAATGGCCGCTCAAAGGTTGTTCAAGTGATCTAACTCAGATTTAGAAATACCAAAACACTTAAAGTAGAGTTTTAGATATGATAACATGATGGAATCGTCAACCATCTTGCTGTCTGAATTCTCAAATTGGCATGAGACCTACAGATGTACCTCTCACATTGAAAAGTTCCACACCACTGTCGCCTGATATGTCGCCATTTTCTTTCAATACAGATAACCATTTTCAATGAATACGGCTTATTGGTTCGTGTAATGAGATGTTTTTACCCTCTAACAGAACAATATATTGTATAACCTTTAAGAAATAGCAAATTAAAGAAAAAAAATATGCAAAAAAGTGCTACAGCACCTTTAACACAAAATTTTATTTTAAATCACATATAAACTCATCCTCCAATGGAGTTCGCTGAGATGCTTTTACTATCAATAGTAAAAGCTATGCACATATCAAGTTGCCTAGCAACCATTGTTTCACCACGACTTCCCGTATTTCGTCATCTATGACATCATAAAACAATTGCTCGTGACATCACTGTAGCTTGCCGTCGCAAGAGAAGTGAGCCGTGTCCGGACTATTTTTACGAGAATCATATGGAATAAAATGGGTAATAAAGAAATGGTTATACTCTACAGTGTGCCATATGACTTTTATGAAACTCATAACTCGCTCTCGCTTGGGCAATACAAAACTTCACACTTGTTTCGTAAAAGTCGTATGACACACTTCCTCGGGTAACAATCTCTATTGATGATACTACATTAGCATGATAACATCTGATGACTAACCTCATGTTTAATTCATGAAAGAAAGCTCCAAGGGGTACTGACTTAATGGGAATACTTACTGGAATATATGCAAACTCAGCTATCTTATGTTTAAATTACGAACTACTCCATTATGTAAAAGGTATGCATAAACTGTAAGATCTGCTTTTGAATTTTCAATGAGAGGATTTATTTGTTATGGGCAATCATAATCGTTAGTTATAATGCATTCACAATGCAGGGGCGGTGATTTTAGGGTAATTTGGTGCAATTATATCACAAATCAGTGCAGTCAATGAAGCATGTGACAGTATAATAACAAAATGCATTTTACCCTTCAGAAACTTTACAAACTCTGAACGACTTCAAATTTAGTTTACTTAAAACCATTTTTGTGGTTATTGTTTGAAATTAATCATATCCAAATTAACCAGAAGGAAATTGGCATTATTGTTATAAAATGTATAAATGACTGAAAAATGAAAAAAATTATTGATTTGCAATATAATAAGATGGGGAAATATTAATGATTGCGATGCGAATTCAATATTTAAAAAAATAGTGTGACCCCTTTGGCATTTATGATTGAATTCCACCTCATAGTTTTCTTAACATTTTGCACATTCAATATTTTAAAGGTATGTGAATATATTTCTTTTAAAAATGAAACATACCAGTATAGAATTCAGGGCCCAGTTTTCCGGGGGATATGTCAAAGAAAGTCGTAATATTACTCTACATTTATGTGGCTTATGACTATCTTAGTGATAAAAGAGCTTAAAGGGGCAGTTGCACGAAAATGTGCTACAACCCCTTTACAAATCTAGTCTCTGTATTTCACCTCTGCATTTTACTTTGATTGACACATGTCATAGGCTGCAATCAAGTTTAGATAGGAGAGGTATTTTACACCATTTCTATGTGTGCATGCATGTGTCCAATCTATATATTATGAGAAGTTAATGTAATCTTTTCACCTTTATAAATAAAAGCGATTTCTATCATATTTTTTTGGTAGAAACGAAATTAGAGAGGACATTCTTGTTTACAATTATGTGTTAATACATACTTATTGCACTTTATATTTGTAAATTTGATAAAAGCTAGCGCACATTCAATCGAAAATAAAAACAATGAGAAGTGATACCTTTCATCGGCGCTACGAGGGGAAAGCTTTGGTATTGCACAAAAAGACATTGTTGATAAGTTTAGTAATTAGTCATTAATAATAATATATTATCTGTTACTTAGTGAATATTCTATCAATACATTTGTTATTATTTGAAAAAATTCTAATTAGAGAAAATACAGTGTTTTTCATTTTACATATTGCAAAAAGCAAGATGGCGGACACTTGGCGATAGAACTCCCACTATTACTGTAACTCATGCATCAATCCATTATGGTTTTCAGGGAGGAGATCTATTCGATGCCATCACTCAGAGTGTAAAGTTTGGCGAGGTGGACTCGGCCAACATGGTGAAGGATTTGTGCCACGCTCTCTTCTACCTCCACTCACGCAACATCGTACACCGAGACCTCAAGCCCGAGAACCTTCTGGTCTGTATACAGCTGAGCACTGAGCATTTAGTGCTTTGAGCATAAGCATAAGCAATGAGCGAGCATTGGGTTTTGTGAATTGGTATTTTTAGCTCATCTGGCCTGAAAGGCCCGATGGGCTTATGGCATGGGATGGCGTCCGTCCATCCGTCCGTCCGTCCGTCCGTCCGTCCGTAAACTTTTTGCTTTTTCGACTTCTTCTCCAGAACCAATGATTCGAGAGAGCTGAAATTTAATGTACAGACTCCTTGGCTGAAGGGGATACTAAATTGTAAATTTGGTGACCCTGTGACCCCAAATGTGGGTCACAGGGGTCAAAACCTTAAAAGCTATTTTCATCTTCTTCTCCAGAACCAATGACTCCAGAGAGCTGAAATTTTATGTACAGACTCCTTGGCTGAAAGGGATTCTAAATTGTAGATTTGGTGACCCTGTGACCCCAAGTGTGGCTCACAGGGGTCATTACCTAAAAAAAACTATTTTCATCTTCTTCTCCAGTCCCAATGAACGTAGAGAGCTGAAATTTTATGTACATACTCCTTGACTGAAGGGGATACTAAATTGTAAATTTGGTGACAGTGAGACCCCAAATATTGGGTCAGAGAGGCAATGACCTAAAATGCTATTTTCATCTTCATCTCCAGTCCCAATGGCTCTAGCGAGCTGAAATTTTATGTACAGACTCCTTGGCTGTAAGGGATTCTAAATTGTAAATTTGGTGAGTCTGTGACCCCAAATATGGGTCACAGGGATCATAACCTAAAAGCCTATTTCAGTTTACAGCATCTTTCTGAGATTATATGTGCACTTCAATCAGTAAGTAGGTAAGGGAGGTAATTTTAAAGAAAACAGCTGAGTTAAAGGCATTTCATCTTTCTGATGTGAGAGTTCTAACATGTGCTTTGAGAATATAATATGTCTGATGAAAAAGAGGTATTGAGAATTAAAAACTTAGAATAGGAGGTCTAACAAAAATTATAAGTCATATTTTATCTTTGTCTCACATTTCACATATGAGTAATTATTTGTATTTTGCAAGTGAATTTGCTGATAAAGGTACACAAGTCTAAAAGTATTCTAAAGACTTAATACAGAATCTTTTATTAAATCTAATATAATGTTCTTTGTAATTTAAGAGTAAATAATGGAGTTTTTTAATATCTCATGATATTGTGTAATTATTTGGAGAATTAATTAATTAATTAATGAGAATTTCCAGTACGGGTCAATTTGGTATACCTTATTTATATCATATTTTATACTTTAAAACTGATTTAGTTTTCTATCAACTTTGCAGTTAATTTTATATTCAATAGGAACAAGAAATAAGATAAATGTCTACATTATGGACATGTTTAATGTGAATCTATTTGAAATGAGAACTATTGAACACCCTTTGAAGGAATAACTTGAAGAGGAATTAAATTTTTTCATTTTACATGAAATATGTGAACTGAATATGACTAGTGATGACTGGTGATAACATAGGACTATAAAAGAAGTAGCTATATGAGATTGTGATATTACACCTATTTTCATCATCTTCTCCAGTACAGAAACATAATTAATTGTAGGAAAAACTGCATCTAACATATAAATTTTACTGGCTGTGAGTCCAGTGTCTGCATGTTATGTAATTGCATTGTGTTGACCTCTTCCTGGCAGAAGGATGAAAACTGATAGTTACACAGAGGTTTCAGGTTACTTCAAACTACTGTGCAGCACTGTGTTATCATAGACTGTGCGTGAGACTGCTTTAGTCTTCCACTGACTCTAAAAAAGAATTTATTCATAGAATATCACAATTTTATCAAATATTGAAAAGGAGCCTATAAGAAATGGTGAAAAAGAATTTACTAAAAAAAATTCACCAATTTATTAAGTATTGAAATGGAGCCTATAAAAAAATTTGGATTTTCAAAAACTGAGGCTCCTATTCATTATGTTATAAATGTTGGTATTGCCATAATGCAATTAAGAATTAAAACAATATAATGCAAAGGTGTATGATATTCATAACGAATGTTGATTTATGTGTAACCAATTTTGATAATAATTAGCAGGGGTCATAACCTTAAAAGGTTTTTTCATTTTCTTCTACAGCCCCAGGCCATTATTGCAATAGCTGACAGTGGTGAATTGTATGCAAAGAATTGTACCCGGTATATTCATTATTATATAATGTGTGTCGATCTTAAAAAATAGTATGATCTCTCCACCACATTATTATATGTTTGATACCAGCAATTTATTTCAAAGCTTTGTGTTGCTCTTTCAACACATATATATAGCAGATTGGCAAAGTTATGGTAACAAAATATTTTTAAACTGCTTTAATCGTTTCACTACCTAGATTCTTATTACTACATTCCATTATCTGACCATTGCTATAAAGTTCACTCCATAACATACCCCACTTATTATTTCCTGATGAGCTACAGAGGCCATGGCTCTATTTTTATTATACAGTGTCGAGGATAAAAATTGTGCATAAGAATTGAGAGTACAGCTTGAGCATTTTTGTTGTGGATTGGATTGAACTTTTAGAAGTTGTGTTGGACATCTTCTTATGGATTAGACATTGATCCTTGTGCTTTGGACATTCTTTGGACATTGAGCTTTGGATGTTGAGCCTTGGGGATTTGACATTGAGCTTTGGACATAAACCATGGGACATAGACCATTGGACATAGACCATTGGACATAGATCATTGGACATAGACCATTGGACATAGACCATTGGACATTGAGCCAAGAGCTTTGTACATGAGTCAAGAGCTTTCGACATTGAGAATTGGACAAGGGGCATAGATCATTTTGCATTTAACATTTTGTATTGAATATCGGGCATATGGCATTGAGGATATAGCATTTGGTTTTGAAAATGGTGGCTATTCCATATTGATAGTGTTCTCTCATGTTCAAACTCATGTGCTTTGCCTATCAAGTTTACAAAGTTACATGTATTTGTTGAATCTTTCAGGTTCATCGGAACAAAGACGGCAGTATCACCCTGAAGCTAGCTGATTTCGGACTAGCAATGGAGGTGAAGGAGTTGATCTACACTGTGTGTGGAACTCCTACCTACGTAGCTCCAGAAATACTCTCGGAAATAGGTACTTTAATGTTTTCCCCATTTTAAAAAAAACAAAACCCACAAACGTTTTCTCTTATGGCCCTGTCGTCATTCATGTGGGGCATTGTTATCATTGATATGATGTCATGGATAGCCCAGAATAGGCTTAGTCAACAAATGTAAATCAATTGGTTCAAGAGTATTTTATGCATTTGATGTAGGACATAAGTAATGTAATTTAGTAAGTAAAGGACACATTAATATTGTTCATTAACTCAAACAGAATTAATCACACAAATATTCACATGATGAATTCTTTTCTTGTGTCGTTGTAATGAGTTGAATTGTGAATCCTACCTGTTAGAAGTTTGCATTTTGGAGCTTGACAGCTGTCATTGGTTGCATGCACTGTGTTGGAGCTTTCGTCTGAAGACAGCGAGTAGTGACGTCACAGAGCAGTTACTCGCTGCGTTGAGCTTGTGAATTAAACACAGTAAATTAAAACGTTACAAAAGTTTATCTTTATCCTACACGACTTTATCCAACAGTATAAAGCTATTTTTCTAACAACTGTATACAAATCTACTCTCCTCACAACTATTAATTTATTATTTATTGCAGGATATGGTCTTGAAGTGGACATGTGGGCCGTTGGAGTGATCTCGTACATCTTGCTGTGTGGATTCCCTCCCTTTCGAAGTCCGGACCGCAACCAGACGGAACTCTTTGAGTTCATCAAAGCCGGCGCCTATGAGTTCCTTAGTCCGTATTGGGATTACATTTCAAATGGTTAGTCAATCAGTAAATTAAAAAGTATTTCTTAGTCATTTGCATCAGTCTTGAATTTTCAAACTTGGGAAATATTTGTTGAAAGTTTTCCAAAATTTTCATATATTTAATGTTTTAAATCACAGGATAAATATGTATATCAGAAGACATATATATTTTGGACAAATCAAAGTTAACTGATAGTCATAACAGAATTCAAGTCTCGTCATTTAATGTTTTGAAAATTGAGACCCATCATGTTCTTTTAAGATGAGATAAGATAAGAAAATATTTAACTAAGACATATAGATTATCATGTATCCATATTTAAATAGATACTCAACAGCTCACATAAAATGCATGAAATGTGACTTATGAATATTTTAACGAAAAAAAAGATATTTTAATATATTTTTCTGCATAATGGTCCAAATTGAATAAATATTGTTTTGCATGTCAGTACATTGTATGATGACCTGGGGTAAAAGTTGGTTTATTCTGAACATATTTTATTCATAATGAAACTGATATGGAACAATTTGTCCTACATTGGATATCATCTTCTTAAAAGGGTAAAGTTCCTATTTAATATATATTAGTATGAATACCAGAAATAAGAACTTTTATGATATTGGTCTTTGAATTGCATTTAGAAGTGGCATACATAAGAACAGGAAGATTTCTGGATTTTCACATTGTTAACTTGTTATTCAGAACATCTTCCTGTTCTTTTATGATATACTTTAAACTGTAACAAAAATATTGATAAAATCAGCTGTGATGCTAATTCCAAGTTGGTCTCTCCACAGCGGCCAAGGACATGATCCAGCACCTGCTGCTGGTGGAGAAGAAGCGTCGGTACACCGCTATCGAGGTCCTGTCCCACCCGTGGATCATCGGGGGCGGGGACATGTCCTTGTTGATGGACAGTGCCAGAATCGACGAGTCTCGGAGGGAGAGGCGGAAGGAACTAGAAGGACAAGCTAAGCAAAACCTCGAAACCTATACAAGAATGAAAGAAAAGAGAAAAGCAAAAGAGGAATGATTCAATAATTTTGTTGGACCTTAACCCTTTAGCTGCAGTAATATTCCCAGTATGACTGTGTACTAGGTTGGGCAAGCTTGTACAGACACTGTAATGAATTCACAGTATGCCATTGTGGTTGTGACATAAACAAATGCTGAACTAATGCCAAGTTCAAAGGACGACTGAGAGGCAAAAGGAAGGTGGAACGAAGGCAGGGGCATCACCATGGTTGCAGAAGAAAGACATAAGAATTGCTGTCAGCTCAGAAAGATGCACAATGGTCGGCCAGAGGAGTTGATGTAGGCAAACTGGTCATGCATCTGCCATCTTTGTGCGACCCTTCCTTCTATCTACTCTATCTAGCTATTTCCTGCAACATTCACTGAGTGGTAACTGTACGTAAATTCTACAACCATGGCGATGCCTCTTTTGCCTCACTGCTCTACCTTAGTCTCAACATGATGTGGTAGTATGCTTCAAGTTTGGGACCATTGAGTGTTTTTCACTTAAGAACGAACAAAGGCAGAACCGTCGTGGCGCACTATAAAGGGATCCTAAGCAAGTTATAATTCTTAATTCGCCAATAATGGAGCACAAGTCTGATTAAAATAGACAGTTTTCCAAGGAATAAAATTTGCGAAATAGTACATTTATCGGGATACAAACTCATATCATTCAGAGGTTTCTGAATAACAACATTTATTACCTATATGGTTGAAAATAACCAAGTTAATATTACTGATATGAGCACATGTTCACATATCACGTTTGCCTAGCAACCATTGTTTATCGCGCCTTCCTGTATTTTGTCGTCTGTGACGTCATAAAACGATTGTTCGTGACATCACTGTAGTTTGCCATCGCAAGGGAAGTGGGCAGTTTCCTGACTATTTTAATGCAAATCAAATGGGATAAAATGGGTAATAAATAAATAAATAATAAAGAAAAGATTACGCTCGAAAGTGTGCAATATGACTTTTATGAAACTTTTACAAATTTATGTATAACCCTCGCTCTCACTTGGGCAATACATAAATTCACACTCGTTTCATAAAAGTCCTATGACACAGTTCCTCAGGTAATAATCTCTATGTAGACTCCGATGTTCTGATGCAATTCAGGACCTCCAACAAAAGTTTTTGATGTGAGAAGCTAGGGGCAGATAACTCCAAACAGCTGTCTGTTCCGAATGCTTTCAAAATGAAAACCGTTTAAAAACTATGGTGTGATTGGTCAGCTATTTGACTGGGCATTGTCTGTTCTAAACTTGTTCAAACACATGCCTATACGTCATGTCCTCAGACCTTGTGGTGTGGAATCTATTGTATAGAACCAGTTCGTATCCCAATATGAACTATTTTGTCGATTAAATTCCTCCTAACAGGTCGATTTTAATCAGACTGACAGTAAGATGAAGTGATATTTCAATTTTATACCTGCTGCAGAAAATATAATATTTTGAATATTTTGACTTGAGGAAGAATTTTGAAACAAAATGAATTCTGTCATTTTAAAAGTACTTTGTTTGGCCAGTGATGTACAAAGTATGTAAATATTCTTAGCATGTAGATTGTCTTGTTTGCCATGCTTTTTCTGTGTCCAACATATCGCACAGTTTATTCAGGGATACACAAACTAAGGGAAATAACTCTTGGTGACAATGACAGTTGTTTTGTGTCAATAACATAAATATTGTAAAATGTGACAAGTGCTATATCTGTTGTTGGATTTTTTTGATAATTTAAATGTTCTGTCTGTTTTTCGTTGTGTAATTGAATTAAGCCTATTTTTTTTTACCTATTTTTATATTCATATTTTGTAATAACCTGATTGAAACACAAATGTGAAAGAATATGATTGTGATAATGTGATCCATATTAAGTTGCAAAATCTAACATGAAAAGCTTTAATTTTTAGAAGTAAATTGAGGATTGACGAGGGAATTATATTGTAATTATATTTTTCAAGTCGTTTTAAAAATAATTTTTTCTAACAAAATTTTATTTAATTAACACATGTGAAAGTGATATATAAATGCAAAATGTGTTTCTTTTTAAAAGAAGGGTTTCATTCATTATATTTGACGTTTTTTAAAAAAGATTCTTAATCAACCTTGACTGCTTCAAAATCAAATATTTGTTGCATTTCAAAGAGTATTGATCGATCTATTTACAATTATGAATATGCACCATAATTTGATGACATGCTTGTATATTACACTTATAGCGTCTGGAGATGATTTCACCACCGACAGTATTAGTAGAAACCCCTAATTTTACATATATAGCATATAGATAGTGTATGAAATAAGACCCACCTGATAATGTCCGGATCCTGGTAAATTTTGGTCCGGACTGGTAACCTTTTCAGAGTTTTCTTTAATTTTGACGTTTTGATTGACAAAATGAGGCGTTTGGCCTGGTTAATTTTCAAACTTCATACACTGTTTATAGAATGGTCAAGTGGTCAATACCAGTTTTATTTGGTCAAGCAAACACAATAGAGCGATGACAAAATATATAAACTTTTCCTTAGTTATTAAGTACCTGCATTTTCCCCTTGTCTGGTGGGTTAAGGGTGTTCATATGAATGTTGCATTAGGCCAAAAAAAAATGTTTCTGCACGTTACTGGCTGATAAAAATGATGCGATGATGCAATAGTTTTTTTTATTTACGACATTTTGTTTTCGAATGAAGAGATAAATTTCTTTTCATACAAAGTTCTCACCAATTAAAATACAAACTTTACACAATTATTTATATAAATAAAGCACAAACGCTCTTAAATATGTGTTACTTTTCCAAGTGGTCAATAATCTCACCCCTACACTCCATCTCAACAGAATGAGTTACCCAATTGATTCCTATAAATTGGCCCAGTGTTAATCTTGCAAGTCCTGAAATATTCACTAGAACACTCGTATACGTGATGCGTTACCCTCCGATAGTAAAAACATATTATATAAGTAGTTGTAGGTTATATTATTATTATGAAACAATTTGTAAATATTTTTAGGGTTTATATACTTTTTTCAAGGCTGTGGAACATGATTTATAATCATACACTAACTGTGATATTTGTTTTTTTAGCTTTGCCTTGTATCCGTCCAATGTTTGACAGTGTTATATTTTCATATAACCAAATCTGTGATATATACACCTGTTTGTTATATACATGTTGAGTATGTAGATAAGATCTATATTGTTGTTTGTTGTCTATATCAATAAATAGCAGTTGGTCATTGTTTGTTGTAAGGAAGATAGCATTTTATACAATACATGATAAAATTGTAGTTCTTTGTCTGGCAATTATTAATTAATAATAAACAATAATTGTTGATTATATCTTTATTGCAACAAAGTGTAAAGGATATGTAATAGACACATGATGAGGTTGATACTTTTTTTACACTCACTTTTGTCAATTATTTATGTTTTATCATATGGGCAACATTTTGTGTGACATCAAAGGTCTGTCTTGTCTATGATATTACAACATTGACTCAAGCACTAACATCTGCTAGGTGATTCATGATCTGTCCTTGAATTTCCAGTCATCCAATCTGGGGCCCAGTCTGATTAAAATCAACCCTATTCGGAGGAATAAAATTTGCAAACTAGTGCATCAACCGGGACACAAATTGGTTCCATTCCTTGGTAGGGGCATGTTATGTAGCAGTTTAGTGCAGACAAACCCAGTCATTAGCTGCCAATCACATCATAGCTTTTTAAAGAGACACTCCTTATGTTATTGTAGTAACATAGGTCAAAATTTACCAAGAGTGTTATTTTATTGAGAAGTAATGACTGTTGTCGAAATTACCCTTTTACTGCCAATCTGTTTGGTATAGTTACATAATTAAGATGTTTAGTCGTGATTATGATCGAAAACCGGACAATGTTCCGCGGCTGACGCACGTAAATTATTCAGATGTAATTTTGAAAAATTATATATGTAGCAGAAAAGAGAGAGATATTGGTTGGTACTGTTCAATGGAACATATAACTAGTATACATGTACATGGGGCGCATGAATTCGGCTTGTCATTGTGTATTAAGTCGCTGCTCCAGTTTCATTAAAAGCAAGTTATTTTCAAATATTTGTTGTTAGGGGATACATATGCAAGTCTTGTGAGATGATTTGGACGTAAATAAGATCATTTGATATGTTTGTATGTATCAATCCTAAATAAAATTTCATGAAAAACACGTAGTGTCCCTTTAACAATCACCAATTTGAATGCATTCGGAAGCATTTGTTCCTAATGTTACGGAAAAAGATGAAAGGTTCAAGGCTGCCTGGAGTTACTTGCCCCTAGCTCTTCTCAATGGAGATTTTTATTGGCGGACTGTGATTGGTTAACTGATCTTTTATTGAACATGCAAGTATATTGGTCATCATCTGACTGTTTGGGGAGGAAACACTCAAGCGATATCTCTGTTGATGCACAATTTTTAGACTTTTATTCCTTGGTATACGATCGATTTTAATCAGACTAATCAAGGGCCTTACAAGAAAACTGGGTGCGATATTTTTGGTGACATTTATATCACTACAGTTTTGAATTACAGAGTTTATCATTTTGAAAATTGAAGACATAAACCACCCATTGAAAAACAGTGTGCTGCTTTTGAACTCCATCAAAGCAAATCATTCTACTTCTATTTTTAATCTTGTTGTTCATTTCCTCATCCCGATCTATTATTTTTTTTCAAAAGCTTGAAAAAGCAAAATTTGTTGAACAAGCAGTTATCTAAACAGAAGAACTTGTATCTGGTATAAATTTCTTGGCCATTACAAAGTGATGCAAATTAACAATATTCAGTTGTTTGTTAAGTATGTCTCAAATGTAAATAATGGTTTTGTTGATAATAGATACCATATTTAAACTTCATTTGTTTATATCTGATCATGACATCTTGTTAAGTAAATTTATCGATTTATTTATCCCATTAATAGCAAACTATGCAATCATCTTATAATGCAAAAAACAATGGAATGAAAGAGGTTGTTGTTTGTTTTGGACAATATAAGGTAACAACTGGTCTCTCAAATCCCTAAAATATACTCACCAACATAACTTGAGGACCACGTTCAATATCCAATATTTAAATATGTGGAGCTTAATATACTTCAATAATGAAAATTGACTTACGTTGTTATACAGTCAGGCCTCGATAATCCGAACGCTTTCGTTTTTCATCAAAAACGTTCGGATTACTGAGTACTGAGGACTACTAAAGATATTAGTTTGGTTACATCTTCCTACCGTTCGGAAACTGCGAGATTCGGATTATCGGTGGCCGGATTATCGTGGGTTGACTGTAATAGCCAATGGCCAATCTTGATGATTGTTTCAATGCTTCCTGTAAAATGGCCACACAGAATTGTCTGATACTAAGTATTTCAGCAACTATCATCATGACTATATATAGTATAGATATCAATATAAATTTAAAAAATGTTTAGTTTTTAATTTTTGGAAATGAATTTAACTTAAAATTATGTACATATTAATGATTGTAAATGAAACATTTTGCGCGAACATGTAAGCGTTACCAATCCGTCCCTTTATCCTGGTCAGTGTTTGTTTATTGTCATGCTATTTATTTTATACCCTTTTCTACATTGATCGATTCTAAGGCATTGATCAACAATTATTTTATGTTTGTTTAGTAATGTCAAAAATATGTACAGTGTAAAAACTGAACTGATCATAACCTATTGCCCAGATACATTCCAATAAAATTCTAATAATCATTTTTGTCTTTATTATTTTTTGTAACTGATATGCTGCACTACAATGTTGGATATAAGAGAATACCATATATTACTGTGTATAAGACAACTTTTTTATACCAGAAAATAGGGGGTCAAAGAAGGGGGTCGTCTTATACACAAGGGCTATGTTTCAGAAGAAGAAATTTTGAAGCTTGATTGACGAACTCACGATGTTGAAACCGGAAACAGCAATGTTAATTTCCAATCAGGGCAGTGATTCATTAACGTATCTGGTAATTATCTGAGCTTTGTTGTGTACTTATCAGTAATTGGTCTGTATATCCTTCTCTGGATTGACGGGAATAGCTGCATTGAAGAATACAGTGGTCCCTCGATATAACACGAGGTTTGGGAGCCAAATACTGACAGCCGCATAACAGAGAATAATAGAGAATCAGCGGTAAAGCGAACTAGAATTGGAAGAAAAAATAATGGCTTGACTTCAGCTATCAAACATTACCAACCTTTCACCAGCTTGGCTTTGGGCATGCGCAATCAACCTTGGTTATCAAAGCTCTTCACACCTTCACCCCTTAAAGGGCCAGTGGCACTTTTTTTTGCTCAAATAAGTTGATGAAATGTATTTGAAAAATAATGTCAATGATAGTGAAACAACTTTCTGTCTTCGGAAAATCAAGTTAAAAAATAGAGCCATGGGCTCTGAAGCTCATCAGGGTTTATATTGTTGGATGATGAAGACAGAAATATATTGTCTCAATATAATGCATAATCCCTTGCCCTGACAAATCTTAGTCTTGAAATTGAGAGAGAGCACTCAGCAAGGTCAACACATAGGAGATTATGCAATATGCTGACCCCTTGGCTCTGGTTACAAGCCAGCTGTGCTTTTACAGCCAAATTATGTAATAGCCTCTGCCTTGTACTAAACACTGGCAGCACTGATCTAACTGTATAAGGCTTGGAGAGAACAGGCAATGTGATGAATCTACTGGCACATAGTACAAACATGTCCACAATGTAGATTGTAAGCTTAAGTCAACATATATTTCACATTCCTACTGAATTAGATTAACTGCAAGGTTATGGACTCACATATCTGAAAGATTAGATGACTCTCCCTCGGGTATTTTATTAGGGAAAACTAAGTACTGAATGAAGTGCCATAAAATATCAGTTCAAAATTCAATTTCAACGGCTTTTTAAGGCTGTGGCCCATATTTGGGGTCACAGGGTCAACAAATCTACAAGTTAGAATCCCCATTGGCTAAAGAGTTTACACCCAATATTACAGCCTTCTAGGTCTTTTCGTTCTGGAGGAGAAGATGAAAATAGGATTTTAGGTCATGGCCTGTGAGGCCCTATTTTGGGGCCACAGGGTCACCAAATCTACAATTTAGAATCTCCATTGGCTAAAGAGTCTGTACACAACATTTCAGTCTTCTAGGTCTTTTAGTTCTGAAGAAGAAGATGAAAAAAAATTTTTGGTAATGGCCTGTGAGGCCCTTATTGGGAGTCACTGGATCACCAAATCTACAATTTAGAATCCCCATTGCCCAAGGAGTCTGTATAAAAAATTTCAGCTCCCTGGACACAGTGGTTCTGGAGAAGAAGTTGAAAAAGTGAAAAGTTTACGGACGGGCAGATGGATGGATGGACGGACGGACAGATGGACAGATGCCATGCCATGCCATAAGCCCATCAGGTCTTTCAGGCCTGATGAGCTAAACATTAGTGTACATGGTTCGGTAAAACAATGGGAATTGTTTTTGTAATTCAAACAATAAAATGTGTTCATAATAAAATGGCCGTCATGCAATTTTTGCTTTATACAAAACACCGTTATTACTACTATGGATTATTGGTTTGCGTAATAAGATGTTTTACCCTCTAAAGTACCGGTAAATCTATAACAAAAATATATTGCAAAAAAAGTGCTACAACCTGTTTTAAGGATGTTCCATTTAATAACATATTTATGGATTGCGAGAGTGGTTTGGTATCTAACTAGCGAAAGTGATTTAGATTTAGATACCGATACCATCCACGAGTATTAAACGGGACCGAGTTAGTATTGTGTTCATTACTCACTAGTTTTAATCACGATAAATACGTAAGTTCCATATAAAATTTGAAGTTTCCAAGTCCTATAGTATTTTAGTTCTGCTTCAGAAACGATTTCAGATTGATGGCAAGCAGCAAACAGGTTGAGTGCTATATAAATGAGGTGAGGTGAGTTTAACACTGCTTTCAAGAGTACTTCACTTATATCATAGCTGCTTTTATTATGGCAGGGAGATAGCCTGCATAACAATGTGGCTATGCATTGCGGTGAAACCTGTGAGACACGGCTGGAACAAGCGAACAATGGGTGGCATTGCACCGAAACCATACTGCGTTGAGAACAGATAAAGTTGCCACGCCCCTGGCAGGATTCGAACCCCTGACCTCTTGATCCGAAGCCAAACGCGCTAACCATTGCGCTATCCCGCCCAGTGATAAATGTACTCCCCAAGTCCTGCATCAAGAACTCATAAAACTTGGAAAGGACTCGAAAAAATTTAAGCTGCGGGTCCCCTGCACTCAAAGGGTTTTTATGTAGTATTTACTTACTTATTGAGGGACTCCATCTTGCGTTGGTATGTCATATTTGTAAATTTATCACAAAACATTCAGAGTAGACGGTCTACAGGAATCACCACCTTTTAACAAAGGATATAGTGCATGATAGGGTCCTGGCTAAAGTTGTCCTGGAATATTGTGGGACTGATAGGTATAGAGTTGATTCGTTTTAAATATAAAAAAAGAGCAAGAGAATTCAAAACACAACAAATTTATTACATTGACAAAATCATAATTCACATCTGATGATCTTTACAAACATGTACAATTTAACAAATAAATAAAGGTGATGTTTATACATAATAAGACTTGATGCACACATCAGGAGATGCAGACCTACATATACTTTAAAACTGTCAATTACCTGTCATTGATATTTAAATTTTAATCAACCAATGGCCAAATGTCTGACAAAGTATGCCTACAATTTACATGGCCTATAAATTACTAACTTACAACTACACATTTTTCTTCTTATATTCAACACAATAAGAAAATGCTTGAAAATCTGTTTTCAAATCAAATTTAATGAAATCAGATGTTGCAATAAAATATTTCCCAGTATTTATTTTCACATGGACCCCTAAAATATTTTGCCGGAAAGATTATACTGACAAAACATATATTCTTGTGTTTAAATAGTTTCAATAGTTTCAAATATATATTCAAATGCAAAAAGTTTCAACAGAGGAAGAACTTTGTGCAAAATTACATCCAGCGTAAATTTATTCGGTTACATGCATGAATGATAACATTTAAATTCATACACCAAACACATCATGAATGTATGCCGTAACCGTGATGATTTGCAGGGGTCTGAACAGTGTAATTCTCCTTAGGATTTACACAACAAAAGCATATTTTCCAATAACATGATCACAATAAAATATACCGGTAAGTATTGCAGCCAAAAGTGCAACATTTTAGAAGCATTATCTTAACATCCAGTTATCCAACTTCACAATGCAAGGCATAATTCTTGCCCATCTCCATTACTGGCTAATTTAAGCATTGAAGTATTTTCTTCACTTTTCTGTGCTAAAATACAGTGGATTGCTGCGCCTGAAAAGCATAGTGTGCTCTGATTTCCTAGCACGGAAACCTTAAGGAAATACTATCAGCCAGCAATGGTGACTGGTAGGAGTCGGAAGTTGCCACTTACCAGGATATTTGATTCGAATGCATTTTAACGGCGATCACTTGTTTTAGAAATACTTGCCATTTAGTTTCAATTTTAACATTGTTATCACACTGTATCTGCAAATCACAAATATACTAATGCTATGATTGTTTTATTTATTAAACGTAACAATATCGTAAAACAGGCCCTACTCAACCAGCAACCTAAATCTTTACATAATTCAGCCTTAACGAATCGCAACATCTACATCCTATTCAATTCTTTGAGTTTTACTATCATGCGATATTTGGATGTGAAACAAGCTGAAGACGATTCCAACATTTCCAACTTCCCTTCAGTCTGATTAAAATCAACCTTGTTACGGGGAATAAAATTTGCAAAATATTGCATCTACCGAGATAAAAACAGGTTCGTAGATTCCTCGCCACAAGGTCTGAGTACATCCCGTATAGGTGCATGTTCCGAACCAGTTTAGTGCAGCCAAAGCCCTGTCAAACAGCTGACCAATAACATCTTAGCCTCTAAACGGTTGCCGTTTTGAAAGCATTCGTAACAGACGAAATGATAGCCCCTAGCTTCTCGCACCGAAAGCTTTTGTGGTAGGTTAACTGAATTGCAACAGAACATGGCAGTCTACGGGCTGTTATCAGACGGTTTTGCGACGAAACCTCTGAACGATATGAGTTCATATCTCGGTAGATGCACTATTTATTTTGTTTATTCCTCAGAAAACCGTCGATTTTAATCAATCTGAACTTCCCCTGTAAGTCATAACTCACTGGTTTATTTAAGACTTGCTGCATATTGTTTAATTTTCTGTGCTAGGGTAGCAGTATGTACATCATAACCTTATAGTATGGCTGCTATGCTAGCACAGAAAAGTAAACAAAATGCATCAAAACTTGAATTGGCACCAATCAAGTTTTTATAATCTGTAAAACATTATTGCACAATGCCAATATCCAGATTAATAATTTTGAGTATTTTTTTCAGCTATCTCTGCTGAAAAATTGCTGATATCTGAATTGCACTATGGTGACAAAGGGACGGTGGAATCCGTCAACAGATTAAAAAAATATCTATGTATACCGTATTTCTTCTATTTTGTGCCCGGGCCCTTATTAAAATTTAAGGGCTCTTACCCCCGGCCCTCATAGAGGCCAGGCCCTTATTTTATTTTTAAGTTTGGCCAATATACTTGTTAACCTCTGACAACTGAAAACTTACTGAGAACAAAAACTCCTCGCCATTTCATGTAAACTGGATTGAGTATAGTAGTTTAACCCTCTTAGTGCCTGGGAACATTTTAACAAAAATAGAGCCATGGGCTCTGTAGCTCATCAGGGTTTATATTATTTAATGATGAAGACTGAAATAGAATTTTAGGTCATGGCTTGAGGCCCTTATTTGGGGCACTGCAGGGTCACCATATCAATTTACAATTTAGAATCCCCATTGGCTAAAGAGTATGCACACAATATTACAGCCTTCTAGGTCTCTTTGTTTTGGAGGAGAAGAAGAAAATATATTTTTAGGTCACGGCCTGTGAGGTCTTTATTTGGGGCCCCAGGGACTCCAAATCTACAATTTAGAATCCCCATTAGCTAAAGAGTCTGCACACAATATTACAGCCATCTAGGTACATTTGTTCTGGAGAAGATGAAAATAGGTTTGTAGGTCATGGCCTTATTTGGGGTCCCAGGCCAGGGTCACCAAATCAACAATTTAGAATCCCCATTGGCCAAGGAGTCTGCACACAATTTTTCAGCTCTCTAGACCTTTTGGAACTGGAGAAGAAGATGAAAATAGGTTTTTAAGGATGTGACCCCTGTGACCCCATTTGGGGTCATGGGGTCACGAAATCTACAATTTAGAATCCCCATTGGCCAAGGAGTCTGCACACAATTTTTCAGCTCTCTATACCTTTTGGAACTGGAGAAGAAGATGAAAATAGGTTTTTAAGGATGTGACCCCTGTGACCCCATTTGGGGTCATGGGGTCACGAAATCTACAATTTAGAATCCCCATTGGCCAAGGAGTCTGCACACAACTTTTCAGCTCTCTAGACCTTTTGGAACTGGAGAAGAAGATGAAAATAGGTATTTAAGGATGTGACCCCTGTGACCCCATTTGGGGTCATGGGGTCACGAAATCTACAATTTAGAATCCCCATAGGCCAGCGAGTCTGCACACAATTTTTCAGCTCTCTAGACCTTTTGGAACTGGAGAAGAAGATGAAAATAGGTTTTTAAGGATGTGACCCCTGTGACCCCATTTTGGGTCGTGGGGGTCACAAAATCTACAATTTAGAATCCCCATTGGCCAAGGAGTCTGCACATAAAATTTCAGCTCTGTGGAGTTATTGGTTCTGGAGAAGAAGTCGAAAAAGCGAAAAGTTTAAGGACGGATGGACGGACGGACGCCGGACGCCATGCCATGCCATAAGCCCATCGGGCCTTTCAGGCCTGATGAGCTAAAAATGAATATACACTGTCGGCCAAAAGAAACGCCTACCTGATATTTTATCAGATTTTGTAAAAACTATAATGAACAGTTTGTCAATATTATAGCATTATGAAGTTTCTGCATAATATATTTAAATTTCAGAAGTTGTCATGTCACAAAACAATGGTGATTGTTTAAAACGAGACAACAGAATTGTTCAGTTTTCGATCAGTGCTTGATAAGAAAAACATTTGAAACAGATTTTCATTCAACAACGAGCAAAAATACAGGCACGCATTCGCATTAAAGTGGTGATGACACTACAGATGTAAGTGGTTACGGAGCACAAGTGAATCAAACAGAAATAGTTGTCTTCATTGGGCGTGGTTTTCATGAACGAAATTGACTCGAATCACGGCTTTTTCACGATTTCAATTGACTTTCACATTAATTATTGTTTCAACATAACGTAGAGACCACTATTAATTATATTTCAGAAATTATTTCATCTTTCATTTCAAGGAAAATCAAGTAGGCGTTTCTTTTGGCCGACAGTGTAGTGGGGAGTAATTATTGATGTAATATGCCAAATAGAGGCCAAGCTCTTATGCATCTTTGGGTACTTTTACCCTCCAGTTGTTATAAGAGGCCCGGCCCCTATTAAAGGAAATACGGTAATTGTTTTCCTAAATTAATTAAATGCAGAAAGACACATCTTATCCTGAAGAATGTGAGCTGACAGTAATATTTGATATGTAATTAATGTTTTCATCATTAAAAATAAACAACATAAACAATATCAATGTAAACTGCAGAGACTTTTCAATCATGAACAATAATAGAGCCATTGGCTTTGTAGCTCATCAGGAATTACATGATTTATAATCAAGGGTTGAAGACATTGACGACGGCCATGTCATAAGCCCATCTGGCCTTTCAGGCCTGATGAGCTAAAAATTCAAATTCAAATACGAATTAAATTTCTAATTTATTTTGAATTCAATATAATTGTTTGTATATTATTTTACTTCATTATCAATTAAATTCCAATAAATTGTGGATTCGAACAAATGCACATTATAACACTTAATTGATGAATATTATACATACATGTATATCATAGAAATAGAAATGATTAAAACTTGACATAATTATCAAAATCTGCCGTATTTCACATAAACAATAGAAACAACAATATCTTTATAAAAACACTAGTTAATTCTTCAATTCATAATACTACAGACAATTCATATATAAATAAATATTCCTGCACAATAAAGCTAACAATAACTAAAGCTATCATAGATCAAACTTGTGTATTTGATTTTGTGTCAAGAAAAACATATACATGTATATAGTGCATGATAGCTGAAAATCTAGAGCGTAAACATAATGAAGACTATCGTATTTTCGCAAATTTAGGCTGGGTTTCAAATTGAGACCAGGGTATGACTGTTTGAAAACAAAAGACTCTGTGGCACCTATTTAAGGTGTCTATACAGTATATATTCTCAAAACATACAGACATAAGTCCCTTCTTAACATATGGGCCATGTTAATTGTTAAGAATTTGTGGGGTTATGAAAGAAAGCTTCATTTGGACACATAATCTTTATAAGTATCAAGTAAACCTAACAAAATTACAAGTATTTTGTATATTTATGAATGATACCTACCTCTAAACTTATCTGCATTTTCCTTGTTTGTTTACAAACATCAACAACAATAAAAAACTTAAACACAGTCTATACTAGACCTGTCAATCTTTTGAGTCTACACACTTCGCTCGTGCCGGCACGTGCACTTCGTGACCCATAAGCCAACAGCTCTATCCTATCACTTTTCCTTGAATCAAGTCACACGATAGGCTGATAACCGTCCTGTGGGGAGGTCCGGGCGGGTTCCAAACTATAAGTTTAGAGGTAGGTATCATTCATAAATATACAAAATACTTGTAATTTTGTTAGATTTCTTTCATTCACTACCTCTAAACTTATCTGCAGAATCCCACAGATCGGCGGAGGGTAGGTAATCAGCGAGTGATTCAGCAGACTCAAAAGAGAAACGGCCTAAACCAAAGACAGAGGTCGCTAGAACGAAGTTCCTGCTAAACCAAGTAATGGTAGGCTGGCCTAGGCAGTCGTGGATTTACAACCGTAAACTGCTGTCGGCCAACATAGGATTCCTCAGCGAGAAGGAGGAACTCCGTCCTACAACCGCTTCTAAAAAAGAGTTGTAATTACCTATGTTACTGCTTGTCGGTTTGGACTGCCCCCGCTGCCACAAAGGGTCCCAGTTGATGTAGCCCCTGGAGATCCGTCTGGACATCCCTCAGGTAGTACGTGGAGAAAGTCGTCGAAGAAGCCCAGTATCCCGCAGCGATGACGTCTTCGACCGAAGCAGAGTGCCACAGCGGAGCTGACGTAGCCCAAGCTCTGATTTCGTGAGCAGACACCTTACCATAAATCGGCGGAGAAGTCGCAGATTTATGGTAAGCTGCCTTAATCGTCTTTTTCAGCCAAGCTGAAACTGTGTTCTTCGTAATATCCTTATCTGAAGAAGGGAGACAAGGCAAGAAGAGCCTATGTCTACCCCTTCTAAAGGATTTCGTCCTGGTCAGGTATTCTCTAAGAGAACGGACAGGGCAGAGAAGAAGGTCCTTTTCCATGCCGTCTGATAAAGCAGCGGACAGAGCCGGAACAGAAAAACATCTTCTTCCCAACGGGCCAGCTACCGTCTTCTGATTCTTTGCTACAAACCCCGGTAAAGTAGACAAGGAAACCGACTGCCAGTTCTTAGAGTGCGTCATAGTAGAGTGGTCTAGCGCATGTAATTCAGATACCCTGCTTGCCGAGGCCAGCGCCAACAGGAAAGCTGTCTTCCAAGATAAAAACGGTAAGGAAACGTCCTTGATGGGTTCAAACGGTTCCGCAAGCAGGGCAGACAGAACCACTGAAAGGTTCCATTTCAGCTGAAACTTGGGAGTCTTCAGATCTTCAAGCTGGAACGACCTGGACAAGCGATGAATGGCTTGGTCATTCGACAAATCGACCCCTTGCAAAGCCAAGGCAGATGTTAACGCCGATTTGTAACCATCAATTGTCCCAGCTTTCAGCTTCTTGACCCTCCTTAGAAAGAGCAAGAACTCAGCGACGAGTGGAACGGAGATGACAGCATCAGGCTGGAATTGCTGCTTCCACTCGGTGAATTTACTGTATCTACAATCACAGAGGGCGGAAGTAGAAGATCTGAGGCCTCCCTTGACTGCTTCAGCGACTTCTTGGGAGAACCCACTTCTCCTGAGGTTACTCTGGATAACCTCCAAGCGTGTAGATGTAGTGACTCTGGGTTTCGATGGAATCTGTCGGACCTTGGCTGTCTCAGTAAGGTCGGAAACACTGGCAGCTCTACCGCCGGATGTGTTGACGCCATCAACAGATCTGGATACCAAGGACGATTGGGCCACGCTGGAGCAATCAGAATGATGATGCAGCTGTGACGTCTCGCCTTCTCCAATACTGCTGGAACCAGCGCCGGTGGAGGAAAGGCGTAAGCTAGAAGACCGTCCCAGCTGATCGACATTGCGTCTACGGCGAAGGCCTGTGGATCCGGAACTGGACTGACGTAAACTGGGAGCTGAGTGTTGAGACTGGTCGCAAACAGATCTATCATCGGAGTTTCCCATAATTGAGACACCATCTTGAAGGAGGTGGGATGAAGAGTCCACTCTGTCGACTGAATCTGATTCGGACGCGACAAGCTGTTTGCCAGCACATTCAGATGCCCTGGAATGTGTCTGGCCCTGATCTGACAGCTGTGCTGGTCGATCCAATCGAACAGTTGAAGACAAATCTGCAACATCCCCTTTGACCTTGTTCCTCCTTGTCGATTTATGTATGACACCACTGTTGTGTTGTCTGAGGCTATCATCAGTCTTTTGCCTACTAGCTGATCCTGCCAAATCGCCAAGGCTTTCAGAATGGCCAACATCTCCAGCTGATTGATGTGAAGATGGACTTCGTCTAGAGACCAAGCTCCCTGCACCATCTGATCCTTGAAGTGTGCACCCCAGCCCACGTTTGACGCGTCCGTCACCAGTAGAACGTCCTGAACGAAGGGAACCAACTGAACTCCCTGCAGAACGTTCTGGTCTAGAAGCCACAAATGAAGCGTGCACAGGATCTCTTGCGGAGGACAGCACACGGTCGAAAGCTCGAGCGATCTCACGGAGTTGATCCAACACTGAAAGTGACGAAGTCTCAGCCTCCCCCTGTTGGTTAAGTCCTGCATGCTCGTGAGCCTGCCCAACAGGGACATCCACTGCCTTAGGGTCTGAGGAGACTGGGACATGGACCGAATCAAATTCCGTGCGACCTCTACTCTGTCCTCTGGAGGTAGAACCTTCGAGATCTCTGTGTTGAATATGGCTCCTATGTACTTCACTCTCTGGGACGGGATGAAGTCTGACTTCTCCGGGTGCACAATAAACCCTAGGTGTTCCAAGGTAGAAACGGCAAGATCTCTGTTGGACTCCAGACAGTGATGAAGCCGGTCTGGTAGAAGAAAATCGTCCAGATACCCGTGAATCCTGATTGACCTGGAGTGAAGGAAACTCAGCACAGGAGCTGTGATTCTCGTGAACAACCACGGAGCTATCGAAATTCCGAACGGAAGAACCCTGAACTGGAACAGCCTTCCGTTGACCGCAAAACGAAGATATTTCTGTGACGCTGGATGAATCGGGACGTGGAGATACGCATCTCTGAGGTCTAACGAGACCATCCAGTCCCCTGGTCGTAGAGCCAGCTTCAGCGCCGATATCGATTCCATCCGGAAATGAGGAGGTCTGCGTAGGAAATTCCTGTTCAGGTTCTTCAGATCTATTATCATACGAAGCTCGTCCGTGTCCTTCTTGGGCACCAGGAATATGGGCGAGTAAAACCCCCTGGAAGCTTTCTGTGGGTCTAACTCCAATACTGCTTCCTTCACAAGCAACTTCTGTATTGCCTCCTCTGCTGCCACCAGAGGAGGACCGGACAGGAAGAACCGAGGTCCTACTGGAAAGAAGGTAGTCGGAGGAAGGGCATCGAAGACTAGCCGGTAACCTTGAGTCACTACTGACAAAATCCAAGGGTCGTTTGAAACAATTGGCCAATTGTCGGCAAACTGTTTCAGACGACCCCCAACCTGACCAGGAACTACTTTCAAGGGAAAAGTCGGTGGGCACGCAAAGGTCGTTATCTGAAGAGAGATCGGTATAGGCTTGTCAAAAACGCTGTTGGCCTCTGCCACGGCCTCGTCCGGCACCCTTGCTAGGAGTCCCGGGCTTCTGGTACTGTCTGTCCTGGTTGCGCTTGGGCGTCGTGTTTTGGTTCTGGTATCTACCAAACTGTTTCCGGGTAGGAGTAGAGGGCTTGCTCTTCGGTGACTGACGAGTCCTACGAGGAGAGACAGACAAGGCGAGGTTATGTAGGTCTTCATTCCTCTTCCTCTCAAGATCCTTGTCCCTCTGGGTCAGAGCATCACCCACCGCATCCCCGAATAACGTACCCGAGAACAAAGGCGCCGAATATAGTTTGTCCTTGGTCTTGACCTCTGTGGACTGAGGAAGTTGTTTTACATAGGCAGAGCGACGAAGCAGAGTTAGCTGTGCCTCCATCCACAAGAGATGCCGATCAAGATCCAGAACAGCATCTCCCAGGGAGTCGAAGAAGGCGAAAGCCGTAGACAAGGCTGAAAAAGGTATGGACGTCGATCCCTTGGGGTCCGCATCTTCAGGTATGGACGGAAGAAGCCTAGCCGCAGTGGCCGCAAACCAATGAATATATGTAGACGTCTGCATAGCCTTGTGGATCGAGGTCTCTACGTCCTTGAGTCGTGCGTCGCTGACCCGGATCTGCTCAGAAGGAGTGCCCTTGCCCATGAGATATCGGAAATTGTCATCCAAGGGGGTCTCCTCCGGCTTGGTAAACTTGGCATCATGGACCTTGTATGGGAACCCCCTGTAGAAGGACGATCTTGAAGGCTGTTTGTCAAAGCCTAGTTGCCCAACCCTCTCCGACAGCTGAGAAGCAAGTTGAGCAGTCGAATCCGGTGGAGGAAGGGAATTAGTGGCTGCAGGTTTAGGTTTCTGTGCGGCCCTACTAATGTCATTGTGAATTGGAGCCGTTGGCGCAGGTGAAGGAGTCAAATCCGGAAAGTGACGGTACACCTCGTCTATCTTGTCATACCATGACAATCCTGGAAAGGTAGGCTCTAACTCCTTCGGATCCTTCCTAGGCCTCTTGTTGGTTGCCGCCCCGGAGCCGTAGAAGGACATCTCTGGAGGGGCCGTGGATTTCCGTTTCCCTCCGTCCCCCGTCGGAAGTGGAGCTTCATTGTCCTGAGGCCTTGATGACTGGAGCCTCCGGTTCCTGGTCTGGTCCCGATGGGTAGAGGACGAAGAGGAAGACCTGTCGTATTCCACAATGGAAAGCCGCGGCTCCTCCCGCGTCTGGTTCCCGTCGGCGGACGTCAAGGAGGCCACAGGTGAAACCGAAGATGAGACCTTCCCCTTGGGCTGCTTGTTCCTAGCCTTCCCGGGAGTCCCGGCCGTCCCGGCCGTCCCGTCCGTCGGGAGAGAGCCGGGGGTCGCCCTGGAGCCGTGGATAACGGTCACGGTAGCTGTCGTCACCGTCGTTGTTGCCGTGACCGTGGCCGTCTGGGCCGTCGAGACCGCCGTAACTGCCTCCGCCGACCTCCGTACAGCGTCAGCATTCCTGGTGGTCAGCCTGTGGACCTTCTTAGCAAGCCTAGGGTCCCTGGAAGCCGGAGTCTGTTTAGCTGATTCGATGACTGACGGTGCCAAGATAGAGATCCCGTCTTCTGACTTCTCTTCAGCCCCCCTCGTATCAGTTATGTGGGAGACTAAGTCTCGCCCTGACCGAGGGGTGACCCTTTGACCGTCCCGAGAGGCATCGCCAGCTAGTTCCGGGAGCTGCATGATCCTGGTCATGAGCGGCATCATCGTCTCCGCCATCTTCTTAAACTTAGCCAGGTCCGACGCTAGATCTGACGACGCAGGAGTAGATATGGTAGAGGATTTAGAAGAGGCCTTCAACAAACTCTTCTCCCTGGCAGCCACGTAAGCTTGAAAAGAGGTGTCTTCCAGCGGGTTGCACAACGTTCATCAATAGTACATCCCGACCCAAAACAGCGAGGACAGCAAGGATGAGGGTCCGTAGCCGACATGAATTTGTTGCATCCTTCACACCTCTTTGCCGAATTCATGGTGTAACTGTGAAAAGTTAAGGAAAATTAACACACAGTAAACACAAAAGTTAATCATGAATATAAATATATTCACGAAAAGATATATACACAAGAAAATATAAATTGCATATATATATATATATATATAAATGTATACATATAAATTTATTTACAAACAGCATGTAAATAAGAAAATAGTATAACACGTAATTTCGCAAGTAGATTTTATACCAGAAAAACCCCACTTCACGAAATTGCAATAGAAATCATTAAGAGTAGAATTATCATTAAGAAAAGAAAACTACCATTTCCCAACTACATACAGATTGGAAAATAAGTTTTCAATATTGACTCAAGTATACATGATATACGGAATCAATACAGACAGTAAACCTGAGCGTAACTTACATACGCAAATTACAAACCAACGCAAACTAAATAATGAAGCGTCGTAAAATAACCATCATACCACTGCCAGTAGCAAGCTGAACACGCTACGAAGCGAGACAGCACAATGACAGTAAACACACAACTCATCGATCAAACGAAAGTGGGCGGGGCTACCAAACCCCAAACACTCAAAAAAATCGACAAGGACATTAATTCATAACATAATACATATTTAGCACAGTAAAAAATAGCTAAATAATGAAAATTATGAATACGAAACCTTAAACAGGGCATAGAAAAATTAATTAATTTTTTTAGTGCCGTGTGCAAAGCGAACAAGAAGCCGCCATTTTAGACAAGTGCCACGTATACCAACACGCGACAAAAGTCGAAAAAACATGAATTTTTTACAAAAGTTACATGTAAAAGAAGGGTATGATAAACATAACAATACCAGGATACAGAATAATGAAGATATCTTCAGAAAAGGTAAGTTTTCTCTCTGGTAGCGAAATCACACGTCTTCGTGTGATCAACAACAAGGAAAAGTGATAGGATAGAGCTGTTGGCTTATGGGTCACGAAGTGCACGTGCCGGCACGAGCGAAGTGTGTAGACTCAAAAGATTGACAGGTCTAGTATAGACTGTGTTTAAGTTTTTTATTGTTGTTGATGTTTGTAAACAAACAAGGAAAATGCAGATAAGTTTAGAGGTAGTGAATGAAAGAAATTATGTGTTTGTTCAACTAAACGACATCACATGTGTATCAATATATTTATTTTGTCTAATGAAGCATCACAATTTTCATAGCATCAATATTATCATATTTCCATAATTTTCAAATACTTTTTTGTCCAGTGTAATTTGAGCAATTTTGAGGTAAACAATTTCATCTGTTGAAAGTGATCCATGACAGTTGCCAAGATTTTCCTTGAAGAAAAGGACCAATTTGGAAAAGACTTTGAAAATTGACCTCTCACTTCATCCATTAAATGTTAATAAATCAATAATTGTAACACTGTACACATGACCTACTGAAAATAAAATGTTATAGTATGATGAAAAGGATGTAAAGTGCATAAAAAGTCTGGGTACAATTGCACAGTTCTGCCTTAGCCTAAGGTTAAAACTCAATGTTAAACGCATGGGCTAAGGCTGCCCTTAGCACTAAAGGGCATAACTCAATGCTATTAACATAGCTAAGGCTGCCCTTAGCACTAAAGGGATCATAACCCAATGTTATAAATGCTAAGGCTGCCCTTAGCACTAAAGGGGTGCTGTGTAGATAGACCCTTGTTCTCCTTCCACAAAGATTGTAAGTCACTATGGTAACCTTAGTGCAAAGATAATGAATGACAGAGTTGCTTTCTGAAATGAACCATATATATATGGTACAAGTTTTCAGTATTTCAGTATTCATAAATAATATTTTTATTTAAAATGATGAGCATTATTAAGATATCCCTGAACAGTCAACTCTGAGACAGTTGTAAATTAATCTTTCATTTATCAAATCAAAATATATGTTATTTACGAGGGAGAAATATTCACTTTGGGGGAGAACCATCACAATATTTACAGACAACAGTAAGATGTCTTTTTGAAAGATGTGTTAATAATTTGACAAAAATCTTTGAAATTGTTAACACGTTGCAAGATTTGTTCTGGCCTCATCATTTGTTTCTACTTGAACAAGCCTTGAAACAACGTGCGAAAATGATAATGATGATATAATTCAGAAATTAACAGAGATCTCATAGAGGCAGCGCTTTCCATGGCCGTGCTTTGGAATTTGCAAACACCAGTATGATTCCTGTATCTGATCAGCTTGTCTATTGTTATGACATTAGAAGTAAGCCAGAGATGAGGTGGTGTACCGTCCTAACGAGAACACAAATGCGAACAGATAGAATTCATAGGTTATGTTTTGGGACTCTTTAAAGCTGAGGTGAGAGTATTTCAGTTTTATCATGGCTGTTAGTATTATTAGAAGAAAGCCTACAACAGCATTTTGGCTACGTACTGCGGTGAAACCTCCAAGCATAGGCTGGAACTAGCAACCATGGGTGGTACTCCGCTGCATGTAGAACAGTTCTCTACAGCAGACAAAGATTAGAATCCCGGACCTCTTGATCAGAAGCTGAACGTGCTAACCACTGGGCTATCCCGCCCCCTGGACTCAGACTAGAGTAAGGTCCTTGAAAGAGTCCCCAAACATAACCTATTTGCACAGCAGCAGTATATTCAAGATCAAGTGATATTAACTAATCAGTGATCCCGTCTTGAATGCACCTCAGCTTAACCAATTTGAATTCCTATCTCCGAAAAGAACTAACTCTTCAGTAAGTGCTTCCTGTTAGCTGATGTCAAGTGGCAAGATATAAAAAACATGGCCGCCATATTCTCTCCCCACAAAGGCTATCTTCTCAAGTAAGCTGTTTCAGTGACCATGGCGGTTTCTCAAAAAAACTGCCTGTGGTAAATATTTGCAACAATCCTGATGCCCTTATTCTTATTTTACCAAAATTTGCATATTTTGACAGACCTCAATCTTTAAAGATGTGTGCTCGTCAAAGTTGCCGTGCCCCTGGTGGGATTTGAACCCCGGACCTCTTGATCTGAAGCGAAACGCGCTAACCACTGCACTATTCCGCCCCTGAGCAGGATATAGAAACCCCTATGGAAAGAGAATGAGCAGACCACTAAATTATCCTTAACTAGATGAACATGGTGACAGATGGATGGTCATGTTTGGAGCGCAGATGATCCGAGTGAAGTGATGACATCTGGAGCACAGATGATCCGAGTGAAGTGATGACATCTGGAGCACAGATGATCCGAGTGAAGTGATGACATCTGGAGCACAGATGATCCGAGTGAAGTGATGACATCTGGAGCACAGATGATCCGAGTGAAGTGATGACATCTGGAGCACAGATGATCCGAGTGAAGTGATGACATCAGGAGCACATCGACGTGGGAATGCGAGAGTGTGAGAGAGTAGAAACGGATCACATTTTGCTGAAGCAGTCCTTGGCACTGGTCCATATAGCGATTCCCTGTCAACATACATCATCTCAATATTATATGAGAACATGTTCTATGGATAGTCAACTTCTTTATTGCTATCAGTGCGGCACTCACAGCAGTTAGTTAGACTAACCATAGAACTTGTTCTTATTTATCATACCAGTTTATAATTTACCTCTGAAAGAAATCTCAATTATTATCTTGCCTGTATGAAAACTACTTGAAATTCATAAGTTTATGATGATTAATGTTTACATATCAGCCTCCTAAAGACTTCAAGAAAAATATTCTTAAATCTACATATTTTAGATATTTAATCCTATTTCCCCTACCTCATTGAAGTGCATGTTTGTAGGATTTGAAAACGTGCTGGAAATGTAATCCTTCATAGAACAAAATGAGATGTGTGGGTGACCAGACAAACCGAAACGCTACCTCAATCCTGTCACATGACTAAGTGACACGTCACATTTGCTATTATCGCATATCACGTTTTTTTTTTAGTAGTTAGGTTTGTGAGATTTTTCTATTGCCTTTGGTGATTCAAATGTTGTATTGATGGCAAGCTGCACTGCACCGGAGGTAAGGTACGTTTTTAACTTTACCCGCCAACTGAGTAGTAGTATTAATTATGAATGTTCTGTCACAGGAGGTGAGGTGAGTTGGGGTTTAACGCTGCTTTCAAGAGTATTTCACTTATATCACGACTGCTAGTATTATGGCAGAAAGCCCGCAACGTTACTGCAGACAAAGTTGCCGTGCCCCTGGCGGGATTCGAACCCCGGACCTCTTGATCCGAAGCCGAACGCGCTAATCACTGTGCAATCCCGCCCCGAATGTAGTTAAAGTGATCTGACTGATGTACCGAGACCTAAAATATGATAGAATGGTCAACCATCAACATCGGTGTCCCTCAAACGTAAGAATTTGATTATAACATTTAACATTTAACAATATAACATTTAATAATAAATGGCAAATTTGAGAAAAAAATAATACCCCAAAATTGTTCTCCAGTGCTTTTAATATTGTTTATATGATAATATTTAGTAAGTTACCTTTTTACATTGTTTAATCTGCATGATGGCATAGTTAGTAAAGATTTCCTTTAGGTCTTTTGACTTTTGTCTCTTGAAGCGGTCCATGTCTCGTAGAGCTGCCTCAACAAACTTTCTGAAATCATCAAATAGGACTGGTTAACAAAATGTTGACATGGTCTTATATATCCATCTTTGATGGGCATTCTAAACATTGAGATGATGCAGAATAGAGAACTATTTTACTGATATACAACTTCTTCATTCTGTGATGGCAAAGTTTTAACATAGAAGTATCATTGACATCAATGTCTACGTCGAAACTTCACCTACACAGAATAAAAAAGTTGTATATCCATAAATTAGTTCTTCATTCTGGATCCTTCCTTAGCATAATCAATAAATTAAGATTGCATACATAAAACAAATATAACAATAACATAAAACATGAAGGTTAATACTGATAATGGTCTAAGGGGAGGTAATCACAGAGTTTTCTCCCCTTGATTAAGGAAATTATTGGCTATGCTTGATTCTTATCATATAAATAGATCGGCCGGACGCCGAATGCCATGCCATAAATCATTTTATTTTAAATCAACTAAAAAACATCCAGGAAGAATTCACCAGTCTGAATAAAATATCTTTTCACTCCCGGACTGGTTTGAAATAACTACTGTTTTATGGTCAGTTTTAGTAATATCTGTGGTCAATGTCATAATTACAAACATATAATCTTTAAAGATCCTGTGAAATGCATTTTTATCAAGAATGACAGATTATTACCTCTTCGTACATTATATATCGGAATCAATTGAGCCTAAAATCCAGACAATATACACTTGCAATTGATTATTAAGACAATTTTAATATACCCATTTTACCAATACTGTAACTACCGCCGCGAAATGTTTTGAAAAGAATCATTGAGGCGTGACTGATTAACCACCAATGAGGGGTCGTCTGTGACACGTTCCATGGAGCCTCATTAATTAATTAATGATGATATCACTGCCGCTAAATGAATTTATAAGGTGTGTTGAATCGCCAAAAACACATGTTTATGCAATAATTATATAATCGTCATCTGTGGAATTACCTACCTGGATATCTAAAAATTTTAGTCGTTTGATTGAAGATATGTTAGTGAAATTAACAATCAAAATGTTGCGAAATTACGTTGAATTATGACTATCTTGGAGATACGCTCTCAGCAGGTGGAGGCTGTGAACTCGCTGCAGCAACACGATGCAGATCTGCCTGGAAGAAGTTTAGAGAGCTGCTACCAATCCTGACAAACAAGCACCTACCAAAGGCTACAAGAGGTCATGTATACTCCGCCTGTGTCAGAAGTGTGCTATTGTACTATTTGTGCTCCGAAACATGGGCTGTTTCAGCTAACACACTGAAGAAGCTACAGCGCAATGACAGAGCTATGGTCAGATGGATATGTCTAACAAAACCTGAAGACAACATCCCGTTTGAATCCCTCCTAGCACAGGTCAATCTGAAAAACATCACAGACGTCATGCGGAAGAGCAGGCTCCGTTGGTTGGGACACGTAGAGCGCAGTAATGGCTGGATAGCTCAAGTGAGACAAATGAGGATACCATCAGAAAGAACCTCCGGCAGGCCTAAGCTATCTTGGGAAGAACTTGTGAAACTTGTGAACAGGAAAACCCTGAAAATGGAATCCACCAACCCTCACAGTAGACAGGAATGGAGAGGAAGACTTCGATCGAGACCAGACAGTCAGGCCACACCCTCTTTAGAGGATTAATTCTGGCCTGATCAACAAATAAACTGGATATGATGATGATGATGATGATGATGACTATCGCCGATAATAAGATTACTTCAATGACATCACAGGAGACATCCCCGCAGATTTTCTTTCTGGTCGCCGGGGCTAAATTAGGCACTTTTTAAAAAAGCTGTATATAAGTAAATTATGGACCAATTTCAGAAATTTAAAATCAAGCAATTGTCAAATTGACATCCCTTTTTAATGAATCCGATTTTTACCATATGTCATATATACATGCATGTTTCTGATCGTAACTATCTTTCGCTATGCTTGATTGGGGACCATCTGGTTCGAACTGACCGGTGAATGCGGGGTATAATGTTGGACAAATGTTATCCTTTAAAGATTCAATAACTAGACCTATTTGTTTTCATAAGAATGTTGACATAGCTAACTGATTTATTTTCAAATAATTCTTAAAACAATGCATTACACAATAATAAAATGTTAATCCATGTTTTCGAGATAATTTTTGAAAATACTTATATCATATAAATGATATGCTTATTAAATGACGCTGATTTATTTCTGTCTGTGTGCAATAAATTCAACTTGAGTTTTGTCTAGCCATGTGCGCCGATCACGTGGTCGGTGTATACGCTGCTTAAACGAAGCAAGCATAGCCACTGACAAATGAGTCGAGGAAATAAGAGTTATCTCCCCTTGATCATTCATCATTACTACTTACTGTGTTTCATCCTGTGTTTGACGCAGTTCTGCCTCAGCTTGCACTATTTGTTCCTCGAGTTGTTTGATTTTCACATCCTTCTGTTCAGGGGTGTCACTGCCGAAGAGTTTCGTTTTCATTCCACTCAATGAGAAACTTCCTGCTTGTTTGCCTTGTGACTGTGGGAAAATAGATGATTCTTGTAACATGGCCCCTCAGAATGGATTGGTACTAATTAACTCAACAGATAAACTTGAGTCAATACTCAAGAAATTGTTCAAGCATAGAGAAGGTATCATTATTTATTAGTGGAGATAACCTTTATTATTTCTAGTGTGACGCCACTGAGATAATAATATGACATCACAGTGTCAGACCGTGAGCGCTGTACGTTTACCGTTAAATCACTCAGTCATTTCAACATAACACAGAAATAATGATACAATCAATATTTTAAATTTTCCCTGACAAATACCATGTTTATCTCATTTCGTGAGGTAGAAAAATTAATAGTTCACTTGTGGCTGTGCCGATCTAATTATCTACCTCACTCAATGAAATAAACATGGTATTTATCAAGGGAAGACAGATATCCTCTGAATTGACTCTGTGCGATATCTAGGAGATATCGTCTTGACAGAAGATTTTTGCACTCACATGTCCTCACATCATCAACATCATCATCAATGCTTTGACAAGTACATGCCTCACAATGCTATAGGATTGCTGCATGGCAAACTGAATTCACAGATGTACATTTCTCATTGAACACAAATTAAAATTGATTTTTGACAGAACAAGTTCTCTGAGAACTTTAATTTGTTTCAACTTAGATAAAGTTGATATCAGAAGTTGGAAGGAATTTTCCTTTTATCAAGAAATGCCATTCTTTAGACATACTGGACAAATAGTTAGGGATATTGGATTTTTTTAATAAATCGTTATCTCATTGAATAAATACATCGACCATTATCCATAGCTTCAAAATGACATATATCACTGCGTGTATTTGTCCAGTATATTAAAGGTTCCATATAGTTAGCCAAACTCACCAAGATATCCTTTTGACTAGCCTTGTAAGACAAGTTGTCCTCTGCTTTCTCCAGGTCGTACTGAACACACTCGTACTTCCTACATACTGACCTGCATACGGATATGAAGGTATGAGGTATGAATTACTGCTGACTGAACATCTCATCATTTTATAGCCTTTCAAGTGTTTGTGAAGAAATAAAATCCTGCCATTAACACCTAGTTCATCTTATTTAGATTTATTTTTTGTGGAAACAAAATTTGAGAGGGCATTCCTGTTTAAACATATGTTATTAGTACATGCTTATATAATCTACTAAATTATCATCGTGGATTTGGTGAATTGTTCCTTTCTGACTAGGATTTTTTAAGAAGAATGGACAATAACTATCTCGGCAAGTGAAATGATATCTCTTACAGGGATATAGTTCCTGAACATTATCATTTTAATGAGAAGCTTTTCAGTATATTGACAATATATAAAGGTAAAAAGTTGAGATTTTTTTATTGAAAACTGGACAACTCTGATAGTGACACAAGAAAAGCGGTCGCCATGAAATTTTTATGTGAATTCGTGATTTTCGTGAATTTGTTTCTGTTTTCCCTTACAGTATTTTTCTTCAATTACCAATGTCATAAAACATAATATTTGCTAATGTCATAAAACATACTATTTGTAACTCAAAACATTAACTTAATTAAGTACTCTCTAGATAGAATTGTATCTTGTCTTAGCCTTTGGTTCTGGGCTATTCATGATGTCATATCAATTGGTGTTAGAAATCTTAATAACAATGAATCGTGTGAATGACGTCAGGGCCACTACTGTACAGATACCGTATTTCCTCTAATAAGCGCCGGGTCTCCAATAAGCGCCGGGCCTCTAATAAGCGCGCGGGGGGGGTCAAGGGTAGTTAAGAAAATAAGCACCGGGCCTCCAATAAGCGCTGATTCTCTAATAGGCGCTGTGTCTAAACCATTAGATTAATGCTTCCTTTGTAAACTTCAATATTCTATTAACCCTTACGTTGCGTATATATATTTTACCCTTTTTAGCCCCTGTGGCGGAATTTACAGGCTCGCAGCTCGCAGCAGTAGTTTGAGCTTAGGCACTAACGAGCTCTGCTGGCGGAATTTCCAGGCGGCGATTCCGGTACCGTTTTTACGAAATATACCGCATCTACATGGCGAATACGGGCTATATACGGGCGTTGAATACAAATTCAAGTCGCGGCACCCGTACACAAATGGTTGCTTTATACCCGCATCTTTGAATTATTTTTTTACGATTTTTCTTTACTTTTCTATTACTTTGTAAAGATTGTCTTTAATTCGGGCCTTATAACATCATGAATTTGGAGCGCGCTACTGAAATTTTTATATGGACTTGAAGACCAGATGTTTGTCTTTACAATGATATAAAAAATATTAGAATGCGACCTATGGTTATAATTCTATTGTCATCTAAAGTTTGTCTTTATTTCCAGCTTCATGAAATCAAAACTCCTGAGCGCGCATATTGCGAAATTTATATGTGCTTGTAGATAGTTTATTCCTCTTTACAATGACATAAAAATTATTAGAATACGACTTATGGTTCAGAAAATATAACCAACCAAAGGAGAGTGACGCTACCCCGACAGTACCACGTGAATGGTCCCGACGCGCACCAAGTTACTGGCACTGCTTGGTCCCCCCGGGACTGTGCTAATTACAGTACCGTTACCTCCTCGAGACCTCCTCGAGACCTCCTCGAGGGTGCCAGAGCCGAGCGCGCGTGGAACTAATGGGTACTAATGAGCACAGCATACACTAATCACCGCGGCGAACGCAATACATGTTGCGCGGTGTAAAGTTTGTCTTTATTTCCAGCTTTATAAAATCGTAAATTATTTCGCGCGCATGCGAAACACGTATGTACTTGAAGACAATTTATTCCTCTTTACAATGATATAAAAATTATTGGAATACGTCAAATGGTTCGCAATATATGAAGAGCGTAAGGAAGGCACCCCCAGTACTTAGAAAATTCATTTTTGAAAAACTAACTTTTTGCGACATCTGGCGCATCATTTGCCGCATGTTTATTTTTCGCTGCGCATATACATGTGATACATGGAGTTGAAGACAATTTATTGCTCTTTACGATGATGTAAAAAGAAAAAAAATGCGCAACTTCGTTCGGAAGCTATAGCGTGCCAAATGAAGGTACCCTCGGTACTTTGAGGCAACTTTTTGACTATCGCGCATATCGGGGCACGTGCCGCAACTTTAGTTTTTCGTGCGCATGTATAAATTTTATATTGAATCAAAGCCGAATCTTTCCTCTTTATCCCATGTATGTTTTATGAAAATCGGCCACCCGGTTCAGCATTTATGGGTGTTTTTTATGATGCGGTTCTGGCTGAACTTCCAATGAAAGCTCGCATTCACTTTCTCTGTCTCTTTGATAAAATAAAGAATATTTTATTTGCAATGACATGTATTACAATGAAATTACAATGCATTTATGTACAAATATACACAATATTTACCTGCGGTTGTGCGCAGAACAGCTTTAGGGACCTAACAAGGTATGTATATAATGTGTATATACTAGTCCACACTTCGGCTCTCTTTACTTTCAATTTTCTTCTTCTTCATTCCCTTCTTCATTTCTTTCTTTTTCCGTGGCAGTGATGTAAGCCCTGGAATAGTCAGTGGCGGTGTGGTACAGTTTGAAGCATGGTGCGGCGCACAGAGAAACATTACAATCTGTACATTCATAAGAAGACTCTCTGCCTACTCGTTTTTTCTTCCTTGCTGGCCCATTGCCTTCTTCAATCTGTTTTGCGAGGACGGCGCGTTTTGCCTTAGAGCATACCACACACATCCTTGTGACGTTTTTCTTCCTTCCGACAGGCTCAATCTTCGTCGGAAAGTGACGTCCATGAAGACGAGTGACACTCTCGTCGCTCGTGCTCGGCCGACCACGGGGACGTCTGCAAAGTGATGGAACTTGTTCCTTGTCCGCAAATGTTACTATATGTTGCGCCAAAGCCTTCCTGTATTCCCGACTTGTTTTTAGAGGTTTATCTTTGCTGTATTCTTTATAAACGATGTAAGAGTTCAACATGGCAACGTTGAGAACGTGAAACCAAACCCGTTTCCACCACTTCAGGGTCTTCACTCGGAACGGCGTGTACGACAACATCTGGTCGGCCCGATCAACACCTCCCATGTACTTGTTGTACGTTGTTACAATGCGCGGCTTGAGAACTGGTTCCCCTGTTGCCCGGTTCTTCTTCCCTGTTTGTTCAAGTTGTGTATCTTCAACAGTAGACATGAGAAGCACTGATTTTCTATCTTCGTAGCGAAGAACGAGTAGGCCATGGTTGTGAGAAACTGTCATGTCCCCTTGCTTGGCTTTCTTTTTAGGTTTCTTGACTGAATCAGGAAGTCCCTTCGATTGGCTCTCAACGTCCCCGTGGCACCTATTCCCCGCTCCCACAAATTTATGTACAGATTTGTGGACGAATAGTAGTTGTCCATAAAGATGTGATGCCCCTGTCCAACGTAGTCGTTCACCAAGTCCATGACTACATCATAAGTTTTGCCACCTTCAGAAACCGGTTCATTCGTTTTTCCAGTGTAGAGTTTGAACTTGCAAACGTATCCGTTGTGCGAGTCACACAACATGAAAGCCTTTATCCCATACTTCTTAGGCTTGTCGGGAAGATAAACTTTGAAAGATAAGTTACCTTTCCAGGGCACCATGCCCTCGTCGACTGAAATGTTTTGATGCGGTTTATACACTCTTGAAAAACGGTGAACTATCCGGTTATACAAGTGTCCCAGTTTATTTATTGGTGAAAAGCACGGGGTGTTACGGCCCGGCATCCTCCTGTTGTCAGCCAAGTGTAGGTAGGTTATAAGAAGCCAAAACCTGTCTCGGGGCATGCACTTGGCGAAGAAAGGCGTTGAGGTAACATCACTTGTTGACCAGTAATCAGCAAAGTTTCTCTGCACAACCAATGACATGGCAATTGTCATGGCTACAAATACCTTCATCTCTTCTGCATTAGTGTCTTGCCACTGTTGCATTCTTGAACGGGGTCTTAGAATTTTGTCCTCCATTGCTTGTTTGAAATATCTATTGGTTTCCGTTGCCATATCCTCATAGTCATCATTATGTATAAACAAATTGAAAAAGTCAATAGGTTCAGGGTTCTCAGGAAGTTCTATGAACTGGCGCAACCCAGTTTGACCAGTGAAAGGCAAGTTTACACGTGGCCGCGGACCATCCACCCACTCATCAAACGTCTGTGAATTATCATGATTATATTGTGGTATTTCGGCAAACTCCTCCTCAAAACCACTAAAGTCTTCTTCGGTGGAATTACCGGCGGCTAGAATCTTTCTGGCAATCTCTGTCTCTATATCACTCAGAGCATCTGTGTCACCATGTTCACTATCTATTACAGTGTCCCGATCATATGCATCATCACTGTCTAAACCACTGCTACCATCACTGTCAGTTGACTCCATATCAGAGGCTTCATCAGCATGGATCTCGTTGATGAAGTCGTCGTCGCTTGTAACGGCTTCAAAGCTGCGTGTCCTAGTATGCAACGTCCTAGGCCGTCGCAGGGCCTTGCGTCCACGTCCGCGCAGCATTCTGCTTCAACCTGTAAATGATTGAAAATGCGTTAGATGTATGCAACATGTAACATGTGATTAGAGACAATAAACATACAGAGATAATGAATGTGAGCTTCATGGACGTTCATTTGCCAGTTTCAGAACCTCCCGGCGCATCTAGGACGACTGCGCCGCAAGCGCCGACGGCTTCTGACATCGCGCCGATTTTTCCGACGCATATGTCAAACGGACCATTTTCTGAATTCCTCGGCGACGTGTAGCACCGGGCGCGAGGCCCGGAAAATAAACTACTATGTCAGGGAAGCTCGGGTTGTCAGTTGCCGAATGACTTCTCTTTTCGAGAAGCAGAGCATCCAAGGAGCGGTCTCTCGAGGCGGAGCCCGGACCCATGGGAGCATACTCCCATGCTCTCCGGGAATTCCCGTCCCCGTCTTCCGCGGCGGACCCCGGATTCAATCGCGGGACAGGTTTCCCATGTTCTCTTTTGAGAACGAGAGACTCCCAGGAACAATCCTATGGGACGAACCCCGGATTCTATTGGGAATGGGTTCCCATGCCCTCTCGACATATATAGCAGAAACCTTCATACCTCGGAATGACACGAACCTTTATTTCAAAGTAGAAACAAAAAAATAATTTGCACAAAAAGTTTGGGGGGTGGCGACCAAAAGCGGGGGGGTCCGCGCACCCCCCGGTAGATATTTATACTTGTGGGTCGGTCCCGAAGATGACGGACCACGCCCATGTTCATGGGAATTTTTTCTCATTATGTCATGGCGAATCCCGTCGGAAATTCCCCTGCTCACGAAAAAACTAATACCTAAAAAAGTAATTGTGATACAAAAGAACTTTGGTAATAAAAGTGGTGAGGAATCAAATTCTCCATCTGCTCAGTTCAGTCCGCTACACATATAAATAATTCTTCAAATCTTATTGAATGAAACGTCTTTTATTCAATAATGTAAAAGATAAAATAATAAATTCAATTCAAATGGTTTGGAAAGGTGCGCCCTCGCATTTGAATTTTAGAAATAAAAACCTTTCGCAAATGGCATCAGTAACAAAAATGTTCACGCATTTTTAGAAACTCCGAAAAGTGAAATATTTTCCTGAGAAAATATTCCCACGAAAAGGCTTTTCCCCGAGCGGCGGGTCCCGTACTCAAATATATTTTCACTTTTATGTTATAATTTTTTTTCCAATACTGGAAACAAAATTCCGTCATGACAGTTGTTCATCGTTTATAAAGCTCTATATTTGCGTATCAAAAGAACAGTATTTTAGTTATATATTATCATACTTCTTCACTTATGCGTACATCAATATTGCGGCTCTTCGCGCATGCATAGTTCTTCCCAAAAACATGCGCATTATATCTGGAATTAAAGACAATGTTTTTCTCTTTACAATGATGTAAAAATTATAAAAATCGGACTTGCGGTTCAAAAGTTATGAAGTGCGAAAATTATACCTTTTGGCGCGGCGCTTTGCGCATGCAGAGTTCTTCCCGAAAACATGCGCATTATACATGGAATTGAAGACAATGTTTTTCTCTTTACAATGATGTAAAAATTATAAAAATCGGACTTGCGGTTCACAAGTTATAAAGCCCGTAATGATGGTATATGCTAAGAGCGCCACTTATTCAAAGCCGAATATCACCTTCTGCGCGACACCTGGCGCATCAAAAGTTATTGCCGAAAATACACGTATTTTATATGGAATTGAAGACAATTCTTTTATCTATATACTGATAAAAAAATTATGAAAATATCCCAAGTAGTTTCTTAGAAATAGAGCGCCGAGGCATGTTGGGGTAAATGCGCCACATGTATCAAAATTCAAAAGTGCGAAAGTCGGCTATCTCTGTGCGATTGCTGTATTTTCAGTTATGTTAGCGCAATTGCGATTTTTATATGGGAATAAAGGCCATTCTTTCCTCTTTATTTTGGTATAAAAAAAAATGAAAACAACCAATTGGTTCATATGATACGAAGTGCGAGAGAAAGGTAGCTTATCGCAATATCTTCCCGTAATTAGAAGCTATCTGCCCATGTGGCGAGATGCGAGACAGATAAGCATAGGCTATCTGCCCATGTGGCGGGATGCGAGACAGATAAGCCTGTACGGGCCTATCTCACCCCGGGGCAGTGCAGACACTTAGGTGCTAATTAGCCGCCGGGCAGTGTAGCCATCGGAGCGAAGCAGGACAAAATTGGCCTTTTGTAAAGCTAATTATCGATGCGTTACGGGTCAACAATGCACACGCAAATTGGTGTGAATTTTGCTGGACGTTCTGACCAGACACTGAAGAAAGTTTTATTCTCATTGCGGGCTGCGAGGCATAAATACAGCCATTCTCATGCAGCGAGTCGCGGAAACAATCGACTCGGGACCCGGTATGGAGGCTAGCCCAGTACATAGACAGGCGTGAATTCTTCTAAGTAAGCGATCCGGGATCCGTACTGGAGTACCTACGAATCGCTTATAGCCCGCCCGGATTATTCCGTCGCCCGCATGTTAAGGGTTAAAGAAATAAGCGCTGGGCCTCAAAGAGACGCCAGGGGTTGTCAAGGGGTGCTGAAAAAATAAGCGCCCAAGCGCTTATAAGAGGAAATAAGGTACTCAAAAAAAGTTCATGCTGACTTAGAGGTTACCTAAATAACGGTATTGATTCTAGTTACCTGACAGCATCTCCAAACGCGAGATATTCCTTCAGCTGATCAGCGTACTGTTCTTCCTCTTCGAGGGTCGCGTCAATAGATGATGCAAATCTGAAACGCGAAACAGTCATAAAAATAAAAAAATAGAGCCATGGGCTCTGTAGCTCATCAGAGTTTATTTTGTTTGATGATGAAGACAGAAATATGTTGTCCCTAATCCCTAACCCTGACAAATCTTAGTCTTGAAATTGAGAGAGAGCACTCAGCAAGGTCAACACACAGGAGATTATGCAATATTCTGACCCCTTGGCTCTGGTTACAAGCCAGCTGTGTTTTTTGTGTTTTACCGCCAAATTATGTAATAGACTCTTGCTTGCACTAAACACTGGCAGCACTGATCTAACTGTATAAGGCTTAAAGAGAACAGGCAATGTGATGAATCTCATGGTACATAGTACACTTTTGAATCACCTTGGCTAAACAATCTCGGTTCTAAGCCTTGTCATCCAAACATCTAAACATTCTGAACAAAATATTCCTTCTAGTTTGTTCTGGATGAAAACAGGATTTTAGGTAATGGCCTACGGGGCTCTTATTTGGGGCCACTGGGTCACCAAATCTACAATTTAGAATCTCCATTGGCTAAAGACTCTTTACACAACATGACAACCTTCTAGGTCTTTTCGTTCTGGAGAAGAAGATGAAAATAATCTTATCTTATCATTTCATCACCAGTCATATGCAGTTCACATATCTCATGTAAAATAAAAGAATTCTTAACTCCTCTTCAATTTAGTCCTTTATGCCTTGTCACAATTTTCAGTTCATAGGCTATTCAATAGTTCTCATTTCACATTGATTACATCAATTTGACAAACATGTCCACAATGTAGATTGTTATCTAAAGTCGACATACATTTCAAATAAAGTGGTTGAAGTGTCATAAAATATCAGTTCAAAATTCATTTTCAAAGGTTTTTTCTAGGCTGTGGCCCATATTTGGGGTCACAGGGTCACCAAATTTACAAGTTTGAATCCCCATTGGCTAAAGAGTTTGCATACAATATTACAGCCTGCTAGAACTTTTTGTTCCGGAGAAAAAGATGAAAACAAGATTTTAGGTAATGGCCTGTGAGGCCCTTATTTGGGGTCACAGGGTCACCAAATCTACAATTTAGAATCTCCATTAGCTAAAGACTCTTTACACAACATGACAACCTTCTAGGTCTTTTCGTTCTGGAGAAAAAGATGAAAATAATCTTATCTTATCATTTCATCACCAGTCATATGCAGTTCACATATCTCATGTAAAATAAAAGAATTCTTAACTCCTCTTCAATTTAGTCCTTTATGACTTGTCACAATTTTCATTTCATAGGCTATTCAACAGTTCTCATTTCACATTGATTACATCAATTTGACAAACATGTCCACAATGTAAATTGTTCTTTCAAGTCGACATACATTTCAAATAAAGTGAAAGAAGTGCACATAAAATATCAGTTCAAAATTCAATTTCGACAGGTTTTTTTGGCTGTGGCCCATATTTGGGGTCTCAGGGTCACCAAATTTACAAGTTAGAATTCCCATTTGCTAAAGAGTTTGCATACAATATTACAGCCTTCTAGGTCTTTTTGTTCCGGAGAAAAAGATGAAAACAGGATTTTAGGTAATGGCCTGTGAGGCCCTTATTTGGGGTCACAGGGTCACCAAATCTACAATTTAGAATCCCCATTGGCCAAGGAGTCTGTACATATAATTTCAGCTCTCTGGAGTCATTGGTTCTGGAGAAGAAGATGAAAATAGCTTTATAGCTTATGACCTCTTTGGCCCTTATTTGGGGTCACATGGTCACCAAATCTACAATTTAGAATCCCCATTGGCCAAGGAGTCTGTACATAAAATTTCAGCTCTCTGGAGTCATTGGTTCTGGAGAAGAAGATGAAAATAGCTTTTAAGGTTATGACCCCTGGGGCCCTTATTTGGGGTCACAGAGTCACCAAATCTACAATTTAGAATCCCCATTGGCCAAGGAGTCTGTACATAACATTTCAGCTCTCTAGAGTTATTGGTTCTGGAGAAGAAGTCGAAAAAGTGAAAAGTTTACGGACGGACGGACGGACGGACGGATGGACGGACGCCATCCCATGCCATAAGCCCATCGGGCCTTTCAGGCCTGATGAGCTAAAAATTCAAATTTCAAAACAATTTCTGACATTAAATGACCACAACCATTTACGTTTTTCGCAAAAGTTCCATTACAATCAGAGAGGTATCGTGAGTTTCATCATTCTTTCAAAATTCAATTTCAAGAGTAAATATAGTCGCAAGCGACTTTAAACGGATTCAGCATATATATGATTCATTTCCTATTAGGTACATTATATCAGCAGTCATTGCTGAAAGTTACACGATTATGTGTAAATGTGTTTAGCTACAGCAACCTATTCCTGTCCATCATGTAAAACGAAAGTAGGATTTACCCCCTTTGTTAACAGTTCAAAATAAAGTCGCAATTTATCAAGATAAAATGCTTATATCTCATTGGTTATGTTTATTATCAAACTAATAATGTTTTCCCCATATAGAGTAATCCTTTCCCATTCCAACGAGGTATCAAACAACGTGCTATGATTTTGCATTGTTGAACTATGCACTAACAAAGATACACTACAAACGTGGCGATTGTCAATTTAGAAAGAAGGTAGAAACTGTCCAACTTAAAATACCCGTAACTCATTGGTTATGAACACCACTACCGTACTTATTTCATTTTTCGTAATTTCCACTTAGGTTGCTGTAGTCATAATTTAGATTGCATACATGGTTAATGCGTAATGTTCTTTTGAATATTCAGGAAAATACTAAAAAATGCTTATTTTCGGACCCCTATACCACTTTTCCGATGTTCAAAGCTAAACTATTAACATTTTGATGAAAGGGTTCAACATAAAAGTTGTTATGCTTGCAATTGTCTATTCGCAGGTGTGAATGAAAGTGCAATAGCATAATTGGTTAAGCAGTCATGATCCTGTGAACTTTGCTGAAAATGGCGATTTTTGAAAAATGACAATCTTCTGTGACTTGTCACACATAAAGTATGACAGATACGCTATTGAAATTTATTATTCTTCATGATAGACATGTCTACTTCACAGTGATCCATAAAATATTATTGTATCTTGAGTGGTTTACGAAGGAAAATTCTCCAAAGTAGGTACCCCTCGAAAGGTCTCAAAATCACAAAATTTAACTTTTGGGGGCGTATGTCTAAATTATGCCTAATCTATCATCTTTTACATGATCATGATATGTTATGGAATTGTTAAACAAATTATTATAAAGAGATTGAAATAATTAACTTTGACATAAATTAATTGGTTATAGAGTTATGCCACTTTGAACATGCAACCGAAAATCGCACTTTTCGAAAAGGTCCAAATACAAGGGCAGATAACTCGAATTCTAAGCCAAAATTCAAAATTCTGTCTCGATAACTTTTTTACACGTTTATCCAGCTTTCAAATGAGCTATCACACATAGCTGTATGTGTTGCCGGGATTTAGAAGAAGATTTTTGAAGACGCGTACCCTCAAAACCGAAAAAGTACACATAGAATTCAGTTTTTTCGAAATAGCAAAAAATCTATTGTTACGGCCGAAAACGGCTATAGACTTAATGGATGGGGTACGATGTTGCGCACATTTTGGTGAAAGTTTTATGCAAATATCTTGATCAGTATTCGAGCTATTAAGGTTTGAAGTTTTAACTTCCAAGGGGGATAACTCACGAAAGAAGTCGAAAATCCAAAAAGTAAAAAAAATAGATCTAAGTTAGGTCACAGGCTACGATCCCTGAAAGTTTCAGAGAAATCGGTCAGGCCGTTAGTTCAGAACCGCGGTCACAAAAATCGGTGGAATAATAAAAATAAAAAAAAACACGCCAATAACAATAAGGATTCAGCCTTATGGCTGAATCCTTAATTAATGAAGTCTCAGGTATTATTGCAGGGAGAAAACCTTCATCAACACTAAAGCTACATATTCGGGTGAAACCTTCCAACACCATCTGCAATTCATAGTCACTGTTTATCAAATAGATAAATAAATATAAAATAAAGTTCTGGAAAACAATGTCTAACTGAACGTAAAACTGTGGATATGATTAAAAGTTATGAAATTAATAATATATCAGTACACACAGAAAAAACACTTTGATGCACAGTTTTTCCTCGCACCAAAAGCAAATTCAACTGATGTCGTTATGAACCAATTCACCCCTTAAACAAAGGCCAGAACCAACTGCCACCATCAAAGAAAACTGATTATGAGAACATGGTCTCGTTTTCTAATTTACGACAGTCGACTCACACGTCCATGTAATGGCCACTACTCTGCAGTGCTTCAGAGATCTCCTTCTCAATTCCGCTCCACTCGTTATACACCCTCGCATAGTTTGCATGGATTTTGTGGATCCCGTACAGCTTGTCACAGATTCTCTGAAACATGTCATACCCTTACATTAGTACTCTTCCCATTCTCATTAAAATCAACCATATTCTGAGGAGTAAATGAAACATGTAGTGCATCTACATGTATACCAACTCATATTGCTCGAGGATCTTCTCCAAATTGTCTGATAATGATCTGTATACTAGCATGTTATGACACAAGTTCAGTTAGCCAATCAGAAGTCCTCCAACAAAAGATTTCAGTTTGAGATGCTAGGAGCAAGTAAATCCAGTAAGTAAGTACTCTCCATGTTCTCAATAAAATCAATGCTAATACTGATGCTGTTTTAAAAAAATGTCAACAAAGATTACATTTCCTACGCAGGTTGCGATCCTTTAATCATTAAAGTTTAATGTAAATGAACGTGTATTGTCTCTCTTTTATCATTGTTTCATCGAAAGCATTTTAACTTTTTCTTTCCAATGTTGGTATGGTTCCTTGTCTCTTGTAAACAAATCTCGCTTAGAAAAAGTTGTTCTAATTGCTAGTAAAATAGCAGGAGTTTCGTTTACAAATTTATAATATATTTATGAAAAAAGAGTTTGAAACTAGCCCTGAAGATTTTATCTGATCAAGATCATGTTTTACACAGTGAATATGTCAAGCTGCCTTCTGGAAGGAGATATTTACTACCGCATTTTAAAACCAATAGAGGTCAAAATACATTTATTCCTTTCAGTATACGTCTTTTAAATGATATTTAAATTGATTGTTCTATGTTCATGCTTGTCACTTGTATTGTCTGTCTTTATTTATACACGAACTCTGTCATGATACAAAATTAATTCCTTTGGGGGTAAAAAATTATTATTATTATTATTATAAACTGAGGAATAAGAGTCGCAAGGGACACAAGATCAGTTAGCCAATTAGAAGTTCTCCAACAAAACTTTCAGTGTGAGAAGCTGGGACAAGTAAATCCAGACAGCCATCATTTTGTCTGTTTCCGTAACATTAAAGGGAGAGTTCTGTTGCCATATTGGATTTTTTTAACATTATGTGAAATGAAAACACGCTATATTGTACCTAATTTTGCAAATTTTTATAACCCAAGACATACACTGATAGAGTATTGACACAGTAATACATAATTTGTCATAAATCTAATAAACAATTTGCTGTTATGCTGTAGCAAAGTTTTCCCCTCTTGAAGCGCCGCAGAATGGCTTCAGTTCTCATTGTTTAAATTTTCAACAAATGTGTGCTTGTGTTTATCAAGTTGTAAAATATAAAGTCATCAAAATGTTACCTTTATTAGTATCTTTCAAGTTCACTAATCATCTAAACTGTTTGAGAAGCATTCTAGAAGTTGGTGTGATGAAGAAGACAAATATTTTATGGATGATCAACTTCTTTATTAACAATAGCGACGTTTCGGTATAGATCCTTATACCGTTATCAAGCATATGGAAGAGATGGTGAAACAGCAGGTTATATACAGGATACATGTTGGTATGATAAAGAGATAACAAATACAACAAGATGAGGTAACAATGACATAAATGGTTGTACAAGTGAAGTTGTGATAACAAGGAAACCAGAGAGAAGTAAGTTAATTAGAGAGGGGGGCGGATGAGAGGACAAAGGCGGGGTGAGGGTATCAATTAGTGGTGGAGGTGGAAGCCAGAGTGAGTAGATTGGATTAATCATTTGTGGATTAAGCGGTTGTAAGCTGATGGGATGAAATAGCCTTGATCCCTATTCACTAATCATGTATTAATTACATATATGTGTAAACAGGAATATCTTCCCGAATTTCGTTTCCACAAAAACTACCGTGATAGAATGCTAATGACTGAGTTTTGTCTGGACTTACAGAACTTACAGAACACACGTCTATACAGGGTTTGCTCACAAGAAGTATCTAGCATGCCAGTTTGTATCCTGGTAGATGCATTAATTTCATTCCTGCAAACATGGTCGAATTTAATCCAACAATGCTGGCTCAAGTCATAACTTCCTACAAAACACTGCTTACAATACAAAGCTTGTTTTGGTTATTGTATTTTGTTCTTTTATGATTAAAAGGTTGTTTTGTTGTTTTTGAAATAATTGAAGAGGATAATTGTTTTGGATATAACACAAGAAAATTTAATGAGCAATATTTCAGCTCTCAAGCTGAAGAACGTTTTGCTAATTGGAACAAATTTGAAGTCAGCAGTTACCAAACAGGTTTTAGGGTTGGGCTATTAAGAGGCAAGAAAATTAAACCCTTGTCAGTCCTAACATTGTGCACATATTAACTTTGAAATAGTTTTACTTACAGCTCGGATTCGCAGTATGTTTGTGATGTTGTTTTGCAATTCATTGCTGTAGTTCTTTAATTCTTCAAACCTCCTGTTAAACAAATTGCCAACAATTAAAATATGTCAAATACATTTTTACCTCGGGAATACAATCATTTACACACCAGTTAGAATCCATCTCCAGATGAAATTAAAATGGCATAATTAAGTAGCATATAATCTATTGAAAAACGTGCTTCTTTTCATCCTCGAAATATTTTGCATGTAAATTTGATGAATCCCCTGGGTGAACTAATCCTCCCCATACACCCTTTCAGTATGTGAACCCATTCCCATCCTCTTTGAAAAGAACTGGATTCCTATGCACTGTGTAAATACATAAATATATTCCTTGATTATGTTCATTTTTGCCAAGATAGATATCAGGCGCTATGAAGGTAATCATTTAGGTATTTCTAATTTCAGTAAAGGTGTTAACTTCAACCAGCTTAGTTGGAGGAGAGATCACTCATCATCAGGAACACTGATTCCTGGTGGCATCACACCAAAAGATTGGAATTGCTGTTTCCTTGCTAGGCACACATCATTATGAGAAAAGAACAATGCTTTAACTGATGTTATATAGTGACTACTACTAAATGCACCCAATAATTTCCTTATTTTGACAATAAAGATACTTAAAATTAAATATTTAAATATTGAAAATAAACTTACCTGTCTGGTTTCTTGAGCCTGAACGAAGCACTGAGAGCTTTCAACCTCGACTCTGCCTGAAACACAGATAGGTGTATAATGTATTTTTCTTGTTCATCGAAATAATACAACTCATCAAATAAAAACAGTTGTTTCATATCTTTATATTATAACATAAAAAACACATAAATATACTCCACTGATTGCAAAATCTTTTGTCTTTGATCAAAGATCCACAGAACTTGTTAATTCAGAGAAATGGAAGATTTTCATCCTTGTAAGAGTATGGATTAAAGGGGGTGGAGGGGAGGGAGCATGGGGTCTCCTACATGCTTAAATTTGAATACGGGTGCCAATTAAATTGTCAGTGATTTTTACGCCATTTACTGCATAAGGTAAGTATTTTAGGCAAGTAAGTAGTAAGTATTTAGCAGTAGATTATGTTGAAAAATTAAAAAAATTTTATGTGAAAAAACGGGAAGTCCTAGTCACATCATTCTCTCCTTTCAACTCATTTCTTCCCAACTAACCTCTGTTACAAATTAAGCCATTTCTTGGCTAGAAATGGAGAAACCTGATTGGTTGTAATCAAAGTTCGTTGTGCAATTAACGTTACCATTTAAGATCTGATAGTGTGCCGATGGTAAGTTAAAACACTATTTTTGGAAACATAAACGTGAAATAAAGATTTCCTCTTTGAATGTGTGATTTTTTATGTAAGTTGATGAAAGTCAATGAAAGATGTTATTTCATTGGGAAGAAAGTAGGAAGAAAATTTGTGATACAATTTTTGCTACTAGAGGATTCAGGGGATATGATATATTGTTCACTTGTAACAGAGGTTAGATGGGAAGAAATAACTTTAGTAACCTCTGTGGGGAGAGAATGCAGACATGTAACATTAATAATACTTACCTTGCTCTGAAAGTCGGTTGCATAAACAGAATCTTTCCAGCCATTTTCCTACAAACAGATAAACAACCCTAACTTTTTCTCCTAGGTTACGTATATCCATAGTTTAAATGGGAATAAAACTTTCTATGTAGGAAAGAACCTAATGATTTTAGATATTTGTTTCCAAAAATTGTGAAACTACTAGACATAAGTTCAGATTAAGTTTTGAAATAATAACCAAAATTTAGTTTATGAATTGACATTTACCCGGTATTCATAAATCATGAAATTGAACCGAATCATGAATAATTAATCAATTTTCATCAAAACATAACATCATGAATTAATTGATAGGTTGTTGATATATGTAAATTTACCTACATTTCACACCAAGTGATTTCCATTGTAATTTTATCTGAAGTACAAAGTATAAAATTTACCTTCTGCATAAAACCCATGAAGATTTTGTCGTGGCAGAGCAATGGATGTGCAGAAACTCTTAGTAGAAATACCTGTCGTAAAATGAACACAATGTCATTTTCGCAAAGTTTTACAATGATTGAGGTGAGGTGAGATTTTTGGCCGGACACTGATTACAAAAGTAGATTGTATTTTGATTTTATCACAGTCACTAGTGTTATTGCAGGGAGAAAGTCTGCAAAACCATCGTTGCTATGTATTGCTAAAAAAACCTTGTACAAACTAGCAAACTATGGGATTATCACCCTTAGTGACTCATGATCATTTTAGTGCTTTGTGAAAGAAGACCCTGGTTTCAAAATTTAATATTGAATTGACAGAAATAAAAACAATCCTACTTCAAGAGCCTGTCTCCGTCTTTCAATGAAATCAGGGTCAAACTTGTCTGTCGAAGCATTTTGCCAAGTGAAAGAAGCCTGAAACATAATAAATATAATACATTTAAAAAACAAGTTCTGAAAACACTATAAGATTATTTTTAAAGGTATAAATAAATTAATTTGTTATCCATAATTGAGTAATTCTGTTGTTAAGGTACCTCTAAATGACCTTATATAAATATTGTAAAGCTAAGTAAGCGCCCAGGGGGTAATGAAATCAATTACTGTAATGCATGCATCTGATCATGCATGTAACAAGATTTAAAGACACACACGTCACACGTTAGCCATTTTCAATAAACTAAGTGCCAACATAGTGCAGGGCCTGTTTAATTTTGTAGAAGGACTTGTTTGATTATTTAAACCAAACCCCCTGTAGTAGAAACTAAAGACACAGCCTCTCCCTCCCTCTCATAAATAAAGTAGGCGAGACACTGTCCATCTTGGATCCTGCCATAGGACTCGAAATGGTTAAACTGGTTTGCTTACTCAAATATGCTTTTTAATATTTGCAGATTGATCAAAGTTTCCATTTCTCGTCACATGACAGGATCCAAGATGGTGGAGAGTGTCTCACCTTCTTTATATAGGTGAGTAGGTGTAGGTATACTTTCGACGTCCAAAGTATCATTTTGTGGCTTTCAAAATGCCAGTCTATTTTCTCTGGAGGATGTCTGAAGCATACTCATACGTATAAAATTTGTGACCTCCAAAACGCCACTGTGACGTGTTTTACTGCAGGCTGAACCACGGATTGGCAGTGGGACGGGAAAAGTATACCAGCGTTTGAGAAGGGCCAAAAAGTGATATGTTTGAAACTGGATCAGGCGTTTCCCTGCAAAACAGTACCAGCAGTCGAAAGGATATGTATATTTAGTCTGACGTCTGTGACTAAAAAGTATTTTGAACACTGAGCCCTTTTTCACATTCCTACCTTTTTCTCGGGTAGCGGCGGGACAACGATGGCTGGGTACATGATGTCAAGGTAGTTGCGCAGTAGCTCGAACTCGCTGTACCTCCGCCATAGAGACGTGGCGCCATCTCCATATCCCTTCATGTTCTCGTCTATCACCCTGAACACAGCGACAAACATTTTAGGCAAACATCTAATAAAATCTTGATCTTGAATCAGCTGATGCAGATATATTACCCTGAATACAACAACAAACCTTGTACCCAAACAGTAACCAACATTTTTGGCTCACAGCAATCTTATTTAAATCAGATCATTGATTCGTTCCCTTGGCTTATTTGCTAATTTGGGTTGTCACAGATGAGTGACTACCCAATTAGCAAATAAGCCAAGGGAACGAATCAATGATCAGATCTTAATGAGATTGGGCACACAACTAACATCGTAGGCCTAATCTAATAAAACCTTGATATTGAATCAGCTGATGTAGATATATTTATTGGTATAACTACTATTAACTAGTCCAACTTCCCAACAACCTTACAACTTCCAACCGCAAGGCATTACTCTTGCCAGTCTCCATTACTGGCTGATTTAGGCCTTGCACTATTTCCTTAAGATCTCTATGCTTGGAAAATCAGAGCCCACTATGCATTTTAGGTGCAGCGATCCACTATCTTGGCACGGCAAAGCGAGGGAAATATTGCAAGGCCTAAATCAGCCAGTAATGGAAACTGGCAAGAATTATGCTTTGCGGTTGGAAGTTGTAACTAGTCATGGACAAGTATGGTAAATTCAATTTATTTTAAAGAAGTCTCTTGTTTTCATCTAAAAAGAAAATGAGCCATTTGCTCTGTAGCTCATCAGACCTTGCATTTATTATTGAGGATTGAAGACTTACTTTTGACTAGTTTTTTAACATGCAAAGATTCGTCACCAGACATGCAATTATAATATGATCTTGATGCATGTCAACACAAGATATCAGCATTCTACTACTTTCCCTTCATAAGAATTAGAAAACAGAGTGATTTCTATGACTTGCAAATTGACTCAATTCCACACACTCAGATAAATTTTCTCTCAAACCTCATTTTCTTGTGAAAATAACAATTTCACTTCTAATGTACTAAACAACCTTAAAAACAGATGAAAACATATTAAATTTAATTAGAAATAGGCAAAATATCATGTTCAGCTGCAACATGCTGCTAGGCTAGCACAGAAAAGTTAACAATATGTAGCAAGGATTAAATAAACCAGTGATGGAGACTGGCATGAGTTAAGACTTTAAGTCTAAGTCTTTAAGAGTTAAGTTTCAGTTAAAATGAGCCAGTGATTGAGACTGGTGCGAGTTATGACTTGTAGGGGAAGTTGAAACGCACCTTGTCTCTATGAGATAAACAATGAAAGTGTCCTGCATTTTCATAGATGCATTGGTTCTCTTCTCCGGCTCCGACACAGTGATCTCCAGCCATTGTAGCAAGTTCGGCTGAAAATTATGTAAGGTCAATGAAAACATTTTACATGAATAATACATTATACAAGTATAATACAGACAGAATTTAAAGTCATGTGCCATTCACTCGTTGTCAAACATGGGTCTTAAGACTTTTGTTAAACTCTCAACTGTAAACAATTGTACACAACCAATAATAATGTCCAGTGTCCATATCACAATAACTTATGAACGATATTCATAAAGTGATAAAAGTATGTCATCTTTGAGGCTAAGCCAGAGTATTGTCACAATATAAAAATAAATTATTAGGTTAAATTCATTGTTAAATGGATAATAAAACACTGACAACTTATTTCTAAATGTAGATTGTAGATGATAAAGGGGGGTTGCTGAAGAAGATAAACTGATCAACAAAATAATAAGTTGAAAGCAATCATGAATAGTTCCAGGTGTGATTGGTGCATAACAGTTAACATAAATCAATGAAAACATTTCTTAAATACTACATTATACAAGTGTATGGAATAAGAATGAAAATTTACCTGTCTGAAAGCAGGATTTTGTCAATTATCAAACTATAACAAAAACTTCAAAAATTGCAAACCCAGAGACCTAACCAGGTTACGGGTTGTATTTCAAACACTGATTTTAACAATCTTAGTATCTTACAGTATATACTTTGATTAAAATAGGTTCAAGTAGCAATTGTTTTTTCTAAAATGATTAAATATATTCATTTATTATAAAATTGACATCAAGATTCTCCGTTATATCAGTGAAATCAACACTCCATCAGGCTACAGTGGCATTATTCTGATGACAGATGACGTCATTAGGACAATGTTATGACATCATGTTGAGAAGTGCTGAAATGTGACTTGTCAAAGGAATGATAATCCAAACAATAAATGTAATGAGAAAAAATCTGAGTTCGAAAGGACAATGAAAGTGGTCAGAAGAAAATGTTTGAAGAATAGTGAGCTAGAATTTGATGAGTAATCAGAGTGAAGAGAGATTTGACAAATATGGGTCTTTTAACTTTCGTTAAAATCTCAACTGTAAACAGTTGTCCACAACAAATTTGCCGCTAATGGCTGCGATACTGCCGAAGCGGTGTTAAGCAATAACTCACTCCATAACAAATAATACTGCCCCATGTATGTATCACAATAACTATAATGGCAATTAACATTATAAAAATTATATCAAAAATAATAATCATCTTTGAGGCTAAGACAGAATTGTCACAGCAGTGTTGCATCTAGGATTTGCTCTTTCTGCGCCAGTTGACTCACTACCTTTCTATTTCTGCGCCAAACACCTATGTTTGTGTGCACATACTATTAAGTGCATACTCCACAGTATAAAAATAAATTATTAGGTTAAATTGATAATAAAACATTGACAACTTATTTATAATCAGCTAAAAAATTCTACAAATGTAAATTGTTTTGAAAATGATAAGGGGGTGTGGCTGAAAAAGATAAACTGATCAACAAAATAATAAGTAGAACGCTTTTATGAATAGTTCCAGGTGTGATTGGCGCATGACAGTTAACATAAATCAATAAAAATACATTGCAAATTATTTCCATATCATATACATAAAATAAATAGATGCATTAGCATTTATCAACAACGACTGACACAGCTGATCGAGACAGCAAAAGTCGCATAGATTATCATACATTCAGGTACTAATTCTAGAAAAGTGACACCATCTATCAACTACTAAATAGAATGTAACTATTTCTAAGGCATTTAAGTATTACCTTAGACAATTTTACTGTTTGTTCGGTCTTTATGTTTTGATTTAATTCGACTTTTGTCGACGTATTTTCTTTTTTCTGATCTTCGTCCGCCATGTTTATTTTGGTCGGAAGCCGGGGACTAACTTCCGGTTTAGGACTAAATACTACTGGACAAAATTTATACAACTTATGATTAGATTATGATCTCCGCTGATCGGTTAAGCCAAGGGGAAAATACGAAAAACGCATCACTTGAATAAATTATCAGTTGAATAATTTTGAGAAAAATGATACATTTCACGATAATGAATAATATCATTAGATATGCTCAATTACATTGAATGTATTGATTCAAGTAGATCAAGAAAGTTTAAAGCATATACCTTTGCAAATTGTCAGAAATGGTTTTAGGTGTATCGTGTCTTGTAGATAAAGGACAACTTTTGGTTGGGTTATTTCTCTATCTAAAAAAAAAATCCAGTAGGCCCTACTAGGGTTAGACTTTCTCAGTATTTGAATTCGCGAATAATGTAGCCTAGTAGGCCTACATTTCATAATTTTTTATCGGCCTTTTCATCCTTCGGCCCATTTGACCAGATCCCTTGTAGTCAAAAGGGCCGAATGTCAAAAGGGCCGAGAACTGCATAGTCAAAACTTGCAAAAGGGCTGAAGGAAAAAGTCAAAAGGGCCGAGGTGAAAGTCAAAAGGGCCGAGGTGAAAGTCAAAAGGGTCGAGTCATTTAGTCAAATGGGCCGTGTTCCAAGTCATATAAGGGCCGAATCCAAAAAATTTAGGTTTCATCTTCATTTGCCATGCCTATTCATGTGCCAAAACCTGATTTAGTATCTGAGAAATGACTTCTTATATTCTTAATTCCTGTTTACACTTTTTGGTTTTATATTTTATGTACATTTTAATTGTATTTTAGCAGGCCCTATGGGTTTATTTTAGTTTTTAAAGTCTCTCATGGAATATAAGAATAAATATATATATATAATGTATAGTTATGTATGAATCCATTTTAAGGAGGTGAGACGATAATAAAATATCTGTCTTTAATAAAGATATAGTCTCAACACATAAAAAGCGATCAACCATGAATACACGATTACTGTAAGATTTAATCAATTAACACGACCAATTGCTAATACCTCGTTAGTAGCTATTTAATGTAAACAATAACCGGATTAATTGATAATTGCTTGTGTAAACATTGGTCGCAACTACCCGCATGTGGATTTCTCCTTACTGTCTTCTTAGACACCGTATAAGGGAAAGGAAGGTTGTGAATAATATCTTTCCTTGCCAAGCTTCTTAATTTTAAAAGGGTGATTGTGTTTAATAATAACTGTGACATTGAGTATATAAAAATAAAATATATATATATATATTTCACCAATCACGCACACATCTTTCCAAGAAATCGATGTCACAATATTACCTCTCTTATGCATTCATAAATATGTATAAGTTTAAAATAATAAAAATATAATTATAATACATGTACCCGGTTTAACGTTTAACATATTTATATTATATTTATCAGTAGTGTGACCTGTGACAAGGAACTGTGAAATGTGACAAATGAGAGATTCACATACATCACGGTCTCATTGACTAATAATATGAATATGAGTCTAAAAATAAAACATAAGAGACTAGCTATATACATTTGTTTGTTTTTGGTTATACGAGTGCATAAACGGTGGAAGAATTACAGTCACTAGTCATAAATATAATAATTTTGGAATTGATTGGGATCACTTGGCTAAGTGAAGATATTACAACTATCAACTGTAGGTTGAATACAATGAATATATATAATAAATTTTTTTTTCGGCCCTTATGACTATTTACTTTGGCCCTTCTGACTTTTTCACTCGGCCCTTTTGGCTTTTTTTTTTATCGGCCTTTTCATCCTTCGGCCCATTTGACCAGATCCCCATTTCATATAGGCTAAAGTTATTACATCGCCTAAGTAGGCCTATTGATCATTTGATCAAGGGAGAGTTCTATCGGGGTCCTTTTTGTGGAAAATAAATCAGAAATAACATTCCTGTACATATAGATATTTAATTAAAACATTTTTTATCAAAATTGATACATACGAAGGTAAGTTATATAACAATAGTCCTATATGTTGTTTTATCCTATAAGTAAATTAGTAAAAATCAGTGTTTTTTTCATTCCATGTAATTGACACAGGAAAATGTATTATAATTGTGAAATATAGTATTTGTTTATGATAAAGAGATATATTTTGTTATTTTGCTCTGTAATCTAATTTAAGGAGAAAAGGCCGTGCACATTGACTCGAGTAAGAGTTATCTCCCTTGAAACAGAAATTGACAATTTTGCAAGTTTTTTTTCCAAATTATTATTCAAACTAGAATGGATACATATGTTTTTCGGGTTAATTTTGTTGTTGTATTGTATTTCTAGCAAACAGTAATTTTTTCCAACATATCTTGAGATTATTGGACATTAATATTAATGTGCAACAGAAAACAATAAAAACAAAATTAAAAATTAAACTTTAGATATAAAGCTTCAAGATAACAATAAAATTGCATTTTTCGTCATGCATAAACGTATAACCATAACCCTTTTATCAAAATAAGGCCATACTTATGAAATATGTTTGTTGTTGAATCATGGTGATAGTGTGAAATGATAGTGAAAATTTTTTGGCGCACCGGCCCCCACCTACATTGGGAGCTCATATTTTAAAAACGAGCTCGGTGACCCCTATTTTTTTAATGACAGAAATGGATGTAGCATATGTTTTTCATGTATATAGTGAAATATTAGCAATTTTCTTGAGATTTTTTTAAAAATTGGTAAGGAACAAACAACAGGGGTTTTCATATTGAAGTTTAATGTATCGCCTTAGCTAGGCTAATATATAAACTGTAAACTATGTTGTATGGCTTGCTTTGCTGGACATAGATCTACTGAAAATAAATTGATTTAGTTCAAGAATCTGATGTATTTGGAAAATAATTTTAAAGGGACACAACTCCTGTTGTCTTATTGAAGAATTGGACAAGCATTTCAGTCTTTTCGGAAACGATAGCTTGAGTAGGTTGAAATTGAACATGCACCTGATGCAAAACCAAAAGTGCCTCCCTCCCCTTCTTTCAATGGTGGACCCCTGCAATTTCAAATTCCTTGACCAGCCAATTTCTCTGTTTATAAAATGTATAGGTACTAATAACGTACACCGTTATATGTTTTCAAATATTGACGAGATCCACAACTTGTGTGTTTCAACCTATTTTATATATATTCGAAGAATTACAGTGACTAATAAAATTTTAACCAAAATAGCATTAAAGCATTTAATTATGTTCCTTATCATTCATTAATAGAAAGGGTTCTATAGGGACATTTTTGACGAAATCCAAAAGGATATTCCTATTTACACATATAAACTACCGGGCAAAAGTGCAAAGAAAGTACAAACCTAAGTTGGTTTCGATTAATTCAATATTTCCCCCAAAAGTAGATGCATATATTATTTTGATTTTGGCACGATTTTGAACAATCATCTACAGTAGTTTGAATGTTTTAATTGGTGACTAGATAATATGAGTTAAATATCTTTGTTTAATGAAGAAAAGGGTAATAACATTTACCCCGACATGTCCCCTACCATGTTCATAATGTTGTAAATGTGTGCAGAATGAGTCAATTTTATTGATTTTCGTATAGAATATGTCTTAAATTTCGATGAACAGTTGTGTTTTAACCAAATTGATTTTTGATTTAAAAAAAAAAATCATCTCTAAATATAAATAAATTAAAAACCACGAAGAAGTATTCTTTGAGTGATGACTATATCAACACCTGGACCATTCAGTTTTAGAGTATATATATACGACGTCGAAAATTTAAGATATATAGTATTTGAAAAACATACATATGATAAACTAACTGAGGTGTGTACTTTCTTTTGTCCGGTAGTTGATGTTATTAATAACTGATTAAACCATAATCCAATTGAAATATATTATTGAGGGTCACATTTTGATGACTTGGTATTTGACAGTTTGATAAAGACTAGCATACATTCGGTGAAAAATATAAACAATGATAAGTGAAGCCATTCATCGGCACTGCTAGTGTGGAAAACATAACAGGACATTATTGCATTGTCTAATGATAAATTATTTATTATTTCGTGGATATTCTATCAATGTAAATGTCTCATCATTTAAAAATTGTAAAATAAGTAAAACTTCAGCGTGTGTTTTTTTCATTTTACGTAATGTAAAAAGCAAGATGGCGGATGCAGTCGATATAACAGTCACTTTCACATTCATATTTTAAATTTACTCAAGGATAAATAACAACCATACGAAGGCCTATTCTATACACGTCCTTGATTTACTTCATGGTCTGATTTGAATAATTCAGTATCTTATCATTATGTATATCACCCTGGGCAGAAATGTTCGAAGCTAGCTAAGCATGATTCTCTTCCCACAGAGGATACTCACTTCAGATTTCCAATCCTAACCTTTGTTCTACATTGCCTGAATCCGAATGTATAAGCAAAATCCCTTAGCGGGTAAACGTGGAACATCACACTGTATATCTTCTTCTTAACCAATAAAAACTCATCTTTCAGCGGCCGAGTCGACCGAGTGACTTCAAAGATTTAGACATTTGAGTCTTAAAGGGAATGTTCTGTCGCCATCTTGGATATTTGGCATTAATTGAAATGAAAACACGCTATGTTGTACCTAATTTTGCAACTTTTTAATAACTCAAGACATATATTGATAGGGTATTCACATAGTTATACATAATATGTCATAAAACTAATAAACAATTTGCTGTTATGCTGTAGCGAAGTTTTCCCCACTCGCAGCGCCGATGAATGGCTTCAGTTCTCATTGTTTGAATTTTCAACAAATGTGCGCTTGTGTTTATCAAGTTGTGAAATATAAAGTCATTAAAATGTTACCTTCATTAGTATCTTTCAATTTCACTGTGTATTTCATGTATTAATAACATATATATGGGGGATATTTCAGATCGGGGTGCGAACTGGTTCTATAGATTCCTTGCCACAAGGACGGTTTTGCGAGGAAACATCCGAACGATATGAGTTCGTATTTACTATTTTGCAACTTTTATTCCTCGGAAAACTATTTTAATCATACTGGGCATTTGGTATTTTCCTTCGCAGCCGATGATGTTTGGAATTGGTTGAGACCATTGTAAGAATCATCTTCCTACGCAAGGCATAAATTGCGCCAATTTCGATCACTGGCTATTTTAACCTTGCAACATTTCCTTTCCTTTTCCGTTTTAGCATAGCGGAGCGCCGCACCCGAACTTCACAATAATATTATGCTCCGATTTCTTTGCACATAATGTAAAGGAAATGCGACAATGCTTAAATTAGCCAGTGATAGAGAATGCCGCCAGTTATTTCTTGCTAAGGACATTTGTAAGAATGCGTTGACAGCATTATCTTAGTGGTTGCTGCTTTTGATAATAAAGGATTTGACATGTTGAAATACGGTCGTTGTTTATTTTTACAAGTAAAACATTTGTAAAATCCTTTATAAATAAAATCTTCGATAAGCAAAGTCTTCTCCTGCTTCGTCGGGGTATTTATCACCATCATGCCCGTTTGAGCCACGCGGATACAAAAACTCTTCAAAAATCCACATATAAAAGTCACATATATGTCCAATGTTTTAATATGCGTAATTTAATTGAGAATTATAAGCTTTAACCGAAAACAACCAGTTTAAGGTCAATTAGTTCGGTATAACGAAAATACAACTATTCAAAGGCGTGATCCTGATCGAAAACCGGACAATGGAGCTTTTTCTTGCTGCAGCCATTAAGTCAAACGTAATTTTGGAAACTTTAATAAAGTAGATAGGAAGACAGATACTGAGATTTGCTTCTATAGCGTTTAGTAGGTCTTATAACGAGTACATATGTGAGGTAGAGCCATAAGTATCGGCTTCTGCACATGTATTAGACCGTTCCTTGGTTTTCATATAAATAAATAAATAAATCGAGTAAGAAGATATAACCTAAACCAGCACCAACTGTAATTTGTACATTTTAGAACCAAATGATAATCATGCAAAACTGATCACGCACTTAAGAAACTCTTTGGGAAAAATAATTCTTACGAATAGAGCTAAAATAATATATTCCATTAGTATAGCAATTGTAAAGTAAAGTAATTGACAATTACAACAATTGGAGGAAACAATTTGAGGTTAAAGTTAAACCTTTACGGGTAAAAAAACTTTCAAGTAAAATCCTTGATAAGCATGGTTCGTTTCTGCCTCGCTGTATATAATTTGGTTAAGTCGTTTTGAAAAAAATAAACTGACAGATGCAGAAAAAAAGATTTAACATATATTTTTTGCTGTCAAAAAATGAAATATAGTACATGAGGTATGATTTAAGAACTCGTTTATTTTTTGCCCCATACAAAAACTTCAAGGGGAAAAGGGATTTAAACAGGATCTTGTTTCAGTGAAGGCCAAGTCACGTTTTATATAATTGAAGAAAATGAAGCAAAAAATGTAACGTTATACTAATTTCCAGATGATTGACAAATAATGTTGAAAGAGCAATACTTTAAAATATCTACCCTTTTCTAAGGACGTTAAAGGGACAACGCGTCGAGGATGAATATGAGATCAGATGTATATACCTATGCTGATTAACGTGTCACAGACTCCCAACTTTGAGTTAAATTGGTAATAAAAACAACTCCATGTAAATAGTGAAGCGAAGCGTTACTCTTTAGCAGACAGGTAGATGAATATGACAATCTCATTAAAATCAGATAGTAATTAAGTTCCACTAAGTTACACATATACATTGTGTAACGTAGTGCAACTAATTACGGTCTGATTTTTATGAGACTGATAAATTTGATCTCATATCTATCCTTTTAAATACATGTCGCCCATTTGACGTCAACAACAATGGGCAGAGTTGCACACCGAATCGGATACTCGGCTGACAGTTGAAGGCCTGGTTCTCTGAGAAAATAGGTGTGAGACTTTTCGATAACCATGGTAAAATACTATCTTCAGAGTAGATTTTAATAAGACCGAGATTATCTCCCGAGAGTCCTAAAAGAATTGATTGTACGTTTAAGCATGTATTCACAGCATCTTTCAATACAGCCGATAATACGAGGCCTATCAATCTTAAGCCATATCATTCAATAATGTTGACTTTTTATCTGTAATTCAGTAGATAATGAGGCTTATCAGTGTTACGTAGTCAGGAAAATAATTAATAATTGATTGAGTTTTCACAATTTGTAACTTATACAGCAGTACAGTTTTAAGCTTAAGTCAAAATTGAATATACCATTTATGTTGAATTTTTTAAATATGTTTTTTTGTACATCAGATAAACGATTTACATGTATACACATATTTTATGATAAATTTATTTACGCCCCTGATCCAATTTATCATTATTACATTGCATCATGGCTCTGCGCCCTCTTAAGGAAATCAACATTTTCAAATCTGTACTGACAAAACCACTACATATCAGCGGTTACATCGGTTTTTGCAAAACGGTGAACATGTCATACCCTATCGTTTGCACCTGCTCTTTTTCTCATTGATAATAAACCTAACAGAACGTATTGAGACCTGTCAGTGAGCTAAATCCTCTATAATAATACACAGCATTTGTATAGAGCCTTATTTACCTATACAACACTCTAACGCGCTTTACATATGACATTATAGAAATAATTTTAAATCAATTAATTAATTAATTTAATTAAATTAATATAGAAATGAGTTTAAAATTAGGATAAAATATAAAATACAAGAAGGATGCTAAAACATTTGAGAACAAACGGATAAAAATGTAAACTGAGATTAAAACAAAATTCCACTTAGAAAACTAAATGGGTTTTGTCAAATATTGAGTTCATATGATGACTAAGAGAAAGTAAATAAACTGCCAGGCAAAAGAAAGTACTCACCTCAGTTGATTTTATCATATGAATAATTTTCAATTGCAAATATCTCAAGTTTTCGATGTCATAATCTAAAACTGAAAAGTACATGTGCTTAGCCAGCAGTCAAAGAATACCTAAGTCTACGTGTTTAATTTAAAAAAAATGAAATTAAAAAACATAAATCTAAGTAATAGATAGAGGACGAGTAGGAGATTATGGGACGAAAGGGGGGGGGGGGGGGGATCGAACCTCAGGACCCCCTACCCTCTGCATGAAACCACCTTGGAACAATTCCGAGTATATTTTACACATAACCCGGTGAAGTTTGTATCAGTTGAATCTGGTGATTTGAAAAGCTCAGTTTGTTCATTTAAGAAAACTTAAATCACGTCATTTTTAAAAGTGCATTCAATGACCTGACACTATACACACAAGACATATCCAATGATACAATAGAGCACGAGTTGTCTAGACTCTTATCTGGGTTGCCAGCAAGTTGCATATCGGTGTCACTTGTCAACAGTTCGGTTTATAAAGTTCAAGATGCATGTGGGGAGACGTTAGCGTTGTTGCAATGAGTAAACGTTGATACTGAAACGAGGTTCGTGAGAACACGCGAGAACGCACGAGAACACACGAGAACACAGGATAGGACATTGGAACACATGGGAACACATGGGTACACAGGAGGACACAGGAGAACAAACGTTAACAAATGGGAACACAGAAGACACACTAGAATAAAATTTAGTCTATGGAATTTTAGTTACTGTACTTTTATCCTTATGGTTTTATATTTTTCAATACTACCAGTATTCATCATCATCATCATCATCATCATCATCATCATCATCATCATCATCATCATCATCATCATAACATATTTATATTCAGTTTATCTAGACTTGCTGAATAAAAATCTAGACTGTATTAAAGGCTATTAATAATACACAGTCATGGAGCAGGACTAGAGAACACTAGAACATATGAGAACACATGAGTACACAAGTACATTGAATACACGACAGCTTCCTAATTAAAGGGGAAGGTAATACATTTTTGTTTTGTGTGGAAACTAATATAATGGGGATAAAAATTCACTTGCAAAAGACATGTCACCAACAAAATACATATTTAATCCACTAGTAATACAAACGATTAAAACAGGGCTGCATCATTCTCCAGAAGTCAAGTGAATTAAATTTAATTTTTAGAAACATCTCTTCGTGTTTCTGAAAAACAGCCTTTCTAAAATGTGTCGTTGTGGATTCTTCGGAACTACATTTGTAGGAGAGATTGGAAAATGAAAATGGAATTTTTTGGCTGTATTACATTGTATTGCTTTTTATTTTGCTGTATAACATTGTAATTTCTTTGAATTTTGGTGTATTGCTTTACATTGTACTGTATAATATTGCATTGCTTTGTGTTATTTTGTGTTGCTTTTTAATGCATTCTATTGTATTCTATTGCATTGTATTATGCTGTATTACATTGTATTGCATTATATTGTACTGTATTGCTTAATAGTCTACTGTATTGCTTTCTATTGCATTGTATTTCACTGTTTGTATCGCTTCGTATTGCACTGTATTGTACATTGTATTTTTTTGTATCACATTGCATTGTTTTGTACTATATAGCATCGTATTGCATTGAAGTGTATCATACTGTATTGATTTGTATCGCACTGTATTGTATTTATTGTATTACATTGTATTGCTTGGTATTGTACTTTATTACATTGTGATGCTTTGTGTTTGCCTTTGCCATTTTATTAGATGATCTTTGAAAATGTTTTATACCATCATGCTAAACTGTTGTAATGAAAATTTGCAGAACTGCATTTTTGTCTGAAAGGGTATATTTCATTTTATGGGAAAAGTTTGGGAACAACTTATCCATCTTGAAGTACACTCTCTTCGGTATGTAAAAAATGATTTACAAGTACAAAGTACAAGTTGCATGTAGTGAAAACGAATAGAGTAAACAGAGCTTAAAAGTAATGCATGTTAATCTACGTCTATTTTGTTTAAAACAAATTATTTCATGTGCATTAGATTTAATGCAAATTTCCCTCGGGATAATAAGGAAATATCTTAACATATCTCATGTTAAGTATGTCAATGAACAGTTTTCAGTATCCTTGGACATTTCCAACGTGTTAACTTATTACCCTTAGCCTATTCAAACACCTACACCGATAAAACCATGACGTCTTAATGCTTCGTGTATATTCTTGCATAAAAACTAACTAACTAACGTTCATTTGTGTTTTTGTGAAATTGTAACGTGTTTTACGGAACATTTAAACTATACCCTGGCATAAAAGGGAAAGAAAATGTTGATTTGTGGTTCCAGGGAGTAAATAGTTTCTCATGTCGCGTGTCATGGGAGATTCAGAGTTGACGTAACCCAGACATAGGTTACAGTAATCCATCTGGTTCTCTTCGAAAGCAGTCGTGAGGAAAACACTCTCGATTGTGCTGACTAACCATGAATAATGCTAATTTAGCAGTCCTTACTTTCTGTCTGGTTAACCACGAAGTCTAAGATAAGTCCAAAGGTTACATATTTTAGGTGATTTGGCAATGACAAGAATGTATATTATGACATTGGAATCGTTGAGGAAATTAACACCAATAAATTTGGCATCAAACGTTTGGCAATAATTACTATTTTAATATAATAATTTTATATTTTTAACATAATATTTTTATTCCGAGATGAAGTACGTTATTACTATCACTAAGTACTTCAAATTCCACTTTCGTCAGACATTTTGAAATGAAAAATAACAGTAAACATCCCACGAAAATACACAATTTATATTAAATCCATACATCTGAAGTATGTTTTTACCACAGACAATTACTAATTGTAGTTCAGCATAAGCCTTAATGGCCGGGTATTTCACATAAACAATTGTCACGTGATATTTAAGCAATGGAGATGTTTACGATTCTTTTCGTGAGGTTAACAATAAACCGTTCGGACTGAAATAATTATATCATGATGTTTATCATAAGTCATTAAGTTTGGTAGTTCACTCTAAACCATTTGGGTCGAATGTTTACTATAATGTTTATCAAGCCATGATGGTTGAACCTAAATAATATGGATGGAACATTTACCACAATGTTTATCACAAGCCATGAAGTTTTGAGGTTATCCCTAACGCGTTTGGATGAAACGTTTGCCATAATGTTTATCATAAGCCATGAAGTTTTCATTCTCGATAATCCAGAGCATACACTCCGATAAATCTACATCATATATCTGGACGCATCCATGGCCCGATAACTTTATTACCTCCCTATTATACTCTGGATTATCGAGAATGTGAAGTTTTGAGGTTGACCCTAAACCATTTGGATGGAACGTTTACCATAACATTTATCAAAAGCTATGAGAGTTTTGTGGTTGACCCTAAACCATATGAATCAAAGATTTACCATAATGATTATTATAAGCCATGAGGTTTGAAGGTTGATATTAAATTTGGATCAAAGATTTACCAAAGCGATTATCATAAGTCACGAGGTTTGGAGATTGACCCTAAACCGTTTGGGAATGATTGCCACAATGTATATCATAAGTCAAGCTCACCGATCTTACGTATATAATATACTAAGTAATAATTTAACTGTAAATAAAAAAAATTATAAACACAATTTCCCTTCATTTTCTTCATTTTAGTTCGTATTTCTGTGAACAGTACATGTATACACTCTCTCAAGACTGATAATAAGTAATAAAAAAAAGCGTTCCCTTATCAACAACATTATTTTACAAACAATTAGTTTCTCTAGAGATGCCTTGAAAACAAAATAATTTAGACTTGCTATAAGTTTCAAACTGGGCTGGTCGTCATTTTAACATTTTGCTCTAGGGTCTGGAGGACAGACTAACACCGTCTTCAAAAGTACCATTTCTAAATGGAACATTCTGCTTGATATTTTTCAGACTATTAGGCATATAAGCTTACTTCTTTATATCCTGCCGACCTTCTGTTCCTGATAAACTACGAAGAACGAAGGAAGCCGAGTTATGTGTCAGTAGGGGTTCGGCTAATCAACCTCGAGTTGCTCCCCGTAAAGCACTGCAAGCACCCTCTGGTATCGGGTCAACATTTTCTCCTAAATAACCTTAGACAAATGGTAATTATAGTCAAACGCCTGTTGGTATTGGTTGAAGTTGTGGACTATTTTCCCAAGATGAAGGTTTCTCACAGACTTACCTTCAGTCTCTGAAATTATTTTTTGGTTAAAATTTCAAAATTTAAAAAATTTGAAATAAATTTTAAAAAGGGGTCTCAAGATTTCTTCATTATCTTTACATGGAGCCTTGTAGTCTGGTTGTAGACTTACCTTCCAGTCTTTAACTCAGACTCCGAACAAAATATTGTTCATAAAATATTATCAATTTATGAAATATTGAAAAGGAGCTTATGATAAAAAGGGATTTTGAGAGCAGCGACTCCTTTTCAAAATTTTATAAAATGGTGATTTTTGTTTTCAGAGCTATATATTTAGAGTAACTTGCTTGGGCTCTAAACATGATATTGCAAGCGTAAAAATACAATTATAATTTATACAATATATATATTTGTATTAATTGGAACAAAATACATGCTTCAATATAATATGTTTTACTAACATTTTGGAACACAAGTTGATCCCAAAGGTAACCTTAGTCATGTCAGTGCAATGACAAAAAATCGGAGTTAAGGTTAAGATCTTCCTGACTAATGATAATTAGTTGCATTAAACGAAACACATCAAAAGAATAAAATAGAAAAATAGTAAAATGCAATTGTACCTTTTTGTTAGTGGATGATATGCACCTTGTGTGTGTATACAACGCTATATGTTATATAAATACCCATTATTATTATTATCAACCAGAACTATATACCAACATATACTACTGCCTACAAACAACCACTTATAATTTCTGTCATATTCATTTAAACAAATTATGCACTAAAAGCTATATTCATAAATCAAATATATACACGATACGTATGAACCGTTATGAATCAAGTGCAATTTATCTGTATGACCCGAATATTACCGAATATATCTTTACTCTAAACCATAATATACATAATTTGAATTGCATGCATTAAATCCGGCATTTATCTTACCAAACAATGCATTATCATAATTCCTTGTCAACCTTTAATAGAATATTAAATTGTCAACTTTGCAAAATATCCGAAAAAGTCTTACGGCTAATGAAACTAAAATATACATTTTGACGACACATGCAGTTTACCCGGAGGACAGAACTCTTAACAATCTACTTAAATATGGTTCCCACGTTTCAGAGTTGTTTTTCACTACGAATTGCCGCATTGCCAACATGACTTCGTGACTTCTTCATTGTGCGTTTGCCTGTTTTTTGCAAAACGAGTGACAGAAATAGTTTTTGCTCTTCGAACTGTTGAAAAGAGTGTTTCTAATATGACATTTTTATGAACATGTATAATTCTTTGTGCGAGTTTCGTCTTTGTCAAAGTCATTTTCGAATATATTATAAGATGAGTAGTTGAAAGTTCACGGTATCGTCAGTAAACTACTTATGCTACATACTTATACAGATATATATACATGTATGTTCTATGTTAGCAATGAATCCCAAGATAACGTTCATTTGAATGTATCAAAGATAAGAAGTTGGGCAAATTAGTTCTATGCCAGAAACAGTGCAACGTTATTCGTTAAAGGTGCACCATTCTAGAAGTGCTACAACATAATATGAATGATCGATCAAGAATGCATCACATATCGAAACTTTCTTTCTTGAAAACTTTAATTTGAATTTGTCAGACATGGACAAATTACAAAGTACTGTGTAGAAAACAGTACAACGTTTTTCGTTAGAGATGCAGTATTCTAGAAATACTACAACATATTATAAATGATAGAAATGAATAAAATATCGTTCTTGAAAACGTTCATTTGAATTTGTCAGACATGGAAGTTCTAGGTCGAAAACAGTGCTACATTCTTCGTTAAGACATGAACTAAATTCGAAATTTTGCAAAATAATACTTCATAGACAAAACAATTCATCTGTATATGTCAGAAATATAGCAGCGTTCTATTTTAGACACAATATTTGCAACGTTCTATTTTAGAAAACTCTTTGCAACGATCTATTTTAGAAAACTCTTTGCAGCTTTCTATTTTAGACAAACTCTTTAAGATATTTTATTTTACATGTAATTTAAGTCCGTGATTACATCAATGATTTGTTTATATCTTGTGTTTGAGGCTAGAATGGTGACAGGCCATTTGGACTCCATGGACCACTGCGACCTTGACCTTGAGTCACCTCAACCTTCAAGGTCGTTAGGGAGTGGACTTGAGAAGAATTAAGTACTGAGATAGTCATTAGTGCAATTCTTGAACATCAACGTACAACAGAAACCTTAAAATAAATTCATTTATGGTTTCTGCGTACAGGTACAATGTCTTAGCACCGAGTATTTACATTATACTTACACATAATAAGTATACGTACTTGTTAGTACTAAGAGAGTTTCGAAAATCTTGGCCCATGGTTACATGTTGAAGGCCTTAGATGTCAGAAACACGTAGTAAAATGCAGATCACCCATATTCTATTCCAATACCAAGTTTACCCATCCTGAGTTCTGTGTTTATGGAGTATAATCGTTTGGCCATTTGCAAAGATGCGGAACCATCGTCCGGTCAGAGTTCAGAGAGATGAAGTTGATTGATATCCCGGATTGACCACAGCAGCTGGTTTCATTCTCCTCTTAAACAGCAGTTATTCCCCTTTGTATAGAATATACACACAACGTATTTGTCTCAATCAAAACTGTGCACTTATCTATTGGTCGGTCAAAGGTCATTGACCATGGATGTCTTTGGAGCACTTCTGTTGTTCTTGATGAAGTTGGGAGTATTTGGACTACTGACCTGGCATTTGTAAACACTTATAATAAACAATGCTTAAAGTAGTTCTAAGTACGTTAAAAGAGGTATTTCGAAAATTAAAAAATACATGTAACATAACATATGTCTTTGTTATTTGGATTTGTTTACTGAAACGGGTTTCGAAGTTTTATCAATGATCGTGATGAAAAGTTTTCTACTATTATAGTGTACAATCTATCTAAAGTCGTTTATTTCCTGCCCTTCTCGTACAAATTTGAATTAACTGTTAAGCCGGAAAAATATTGAACATATTGAGAGTGATTTGAACCCGTGAGGATTTTACATCTTAATAATTCAATTTCAAGCATTTCAATACTTACAAATTCTTGAAATTTATGAAAAGTGGTCACCGACTAAACATAAGTATCAGATACACGAATCACATGTATCAGATACACTTATCAGTGTAATCACATGTATCAGATACACTTATCACAAGTATCAAATACACTAATCACATGTATCAGATCAAATACACTAATCACATTTATCAGATCAAATACACTAATCACATGTATCAGATACACGAATCACAAGTATCAAATACACTAATCACATGTATCAAATACACTAATCACATGTATCAGATACACGAATCACAAGTATCAAATACACTTATCACAAGTATCAGATACACTAATCAGTGTAATCACATGTATCAGATACACTAATCACATGTATCAAATACACTAATCACATGTATCAGATACACTAATTACATGTATCAGATCTCCATACAGTGAATTTTCTCAAATATGTATGTCTTACATGTATATATATATATATATATATATATATATATATGTTTTATATGAATTTGTATGTCCATTTTAAACAATAGTTTTAATGGTCAAATTGTATCTGTATCATCCTAATTGTATACAATTAAGCCATTAAAATTTGTCATTGTATCATCCTATTTTTTTACAATTAAGCCATTAAAATTCGTCTTTGTATCATCCTAAATTTTTACAATTAAGTCATCAACATTGGTCTGAAACATCATGCCAATTCATAGATCACTCACCAACATGTTCCTGATCAAATGGTAAAGTTGATGCTGAATGAACAAGGAGGAGGAAGAAATAAACGCCTACAATATTAATATAATATATATATAACGCATTGGCAACATCGTCGTTGGTCGACACCCATTTGCAACATCCCAGAGCTCTTTCTCTTTCTCCACTTGTCAATCGCGGCATGATTTCGTACATGTGTGCCATATCATGCACAATAGGCACTTTTTATACCCCGTAGAAGCATTCAGTTCATGCAAATGCTGCTTGAAATTTGCTACATTTGACTGACAATGCGTTTGGGTGATTAACAAAAAAAAGAAAAGTTTTCATTTTCAAGCCAAAATGTTCACATAAATAATCGTCTGTGGTCCTAAATACTATTGAGTCATTTGACAACACAGTAAACTCATTTTCACTAAGGTAAATTACGAGAAAAGATCTTTAATGACTAGAAAAATATATTTCATAAGTTTCACACTTAAACTTACTCAATAACAGTATTTTTCATCTTTTAGGGGTTATGATGTAAAGCATACAACCTTTTTGTCTTGTCACAAAAGTAAAAGTTTACTTTTAACTTCTTATGGACATCTAAATAACATTTATTGGTTACTACCAGCCTGGTCGAAAACCGGACAATTTTAAACTTCTTAAACAAACTGCATTTTGCCACAAGATGAATCCATCAGGAATTTTAAAGATTTCGTAAAAACTATAATGAACAGTTTAGCAATATTATAGCATTATGAAGGTGCACCATTTCCGCATAATATATTTAAATTTCAGAAGTTGTCCTGTTACAAAAGAGCGATTATTGAAATGAGACAACAGAATTGTTCAGTTTTCGATCAGTGCTTGGTCAGAAAAAACGTTTGATATCGATTTTCATACTACCACGAGCAACAATACATGCATACATTCCCATTTAAGTGGTGACGCTACAGTTATACGTGGTTACGGTGCGCAAGTGAATCAACCAGAAATAGCGGTCTTCATTGGGCGTGGTTTTCATGAATGTTATTGACGCATATCACTGTTTCCCCACGATTTCAATGGAGTTTCATATGAATTATAGTTTCAGCATAACGTGGAGTCCAGCATTAACTATATTTAAGAAATTCATTTAAGGAAAATCAAGTAGGCGTTTCTATTGGCCCACAGTGTAGGAGGAGGAGATCCGAGGAGATACGGCAAGAGTACCTCACACCCAGAAAAGCTCCATGAACTTAATACATTTTGAAATCAATTATAAATAAATATATTCGTACCTGATGTTTTTAAAAAGATTTATTGCTCCAAATATACAAATTTACATCAGGGCTCCGTTTCATAACAGCGAGCGCTTTGATCGCTCAATGTAGCGCTTAAGTAGCGCTCAAGTAGCGCTCAAGTAGCGCTCAAGTAGCGCTCATTCTATCTTGAACGACACAGTGCACAATCCTATAAGTTTGGTCGCCTTGCTACGTAGCGCTACATTGAGCACTCGCGTTCAAGAGAGGTTTAACGATTACTTTGAAACCTCTCTTGAACACGGCCCAGTTAGAGCTGTACATTTTACGCGTTATAATGAAAAACTCATAGACACAAGATATCAACTTGAAACGTTTATGCAGGTATGAACTGAATTTATGTGACAGTATTAGGCGAATCAGATCCACGCAAAGCAATTGTTATTTATTTATCATAATGTAAACCCTGGAGATGAACGAAGATGAACTTAATCCAAGTATCCGAGGAACCGGATGGTACCATGCAAACATATTTTAAGTACCATTTCATTTAAGCGCTTTGGTAGATATACGACTAAATGCAAGGATAAATGCTTTGCATGTTGACGAATGCATGAGAAGACCATAATTCAGAAAATGCATAGAGATATAAAAACTAAGAGGACAAAATTTAATTCTCCCCACAAGGGGCTGAAAGGAGGGTTCTATCGGAGTATTTTTGTGGAAACGAAATTCGAGAGGATATTCCTGTTTACACACATACATTTATGTTATTTATACATGCTACGCAGTCAAATTGAAAGATACTATTTAAGGTGACATGTGGATGACTTTATATTTCAAAACTTAATAAACACAAGTGCAAATTTCTTGAAAAATACTAGACAGAAGTCTGTGTTTGTAATTTATACGTAATGACGTCACAGAGAATGAAACAAGGCAAATCGGTGTTTTTAGGCAAAATTGATATTTGCTCATGTACACTTGCGAAAACTATGACACAAGTTACGTTTTACGTAATAATTTGACATTTTGTCGATTTTCTGCAACCTGAATGAAAAAAAGAACATTATGCCATTGTCATAATCATGATTCTTATTAAATGTGCAAACATAGAAAATCGGACATAAAAACAAATTGAAAAAAATTAAAGACGCTGTAGCATGTTTTTGCATATTGTTAAATTAAAATTACCATTAAAATGGCCGCTCGATGGAAAATGGACTCGCATGTCTTAAGCGAACCATGTACATTCGCTTTAGAACTTTTCTTATTGATGAAGGAGTATTATCCAGGCATTGGTAACACTTATCTATAATTTGTGAGAGCGCTTTATTTAAATTAGAAAATCGTGCTACAGCGCCTTTCAAGAGAAGGAATAATCCATTACGTTTCTTGTCCCATTCAATGGCGGGACAATTAACGTTTGAGTGACCATGCACAGAGTCTTAATTTCATTTAGCCAAAACATATGATTGTCTTGAATCAACTCCTTACTGTGAACATGCATGGCGTTTCATACTATATGCTTACTACTTCATCAGGTGCTTTCAGTTAACTTGTATTTTTCCAATTTTAAATTTCTTCATTTAAAGACAGTCTAGTATTTGAAATGACAAATATGAAATTACAGCGCCGTGAAATAAAAATGTAAACGAAGTTTGCATTAATATTATATCAAAACATACCATTCCTAGATTAAATATTAGTATTTGTGGCACTGATAAAAAAAACGCCACCCAAATGTTTGACTACAAACAGCAATTGTTCCCAGTTACCCTATCTCATTGTTTGAAAGGACACGACGAACAATCAGATAAACTTAATGTATGTTTCTCCCAGGGACAGATCCCTTGACGTGAAACTCAATGGCAATCGACCTTGCAAAATCTGCTTCGTCAACGCTGCAGCAGAAAAAGCAAGACATTAAAGTCGGTTCATTTCCTGATATTCTGTTACTTTACCCTTCTCGTGTCCCTTTGTTCGTGCCGTGGTTAGCATTCCTCTGTCCTAGATATACCCAGATAGAAAGTGTCGCAGAGCACCCCTCCCTCCCTCCCCCTCCCCTCCCCTCCCCTCCCCCCTCTAATCTGGGAACATGTTAAGCTGCATATTGGAACCAGCTGGCTCCGTTGTATGGTGTGCCAAACGGGCCACAATCGCACCCACTTCTTTCTACGTGCGATGGAAATTCGCTTAGAGTGTATTTTCCTGTAGTGACATATTGTATTGAAATAGTGTGTACTCGTTGAATTGTGCGCTCACAATTTAATCGATTAAGTGTATGAATAATATGAAGATCAAGCAATGTCAGATGTTCTTAGCATTTATATTCTTGCAAGGATTTATATTACAATAATGTAGTAATATAAGTCCTTGATTTTTTGTGTGATGCTGATGTAAGAATTGAAACGTTTTTTTTATTAACTGCAAACCGTATAATGACACACGATAGTAACATATAGTAAAACTAATGAACATACTGTTATAGAAACACAACATAACAAAGCATGTATGTAATTATGAACACAAAGAATATGAAAGAATATGATAAAAGAGAGAAAATATGAAAGAATGTTCAAAATATGAAATAGTTTTCCAATATTTATAATAACGATAAAGGTATAGCAAAATGAACAAATAGATCATTAAATAATATGGTACTGTGTAAAAAAAAGGAAAACCTGATCTAAAAGAAAATGTGAGGATTTCGATGAGAATAAACTTATCAGAAAATTAGATATTATAAACTTTATGAAAAGCCCACTTTAGTTATTTGGTTAATATCACAACATGTGACAAACATCAAAAGTAAAGGCCCACCAAAAGATAGTCTTACACTCAGACTCTGAAAAAGTATTTATTATGAAAATATCCCCATTTTATTATATTGAAAAGGAAACTGTAAGAAATTGAATTTTACGAAAGAGGCTCCTTTTCATATTTGTTTTCAGAGTCTAGTCAGACCGAGTAGTTTGATAATTTAATAAGAAATATACAAATTTAAAAAAAGTTGACGGTCCCCAGGGCAATTAGTTAACCTTTCTGTAGAACTGCAGACGGTTGATTTATATTCTGGGCCTGGCATATCTTGAAACTATCAGATGATATGGCACATATAATACATACATTGTGACTGACAGGTCGTTGGCTTACTTAAACTGCTGTCGTCAATAGCCATGCATTTACTTATGACCCAATTACTGACTTTTTCCTTGATAGGCAATAACTTCATTAATTTTTTATTTTAATGACTTAAGAATCGAAGAAAGAAAGAAGAAAAATTTGGCCGTGTTTCATAGAGGAAATGCATAAGCATACGCTAACGCTTTATTAGTCTTACACTCAGACTCTGAAAAAGTATTTATTCTAAAAATATTACCATTTTATCAAATATTGAAAAGGAGACAGAAAGAAATATAATTTTCTGTAAAAAGGGTTCCTTTTCAATATTAAAAAACAAATTCAGGGTCTTAGTGTTAGACTAACGCTTTATGTGTAGTTGTATTTTGATTTTGATATGCATTTAGTTATATCTGAATAAATTACTTATTATATAATGTGGAATTACTGCAATGATTACTGATACTATAAAAGAGAATTGTTAATATATTTTTCATGACTGTTCAGCACGTGCAAGTATGTAAGAATGCGTTATGTTTATAGACCTTAACATGCGTCCTTAATAAATATCTCATTTAATGATTATTCGTGAAACCGTTTAAAGGATGGATTTTCGGGATTAAAATGAAAGGTTTTATTTCGTTTTATGTAAATGAAATGTGTAAAAGAATTTGATTTAGTCTTTGAAGGGCATTTAGATGTGGAATACATGAGAAAACTCATGAAGATTTTTAAAAACTTTTTTAAATGTGACATACATGACATTTCGATCTAAGCATATTGTTTTAGATTGTCTTATTCTGAGATCTTTTAAACTTTCTCTCATTTTTTAAATATGCTTTCTCCAATGTCTTTATTACCGAAATTCCAAGAGAGGATTTTGAGGGCTCAATATTCTTAACTCAATTGTCATTTTCAAAGTATTCTTTGTAAGTGACCATTTTGGGAACAAAGCATTTTAGGTGTTCTTTTGCCTCTAGAATTGGAGTATCCAAGTATTTAGTATCTAAGTATTTAGTTTCTGAGAACTATTTTGGTCACCCCTCTACAAATGAGGGCAGTATTGGAGAGGATGAACTGAGGAGAGAGATAAGGGGAGTCATAAAACTATGCCTGGGGTCATACAAGCCTTGCATGCAGTCGCAGAACCGTGACCTAGTTACGGCCTGGGTCATAGCAAGGCAGTACTAGTCGATAAACTTCTCTAAGCCTACAAGTGGTTATTTTGATATACAAATTTAATTTAATTGTATATCAATTTACATATAAGGTTGAAATATTATGTGGAATCTTCTTTTTTGATTTAATTGGTATTTTTAGATTTGACATGGACTTTTATTTGAAAAACATGGATTTTAAAAGATAATTAGCTGCAGTTATTTAAATGTATTATCTCCAAATATGATACAAAATTAACTACTCATTGAGTGAGGATAACAAACGTTTAAAATATATTAATGTATTTTAATGGAAATAAAAACCACTGAAAGTTTGACATATTTTCGTTAAAAATGAAATTACACTATTGCCATTAACATTAGAATTCGATATAACATTTGGCAATTAATTACAACTTTTCACAAGTTACTCCCGTTCTTTTATGTATTGAATATTTCGATAAACTATCAATTCTTAAGTATACATTTTGAAAAAAGTAACTTAATAGATCACTTTATTTCAGCATAAAAACAATCTTGAAATAGTCAATTCAGCCAATGTCTAATTTTCGATTACGATGCACAAAGTTCGTCAACAGTGATAATCAATTAACACTTGAAGCGAATCCTAAATGAGTTAATGCCTATTGGGTAGGATTCGCTTTTGACACAGGCACTGCTGCGGAGCTTGGAGTCTTCGGGAGGCAGGAACCTCTAAGCTTGCAGAACGAAGGGGGGTCACTTACCCGCGTTGCGATTGGTCCATTTTTTATGCACGCCATATAAAATCCCTGGTCTCCAAGAGAAGGTTTGTTGGCAGCTTCCACAAGCCTGCCAGACAATATCGTACCCAAACTTTCTAGGAATCCGCTGTTAAACTCTTAGGAGTTTAGGCTCGGCTCTTCCTAGCAAAAAGAAGCCAATTTTTGGCTTCGGACCTAACATCAAACCTTTTCTTGTTTTCTGTGGATGTCTTGACCTACGGTCGGACTACTAAGATGTGGACGGAGGCTTTAGTAGCCTTTCTCGCTCTGGGAGCATTGGTCTCAGCGGCACCCCCAGGTACGTCATTTTACATCTTAGCATGAAAATCGAAAGAAAAACAAATGATGTCAACTAGGTTATTGAAATGAGCACCGTATCTAAGAATCCTAACTTTAACTATATTGTCAAATCCTCACTTAAACGATACCACATCAAATTTTCACTTTAACGATACTGCATAAAATCTTCAATTTAACGATACCGTATAAACTTTTCACTATAACGATATTGCATCAAATTTTCACTTTAACGATACTGCGTCAAATCTTCACTAAAACGATACCGCATCAAATCTTACTTTTTGTCTGTCAACTTCTAGATAACTGGCACTTCTTATAAACTTAAAAGGCGGTTTTGCTTTTCTTGTCAAACTTTTAGAATTCACGTGTACCTGGATTCCAGTATCATTTTGACAAATTATATACAAGTTTTGCGAGATGAATACCAATATTTATAATGTATAGTAATATTTTAGTATCATCTCACAATCTACACAGAGTACGTCGATCTTGTTAAATGTTAAAAATTTTGGACGCGTGTCATTTCTTGTTTGATATGAGCAATGGTAATATGCAGCAAATGAATCAACAGAAGTGAATGTTTCATTGCCATAAGCACTGCATAATGTTGTTCGTACAAAGTTCAATTTAGAACTCTTTGATTTCAAGAAGTTATGCAAATTTAAAATTGTAGAATATATATATTCTTGCTAATTCAATTATTTAAAACTGCATTTATACTTTTTTGAAAGACATGTGTGGAAGTCTAAGGTTTGATTTTCGTAAAGTATTTGCAGTGGGGAAATCACTTGTGAGCTGATAGTCGTCGGCTGAATCACTTACTTTCAGTTCAAGCACAGTTTTAATTTAATCCATTCACAATACAATAATAACTGAAAGGAGAACCAAGACGTTTAAGTATATTTTCCCCTTGTTTCCTTTACATATATCTTAGTAATTCTTTGTAAAAGACAACGACACATGCCTATATTTTTGGCACACTGTCACCACTTCAGATAGGTATGATTTAATAAGGATTTAAACATTTTGAAAACAGCTTTCAGAAATCATGCTGATTTTATGTCAAGTTACTTAGTTGAGCGACAGTTTACAGTCTGGGAGAGTCGGCCAATAGGATGCCTTGACCTATAAATTAGCATACTGGGGAAAGGTCAAGACACGTTGCAGCTTAGAGGCGTTTTGAGAGGGTCCGCGGTAGTTATTTCTTAGATATGAGTGTTTACAAATGTTTATGTTAATTCACAACACAAATAGCTAGCAAGTTTTTATGGTGTAACTTGATAGTTACGAATAGATGCATTAGTTTATATTTTGATTTAATCATGAGATTTTAATATTAAGATATTTAACAATTTTTTAAGATTTACTTTATTATACCCCCGTTACGAAGTAGACGGGTACGTTTGTCCGTCACACTTTTTGTTCCACTCATAACAAAGAAACTAATTGTTCAAATGTTACGAAGTTTGATACACACACTCACTACAATTAGTACATCTGCCTTTTGTATGTTTCATACCCTCATTTGCATAATTTATGCAACTTTTCTCAGTTTTTCGACCTCACCATTTACAATATGGTTCCAGTCATTAAACATAGACACTAATCAATTCAAATGGTTCAAAACTTGATAGTATACTCACTCTTTTGCATAACTTATGCATTTCTTTCTCAGTTTCTCTCGCCTTTCAAACATTTTGTTCCACTTATAACTCATTGTTAAACTGTAACGAAGCTTGATGCATATAATCACTGTGATGTGTACACATTTATTGCAATGACTTTGCCAAATTTCCTTTTTTGAAATACTACGCTTCCAATGAGACACGATATGGTGAGAATTTTCGGAACCTTTGGTTGCATAGTCGCCAATTATTCCAAATTTCTTTCAACATCGATGCGACATTTCTTCAAAAGATTTGATATTACTGGCGCTACTGGAAGGGCAGGTCACGTTTATTCGCGAGTACTGTCAACAAAGCGATTCCTTAAAGTTCTACTTGTATTTCAATTTTGGGTACATTTGAGTCTGTATATTTTGAAATTTTGTTAGCTTCTAATTCCGAATTTTTATATGTTTTTTTACAGGGGTAGAGAATGGATGTCTAGACGGCGACTACAACGAGTACGAGCCCGGTGATATTTGGTATCCAGACTCAACTGATAATTGCTACCAGTGCACATGTAATGAAGATTACTCGCCAGATTGCAAAGATATGAAGGATCAATGCCCGACATCTTGCCCCAGTGGAGAGATATTGACAGCTGTGGAGGGTCAATGTTGCAAAGAGTGCCAAGGTAACTAATCCATTGCGTGAACTCAGTTGTAGGCTCCTTTCACAAATCAACCTTAATAAGGTTATCCTAAACTCTCATTCTTAAATATTAGACAAAGGTAACCTCAGTGACACATGCTAACTTCAGTGCTTGGTGTAAGATGTTTTATCATCTTCCTTAGCAAGTCTAAGTATGCCGTGTGAAATTGGGTGCCACCGGTCGTGAAACCCATGTCCCATGCGACTCGGACGTGCAGCATTTTGAGATCAATTTATTGACACTTAATTAAGGTTATTGTTATAAGTGTTGCACAGTGGTGTAGTGGTTGGTGTGCTGGTCTCTCACGCCAAAGGCCAGGTTCGAATCCCGGTGGAGACACCAAACCTTTGTGTCCTGGGTCTCAAACTGTGTTGTGCCCCTGTGCATGGCACTTCCACATTGCACTCCAGTCCACCCAGTTGTATAACTGGGTACCTGAACAACGGGTGTACATGACTCCGTCTTGCGCTTCGAAAGTACAATTCCGCCAGGGTAATAATGTGAAGCGCATTGAGCATGCATCCGTGTGTGGATAACTTGCGCAGTATAAATATCCATTATTATTATTATTAAAACATGTCTCGTACGTATCCTTACGTTAGCAAGTGAGATTGACTATTAATTGACTATATGTGAGGAAGAAATTTTCATTTACGCAATGAACAGTAAATATTTTTTTTACCACACCCATAACCATCACCGCGCTGCCTATTAGCGTGTCATCTTAATGATACCTACCATAAACGATGTTGCAAACTGTATGAGTGCCGCTCCTCGTTATTAAAAGGCAAGGTGATAGATAGATAGATCGACTTTATTTCCTCCAAGTTTGAAGATTACAAAGTGTTGAAACATGTCATATTTACATCAAATAGAGTTTACAGAGAATAATTAATGTAATTTACATTACATAATGAGGTGTATCTGATAACTTACTAGACGTATTCCATCTTCTTATATAAGGCAACGTTTTCACTCAAAGTCAGTGACCTGCTCCTTGAACTAATCGCCAGAATAGTTGAACTAAGTAAAACTATTTGCAATGTTGGCCAAATGTTGTACACGAACAATAAGAGACGAAGGAAAGCGAGTTTCTGGGCGGACATTGTGAAAACAGATGGTCTGAGTTGGTCACCTTGTCTGAGTTATGTTTAGCTTGCTGTTTACCCCTGCCAATTGCCTACTCTTTTCAGCGTTCGAACACAGGATTCTTTGTAGAAGTCTTTCAGCTTTCTGGTACATGTATATGCATTGTTTAGTCATACACCTGCATCTGAAAATTAAGTCATTTTATATTTCTTTTATAGGTGAAATTACGAAAGCCTACAAGGGCCAAATTCAATGACAACATTTTAAAACAAAAGTTGTAGTTTCAACTTTTAAAGGTGTACTTACAAGTTAGACAGTTGTATATTCAAGTTCTAAAGTTGTATATTCAAATTTTAAAGTTGTTATTACAACTTTTAAAGGTGTAATTACAACTTTAAAAAGTTGTTTATTCAAGTTTAAAGTTGTAGTTACAACTTTAAAAGGTGTAATTACAAGTTCAGAAAGTTGTATATTCAAGTTTTAAAGGTGAAATTACAAGTTTAGAAAGTTGTATATTCAAGTTTTAAAGTTGTAATATGACTAAGTAGATCTGATATATGACTAAGTAGATCTGATATATGACTAAGTAGATATGATATATGACTAAGTAGATATGATATATGACTAAGTCGATCCGGTATATGACAAAGTAGATCTGATATATGATTAAGTAGATCTGGTATATGATAAAGTAGATCTAATCTTTGATAAAGTAGATCTGATATATGACTAAGGAGATCTGATATATGATAAAGTAGATGTGATATATGACTAAGTAGATCTGATATACGACTAAGTCGATCTGATATATGACTAAGTAGATCTGGTATATGACTAATTATAAGTAGATCTGATATACGACTAAGTAGACATGATATATGAGTAAATAGATATTATATATGACTAAGTAGATCTGATATATGATAAAGTAGACCTGATATATGACTAAGTAGATCTGATATACGACTAAGTTGATCTGATATATGACAAAGTAGATATGGTATATGATAAAGTAGATCTAATCTTTGATAAAGTAGATCTGATATATGACAAAGTAGATCTGATATATGATAAGTCGATCTGATATATGACTTTTAAAACTTGAATATATAACTTTTAAAAGTTGAATATATAACTTTTAAAAGTTGAATATACAACTTTTAAAACTTGTAATTTCTGTTTACAAGTTGTAATTACAACTTTTAAACTTGAATATACAACTTTTAAAACTTGAATATATAACTTTTAAAACTTGAATATATAACTTTTAAAAGTTGAATATACAACTTTTAAACTTGTAATTTCACCTTTACAAGTTGTAATAACAACTTTTTAAAAAAGTGTTGTCACTGAGTTTGGCCCTTGTAGGCTTTCGAGTGAAATATAGGTCACCTTATAAAATGTAAACTAAAACATAACCTATGCAGTATTGATGCTTGTTTTCTTAAAATTAAAGTGTAAACTAAAACATAATCTACGAAGTATTTACGTTTGTAATCTAAAAATCTAAAACAGAGTGTATGAAGTATTGACATTTGCTATCTAAAAATAAAGTCATTATCCTATTATCTAAAATGATAGTGACATATTCTCTTCTCTGGGGTAATAGAGTTCTCCCTAAAATATGTAATCTAAAATCGTGTCTATGAAGTATTTACATTTTTATCTTTGAATGGACATCTCTTTTCTTTTTAAATTTGAACGAGATTTCTTAACTTGTTCAATGAAATCTAGATAGTGAAGCAGGTTTATATGAAATGGTTATCTTTAAAATTACAAATAGAAACATCAGTCTCTTGAAAAAAAATCTGTTTTAGAAATATTTTTAATACATTGGGAAAATCGTATACACTGTATCTGATACTGCAGTAATTATTTGATTCAAATGTCTCAGGTTTATTTCAATGCAATAATATATATACACTCAGTAGGAAATTGATTAATTTGCGGTCATGTATGATTTTGTGATATCTTGGAACAGTCATTTTAAAATGACAACACTTAAAACATATATGAAAGCTATATCTGAAAATGCGCATTTGTATAAGATGGTCCTATTTGTAATACATAATGTACAAAATGTTTTTAGTCGACACTTTCTGACACAAACAAAGATTACTTACTTGCTTGTCATTTTCAACGACCTCCCCTTACTATTATTTCTTGATATTATGATTTTAGTTATTAAGTAGATATTGGCCGAGTAAGTCCAGATCCGTTGTATTTGTAGGAGGCGAAGTAAAAGCCATTATCCTACCTCATGTTAGAATGTCGATCCCTGATTGGTCCACGTGACCATTAACAAATATCAATAAACACCGTCATACGGGTTCCCGAGGGTTTATATCCCGCAAGATGAATAAAGCATGCATCCACGTCAATCATTCCATGTCACGTGATACAAGTTAAAGGTCATAGTTTGTCGATCAATCAGCTGTTTTCTGTCCAAAAAAATCTCTGTTTTATTTTAATGACATTTTGAGACATGCGGTAAGGTAAATACGTTATAACATTCAGTTTGTTCGGGCGACATCGTAATTTATCAGACCCTTATTAGTGCTGGTCTCATAAATAAGGATGTCACCCTCCACTGATCCACTGAATGTTATAGATTATGTTACAACTGATCGAGGCCATTACAGAACAAAATGATTGATAGTTGTAATAGTTTTAAACATGTTATTAGATATTAAAGAGTTTAAGGTCGCTGAAATGTTACATGTTAAATTGTTCAATCTATCAGTTGTCAAAACTCACTTGAAAGACCTCTTTGCCATTGCCTACGGGACAAATGTTCAGCTTTGATGCATGGGGATTTTGTCAGTACTCATGAGCGCCTTTGAGTGGTGACAAAACCGATATTGAAGTAGAAGTGTATCTATGATGATGATGATGATGATGATGATGATGATGATGATGATGAAGGTCACCCAATCTCTGGACAAAGGACAGCTGCAAAAATGACGAAAGCATGACTTGATTATGTCACGTATAACAACTATATAAAACATTAATTTACTAAATTAAGGTTAAGAATATTTGCCCTTTGGGAAATTTCCAAGTTTGAAATGGTTTTGCAATGACATACAATCGTTTCGGTAAAGCGCACGTAAAATAACTGTCTTTTAAATATGCTAGACCTTGGCATATATTTGTCGGTGTTAACATCTAAATATACTCACGTGATCTTCACTTATGCGGAGGAAACAAACACATTAATTCATTTATTCATTCATGTATGTGTACACAAGACTTAATTGTTGACTTAATTTGCATTGTTTTGCAGAGGATGAAAGCGCTCAATCAGAACAGGTAGGTTTGTTCACTCACCTGTGAAAAGTGCACTCGCTAGCTTAGCTTCTGTGTTAGTACGCATCTGCATGAGCGTTCCTATCTCTGCTCTCTCCGAGTCTACCTGTATCTTTGAAGGCCTAGAGTTCATTTAGTTCTTATTTAACTATTAAAATCATTTGGATTCAAGATGAGTAAATATACTTACGTCTGGAATAAGGTGCCCTGTTCAATTCTCTTGAACACAACGAAATCAGGTTGCATGGGAAAACAATCAAGTCTTTAAATTCTTCATCTGATGTCAATACTTTATGATTTGCTTCGGCTTTTAGGCAAAGAAGAATGTCGGCAATGGATCACATATTAGTTTCGAAGTTTCCGAAAGTTTTAGATCCGTTTTTGTATTGGAAGAGAAGATAGAAATCATGAGATGGCATGTGTGTTTTCGCCATTTTGTCATTTCTGTTGTTGCATGCTGAATGGACGTGAACGCTGAAACATCGGAACCATTTGTGATCCACTGTGTGATAATCATAAAATATTTTTACTTCACTTCCAAACTTTTCTGCACTTTGGATGTAATTTTTTCATGGCACCTTAAATTTCATGTACGGCCAAAGAAAACTTATTATTCGAAACTATGTCTTCAATGCGAGCTATTTTTAGTAACCGATTGTACCATTTTACTAGGGGAAATAACTCCTGCACCTGTCCCTAAACGTGTTGTGATGTATCACAAGACATGCTTTGAAAAATGACAAATCTGAATATCTCATCAATAGAATAACGTGTAAAGGATTCTAACAAGTTTTGAACTCTCGGTCTTTAAGAAACAAAATCAACCCTACGTGCTTTCGTCACTTCCTGTCAGATAACCCTCTTCTTTAACCAGCCAATGCACGAGTTGTCTCCCCTAACATAAGCACACGGAATAATGCTGCTGATTATCGCTATGTGTTGTAATCTTGTCTGCAGGACAATACTAGTGATGATGCAGAGGAGGGGGGCACTGATATAGCTAAATCACGTAAACGAAGGCAGGCAGGCACTTCCCGAAGGCGAACCACCAATCGACGCCGACCTGCTAGCAGGGGAACTAATACTAGAGCTGGATCTAGACGTACTAGTGGTACTCGGGGCACTGGGGGTAGTGGATCAAGTTGGACTACGGGTGGCGGCAGTAGCAGTGGTGGAAAGTGGACCTCAGAAAGGGGTGGTACACAGTTGAGTCGTGGGTCTGGAGGAGGTGGAGGTGGAAGTGGTGGTAGTGGAAGTGGTGGGTCATTTGGATCTGGAGGAGGAGGCGCTAGAGGTGGTGGTGCTGGAGGTGGTGGAGGTGGTGGAGGTGGAGCTGGTGGTGGTGGAAGTGGTGGGTCATTTGGATCTAGAGGAGGAGGCGCTGGAGGTGGTGGAAGTGGAGCTGGAGGTGGTGGAAGTGGAGGAGGGGGCGCTGGAGGTGGTAGTGGAAGAAAACCTGGACGGGGAGGCTTTGGTGGATCAGGTGGCAAAACAGGATCTGGGGGTACAATCAGCTTTGGTGGATCAGGTGGCAAACCAGGATCTGGGGGTACAATCAGCTTTGGTGGATCAGGTGGTGGTGCTGGTGGTGCTGGTGGTGCTGGTGGTGCTGGTGGAGCTAGAGGTGGTGGAAGTGGTGGTGGTACACGGGGATCTGATGGATCTGGAGGAGGGGGCGCAGGAGGTGGTAGTGGAAGAAAACCTGGACGGGGAGGCTTTGGTGGATCAGGTGGCAAAACAGGATCTGGGGGTACAATCAGCTTTGGTGGATCAGGTGGCAAACCAGGATCTGGGGGTACAATCAGCTTTGGTGGATCAGGTGGTGGTGGTAGTGGTGCTGGTGGTGCTGGTGGAGCTGGAGGTGGTGGAAGTGGTGGTGGTACACGGGGATCTGGTGGATCTGGAGGAGGGGGCGCTGGAGGTGGTAGTGGAAGAAAACCTGGACGGGGAGGCTTTGGTGGATCAGGTGGCAAAACAGGATCTGGGGGTACAATCAGCTTTGGTGGATCAGGTGGCAAACCAGGATCTGGGGGTACAATCAGCTTTGGTGGATCAGCTGGTGGTGCTGGTGGTGCTGGTGGTGCTGGTGGTGCTGGTGGAGCTGGAGGTGGTGGAAGTGGTGGTGGTACACGGGGATCTGGTGGATCTGGAGGAGGGGGCGCTGGAGGTGGTAGTGGAAGAAAACCTGGACGGGGAGGCTTTGGTGGATCAGGTGGCAAAACAGGATCTGGGGGTACAATCAGCTTTGGTGGATCAGGTGGCAAATCAGGATCTGGGGGTACAATCAGCTTTGGTGGATCAGGTGGTGATGGTAGTGGTGCTGGTGGTGGTATAGGTGGTATTGGAACAAGGACATCGGGTGGATCTGGCGGAAGCTCTGGTACTGGCGGTTCTGGTTCAGGGGGTAGTGGAGGAGGAAGCAGCAGATCAAGCGCTGGAGGGAGCGCAGGAGGTTCTGGAACAGGATCATCAGGATCTTCTTTCAGCAAGACAGGTGGCGGTTTCAGCTTCAGCACAAACACCAAAGAATCCAGTGGGTCAAGCGGAATCGGTGGCTCAAGTGGTTCTAGTGGAAGCAGCAGTGGATCCAGTGGAAGTAGCAGCAGTGGATCCAGTGGAAGTAGCAGCAGTGGGACCAGAAGTAGCAGCAGTGGGACCAGAAGTAGCAGCAGTGGGACCAGAAGTAGCAGCAGTGGGACCAGAAGTAGCAGCAGTGGGACTAGAAGTAGCAGCAGTGGGACCAGGGGTGGTAGCAGTGGGACCAGGGGTGGTAGCAGTGGGACCAGGGGTGGTAGCAGTGGGACCAGGGTTAGCGGCAGTGGGACCAGGGGTTCCTCAGATACAAGCCGTGGGGGCAGTAGGACGGGTCCCTCGAGCAGGTCTAGTTCCAGCTCAAGTAGATCTGGTTCTTCTGGCACCAGATACCGCAGTGGACACGATAGGTCCAGCTACAGATCAGGTGGTAGCAGCGGTGGTAGGCGCCGCACTGTGAGTGACACACCTCTTGTCTTAAGATCTCGTCAACAGAACATCTAAGCAATAAACCGTCCACCTATTTGCAAATTTGATTCCTCCAACAACCGTTTCTACCCTTTAAAAACATAATTCGAAGTTGTCACCACACACTAAAATGACCTCTTTTCAAGACTCTCTCTCTCTCTCTCTCTCTCTCTCTCTCTCTCTCTCTCTCTCTCTCTCTCTCTCTCTCTCTCTCTCTCTCTCTCTCTCTCTCTCTCTCTCTCTCTCTCTCTTCTCTCTCTCTCTCTCTCTCTCTCTCTCTCTCTCTCTCTCTCTCTCTCAAAATATTTTTAAAAGTGTGAAGATATTCGGTTGACGATATGACCTTGATTCCTTATGATGTATCACTGCACTTTAGCACACACATGTCTAGCATCTGTACGTACTTAGTGCTTTGTGTCCTTTAAGAGGTATAGATTAGCTTTTCATGTTGCTTGAACAATTCGTGTAAATCCCTATTATCAGATAATTATGCATGCAATTATAACGATTTAAAAAACACCGTGAACTTAGAACTTTAGTATAAGCTACTACTTATTGCACAATCAAGAACAGCAATATTAATTGGGCTTATCATTGACATTAGATCGTCAGATAGTCAGTAGCAGGAGCAGTCCATATAATAAATTTATAACAAAATTGTTCATTACATTTGGTTGTCAAGACAATAGTATTAACTCTATAGCCATAATAAAATAACTATGACAAGCATGAGTTGAGAATAATTGAGTTAATTCTAATGTGGAAATGACTTTGGAGATTTATTCAATTCCTTTTGTTATTTTGAAAATTGTTTATTTGTGTTTTATTTATTAAAATTTATTAAATGTCTAGGCCCAGAACACACAAGGGAACGTGAAGGCAGCTCCAGCCTACTCACCACAATACTATTCACCAGTAAGTATTAGTTTCGGGACGACATCTTATCTTTCTTTGCCGTCCAAACTTGTTCTACTGTTTCGTTGAGTAAACTTCAGTAGTAGTAGTACTTCAGAAATTGTCACTTATAAAATTTAATGAACATAATTTTGAGTCTTAATGAATTGATTAAGAACCTTCTCCACACATTTCAATAGCAACGAACAACGAACAACGACACAGCATGTGAGGACAAAAAGTGTTAAATACATTTCAACAGCAATGAGTCTTTAAGACAGAAAGTGTTAATTAAAGTTTAACAGCAATAAGGTTTTAAGACAATAAAGTGTTAAATACTGGCCAAAATCGTTTATTCGTTATTATATTATTTGTTTATTATAATATTAATAATTTCATAAAAATACAAACGTTTTCAAAATAATGCAACGCTGAAAGCGGATGGGTATAGACACACAATAAGCAATAAGCAAAACTAAATATATACATGTTTCAGGGCGCCCCCGGACCACGCGGACCACCAGGACCTCCTGGACAACAGGTAGGTCAATAGAACTCATATTTGTTTGGTGGAAAGTAATAAGGTTTGTGAAAGATATAACTCAGTAATGTTCACGAGCAAGCTTGACAACGACATCAAGTTCCGAGTATGTATCTCCGTAAAATATTGCTTCTACAACTAAAATTGCAAAGAGCCGATATTTTGAATTGGAATAGAAATTGCAAGAAATGAGAAATTACTGCAGGTGTTGTGAAGAGAATATGATAAATAAAGTTATGTTTCTAGTGTCACAACATTATGATTATTTACTCCAGGGACCCCAAGGTTTCCAGGGAATGCGAGGCGAGCCCGGTGACCCAGGCCCCTCAGTGAGTAGCAATTTTCTCTCTATATGTATATGTATAGGTATCTACTGAAGAAATGATAAGTAACTCATTTTCAACATTCTTTATTATTTTGAATTTAAGAATACATCAAACCAGTTACTAATTATTATAATTTGTTTTTATTTATACAGTATATCACATTTTCCATATGAACATATATGATGTAGTGAACGATGTATATTGACGATGTTTGTGTATAAATACGATTTAATACGATACATTATGTATAAAGACGATGTATGTTTACAATGTATAAGAACTTGATAATGTATGTTGACGACGTATATTGACGATGCATATTAATAATGTGTAATAACGATGTATATGGACAATGCATACGGACGATGAATATTGACAATGCATAATGGACTATATATGGACGATGTATATGGAATTACGTGGACGATATATATTGAGGATATATATTGACGATGTATATTGATAATGTATGTATACAATATATATTGACGATGTATATTGACGATGTATGTATACAATATATATTGGCGATGTATAAAGAAGATTTATATAGATGTATATTTGAAGATGTATGTGTATATGCGTTGACTTAATCTTTTCAGGGCAGTCCAGGACAGCGTGGATTCGCCGGACCCCCCGGACAACCTGGGTTGAATGTGAGTTTAAATAATAATAATAATAATAATAATAATAATAATAATCATAATAATAATAATAATAACTAGGACTGCCGCGGCAGTACTTAGGTCTTCAGACTTCCGCTTGACCTTCACCTCCATGTTTGATCGAAGAATGTCAAAACTATCAATGTAACATGTATCTCTCATACCAACAAAACTGTGAAAATTCCGAAGTTGTGTTGTTAATCAGAATATCAAGAAAACCACATGACCTTCATATTCGCCATGATTTACTTTTTGTTTTTATTTGTACTGTGCATCTTAAAAAAAATTAAGTCTCTAGGTTGATATTTAAAATTTCCCTTTTCGTAAGAATTTATCAGCTTTATGTTTTACAGAACCGGTATACTGTCAATCTTTTACCACAAGTTGGTAACTTGTAAGTTGATTTAAAAAAAATAATACTATACAATAACACAGTCTCTAGTTCCTTTTGGAAAGTATGCCCTTGTTATTATAAACACATTTTGACTTAAAATCTTTCACTGATGCTTGCAGTGTCCCAGGAAGAGATTACAATTTTCGAAAGCTCCTGCAAAGGTGCATGCCACCAAAAACAGACCAGGCTTCCATAAAAAGAAAATGTCATAATACAAAATTATTGTCCCCGCTCTGAATATTATAATGTTTATTAATTTGCATGAAAGGTTATTGTGATTCTTTTATAACAATTTGGAAATCTATAAGTGGATATTCAAAAACAATACAAATGAAATTCCGTTGAATAAATCACAGTTTTCCACAAGCATCTGCCAAGGTACATGCCATAAGCAGACCAGGAGTCAAAAGGAAGGAAATGTTACATTTTAATTATTTGTCAACTACTACGAATATACCAGTTTTATTTATTTGCAGGAAATACGATTGTGATTCTTTTAAAGCAAGTTGCTAGTCTGTTAGTAGATATTTAGAAAAAATACGATGACAAATACGCTAAAGAGATGAGATGCCAGGTTCCCGCAACCTCTTGCCAATGGCCATGTCGCCAAAGGCAGGGCTTTGACGTGAAATGATGATAAAACATTAAAACAAAAATTAAAAAAATATGAAGTTAAAACCGTGTGAGCAACGAAATCGCCCTGATTTACATTTTTGGTCACAGTGATATTAGCTATCTTCAAATGAAGTTACAAGTCTCTTGTTCTATTTTGAAAATTGAAATTCCGTTGAAGAGATCGCAGTTGTCCATAAGCTCCTGCCAAGCTCCATGCTGCCATAAGCAGACCAGGCGTCAAAATCAAGGAAATATTGAATTTTAATTATTTGTAAACTACAACGAAAGTAACAGATTTATTTATTTGTTATAAATGTTATTTTGATACTTTTCAAAGCAAGTTGCAAGTTTGAAAGTAGATATTTAGAAATAATACAATGAAAGTTACACTAAAGAGATGAGATGCCAGGTTTCCCGCAACCTCTTGCCAAGGAGCATGCCGCCAAAGGCAGGGCTTCCAAGTGAACCGATGGAAAAGCATTATAATACAGAAAATGTAAATGGCGGCCAAACCATGTGAGCTACAAAGTCGTCATGATTTACAATTTTCTTCACAACGATATAAGCTATCCTTTAAATGAAGTTGGAAGTCTCTAGGTCTATTTTGAAATTTTTGCCCATGTTAAAATTTAAATTTTGAAAAATGGCATTTTTTTCAAAATTCGTACAGACCGGAAATGACTGTTCGCGCGCCATTTTATTATTGATTCATGTACACGACATATGTATCTTCCTTCCCTGAAAAAAACATAACGTTCCCGTCCTAGGTCTTTTCGTTTTATGCCCTTGAAGTTGGCAATTTTTCACTTTTTTCCAATTTCAGACAAATTTGAAAGCTCACTGTGAAAAAAGTATAAAGATTTCGCAAATTCTGATTCGTATCGTTTTGAGTACAATGCATCAGCTACATTTTGGGAAAGTTTCAGATCTGTAGAGCTAGAATGTTCAGAGGAGAAGATTTTTGAAGATGGGTGGGGTCGAAAACGCTGAAAATTCACTAAAAACGGAATGACGTCTAAATAACTTGACCCACGACTTCGCCATGATTTACTTTTTTGTTCATAATCCTATTGCGCATCTTTTAGAAAAACTTTCAAGTCATGTTAAAATTCGAATTTTCGAAGGGCCGTTACTCAGAAACCGGAAGCGGAAGTCGGGATTTTTTTTCATCTGTATCAATTTCAGACCAGAGGCTATCATTTCTGTAAATTTTATTGAAATCGGGTCGGCCGTTTCTTCAGTACAGCCGTCACAAAAATCTCGGAAATAATAATCAGGATAATAACTGTAGGTCTTCCAGACTTTCGTCTGAAGACCTAATAATAATACGTGTTCTGATATTGCGCCAACAATCCAATCAACGGGCGGTTGCTCTGAGCGCTACACATTATTACCCTGACGAAATTGTACCTGAGACAGATATTAAACGATGTGACATCTAATACAATTTTTACCCAGGTCCAATGATTCAGTCCGCACTTTCGTACACCCGAAGACATGTATGCACAAAATAACCTATAAACAAGTAGATAGAAAGTACACCAAAGGAAACACAGGCCTAAGAATCCGGCCACTAATACAATGTTCCTGGTATGTGTTGCAGGGCGAGGAAGGTATGCCCGGAGACCCCGGTCCACCCGGACCCATTGGATCCTCTGTAAGTGTTTTAAACAGTTATAAAGTATCTGGAAAAATAAATAAAAATTTAAAAAATAACCTTACTGTATCTGAAATATTGGTCACATTATTGCAGGAAGGGTTAAACATGTGGTAGACAATGCATAAATATGTGTTTGACAATGGATACAGATGTGGTAAGGATAAAGATGTGGTAGACACTGACTAAAGATGTGTTAAGGATAAAGATGTGGTAGACAATGACTAAAGATGTGTTAAGGATAACGATGTGATAGACAATGCATAAAGATATGGTAGACGATGCATAAATATGTGGTAGACAATGGATAAAGATGTGATATACAATAGATATTGCTTATAATGGACAAGGAAAGTATGGAAAAGGATTAAGGACACATTTCTTCCAGATAATATTTCTATTTTAACAATTGACGAGGAAAGAGTTGATGGATATAAATATTTAGCATTTCAATGTCTTCCTATAGAATTGTCTCTGAAAATAGTTTAATTTTTTGGCATTTCTTGAAGAAAAATAACATTATTATTTTTTCATTCTTTGAATTTCAGGGAACATCCGGACGCCCTGGTATGCCCGGTATGTCTGGACCCAAGGGACACAGGGTATGCAACACTATCTGGATAATTAAAAACATTTTTCATTTTGGTGAAGGAATTTTAAACCTAAAGTTAACTAAGCGCGTCTTCGATCAAGCAAAACTCTTGATTGACTACTTCCATGCATTATATGAATTAGAATGCAGCAGTATAGATGCACCATATATACTACATATTTCATTCAAGAGAAACTGTAGTTTTTGTGAAAATTGAAAACAATGATTCTAATCAATATGTATCACTGCCTGAATGTTTTTATTTAACTGAGATCTGTGGATTGTCACCTGTGGATTGTCATAAATGTGACGTTTCGGTTTAGATGCTAACAGAATCATATATTTTAGATTAACACCTATGACACCATTTAAGGTATACGAGGAGCTTGTTCACAATATATAGATAATATTTAAATGCTGCAAGGTTCATAGATAAACCAAAACTACAATGTTGGCCATTTCTAACACATATTTGTGTAGAGAGATAGACGTGGGTTTACATTGGTAATGGATATTTACACATTTGCAAATTTTCCCCCTCCAGGGAAATCCCGGACGTCCCGGAAGTGATGGAGCACCAGGAAAGCAAGGAGAGAGGGTACGTGTTCAAAACTTTAATTAATTAATTCAAATAATTTAAAATAAATAAACTTGATATTGTAGTAATAAAAACAATAATTGGAGGTGTATAAAGGGTATATGTTATAAATATGGAGAATATTTCATTTGTTCGTTTTGTTATTAACTTGAATCCCACGAGAAATTATATGAATAATCCTTCCTAAAATCATCCTTAATGTATTCGCTTATGAAAGGAATATAAATATTCAAAACATTTAATGCTTTTTCGGTATTTGTTTTAATACCAGAACCCCATATTGATTATCCAAACACATGTAGATATTTCCCCAAATCGTGCGTATTTTAATAAATAATTAAACATGGATTCGCTATGTGAAATAAATAAAACATATTTCAAACTTTTCATGCACATGTTTCGATAGATAGTCTCGTATATCTGTGGATTCACTTATCGAATGAAATAAAATATTCAAAAACATTATGCCTGCTTATCCGTCGCTTACATATCCCATTTCTGTGTCATCCCCAGGGTAACACCGGAGCCGGTGGACCCCCCGGCGCACCAGGATCTCAGGGACCCCGCGGATCTCCCGGAGAGAGAGGACGAGACGGAGGAACTGGCGCCCCCGTGAGTTCATCCAGCCGTTTGGATTGATGATTCTATTTAAGTGCTTAAATGACTTTAGCTTTGTGAAATGCTTACACAGTTAACTTGTTATAAGCTGTCACATCATCAAACTATGTTTCCTTTCGTCGTTAAATCAAATAAATAAATATCATTTACATATTCACATATTGTTAATTAAGTTAGAACTTTTTTTCCGAGAAAATATTTTTTCCCCTTAATTTGCAATTATCATCTAATAATCTTATAATTAGGCAATAACGAAGCATTATCGTCCTCTTGCAGGGTCTGCGAGGAGAAGACGGTATGGGAGGAACCCCCGGTCCAGTTGGACCAATTGGACCCCCTGGACCCCCTGGATTCCCCGGAGCATCCGGAGCTAAGGTAATCCAAGCTAAGGATCTACCTAATATTCATAATACAACTTTTAGTCAGTCGGAAGAAGTACCTGTTATTTTTAAGATCCTTTTGGGTGTCATGTTTTAAGATCAGATGAAATTGAAAAGGCGTGTTTTTTAGGTACTTGTGTGATGCTCTGGTGGCCGTTCCACTAACCGGTCATTGATCTTAGGCCTAAGACCGGTTATTGGAATGGTCCAAAGGTCTTAAGCAATCACTCAGATCTGTTCAGTGAGGTTTATGTCTAATACATACATTTTGAAATTTCAACATGAACACTGCAAGCTTGCATTCCTCTATCTTCTCAACCTTAATGTCACGCAAAATGAAATCTATAAGTAGTTCGTATGCATTAAAACCACAGGTATTTTGCACATGTGCTCATAACAATAGAATCAACTTGGTTATTTGTTCAACTATATTGACAATAAGCATGAACACCACAGGTATTTCGCTCTAACGAATGTTTGTACACCTGAACCCTTACTTACCCTAGGGAGACGCTGGCGAGGGAGGAGACCGCGGACCAATGGGAGCATCTGGACCCCCCGGAAGCAATGGATCGCCTGGACAACCTGGTCAGCCTGGTCGTCCCGGCTCCCCTGGAGATGACGGAAACCCAGGAAGCAAGGGAGAGACTGTGAGTCCGAACAAAATTGTCAACATGCTGTATTGGCATATCAGATGACAATGATTTGTGATATTTTGGTCAAAACCTTTGCACATAAATGATAATCTTCTTTTTCGTCCCTTGAGTGTGACCTCTTTTATGCTCCCTGATAAATTACAAATGTCCAATTAATTGATCAGTGTTTTTTTTCATGCTCTTCCATTCCCTTATTTTCTATCCTTGACTCTCTGACTGTCTGTTTTCCAGGGTCTGGCAGGATCCCCCGGTTCCCCCGGATTCCCCGGCCCTCAGGGACCACCCGGAGCTGCTGGATCCCCCGGAGCCGCTGGAGAAAAGGGAGATATGGTGAGACTGACCTGCATATAATACAACATAAAAAAGTTGCGATGGGTCTTTATGATATCTGAAGAGACACGTATATGTACGAACTCGTTTAACATCTGTAAGAATGCATCTCAAATGATTGAAAGATAAATCATACTTTAGTATTGTCATACTAACTTTCATGTGATCTCGGACACCATGTAAATATTGACAAGAAAATGACTTTTATCTATATGTGTTAGATACATGGCCTAAAACAGCTTTTCTGATAACTCTTTTCCGTAACCCAGGGTCGTGATGGTTCACCAGGAGGTCAAGGAGACATTGGAGCCCCCGGAAACAACGGAGCTCCCGGAGAACGTGGTTTGCCTGGTCTTGCCGGACAGGAGGGAAAGCGGGTACGTTTACCCACACATGATCTCTTGACAGTTCTGGTATCTGTTAAAATTTTAAAATGAACCGACGTGCAGCTTTACTCAGTAAGAGCTAATCTACAATTTGCTGGAAAACGTCAGCATTCGAGCTTTAAACTGTGGCTGTTTGAGGGGTACATGACGATATATTTTGCAATTGAATCATGTGTGATGGCCAAGGAGATCTTCTACTTCAAGGTTTCTTTCTGTTCTACGCGTATTTAAGTTCGAGCGTAAAGCTACATTGTATTCCTAGAAGCAAGCCCATCAGGCTCCACGTAAAATGCATAACCACAGTGGTGATGCATGCTTTACTTCTGCATCAGTTCTAGCCGCCATGATACAATGAATTTGTACCGAAAGCGTTAAATTCCAGGTTCACTTCACCATCTGACACGAATGCGCAGCAGTTAATTCATTGATCTGATATTCATTTCAGGGACCCGCAGGCGCTGGCGGTCCACCCGGCCCACCCGGACCATCAGGCGAAAGGGTGAGCATTAATATTAGCCAACTTTGTTGTACTGTGTTTTATTCTAAAAGATTCGTAGTATTCTGTTAAATATTAAACATGTCATGTTATTTTGTTAAGTAATGAAAATTCACATTACTCTGTTTCTATACTGACATTTTCAAATCATCTGATATTCCCTTCCTATTCCTATGTTCATCTTGCACCCATCTCTCTGTTCCCTTCAATGTTATTGTTTTCCTGTTCCTACTTCAAGTATTCACCTTAACATCCATCCCTCTGTTCCCTTCAAAGCTATTCCTTTTCTATTTCTATTTCAAGTGTTCATATTGCACCCATCTCTCTGTTCCCTTCAATGTTATTCCTTTTCTCTTCCTATTTCAAGTGTTCATATTGCACCCATCTCTCTGTTCCCTTCAATGGTATTCCTTTTCTATTCCTATTTCAAGTGTTCATATTGCACCCATCTAACTCTTCCCTTCAATGGTATTCCTTTTCTATTCCTATTTCAAGTGTTCATATTGCACCCATCTAACTGTTCCCTTCAATGGTATTCCTTTTCTATTCCTATTTCAAGTGTTCATCTTGCACCCATCTCTCTGTTCCCTTCAATGTTATTGTTTTCCTGTTCCTACTTCAAGTATTCACCTTAACATCCATCCCTCTGTTCCCTTCAAAGCTATTCCTTTTCTATTTCTATTTCAAGTGTTCATATTGCACCCATCTCTCTGTTCCCTTCAATGTTATTCCTTTTCTCTTCCTATTTCAAGTGTTCATATTGCACCCATCTCTCTGTTCCCTTCAATGGTATTCCTTTTCTATTCCTATTTCAAGTGTTCATATTGCACCCATCTAACTGTTCCCTTCAATGGTATTCCTTTTCTATTCCTATTTCAAGTGTTCATATTGCACCCATCTAACTGTTCCCTTCAATGGTATTCCTTTTCTCTTCCTATTTCAAGTGTTCATATTGCACCCATCTCTCTGTTCCCTTCAATGGTATTCCTTTTCTATTCCTATTTCAAGTGTTCATATTGCACCCATCTAACTCTTCCCTTCAATGGTATTCCTTTTCTATTCCTATTTCAAGTGTTCATATTGCACCCATCTAACTGTTCCCTTCAATGGTATTCCTTTTCTATTCCTATTTCAAGTGTTCATCTTGCACCCATCTCTCTGTTCCCTTCAATGTTATTGTTTTCCTGTTCCTACTTCAAGTATTCACCTTAACATCCATCCCTCTGTTCCCTTCAAAGCTATTCCTTTTCTATTTCTATTTCAAGTGTTCATATTGCACCCATCTCTCTGTTCCCTTCAATGTTATTCCTTTTCTCTTCCTATTTCAAGTGTTCATATTGCACCCATCTCTCTGTTCCCTTCAATGGTATTCCTTTTCTATTCCTATTTCAAGTGTTCATATTGCACCCATCTAACTGTTCCCTTCAATGGTATTCCTTTTCTATTCCTATTTCAAGTGTTCATATTGCACCCATCTAACTGTTCCCTTCAATGGTATTCCTTTTCTCTTCCTATTTCAAGTGTTCATATTGCACCCATCTCTCTGTTCCCTTCAATGGTATTCCTTTTCTATTCCTATTTCAAGTGTTCATATTGCACCCATCTAACTCTTCCCTTCAATGGTATTCCTTTTCTATTCCTATTTCAAGTGTTCATATTGCACCCATCTAACTGTTCCCTTCAATGGTATTCCTTTTCTATTCCTATTTCAAGTGTTCATATTGCACCCATCTAACTGTTCCCTTCAATGCTAGTCCCTCTATATTTCACTACGGTTATTGACCCCGCTTTTCTTCTCCCCCAGGGTCTTCCCGGCACCCCCGGTATGGGAGGACGCCCCGGTGCCTCTGGTATGGCAGGAAAGAACGGAGCCCGCGGTCTGCAGGGAGAGAGAGGCGAGGCTGGAGCACCAGTAAGTTATTTTGTATCGTTAGTTCAATACATATGACACGAATAGATTCAGGATCATTCCTTTATTGAGAGGATTATTTAACATCTACCATTGATACACGCCCATATTGAGAGGTTTATTTAACATATACCATTGCGACAAGCCTTTATTGAGAGGATTATTTAACATCTACCATTGATGCACGCCAAAATTGAGAGGTTTATTTAACATATACCATTGCGACAAGCCTTTATTGAGAGGATTATTTAACATCTACCATTGATGCACGCCCATATTGAGAGGATTATTTAACATATACCATTGGAACAAGCCCTTATTGAAAGAATTATTTAACATCTACCATTTGTACAAGGCTATATTGAGAGAATATTGGAACAAGCCTTTATTGGAGGACTTATTGTACATATGCCATTGGTACAATTTTAACATATACCATTGGTACAAATCTTACATCTGTAATTAACTACAAACCATAAAGAGAACAATATCAGAATATTAAGCATGACATACTTTTACGGTTACCCTTGAAAATTAATAATTGAGATAAAAATGTTTAACACTTTTGAAAATGCCCATGATGTCGATCATTAGTGACGTTTATGTAAAGAAATATTTATATTTTTCTCTCCCCAGGGACAAGCTGGATCCCCAGGCGCCCCCGGCTCACCCGGTGCCCGTGTAAGTAGAAAACTACTTTCCTTTCACCTTATATTAAGTTAATGTTAACGTTTTGCAACTATAGAACCATGTGGAACATGCTTTGTATATGGAATCATTAGTAGGTGTATTGTCATGCATAACTCGAAGAGCATCTTTATTCCTCTTATTGTATCGTATAAATATATCATCACCAAAGAAAACGTAACATCGAGAAATACTTCTTTTCGTTTGTCTAATTAAAGACTATCTGTTTACAGGGACCTTCTGGACAACCCGGTATGGACGGCTCGGCAGGAGAGAGAGGCCCATCTGTAAGTGGTCCATTCCAATAGAGTTTAGTTTATATCTAAGTATACCGTTGTCTCAATGATTCTATGTTGATACGTTTTGGTTGGTCATGTTCAGAGTCCAACCATTGGTTGTGTTTAGAGCACAACCATTGGTGTTGTTTAGGGCACAACCATTGGTGTTTTTTAGAGCACAAACATTGGTGATGTTTAGAACACCATTATTGGCCATTCGTCAGAACACTATCAATGGCGATGTTCAGATCATAACCATTGATGATGTTTCCATTGGTGATGTTCAGAACACCGTTATTGGCCATTCTTCAGAACATTGGCGATGTTCAGAAGAAATTAGGAGATATTAATTTTGAATGAAAATTTCTATTGAAAAATGTTTAACCACCTTAATTGTGTAGAAATTGTGTAGAAATTGTGTAGAAATTGTGGATGATTGAATCTAAGTTTTAAAGTCATCTCATTCTGCTTTTTACTATGTCGCTAAAGAAATGTTTAAAATTTATTTTTATATACATTTTTGCACCATTGTTCAACATTCTGTTTCTGGCTTGCAGGGCAACCCCGGATCTGATGGACAACCAGGAGAACAGGGTCCCCAGGGACTTCAGGGACCTCCCGGTCTTCAGGGGCCCGCTGGACAGAAGGGTGACACTGTGAGCAGGCTATTTAGTACTTCCCTGGTTCACAACCTCTAGATAGCCGTTCTCATGATTTCACAATCACACAGTCAATGATCAATGATCAATGATCATGGGAAACTTTCAGTAATGCATTTAACAAAAAGTGTAAAGTATTCATTCCTAACAGTTGAACCTTATAAAGTTGACGAGGTGATCTTAACAAAAATGGTACAGTCTGATGGATTTTTATGAAATATTAGAAATGATACGCTTTGAAGTGTATGAATATGTGAGGGAATTTTGGGAATATTTTTCTTAAATATAATAATAATAATAATAATAATAATAATAATAATAATAATGATAATAATAATATATTAACACTTTATTACATTGAAATGTGAATTTATTTCTTTAGAAACGATACGCTTTGGAAAGTAAAAATACGTTGATATATGAAATCTTAAGTTGTTTTGATATGTCAACGGTTTGTTTGCTGAACACTATATGACCCTATCCCTGCAGGGTTCCCCCGGCAGTGACGGTGATGTAGGCCGCCCCGGAGCAGCTGGACCCCGTGGAGAGCGCGGACCCGCAGGAGAACAAGGCTTGGAGGGAGCACCAGGATCTCCAGTAAGTTATAGTAAAGCTCGTACACCTTTGCAAATATCTTAGAGCGCTGGCAACACGTTAAATCACGTAAAGGGAAGTCTTGTGATGTGATGCGAATGTTTGCAGATTTTGTGCCTTGGAGTCCACTTGCTAGATTGAAATTTAGTCTATGAAATTTGTATAGTTATTGTACCTTCATCCTTTTGATTATATACTTTCAGTTTCACATGTGTATTCAGTTTATCTAGACTTGCTGAATAAAGATCTAGACTGTATTAAAGACTCTTAATATAACACAGTCGTGGATCAGGACTGTACACTTGCTGAAGGTAGCTTTTTCATGGTGTCCTTATGTTATTCTTTATATACGGATACGGATATAACGAACTAAATTCTTTGGTCACTTGGAGTTCGTTATATCCGTGTTCTACTGTAATTCTTATTGAAAGAGGTATGGCATTAGGATGATTGTAGTATTGGAAATATATCACTCTATTAAATGCTTCTCCAACTACAGGGCCCCGAGGGAGAACTCGGCCCCTCAGGACGCCCCGGCGAGCAAGGATTCCAGGGACTGCCCGGCCCCGCTGGACCCCCCGGAGAAGCAGGACGTACCGGACCTAACGGCGAAGCAGGAACACCTGGAGCCCCCGGAACTTCCGGAGAGAGGGTAAGAATTTCTCACAATTCGGTATCACATAAAGTACATATAAGAGCTGGTTTTTGTCTACAGGGTCCATATTTTCGAAGCTCTCTTAGCGCTAAGATAGTCGTAAGTGCCATACATTAGCATTGACTTACGACTATCTTGGCACTAATGCAGCTTCGAAAATATGGGCCCAGGTCTTAGCATTGTTACCGTAGTTTATTTGAAAAATAGCATGGACTAATGTTTTCAAAGTAGGTAATGTAATATATTTCTTTTGAATAAAAATGTGTAAGGTGACGTATTCACTGAATGGTATATATTTATTTGTGCAGTATATGTATAAAATCCAAAATTGATTTTTCAAATAATTTTATTTTCGCGAAACCAACATCAGTGTAGATTTGAGATGAGACATTATTTACATCTGCACCCAGCACTAAACAAGTTCTGTCTCCCCAATTATGTAATGGATAAAAAAATTTATGACAGGAACAACAATATTAAAGTACGGTTACGCTTCATTGAATGACATAATTATTATATTTATATGTGCAGTATATGTATAAAATCAACAATGATTTCTTCAAACAATTTTATTTTCGCGAACTCAACATCAGTGTAGATTTGAGATGAGAAATTATTTACATTTGTACCCAGTACCAAAGAAATCTGGAGTTCTGTCAGCCCAAACATATAGGGGATATGATAGGCAACAACTAGGTACTTACAGTCATGACACTCGCGTTGGTGTAACTAATAAATGATATTCTCCCTCCAGGGAGAGCGTGGCCTTCCAGGAGAGCAGGGAACAACTGGACAGCGCGGAGCTCCAGGAGAGAGGGGACCCGCTGGACCTTCTGGAGATGCCGGACAGGCTGTACGTATGACTATATATGTGATCAGTTTGAGTATATATGAATCTATATGTGATCAGTTTGAGATGTTGATGTTATCATTATTAGTATAAGTATAGTATATTTACAATTATTTATATAATATCGTATCCACCCATCATTGTAGGCAATCAGGTAACCTCTTATTCGTACAAGCCGTATTTCTTGTTAATATTTTGTGATCGTGTGAATTTGAATCAATAAGATATAATTCAAAGGTTCGACTAAAAAAACAGTAATATCAAATTCGTATATAAGTATTTGATTTAAACCTATTTTATTCAACGAAGAAATAAGGAACATGTTATTCAACTTTGGTAACATTCTTTCATTTACATGTATACCTATTCTTATTAAAGACATCGGGTAGGAAATAGTTCCTCCTTGTGCAGTTGTGATGCTGGCACTATAGTTCCTTCTTTTTCCTGCAGGGACCTCCCGGACCCGCTGGACAACGTGGTGATGCAGGCCCGCAGGGTCTTATCGTGAGTTTATATTTCAATTACCATACATACATACATGTATATACCCATAACAACTCTTTGAAATAATTTGTTTAAAAACATTTTCAATATAAAGAACGTTTTCAAATTTAAAAAATCATTTTCAAATTTAAAAAAAATCATTTTAAAATTTTCAAGAAAATTGTCAAATTTCAAGGAAAATTGTCAAATTTCAAGGAAAATTGTCAAATTTCAAAGAAAATTGTCAAATTTCAAAGAAAATTGTACATATTCAAGTAGCTGAATAATTGACACTCGATATTGAAAATATCTGTTAAATCGCTAAGATTGCAGCTGCACCATTCACAATACATTGTTAAGGAATAAAAAAAAAAAAATTGTCAATTAAATTGAATTTCGCTTCTGAGAATAAACGAAATTCCTCTAACTTTAAAGGATGCATAATTGGAAGAGAATTTCAGTTGGTCAGCTGATTTTTTTTATATTTCTGGATTTCCTTCCATTGCTTTCCATTTTGGTCCTCATATTCCTGGATTTTCCCCCTTTCGTTCCCATTATGGACCTCATATTTCAGGATTTTCTTCCCTTCGTTTCCATTACAGACCTAAGATAGTCGTAAGTGCCATACATTAGCATTGACTTACGACTATCTTGGCACTAATGCAGCTTCGAAAATATGGGCCCAGGTCTTAGCATTGTTACCGTAGTTTAAGGAATAAAAAAAAAAAAATTGTCAATTAAATTGAATTTCGCTTCTGAGAATAAACGAAATTCCTCTAACTTTAAAGGATGCATAATTGGAAGAGAATTTCAGTTGGTCAGCTGATTTTTTTTATATTTCTGGATTTCCTTCCATTGCTTTCCATTTTGGTCCTCATATTCCTGGATTTTCCCCCTTTCGTTCCCATTATGGACCTCATATTTCAGGATTTTCTTCCCTTCGTTTCCATTACAGACCTCATATTTCTGGATTTTACTTCCGGTCGTTTCCATTAAAGACCTTATATCTTTGGATTATTTTCCATTGCTTTCCAGTATAGTCCTCATTTCTACCTCAGAAACTTAATTAATTGATTAATTAATTGGTATGATATAAACTTTCCACGTTGTTCTCCAGGGTATGCCTGGTGAGCGAGGAGGTCCTGGACGAGCTGGACCACAAGGAAACAGGGTGAGTACCGGATCAATTTGCTCATATAATCATATAATAAGACAAAGCTATTGAACACACTTAAAATGTAAGTAAAATAAAGCTTTGTTAAAGAATAGCCTTTCAAATAACATTTCTTGGTTAGGGAATAACCTTTAAGATAAGACTTATTGGTTAAAGAATAGAATTAATATAAGACCTTTTGGTCAGAGAATAGCCTTTAAATTAATTCTAACATGAACATCGAGAAGACTAGTTTTTTAATGGATGGTCTTTCATGTATGTAGATCTTGAAAAATAACAAATGTGACATGATGTCAATTTCAAATTCGCCTTAGGATGACAGGTAGTTCTTGAAAAGAGATAAGATCTGAAAAAAAGAATACATTTCAAAATCTACATACCGTATGCTTCTAAGAATTAGGATGTATAAGGACTTGCATGAATGTGTATAGATCATTGCCCTATGTGTGTCGGTTACAAATATCTACCCATTGTTTTATTCAATGTCTCTATTTCCTTAAGGGTTTGCAAGGAGAGAGAGGAAATGACGGCGAGCCAGGAATCGCGGGTGAGACCGGACCATCCGGACCCGTTGGTGCACCCGGTATCCCCGGAGCCGTTGCAGCTAAGGGAGACCGAGGCGAGGCCGGCCCCGCAGGCGAACCAGGCGCCCCTGGATCCACCGGACAACGCGGACCCGCAGGCGCCCAAGGCTCTACTGGACCACCCGGACTTGCTGTATGTTCCTCTTCAGGGATTTGTAGATATAGATATTTTTATATGTCATATGTCTTTTACGAAACGAGTGTGATTTGTTTTTATTATTTCCCGAGCGAGAGTTATACACAATGTCTTTATTACCTATTCTATTTGATTTAATTAGCGTAAAATTTGCCAGGAAACGGCCCACTTCTCTTGCGACGGCAAGCTAAAGTGACGTCATGAACAATGTTATGACATGTGTATGTGTAATTTCTCCATTAGCAAGTTGTAAATCAAGATTTAGCTTCTATTAATTGATAAACTTTAGATTCAATGTAATCATTATGGTAACTAACTGTACATTAGTATGGTACGGTATGTACGAAGTCTTCGCATGGCAAGAAACACTCGTAACACTCTCTGCAAAGCAGTGTTCTCACGGTACGATTTCTTGTTATTACGTATGCCATCAAGATAAGTTGCAAAATGAGAACATTTCTGTGTACTAACTCTCGGTTTTATAAATGTAGTTGATGTTAAACAACATACGTTGACAAGCTAGTAGAGGTAGTATTAACTATGTATTTTGATATTTTCCCTGTTAAACACATACGTTATCAATCTAGTTAGGGAAGTGTTGACTATGTATTTTGACATTTTCCCTGTTAAACAACATACGTTATCAATTTAGTTAGGGAAGTGTTGACTATGTATTTTGACATTTTCCCTGTTAAACAACATTCGTTGACAATCTATTAAGGGAAGTGCTGACTATGTATGTTTTTTTCCTTTGAAGAATGTATGCAATACCAATAACAATCTAAGGGGATATAATATAAGACTAGTACCTAGAATATTTATCAAATTTACTATGCGAGGAAACCGGTATGTCTTTCATCGCTACAAGAATAACATATTCTGAAGTTAATTCAACCCTTGCTCTGCTGCAGGGACCAACAGGCGAGAACGGCGGACCCGGAGACGATGGACGTGAGGGAGAGAAGGTATGCTTTGTTTAGGGTTAAAGTGAAAATGAATATTAACTATTAATTGTTATAAGTCTAATTGCTTTTTTGTAAACTTTGAAGTGAGCATTATGATGTGTAGCTTGTTTCCGATTTGTAAGTCAAATTGCTTTATTGTAAACATTGAAGTTAATATTATGATATGTATTTTGTTTCGGATTTATAAGTCATATTGTATTTTTGTAAACTTTGAAATGAATATTATGATGGATAGATACTTTCTAATTTGTTACAAGACATATTGCATTTTTGTCAACTTTGAAGTGAATATCATGATGTGTAGTTTGTTTCTGAGACTGCTGGTGAATAGTAATAACTCTTATAATGTTGTCAGGGTGACGGTGGACCACGTGGATACCCTGGTGAGGCAGGCCCAATCGGAGCTCCTGTGAGTAGAATAATGTAGCAATAGCCACATTACAATTGACCCATCCTCATAATGCTGAATGTAAAAGGCGCTGGGACACATATTTTGTTTTTTCAAAGTTGCTATTTATCATAAAGTTTATACAATATATTGTTATGTTAGAGGATTAAACATCTCATTACACGACTCAATAAGCCGTATCCGAAGATCACTTTATTTCAGTAAGAAAAACGTGCTTCAGCGCCTTTATGAAACAACAACTCTATTTTAACGTCATCAATTATAAACATGAACATCATTTGATCATCGAAAACCATCATTATTTTGAAACGTTATAGCAGCAAGTTTAATTTGTTTCTTTATGTAATGTTTCAAAGTTACGAAAATTTGAAATAAATGACGAACATTTTCAAACGTTTTCGTTGAATGAATGTTCAATGTACGTATTTCTTTAATCCATAGGGAGCTGAAGGACGCGAAGGAAGAAAGGGTTCCCGCGGATCTCCCGGACAAAACGGAGCCGCTGGCAACCCCGGAGACCCCGGACGTGTTGGACCCCCCGGCGGACCTGGAGCTCAGGGACCCCCCGGACTTGCAGGAAGCAGTGGACAACCAGGAGAGAGGGTGGGTTATTGAGATGTGGTATATAAACATCGAACATACACTAACAACGGTATTTGTTTCATTTATATTGCAATTTGACATCTTATTAAATAAGTAACATCAACGTTTAAATAATAGTTTCTGTCTCCTAGAATGTTCAATAATGCTACATGGGAGTTTCTTGCGAATAAATAATAGTTTCTGTCGCCTAAAATGTTCAATCATGGTACGAGAGGTTTCAGTACAATATGTAAGTTATAATTTCCATATATACACGCTGCCAAACCATATGTGGATGAGGACGAGACTCCCACCCATACGTCCCGGTTAAATTGCTTTATCTAATACTAACACTTGCGTCCCCCCAGGGAGCTCGCGGTGAGAGCGGACCCCCCGGCCGCGGAGGTGAAGTTGGAGCCCCAGGTACTCCTGGAACGGACGGTGCCCCCGGAGAGAGAGGATCATCTGGCCTTAACGTGAGTATTTTGTAATTGTATGAATTCGTGTACTTTTTGGGGGACGAGTACATTGCGGGGAATCGCATCCACCAGAGACCATAACGTTGTAGTGTCTCTGCATCCACACACAGGTAGTGTCTCTGCATCCACACACAGGCACCAATCTCCTTGATTGATCTCGTCAACATTTAATATACTCGGCCAACGGACTTTGTTAAGGGAATACTCATTTCCTCAGAGAGGCAAAACCAGTTTGATTTGGCTTGTTGTATGACGTTAGTAACTTATTCACTGCCTGGTTTATAAATAATTTTAAAATATGACATAGCAACGTTTCTTTTATACATTATTTGTAAGTCAGTATGGACTTCTTGGTACTGTTCGAAGCTTAGCAAACCTACTTATTCAAACGTCGTTTTAGTTTATCAAGAAGTTAACAGTAAGTAAACTTAACAGGCAAGTCTCAAGACATGATCCTTATTACTCCCAGGGACCCCCCGGACCTCCCGGACCAGTGGGACCCCAAGGTGAGCGAGGAGGTAACGGATTCCCCGGTTCCCAGGGAGAGGCCGGACCCCCCGGACCAACTGGTGCTGCTGTGAGTACCCACAACATTATATATGTGTTTAATCTAATCCAGCATGACATTATTGTTCCAGTCGTATCTGAAAATGTAAAATCGAGGCTGGACTTTAAACCCTTGAAACAATTTTGGCCACTTTAGTTGTTGACTTGATTTGTATGATTTTTATCTTAAGAAAAATTATGTTCAATCGTTACTTATCTGTGTTTTTCTGCACCCAGGGCGAGCCTGGTCAGAGAGGAGACGACGGAAAGGATGGATCTGAGGGACCCTCAGGACCCCCCGGAGCTACTGGACCCGCAGGATACCCCGGCGAGGCCGGACAGACCGTTAGTAACGTTCTCACTCGGTGCTAGGAACTAGCCATTCTCTTCCAACATAGGTTACTCCCTTCGAATTTTCTATCTTACGATAGAACATCTGCAGGGGGAACCCATGTGGTAAACGAATGACGATAGATCTACTACATGGACACTTTAAACACCACACGTTGAAAACTCATAATGACTCAATACAATGTCATTCATAGTTCAATCATAAGATACTAGCACATGGTCAAGGATAACGACATACAACTGGACACAAAATAAGCAACACCTATTCTGTCACCAGTAAAAGCTACCTGACAAGAAGAAACGTGGTTAAAATAGGATAACATATTTATGTCACCGGCTAAAACAGTATGAACTTTCGCACATCTGAAATCTGAAAGTTTTGAATTCAATAAAATTGAACTCGTGAACAAACCCTGATACTATAAGTTGTAATGGCCTCTGTGAGCACGATGAATTATTTTGTAAATAAATTGAAGTCAAAAGAATCCCTGTTCCAAAAGTGTATGATTGTCCCCTTTATATAAATAATTGTTAAACAATCGCATGATAAAACTGTTTTAATATGTGAAAATCAACCCAACATTAAAACGAATACAGTTGTATGTATACTTTTCGTACAAAGGTGATACTTATTCTTTGTGAAAAATCAATGATTTAAGCTTTTATTAATATTTTATAAACTGTTCATATATCGGATTTTCCTTAAAACAATTAGTCATTATATTTCCTTTTACAAGATCTGATTCATCATTCAGTTTATCCTAACAGTAGCGCACATTACAGCTTTGAAAAATGTGTTGCTTAAATTTATGGAAATGAGAATTAAACGCCACTATTGGAGATTTGAAAAAGTCGTTGCTTAACGTTTGTATCCAAATACAACATATGGAAATGAAAATGTAACGCCACTGTTTCATACATCAGGGCAGCGCCGGAAAGGACGGTGCCCAGGGCGCAACCGGAAGACAAGGAGCAAAAGGAGCCCGCGGACCAACTGGACCTGGCGGACCCCCCGGCGTTAACGGACCCCCCGTAAGAAGAAGTCTTAATATCGAGCCTTCTTGCCCGGATTGAGATTTAACTGGTTTTTGCTAAAAACATATTTTTAATCCGCAAGTAGCATTTTTTGGCTCAAACCCGCCCCTCCATCAAGGATCGAAAGTTTCGTATCAAAACTACAACGATTATGAACGGGCCATAAATGCAATAGATACTATGCAGATAAAATTCAGTTAAATATCAAAATATGATACAGTATTTATAGAGATTATAAGCCGAAAAAGTGTGTCATACGATCTTCCGTGGTTTGTATTACCCGAGCGAGAGCAAGAGTAATACACAAATAAACAAAAGTTCTTCGAATTGTGAATGTAATAATTTCTAACTTCCTATTTCGTTTGAATCATGATCACGATTACAGGCAACAAAGCATGAGACAAAGGTTAACAAATGGGAAAATGCTTCGGGTTATGTTAAATAGTATTGGTATTTATATACACACAACGTTTCTCCCCAGGGACCATCTGGCAGCCAAGGAGCTCCCGGATCACAGGGCGAGCGTGGCGAGAGGGTGAGTGGCCATTTAAACTATTGGCCATTTGGAAAACTATTTTTGAAATAATTTTTCTAAAAATTCAAAAAAGGATATTCATTAAGATAATGCTTTCTAAGCCTCTGAATTTTATTTCTTTTAAAGCTATTATCAATATGTCAAAGAATGCTGTAAACACTAACTTTGGGTGACTGACATTTGTCAAAAGTTATTTAAATTATTTCAAAATATCATCGTGTCCAACACAGGTTCCAAAGATATTCATTATGTCATTTTAAAACGTTTTTAGTTTATTTTAACTACAATTATTCCATGAAGGAAAACTTGTATTGGAGCTTCCAAATTACACGAAAATATTTATTAAGTCATGGCATTAATTAAGATAATAGTCACTTGTAATAGAATGAATTCGTGGTCACAGCTTTTCAATTATTCATGGAACTGTTTAGACTCTCTGTGAGCATAGGGCATCTTCTTAAATAATTCTTATTTATTTAAAAAAATTATTATTATTTTACCCCAGGGAGAGCGTGGACCATCTGGACCCGCTGGATCTACTGGACAACGTGGACAGCCTGTGAGTGACCACAATGACGTTTTCTTTTATTTCAAATATGACAGAAACTAATTAGGACGAAAATCCTCCTACTTTCTTTGATGATTTCAACTTGAAAAGACATTTATAGTTATGTCAAAAGAATGCATTTCAAAATGATGAAAAATGTCTGTCAATACTCCTTATGAATCTGCTATAGTTATTTCAAAAGAATGCATTTCAGAAAGATACAAATTACTTAAATAATGTATTTTATCACTATATATCTGTTGAAAATATTAACATGAAGATTAGTCAGAAGGGTAATTGTCTTAAAGTAAGTTACAAAATTACAGAAAAAACCCCAACCAAAACGCTTAGAGCATACATTGATACAATGGTAGCTAAATTGAATAAAACTTGCTGTACATCAAGGACGTGTTCTTCTAACCCCCCTTTTATATGTCTATTACAGGGAGCCCGTGGTGCTCAAGGCGAGAAGGGACAAACCGGATGGGATGGAGCTAAGGTGAGCCTTAGCTTTATTTGCAGCCAGATTATCTTAGCCAATAAAGTATCTTAGCTTATAAATATTTGCTTCATCATCAAATAATATTCAATCATCACAATGATCAATTGATTCGAGTAACACTTCCCCACGTTATCCTATGTATAAAGTAGTTATCAGTAGATATTACATACAAAATTTTAATACATATTTCCTTTTTTTTTTACATCTTCTCATATAGATTAAAATAATGTACATAATTCAATGGTTTTATGTATAATTATGCATTTCAACAATTTACTCATAAACATGTATATTGAAATAGTGTACATGATTCAGGATTTTTTTTATGTACATGTCCTCTCAATTGATTTATGAAAAATAATTCATATGGTTGCGACTACATATTCATGTCTAAATACTGTTACTTCATATTACAGGGAGACAAGGGATGGCCAGGAATGCCTGGACCCCAGGGACCTCCCGGACCTCTTGTGAGTTGATCACTTTTTGAAGTTTATTTTGTCATATTGTTGTAATATAAAACATTTAAAATAAAAATCGTATTCAAAAAGCAAAAATGCCACATGAAAATGATATGATGTTATATCAACTGTCTAAATGTAAAAAGTAAATTGTAAACTTCGTAACAAAAGTAAATGTAAAATGTTAACGTAAATTGTAAACTTCGTAACAAAAATAAAATAGAAAATGTAAACTTTGTAGCAAAAGTAAAATGTAAAATGTTAACGTAAATTGTAAACTTCGAAACAAAAGACTGATATAATGTCAGTAATTAAATCATTTATTTCAATCCCCAGGGACAAAACGGAGACCCCGGCCCCCCTGGACCCCCCGGACCCTCTGGACAAGCTGTAAGCTAACTCCTATTATATTATTTTTTGTTTCATGTTCATGTTTTTCTCATTATTATATTAAAAACATTTTTTTTACTATTGTAATAAAACTTGTAAAGTGAATCGAATACTATTCCTCACATATTCCTAGATCTTTTGTTATGGCTATATATATTTTCCAGGGTAAATTTATTTATTATTATGGTGTTATTGCATAAGATTTCATGTAGTAAATATCCGTTAAACTGGCTTCCAGGGTAAGCAAGGAAGCCGCGGACGTGCTGGGCGAAGTGGAAGCCCCGGACAACAAGGACCCCCCGGACCCGCTGTAAGTATATGGATGTTTTCGAAAAGTCGAATCAAATTTGGTTAAACCAATATCATATGATAAAAGTAAGCTTATTACAGGACATCTCTTGATATAATAACATCTTCTTATTGGTAATAACATTCGTTGACAATGATTTTTCAAGGAAGTTATATTTTACATATTGTCATCTAAACATCTTGCCATGGATAATAACATACGTTAACAATTATCTTCCAAGGAATTGATATTTTACATATTGTCATCTGAAAATCTTATAATACGTTGACAGTGATCTTGCATGGAATTGTTCCCCAAAATGCTCCCTGTTGCAACCGTGAAGATGACCCCGAACTGTGTTTGTCATCTAACAATGACTCTCATACTAGAAAGACTGTAATTAAGTTATCATATAGATCTAATTCCTCTCACGATGATTCCAGGGTGCTCGTGGACCAGGTGGAGATGACGGTATTCAGGTGAGAATTTTTATTTTTTCATTTTTTAGAAAAAAAATTAAAATGCAAGCTTTGATTAAAGACTTTCTTCTTTAGTTCTGAAGTATGATAGTATCATTATAACGATGTAATTGTTATTTTGAATAAGAAAATTCAACTGTCTGTTATCAGATATCAGATCCTATTTTACTAATGTGATTTAACACGGGACACAATGTATTGAAATATTATTGGAAAAAAATCACAACTGCATCATTTTCCCAGGGACCCCCCGGACCCGGCGGACCTCCTGGACCTCCTGGACCTCCCGTAAGTTTGACCTCACCTTAACTACCTCTCTCATTTAATTTTGAAACCGGGATAAGCTGGCTTCAAGTAATTCAAGTTGTTAAATAGTAAAAATATAAATGCCACCAAATTTGCTGCCTTATACTTCGAACATGTTTTAATATGTATGTGCTACGTATTGAATATCCGATCCACGAGTGATCGTATTGTATTCATTATTGTTTCTGTACTTTAGGCCACGTGGCCAAATTACTGCCATAAACACCTTCAGAGTTAGGCCATGTGGCCAAACTACTGCCATAAATATCTTAGGAGTCTTCAAGTTGTGTTGGCTACAAACTGTAAATCAACCGAGATCGAAAATCAGTTTGCACCATTGCATTCATTCGCAGAAACAGCGGTTTATATTATGAATACGTTCATCAACTTATTGATTGATTGCAATTGAAACAAAAAAGTTTCTAAAACATAGTATGATAACTGTAATTTTATGGAAACTGTAAAAAGTAAGATTATATGTTTGTAAACCCGAGCTTTTAATTGTTTATCATGCTATTGATGATTCTATTAATTAGAGAATGTTTATGTTTCTAGGGCTATGGACCAGTTTACTCACCCCAACAGTCCTGGAACAAGGGCCCCGACCCCTACGTAAGTGAAAAGAGTTGTTACTCATTCTTAATATCCGTGAAGGTTAGATGTAATGCCACATGATCATGTTCGGGTTCATTAAAATGGGATTTCGATCTGAGAAATGGTGGATTTTAAATTTCTGAAATCAGCCCATAACTTAATTACTTACGGCTTTTTAAAAATTTAGCCCCGGCGGCCAGAATGAAAATCTGCGGAGGTCATTATCGTTGATAGTCATAATTCAACGTAATTTCGTAACATTTTGATTGTTAATTTCACTAACACATCTTCAATAAACAACTTAAAATGTCCATATATCAAATGTTTAGTTATCGAACTAAGTAATTCCGCAAAAGACAATTACATAATTATTGCATTAACATGTGTTTATGGCGATTTAACACCGCTCATAAATTCATCTAGCGGTAGTGATAATCATCATTAATTAATTAATGATGCTTCACGGACGCCAGCTGTCCGGCGGGTCACAGACGATCCTCGTCTGTGGTTAATCACAGTCACGCCTCAAGGATTACCTTCAAAGCGTTCGCCCCGTTGATTGTAACATTGTTAAAATGGGTACATCAAAATTTTTTTCCGATATATAATGTACGTAATCTAACCTTAAGAAATCCTGAAAATAATTCAACCACTAATAGATTCAAATGAATAATGTTCAAACAAACTGTACACAAGGACAAGTCAGAGCTCAAACAATTAGTTTACATATTTGAGTCTATTGATTTCTATTCTATTTCATTTATCTATGATTTATCTTGTTTATTATTATCTTTTATTGGTCTACTATTTATCTATTATTTATCTAGTATTTATCTTTTCTTCTAACAGCAATACGACGAACCCACCGTGAGTATAAATTTTGCTTATTTACCTTATGGAGATTAAAACTGAACTCAACAATCCCTTGACATCAACTTGTGAAAAACAAAACGCTAAAATACTTTCTCGTGGTACAACATGTATGTAAACGACAAAACTTCTAAGTGATAACTCGAACACAAAGGGATGATTCGAGCAGGACAACAAAATATATTCAAAGATACAGTTCCGTGATGCATGTACATGCTATTTATCCACACCGACATACCATTCTAAGAAATATATGATGTAAAATGGATAATGAACTCTGCATAAATGCCAAAACGCGAACATCTCATACTTGTTTACGTTGTTAATAATCCATAATGACACGAACCATGAACTTTGCCTTCACTGTTCAGGGTGGCTTTGCTATATACGAGAACATAAACTACATACGTGAGGCTATCGCACGTATTGGCCACAACGCTCTTGGAAGCCGAACCTCTCCTGGCAAGAACTGCAGAGAAATCAAGATGGGTCACCCAGACTTCAAGGATGGTCAGTATAAGTCCAGTGTACAGGTCACTAAGGTCCAAACACAGTTTTTCTGCATCTCCCTATGTGGCGACTTAAATGATTTTGTAATGGTCAGTATAAAGTCAAGTGTACCGGTCATTATTACCAACTACTTCAATTGTCTAAAATTGGGGGTCTGTGACTGGCTAATAGACACGCTAATCAGCATATGTATATACATCTGATCTCCTATTTATCTTCGACGCGGTGTCCTTTTAATCAAAGTTAATCTTATTGGAAAAGTGTTTTTGACAGGTTTTCAGCAAATGAAATATTTTTTTTGCAGGCATTTACTGGATCGACCCTAACCAAGGAAGCGCAAACGATGCCTTCCAAGCTCACTGTAGAATGGACAGCAGCGAGACCTGTATCGAACCCCAGGAGACCGAGGTAAATTCTTCTACCTGCCTGAGAAGGAATCACGTTGTCATCATACTTCTCTTCAATGTCACAAAATGACAAATTATCCAAGAATGGTGGAAAAATCTTGTGTGCAATTAAAAAGGCCTACTGCAATATAGTTCAGATTGTCATCCCTGACATAATACATTTGTATCTAACGAAAAATATTAGATGATTCATAGATTCATTTTTAACTGGAATGTGAATATTCATCGCTACATTTTTCACTGGAAATTGGAGTATTAAGCTATTCTGTATGATGTTATAGTTCCGTCGGGATAGATGGACCAAGAACCAGAGAGGTGGACAATACTTTATGGACGAGGTTGTTGGAAAGGACAAAGAGGTAAGATTTAAAAACGTATATATTTCATCTTCACTTCCGGATGCATGGTGGTTACATGCAATGAAAGCTGTAATAAGTTCAAGCCTGAAAAGAAATATGCAACCGTTTGTTTAACGTACTTGAACGTTCAGTCTAGTAAGATTGTTCTTAAACAACAGATTGGGAATCTGTGTTTTCGTCCCAGTATACATGAATATAAAATTGCTCCGGCTGATATCAGTATATAACCTCACGATGGAGTTTAAACACGTTTATATCACTGTCCATTAAGGAATACAGGCTGTATTGGGTTTCGGTACTTAACGTTTTTTTAGGTTAAACGTTACATCACTGTACACATAGGTTACTCCCTTAAGGTTTTCTATCGTTAAGACAGAAAATCTAAAGGGAGATACTTCTGTGGGAAGGGGAAGATCATTGTCAAGTCTGCTCTGTTCCAGTCAAACCCTTTCTCACAAGTACAATATACAATCTGAAGAGGGTAACCTTTGTGAGAATAGAACGACCACTGTCAAGTGTGTTCTGGATCTAGTCAAACTCCTTTTTCAGAAGTACAATATAAAATCTGAAGAGAGTAACCTTTGTGAGAATAAAACGACCCCTGTCCAGTGTGTTCTGAGTTTAGTCAAGCCCTTTTTTTGCAGTTCAAGTACAATATCGAGCCAGTTCAGTTGAAGTACCTCCAGAGGGATTCCGGAGAGGCCCGCCAGATCGTCACATATCATTGTCTCAACTCACACTCCTACGGCACTCGTATGGTGACCGAAATGGGTGACGAACTGGACTCTGCCGAGGGAAGATTCAAGAGAACAACCTTCATCGACCTTCTAGAGGACGATTGTGAAACTGTAAGTTTCGAGGGAGCACCCTTGTAATGATAAGTAACGGCCAAGAACATATTCTTAGTATTTGTATTGCAAGTAAAGGGGGGACAAGCATTCTTGGAGAGTAAGGGAGGACGGTGAATGTGAAAATTTAAGTTTTGGATTAGAGAACGTAGTAATGATAAGTAACGGCCAAGAACATAATTTTGGTATTTTACAAGTCTTGAAGAATAACGGAGGATGAATATAAACATGTTGGATGTTTGTTAAAAGGTTCCTGAGTGAACCTCGCACTTCCATTTGTACGTTGGTTCGTGGGGGGAACTATATTTCATGATCCCTCCAGATTGATATTATAACCTAAGAATAATATAGAAATCACTAAAACGTCCTACAACGAAGACGCGTCCACAAAGTTAAGTAAAAGAAGGTTATTTTTGTCGATGACATCTTCTAATAATCAAACTTCTACATTTTATGAAATTTTAACCAAGGATTTTGTACAACAAATTGATATCGTATTCCTCTTATGTTGCAGATTAAGTCAAAGGATGGTGTATGGCATACAAGTAAATACCAAGTACGGACCAAACAGGCAAACATCATGCCTTTAGCCGATGTCTTGCTTTTTGATATTGGAGGTGAAAACCAACAGTTTGGCCTTGAGATAAGCGAGGTGTGCTTCAGCTAAACCGACTAGTGACATAGTTAATCTGCATAATTTAAATTTTTTGGTGCTATGGGGCCAATTACGTTCAAAGGAATCTTTCATATAGTGGTCAATATTCTTTATGCCCAAATCAAATTCCGTCCATATGTGTATGCTAGTTTTAAAGATCACGTGAGTAAAGGACCTCGTTCTGACTTTGATGACCTCATTGTTACCAAGGCAACTGTGATGCAATCCACCAATGAAATTTGGCGGGGATACTACCAACTGCTAACTGTGATGTATATGTTGTGATACACACTGCTACCACTGCCAATAAGACCAAACCTCGCCAATCACTTGGAATCTCAAGGATAACTGTTCATTTATCAGATGATGTATATCATTGATTAATCCATGTCCATTTTCTAACATCTTTCATTGTCGGTACAAAAGCTGAAAGGAAAAATAAAATTAAAAAATATTTTTATAATGTTGTCTTGTCTGTTTTGAATAAGTTGTGTTGATGACGTAATGGTTTATGATATGATATGATATGATATGATATGATAATTCAGCACTCTCTGTAAAGGTACTAAATCGCATTATCTATACTGGACAAAATAGGAAAATATGTATTCAAATTTCTAAATTATAATGATCTAGTTATTCATTGACTCAATGAAGAAATATGTCATAATTGTTAAAATAAAACCTCATTTTATCCAGTATACAATCCAGTCTGATTAAAATCGATGTTTTCCGAGAAATTAAAAGTTGGAGGTTTCCATGCCTTGTGGAGAGGAATCTTCAGAACCTGTTCGTATCCCGGTAGATGCATAATTTTGCAAATTTTATTCCTTGGAACAAGGTCGATTTTAATCAGACTGGTATACAATCTGTACCTATTTGTGATTGTTGATTTAAAAGAACTTGGCTACAATTTTAGCCCCTTAGCATTTAAAAGGTTATAATGCCGTTTTAATGCATGCTACAATCTTAACGCTTTGAGAGCTACGAAAGCTATGCGCAGACATTTCCAAGACAATTTCAATGCAACATCGTAACGGACAAAAAGGCTATACAACATAGCGGGAAACGGCTGCAGTGAAAATTACTGTAGTTATTGTCCAGATAATATTATAAACTATTATGCTATTCAAATAGGTAACAAAGGTTGGATATTTACGACTATAACGACAATGACTTGTTGGAGTCATGCATGTAGGTCTTATTACGTTAATCTTTGAGTCAGCCGTTGTCGGTAACCATATTGGGTGACATCGTCTTAAGTCGATGACATCAGGATTCAGGTGTATTCAATCATATGACAAAAAGGGGTGGAACTCGCCCAGCCGGATCCTCTCCGATCCACCCAATGGCTAGGCGGATTACATGCCTTTTTGTCAATTTAAACTTTTTTCATTTCATTTCTTGAAATAGGTACATATTAAGAATTAAACACCTGATTTGATTGGTTGATACACTAATGAAAGTTATTATTTTTCACTGTCAATTTTAACAGAATAGTCGATTTTGAAATATAGAGGAGCGTTGGATGCACAGGAAGCAAATGAGCAGTTACATCCTACCAAATGAGTGTATTTGTATCAACAAAGCTACTTCAATCCCCCTAATCATCTTCTGTCTCGTATCGTGCTTTTAATAACTAGCCAAAAAAATCACTTTAAATCGAGTCCAGTTCCCGGATGACAAGACCGATTAGCGACCATCAAATTTCAAATTAGTCACATTTCATTGGCTGACAAAATAAACACGCTACATACTGCTATGAGTAACCAGCGTTTAGTGATACGAGCAATACACTGCTTATAGGATTAGGGCATTGAAGTAGTCCTGCGGATTCTCATACACTGATAGAGAAGAATGGAGAGTCTTTCAATTTTTTAACGGTTTTTGACACAGTTAAAAATGAATGACAACACCCTCACTCAAATTCATGAAACTTGAAGACCTAACTATTGACGCGTCTATCCTAGTTTATTTTTATGAACAGTTTTCGACGGTGTTAATGGTATTTGACAACACCCTCACTACAATTCCTGAAACTTGAAGACCTATCTATTGACGCGTCAATCCTAGTTTATTTTTACCAACAGTTCTCGACGCTGTTAATGATTTTGACAACACTCTCACTTCAATACCTGAAACTTGAAGACCTAATTATTGACGCGTCAATCCTAGTTTATGTTCATCAACCGTTCTCGACGCTGTTAATGATTTTGACAACACTCTCACTTCAATTCCTGCAACTTAAAGACCTAGTTATTGACGCGTCAATCCTAGTGAATTGGTGAATGACAACATACATGTACTCAAACATGTCTTGCGTTCATAAACTCGAAACTTGCCGGTACGTTCGCGAGCGCATGTTGAAACAGTCTAGGAGGCCCAAAGCAGTTGTGCTGTGAACTTGATATTGCGAATGAATAATACGAACTAACGACTGTTCATAGAAAACATAATTTTTTAGATCTCTTAATTTTCATTCCTTAATGAAGCTTTTTTAATTTGCATATATGCAAGGGGCATTTATTTTATATAATTAAAGTATCTTGACTATACAGACTCAACTTCCACCACAAGTTATAACTCGTGCCAGTTTACATCACTTATTTGAACTTTGCTGCATTTCCTAAACTTTTCTGTACTGGCGTGGCGCTGCACATAGTGGGATCTAGCACAGACATGTTAAAGGAAGGCCGAAATAAATTATTTTCTATTGAATTATTAACTGCAATTGGTTCATTAGACTATTTTGTGAAAAACGAGACCCAAAAAAATCCATATGTTGTTCCTATATTAAACTAGAGCGACTTAAAAACACCGAAAAAGATCGTCTGCTTTTCACCCGTAACCAACAAACCAAAAATGGGGCGGGGCTTAGAGAGTTGGAAGATACCGGAAGTGACGTACGTGAAGGGACGGGGTGTAAACATTCGCTTACTATTTACAATGGCAAACACTTGTAATCGGTCAGTTAATCTGTTATATCTACGCTTTGCAATAATGCCATATCGCTGTTCTGCTGTAAACTGTTCGAGTAATGTTAGTTATCAAGTTTCACTTTACAAATGTACCAAAATATCGTTATATATATCAAATATAATTAATATAACTAGTGAGAGACGGTAGATCCATAGACGTTCGTAGACATAGGATAAATCAATGCTAATGATATATAAGATGATAAAATGAAACCAAGATATGATAATATGAAGTATATTTGAGACAACGAAATCAGATAGTAGGTGTTGTTGTTATTTTTTGTTAGAGAATGTTTGTGTTTAAAATAAAACAACAAACGTGAGATAAGCACGCCGGCGAAGTAGGCCCTATTGTAAGCCATCAACAATAAAAGCACTTCACAACATCCTGTTTTTAAACGTCGTTAATCAACCGACAACCTAATTTACTAACTGTACATTACAACAATCAAAGTAACTCACCACATATTTTAAAACATCAAAAGAATTGTATTAGCAACGATAATAATACGTCTACGAATCCACTTACGAAAACATCGCATCCCAATGTTACATTTTACGATTTAGTTATCACTTATTACACATTAAAACATTCAGAATATAATAGATAATAAGATAATGTTTTCAATAAAATGTGTGGTTAATCAAATATAATCAAATAAACATCGTATTAAATTGACAATTCATCAAGATTGTCAATTAATGTAAGAAACTTACCTTATAAACGTATCCTAAAGGACAATATGAATATCCAAATGCACATTAGACACAAAATGTAAACCTATAATTCCATCAATGACAGTACTTGGAAACAGAAGATGGTCAAATAATAACCCTCTTTCAGCAAAAGTCTTTTTGCAAATGGCAAGATAGAAAACCAAATAGTTATGACGATTTTAGACTAAAAATAATTTCTTTGGCTGACAACATCTAGACTGAATGTCGCGTTAATGTTTATTTCGTATTTCCTTTGTGTCACCAAAACAGGACGTTTGACAATAATCATGTATGACATGCTGGTCACCGACTTGCCATTTGTTATATAATTGAATCGGTCCAGTAAACTTGTTATCTGTACAAACATAATTACACTCCTTCCTTCTCACATACTCAGCTTCTTAATTGCGTAAACTAATTTGCTGTAACAACACTACGTACTCCACTTTGATCTGGAAGAAACATCTGTATGGTCCGCTAAACTGAGAATTGTGTGTTGATGTGCAGAAGTGACACATAAAAGCTATCAGACTATTAATTAAACCATTTCGTTTTCATTAACGAGATGTGCATTACAATGCTTCTGGTAACATACTTCTTTTATTCGATAATGTTCGTTGTCTATATCAATCTGTGTATCATAATGTATATGTTTAGCGTGTACAATAGAGCAATCTTCATGTAAATTTCATTGAGCTTGTTGACCAATCCAGTTAATTTATTTATTCATGAAAGTGAAGTGAAAATGGTTTGCATTGCATTACATCATACATAGAATATTTTAATTGACAAACTTAAAATACAGTAATCTTTTATATTAAATACACAATGTTATTTATAAATCTGCAATGTTGTCTCGCTTGTTTGAACAGTCAATCGTTCAGTGTATATGAAATTATACCTAACACATATATTATTTATTAATACAAACAAAACAAAATTAACATGCCGATTATTCAACATAATTTGATCAATTGATGCTACTTAATCTCTCTTCACCCGATTCCCGCGACAATCTTCTTCCCTTGTTTGAGTGTCACTTGAACTGTCATACTTTCCCTTCTAGTTCCGCGATTAATTGCTACAAACATACTATACAAAAGCGCAGAATGCACTCTAATCAAGCACGCCCAGTTGTTGTAACCACATGAAATCGCAAGTTGAATAGTTAAGTAATCCGTTTATCGAAAATTGGGGTTGTTTTGATGAAGTTTTCTGTCTTATATGAGCAGTTTAAAAGTGGGAAAAACGCGTTAAATTATGATTAGCGGCCATGATGAGGCTCCTCTACGTACGTCACAACACGATACGCTTTGACAGCGCCCACCCCCGCCCACTTTCATTCTGGTCGCCGGGGCTTAATTAGGCATTTTTTTAAAAAGCCGTATATAAGTAATTTATGGGTCGATTTCAGAAATTTAAAATCGAGCAATTGTCAAATTGAAACCCCTTTTCAACGAATACGAATGTGACCATATGTCATTTTATCTAACCTTTAAGGAAATGAAGCAAGAGTGAAATTAGCCAGGGATGGAACCTGGCACGAGTTCTAGCTTGTGATGTGAGTTTATGCACTCACCGAAACAACCGAAACGTATATGTTAACGTTTACCGATCGAGGCGCATGTTTGATATTCAAAGCGCCAAATGCAGAATTACGGAGTACAGCATCTATGTTCTGTCGTCGCTTTTATTAATTCACAAGTAAACACGCACATAATGTGTCTCGTGGGTAAATAATCTTTTTGCATATGACAAACGCAATGAACGCAAAACCTTCAATCGTCCCTTGAGTCAAAGCTTTACGTTCATACGACAGGCGTATATAGATAATCCCTTGAGCTAATGCTTTACATTCATAGATTGGCTAATATAGATATTCCCTGGAGTCAATGCTTTACATTCATACGATAGAAGTCAATGCTTTACATTCATACGACAGGCTAATATAGATAGGCCATGGAGTTAATGCTTTACATTCATACGATAGAAGTCAATGCTTTACATTCATACGACAGACTAATATAAATAGTCCCTGGAGTCAATGCTTTACATTCATAGATTGGCTAATATAGATAGTCCCTGAAGTTAATGCTTTACATTCATACGACAGGCTAATATAGATAGTCCCTGGAGTCAATGCTTTACATTCATACAACAGGCTAACATAAATAGTCCCTGGAGTTAATGCTTTACATTCATACGATAGAAGTCAATGCTTTACATTCATACGACAGACTAATATAAATAGTCCCTGGAGTCAATGCTTTACATTCATACGACAGGCTAATAAAGATAGTCCCTGGAGTCAATGCTTTACATTCATACGACAGGCTAATATAGATAGCCCCTGGAGTCAATGCTTTACATTCATATGACAGGCTAATATAAATAGTCCCTAGATTTAATGCTTTACATTCATACGACAGAAGTCAATGTTTTACATTCATATGACAAACTAATATAAATAGTCCCTGGAGTCAGTGCTTTACATTCATAGATTGGCTTATATAAATAGTCCCTGGAGTCAATGCTTTACATTCATACGACATGCTAATATATATAGTCCCTGGAGTCAATGCTTTACATTCATACGACAGGCTAATATAAATAGTCCCTGGAGTCAATGCTTTACATTCATACGACATGCTAATATAGATAGTCCCTTGAGTCAATGCTTTACATTCATACGACAGAAGTAAATGCTTAACATTCATATGACAGACTAATATAAATAGTCCCTGGAGTCAGTGCTTTACATTCATAGATTGGCTTATATAAATAGTCCCTGGAGTCAATGCTTTACATTCATACGACATGCTAATATATATAGTCCCTGGAGTCAATGCTTTACATTCATACGACATGCTAATATATATAGTCCCTGGAGTCAATGCTTTACATTCATACGACATGCTAATATAGATAGTCCCTGGAGTCAATGCTTTACATTCATACGACAGAAGTCAATGCTTAACATTCATATGACAGACTAATATAAATAGTCCCTGGAGTCAATGCTTTACATTCATACGACAGGCTAATATAGATAGTCCCTGGAGTCGATGCTTTACATTCATAGATTGGCTAATATAGATAGTCCCTGAAGTTAATGCTTAACATTCATACAACAGGCTAATATAGATAGTCCCTGGAGTCAATGCTTTACATTCATACGATAGAAGTCAATGCTTTACATTCATATGACAGGCTAATATAAATAGTCCCTGGAGTTAATGCTTTACATTCATACGATAGAAGTCAATGCTTTATATTCATACGATACGCTAATATAGAAGTACAATTCACAGTAAAATACCTCTCATTTAAAAAGAGCTAATAATACTAGTTTAACGCTGAATACTAAATACTGAACAAAATATTTCTTACAATCTCCATTTCAATATTTAATAAAATGGTAATCTTTTCAGAATAAATATTTTTTTTCCAGAGTCTGAATGTATGACTGCAATTATACGAATCATTCATGCTTGCATCGTGATTTTCGTGTTATATATTTAGCAATTTGGTTTGTTGTATGAGGTTTGAATCAGGGGCGTAGTTATAAGCGTATCGATATGACATCGAATATCCCGTAATGAACACTTTGACGGAGAGTTATATTTAGCAGCACAGGGAACCCAATTTCGCTTATCGTATGACTCATAGCTACCAACACTCTCTCGTGTTAGAAAGCGTATCGAGGGAATCTTGTTCTAGATGTTCGAACCTCATTTAGTGCTAAGATAGTCATAAGTCGTACACGTGGATATTAATCAACACCCAATTTTTGTTAATATCAAAATCGTTCCAATTTGAAAGAAGACAATCAATATGTCAGGAAAACTGTTAGTGAATTTAGGTAATACAATCATTTAGCAGTGTTGAAACGAAAGGTCACTCAGATGACGCTTCAGTGTCTTTTGGATAACGACTGTTACAATAATTTGGTAGTTTGGTGTCAAAATCCAAGTTCCATTATGAAATGAATTCAATCTATATATGTTGCTGTAATGTGATCAGTGTCATTCTTTCAAGTGAAGTGATTACACTTTACTCACTGACTTTTAACAAAAGTCACTCGTTAAAGCGTATACTCCTTCAAACTCACAAAATCATGAAGCTGTCAATTTCAATTAAATTGTAATAATGAACAAATACGGTCAGTACATACGGTATTGGCTTATCTAAAGCGGGAAGAAGTGTTAAATAAACATATTGAACTCAAATAATCTCAAATGTATTCACAGATCATATGGGTGGAGACATTTTCTCAAATATCGTTAAAAAGGGACTGGAAGTTTAATGTTTGTTTAGCTTCTTATCATGCATGATAAAAAGAAGTTTTGGTATGTGAATGTCAACTTGGTATCAACAACGTTATTCACAATAAATAATTTCTAATGTTTGAAGTGTAGTTTCTTTTCTATGACAATAGTTATTTAGGTAAAAAGTCAGTACCTTCACATTTTCCCTCACATCATAAATTTTGCATATGGTGGATTGTTATGTCAGTGAATGAGTCGCTAAATAACCAATTGTTATGTCTGGGGTGATAAAATCGTTCAATTTAAACTAAAAATCCCAGAGCACCACATTTCAGTTTACAAATTAGGGTGTTGCTTAATTAATTTCCAAGTGTATATATTAAGACTCGTATTTTCTATCTAATATATCAAAAACGTTTTAAAGATATGTGCCTTTTTCATGATACATGTAACTCAACATGCAGAATACGACATGTAGTACAATGTGAGTACGTGTGGTAACAACCTATGTTTAGAATACGACGTTTAGTTACAACCTGTGTTGTTCAAAATACTACATGTAGTACAATGTGAGTACATGTAGTAACAACCTGTGTTTAAAATACGACGTGTAGTGACAACCTCTGTTTAAATACGACGTGTAGATACAACCGGTGTTTAAAATACGACGTGTAGATACAACCGGTGTTTAAAATACGACGTGTAGTAACAGCTTGTGTTTAAAATACGACGTGTAGATACAACCGGTGTTTAAAATACGACGTGTAGTAACAGCTTGTGTTTAAAATACGACGTGTAGATACAACCTGTGTTCAAAATACAACGTGTAGTAACAGCCTGTGTTCAAAATACGACGTGTAGTAACAGCCTGTGTTCAAAATACTACGTGTAGTACACTGTGAGTACATGTAGTAACAACCTATGGTTAAAATACGACGTTTAGTAACAACCTGTGTTTAAAATACGACGTGTAGTACACTGTGAGTACATGTAGTAACAACCTATGGTTAAAATACGACGTTTAGTAACAACCTGTGTTTAAAATACGACGTGACGTGACAACCTCTGTTTAAAATACGACGTGAAGTTACAACCTGTGTTTTAAATACGACGTGTGGTGACAACCTCTGTTTAAAATACGACGTGTAGATACAACCGGTGTTTAAAATACGACGTTTAGTAACAACCTGTGTTCAAAATACAACGTGTAGTTACAACCTGTGTTTAAAATACGACGTGTAGATACAACCGGTGTTTAAAATACAACACGTAGTAACAGCTTGTGTTTAAAATACGACGTGTAGATACAACCGGTGTTTAAAATACGACGTGTAGTAACAGCTTGTGTTTAAAATACGACGTGTAGATACAACCTGTGTTCAAAATACAACGTGTAGTAACAGCCTGTGTTCAAAATACGACGTGTAGATACAACCGGTGTTTAAAATACGACGTTTAGTAACAACCTGTGTTCAAAATACAACGTGTAGTTACAACCTGTGTTTAAAATACGACGTGTAGATACAACCGGTGTTTAAAATACAACACGTAGTAACAGCTTGTGTTTAAAATACGACGTGTAGATACAACCGGTGTTTAAAATACGACGTGTAGTAACAGCTTGTGTTTAAAATACGACGTGTAGATACAACCTGTGTTCAAAATACAACGTGTAGTAACAGCCTGTGTTCAAAATACGACGTGTAGTAACAGCCTGTGTTCAAAATACTACGTGTAGTACACTGTGAGTACATGTAGTAACAACCTATGGTTAAAATACGACGTTTAGTAACAACCTGTGTTTAAAATACGACGTGTAGTACACTGTGAGTACATGTAGTAACAACCTATGGTTAAAATACGACGTTTAGTAACAACCTGTGTTTAAAATACGACGTGACGTGACAACCTCTGTTTAAAATACGACGTGAAGTTACAACCTGTGTTTTGAATACGACGTGTGGTGACAACCTCTGTTTAAAATACGACGTGTAGTAACAGCCTCTGTTTAAAATACGACGTTTAGTAACAACCTGTGTTCAAAATACAACGTGTAGTTACAACCTGTGTTTAAAATACGACATGTAGTAACAACCTGTGTTTAAAATACGACATGTAGTAACAGCCTGTGTTTAAAATACGACATGTAGTAACAACCTGTGTTCAAAATACAACACGTAGTTACAACCTGTGTTTAAAATACGACATGTAGTAACAGCCTGTGTTCAAAATAAGACGTGTAGTAACAACCTTTGTTCAAAATAAGAGTGTAGTAACAACCTATGTTCACAATACGTCGTGTAGTAAGTTACGAGTAACAACGTTTGTTGTTAAACTTGAAATACGTAAAATCATAAACGAGTTGTCACAACTGAGTTGAACAACTTACAGCTGCTACGACAAGTCGTACCCTGAGAACGGGCTTTTATCGAACCACTCACTTCTTCAAACAGCACAATATCACCTAGAAAGATTACAATTGAGGATTACATGAAGAGATATCGCCCGATATAGTGACGGCAGCATCAGAAGACACGTAGCAAGTAGACACTATACAGACACGACACGTTCAGTACACAGTCGGGAGTTATCCTGACCTAGATGATAGAGATCTTAGAAACACTGGTCAGATGCCAAGGTCAAGGTTGATATAATCAAAGACAAATAGGTAATTTCCTATGCGTATATAGGACAGTTTGGTGCAAGGTAAGTCAGTCACGTATCATATATACTCGGGAACAGAACTAACGGTAAGAACACCCAAAAAACGTAAGCATTATCTCCCATATGACACATTAATGACACATGATTTTTTAAAAGGTAGAAACGTTGACACCTTGACAGCATGCTCATCTGTGTATGTCAATTATTATGCACGTAAGATGAAAAAAGGTATTTATGTAAAAGGTGTGTATTTCATTTACGTATTCGATGTTATTGAATTGAAGTGATGAACACGAGTGTTGTAAAACATTTATGTACACTTGTTCTTCATTAACCATGAATACTGAATTATGCATTTACAGTAAGATGAAAATTATACCAAAACACTATAAATGTAACAGGTGTGTTATTTATTAACGTATTTAAATGAATCTAATATACATTTTGACCTGCTACGGTGCATTTGAGTAGAAGCGTTGAAAAGTTAGAAGTATTCCTAATCTCGGTAAGTATGTGTGTTCTATTTCAATATATCCGATTACGCATTTGCACTATGAATATTACAGGCGTATTTTCATAAACGTATTTAATGGCACCTCGTTTATATATATATTAGGCAGTATTAGTATTAGTATTATCCGTTTCTCTCTATATCAGTTGTTTATATGTGTATGATTTTTCATTTTGGATAATATAAGAAAACTATAAATATATACAATCGTAATGTACGTATCTAAAGTGGAAAAAAATACAATGTAGTTGTTGGGTATTTAGGATGAAACAAATCCACTAAAGATGATTAAAATGTGCTGACCATACACTTATGCAACTCGAAGAATGAACTTGATTTGGTGTGCCATTTATTGTAGGATATACAAAAATAATTATTTGAATCAAAATGACCAATTTCAATGTTTAGATTTACTACCAAAAGCCCATATAATAAGCCACCGAGTATGAACTGAAAATGTAAGCAACAGTTGTTATATGCTAAACCTAGTCTACGTAGAAGTTAAGCAATGTCATGCTTAATTCAAAATTTGATTTTAGGTTGGTGAGGTGTGTGCTATCATAGTGAATTTTAGGATCCTTGATAGTGGGTTAGTGTACACGGGACTGACACAAATTCAGTCGTTATCTTTTACTTATTGGTAGCCTGTCGCACAGGCTCCTTCATTATTATTTTACAGATTTTTTTATGATAAACTATTTTTAACTTGAATTAAAAAAACAATGTTAAAAATAATAAATATTAAAATAATCCAACAATTTTCTAATATGCATGCTCAGTAACTAATGTTAATTATTAGTAATTATATTATTATTTATTAATTAATTATTATGTAGTCTCAAAATATGCGTAAAATATTATGTAACTATATGTTCGGGAGCGGCATTGATATAAGCCTATTGAGCTTGTTTGCCAATCCCTTTTCTTTCTGAAATAAAATATGTTTAAACCATGTAGTCTCAAAGCATGGTCTTACAACTTCCAACGCAAATTTAATTTTATCTTCTTTTAAACGCAAATTTAATTCAATTAATACCCTTTATTCAATAATAAAAGTCGAGGGTTATTTTATTTGTGGTCATTATTTTAAAAACAAAGCTAGAGTCATCTATTGTTGCCAGTACATATGTTTCTCTCACTGAATCATCAATTATCATTCAGTCTTTTTTGTAAAACATATATGTAAAAAAAAACTTTGGAGTTTTGTTTGTTTGTAGTAAACACCTACACATATAAATCTTTTAGAATGACTTACTATTGTAAATACGGTAGTATGTCCCTTCGATCATATTACATCATTCACTTATGTGCTGAAGCAATCATTTTAGAATGAATACGGTATTGTGTCCTTCGATCATATTATGCTATTCACGGTATGTGCTGAAGTAATTATTTTAGAATGAATACGATAGTGTGTCCCTTCGATAATATGACATCATTCACTTATTTGCTGAAGCACCCATTTTAGAATGAATACGGTAGTATGTCCCTTCGATCATATATGACATCATTCACGATATGTGCTGAAGTTATTATTTTAGAATGAATACGGTAGTATGTCCCTCAGACGAAATGACGCCAATCACGGTATGTGCTGAAGTAATCGCTTTCATTGCAGGCGTATCGACATATTGCTTCCGTCGTTCTTAAAATATGATTTGCAATGATCACGTTGATATTTTCATCTGCCACGCATCTGTTCTGTTCTTATTCTTCGCTTACCAGAAAACGATCTACTGAACTGTACGCGCATGTCGTTTTGGCGCTGAGATAAATGTAAAATCTCTGCTGTGGAAATTGGGTCACCCGGGAAGGGTCAAAAGTCACGATTTGCTGACAATGCGTAACGTATCCTTGAATATTACGAAGCGGCGTACCGATGTTTAAAATGAAACCTGATTATGAATATATGCATCAATGGGTCCTGGGATGAATATATGATTGCATATACAGTGACAAGGTCAACTTGACATAATGTAGTAATAGGGTACATGTACATATGTATTACAACCTATCTATCCTACTCTATTACCATATATACTGGATAAAAAATAGTGAGGGATATTTTGAAATTTTGAAATTACGAATAATGCTGTATTTATTACTTGAAATACTAATGAAATATACATTATAAAACACCTTATATCCTTATTTTGTCCAGTATATGATATTATGGTTAGGCTTACACCAGATACCATAAACTAAAATGTATTTTATGCTCAGCTTACACCCAGATTCTGAAAAAGTAATAGATTAGTAATTAAACATTGAAAAGGAGACTACATGTATGAGAAAAGTCATTTTCAGAAACCTTTCACTTTTTTTTCAATATTTTTTTCAGAGTCTTAGTGTTAGACTATGATAGGGAATAAAGTCTTACATGCTCAGAAAAGGCCTCAGAAAGATTATTTCTAAGCTTTACATCCCCTGTGTATAAGTCTATTTGTTCAATCAATTATTGATGTTTCATCAATTAGAACTTTTAGCTAAGGCTTCGTTGATTTTATTTAGCTCAAATCAATTTGATAAAACTATTGTATATCTCTAAGCTGGGCCAGAAATGTACCTCTTTTCCTGATGTCATGTGAGCCTCTATTTCCTATTACGTATACGATGACGGGAAAACAAATGTGTAACACTGAGTTGTATTTATCATATGTATAATTTCAAAGACAAATCTAAGTCAGTCTATTTCTTGTATATGGATAATACATAGTGTTCGTTTTATGGTTCTTTAAAGCAATATAACGTTACCTGATAAATTGTAACTCTACCATCAATATAGTTATCACAATTCTCATCACAATCCTCATCACCATCACCATCACCATCGCCATCATCATATTATCATCATCATCATCATCATCATCAGCATCCTCATCACAGTCATCATAATCATCACAATCATCTTCACCATAATCAACATCATTAACGCAATTATCACCACATAATCATGATCATGACCATCATCGTCGCTGTCACAATTCTCATCACAATCCTTATCACCATCACCATCGCCATCATCATAATCATCATCATCATCGTCGTCGTCATGATCACCACATTCATCATCACCATCATAATCATAATCATAATCATCTGAGCCCGAAACATAAAGATAGATAATTCACATACTTACATAACAAAAAGTAACATCCTAACCAGCTATAGCAAAGAATATGAGTTTCTACGTTTGTCATGATATCATTTTTCGGCCATAAACCTACTTCAAATACACAATTAATAATTCTCTTTACACATATCTACTTCGCGCTATGCATGACAAGAAACGCGAAAACGAGATTTACGAAACGTGAATGATTCGAAACGATTTATTGTTCACGTTAAGGTCACTGCATACAATAATAATATCAGTAACCCTTCTCCCCTCACAGAAGTCACTGGAGCATTTCTTCACACACTTACACACACACACTTGTGTACTTACCTAGGTGGGTCAGAAAGAAGTCAAGCGTATAACATTGAATACATGTATTTAAGTTTGGGATGACTTATCGACATTATTCCTCGTTGTCAGGCAAGTATTGCGCGACTCGTCCCTCTTGACAAGAACATTAGAACGTGGCTCACACAGAACAAGTTCTTATCCATAATGGTATTTCGTCATCACCTTAAATTCTATAATGTCAATAAAAAGTAATAACCTCTTTGGGGAAAAATAACTATGATACGTGTTCACTCAACCGCAAAAGAAAATCACTATACAAACTAAGTTATACTTCAATCCACGAGTGTTAAATAGGAGTGAAACTGAAATACATCATATCTTCAGAAGGCTACTAATAATATATTAACTTTCAAAAACTTACCTGGTCATATTTATGTGAACACACGTTTTAAGAAATCGTTCTTTCGAATTTCCTTAACTAGACCAGACAGAAAAAAGGACCTCTTGTGGATTGTTTTTTGACGTCCCATCGTTAAAATGCGTCAACAAATTTAGGTCCAAGAATGTTATTTATGTTGATAACATCTCTGATTTGTTAAATTTCTATATTTTATGAATTGATAAGTTAAATGCCAAACATGTTGGCCAAAAACCATATTGAAAAAGCGATTTCAATACCCCAAGTGTACTTAAACAGACATAACAATAAATGTTTTATACTCTGATGTATAATGTATATGAAATTGAGGGTACATCGTGCAACATCATGTCCCTATGAAAATAATTCAAAATCGAATTTCTTAGTCGACAGTTTTTTCTTTTTATTAACTGTCGAAAAGGTAGTTGCGTTTCCTTGTTGTTGAGTGTACACTGTTTTATTTGCAGAATGTTTAGAAGCTTTGCACGATCTACAAGATACGTGAGTCGACTTCTAGACGGAGGTTTGTATCAGAAAGAACAATTCGCCAGACAAATTATAACAACAGCTTGCAAAATGACAGGTAAGCCACTAAACAAGTCTCATTTTAAACCATTTTTAACCATTTTCAAACATTTTCAATTTCTGAATGTTTTTCCTCGTAATGCATGGCGATCAACTATGTCCATTTTCATTAATACTTATCAAAGATGTCGAATGATTTCTAGTAATGCAATTGATAGAGTTTACCGCGAGCTTATATATATACAATACAACTTTTATGAATGAAATTTAAGTTTGCTGTCACCAAAGTTACATATGTATAGCTTTGCTCCAAAAAGCCTTTATTCTTGCCATAAAATTCCTTATTCGAGTCTGCATTACTCATTAAATAAATATGTTGCGCTTTAAAATGTCAATAATGTGTTCGTGTCATGTTGGTTTTAAATACGCCCTCTTTCCGTTCTATTCCATGTTATTTCAGTATTCCATTATCAATTCTGCATTAAATTCTTTCTCCAATGTTTTCAGCGAACCCATTCTCAGATCCCGAAATCACCGAGTTCCTCTCCAATGTCAACAAGATCGTTCTTGAAGACGCTCTACAGAAGGGTATCGAGGGAGACAAGGTCACAGAGTTTCAACATCCGGGGAAACTCGAAGTATGTATGAAGTATGCGTGTTTAGTCAAAGTAACAAAGTCCTAGTCTTAACTTTACCCTTTGAGATTATTTTTTTGTAATATTACAAAATCGAAAAAACATGAAAATAAAAAAGAGCCTCTGATATGTATTCATTTTTCCAGAACTGAGCTTTGGATCTTGTTGTAGACTTGCTTAGGGGTGCTTCGATAATTAAAGGTCTGGGCCTCCTTAGTGCAATGTTAAAGTATGGGAGTTAAGGTTAACTTTATTAAAGGTTGCTTTGTGAAAGGAGGCCCAGACAGACTACCAAAGTCCGGCATGATCAGTAAGGACGGGATGCATTTTGCTCTAAACGAGCATTCATCCCAAACATTGAGCCAGCGAAGATTTCATTGGCTGAGAGAATGCATGCGCGACTAACCCTAACGTGGAACTCCAACTAACCTCAGATATTTTATTGAACTGAGCAGTCATCAAAAGACCAAAACGTTTTAGAGATCGTTTCTTAAAAGTCGTTTCTTAAAAGGACACTGAATGTTTTTCATTGAGTTTTATTTAGCTTTGATACATGCCAAAATATCAAATGTGCTGATTTACATCTAAATCATCTCACTCGAGTTGCATATTTATCTTTAACAATAACTTGCTTTCTATGAAAATCGATCAACGACTTATTACATGACAAGAAGCCTAATCCATGCACCCGTTTTACAAGTTTACCAATAAATTTATCCATTTAACAAAACCAACCAATATCTGTCCCTGTGTCTGCCACATTAGTCTTACACTCAGACTATGAAAAAAGTATTTATTCTGAAAATATCACCATTTTATTAAATATTGAAAAGGAGACTGTAAGAAATGGTATTTGTATAAAAAAAGGCTCCTTTTCAATTTTACGTTTGATCGATTGACGCCCTCAAGCTTCAGTACTTTGTCCAGTTTTCGATCATAATCACGACTAAACATCTTAATATTGTCATTATACTGAATAGATTATCGCTCAAAGGCTAAATTTTAACAAACATCGATAAAATAGCACCATTGGTAACCTTGTGTATATATGTCACTGCAATGACACACTGAGTGTCCCCTTAAATATCAACAACAGATTATTGGAGACTAGAGTACGCATCGAAATATTCCTAGTTAGCCAAGCACTGAACAAAATGCAACCCTAGTCCAACAACGGCTTAAAGGAAACATTAGGGGCATATTTTGGAGGAATTCTTCAATAATCCTGCATGCGAATGCCCCAGGAACTATGTCCTGTTTCCGGTTTGGAGCTCGATGTGACCATATTGCTACCAGATGCTTGAGTGCCCTCTGTCGTTAGATGGTTGCTGCCATAGACTTCCTTCATGTGAGAAAGAAACATTTCAACGGCTATAATTGGCATTTAATTGCTTGCATCTTTGCCTTAGACGTCCACGTGTTCAAAGGGTAGGATTTACCATTTGCGTTTGACATTCGCAATTCTCAGTGGTGGTACTTATCCGTGTGAGAATTCACTAAATGTAAATCGTGGTATTTCTATATTTCAAATGTTCTATTTCTATATATATATCCCTTATTTTGATTAATGAATATCCTAAGTAATTAGTTTAACTAGGCTTTGATTTACCCTGCACTCTGACTGTGAAGTATTAATGATCCTTGTGTAAGTCTATAAAAGTTATCAACCTACTAGCCATATAACATGATGCTTGAAGCGATCTTTCTAAACCGTATCACTCGGTACCAGGACAATTGGGAGACAGAGACAATTGCAAACCCTTTTAGGAGGAATTACAATGATTGTAAACCCTGATATGTTTCCTAAGAGGATGATGTGAAACTATCTTAGATTGATTTTGTAAAAATTCTCAAATATTTTATAATTTGAACCGTAAATGTTTGACGAAAGTGCGTCTCGAACCCATATCCAGTAACACCCGTGGTTCGTGAGCTATCGCTTTGGCCTATTGCGCCACGGAGGCAGATGGAAGACAAGTGTATAAAGGCAACTTACATCGCGTGGCCGTACAGTGTATTCAGGATGTTAACAAGGAGTTTATGACCGATTTATTACCAGGGATCTTCGACATAACGCAATAACTAGGCGTCGTTTAGAGTTACAAACGGTTGATAATAAAGAGAAACCATTCAACCACGGAAATGGTAAGGTTGTAGACCCTGATAGTCAGGATTTCTCCTTATAATATTTCCCTTGCGTTTTGATTAAATTATTTGAACTAGGCTTTAATTAACCCTGCACCGGTGAAGGAAGTGTAAAAGAGCAGTGTGTAAGTCTATAAATCTTCTTTAGCAAGTCTAGATGACTTAATACGACGAGAGATGAGTCCTTTTATTACCCACTAACTATAATTGGAAAAACACTCCTTCTTTAGTAACCATTTGCAACGTACGTTTATCTCATATTGTGTTCATTAGAAATACCTTTTATAACCCCCTGATCTAACTGAACCGTAATTTAAACCCTTTGGTCAAGTTCATGTCATCACTGACCACTGGTCAACTGGACGTGCGACTAATACTGGTTTGGTGTGATATATTGGTCTTCGTTGACTGCCAATAAAGCCCATGTTTTGTAGATTAGAGAGAGGCATCATCTGATAACACATTGTACTAATTAAACATCAATTGAAATTACACATAAATGGTAAAGCTCCTTCCACAAGTAACCACTGACAGATGGACTGAGACCATTGCTCGTTTGGTGTGATCTATGGGTCTTCATTGGCCTGCTAAAATCCCATATTTTGTCGATGAGAGCAAAGCACCCTTGTATAACGCTCTTATCTGACTTAACCGTAACTGAAATAACAACAGCCAAGCTCATTTCATCAGTGACCACTGACCGATTGAGTGAGACGATTGCTTGATTGGTGTGATCTATGGGTCTTCATTTTGACTGCCAAAAATCCCAGAGCAGAGACCATAAATTTATCAAGTTATGGTCTCTGATGAGAGAGAAGCACATCCTATAACACCTTGTACTAGTTGAGCCTCAATTGAAAGTACACACCAATGGTCGAACCGCTTCTACAAGTAGTCACTGACCGTTAGGTTGAGACCATTGCTTGTTTGGTGTGATCTAGGGGTTTTCTTTATGACTTCCAGAAAATCCCACATTTTGTCGATTAGAGGGAATAACGCACCATTTGAGTTGAGCCTCAATTGAAATTACACACCAATGTTCGAGCTCATTCCATAAGTGACGACTGACCAAACGTGACTTATAAATCTTCTTAAGGACTACCAAAACTCCTATAGTTTGTCCATTAAAGGGATGATCCTACTCTGTAAATGAAAAGACTTAAGGGTGTTTTCTTATTTATCTAAATTTAAAAAAAATGAAACTTTTACCAAAAATAATAATTCTTAGGGCCTAGACATCCCACTATAATCCTCTATTGATTGACCGATAATCGAATTGACACACCCGGGGGTCTGTGAACTACTTTCTCTTTAAACCACTGACCTTAACTAAGGGTATTGTTCATGTGACTGCGATATGACTACCAACAAATCCAACACGCAAGTTAATGCACATAGACATTTATGCTAGTTTTTAGAAAACAACAACCCTCTTATCTTAGTCTGTCACCCAGACCCCTTATTTTTTAAGTGCCTAGGCAAGTCTACAACAAGACTACAGAGCTCAGATGAAGAAAATGAATATATCCAAGCCAAGAGGTTCCTTTTTAATTTTTATTTTTTAAATGTTACAAAAACTTCACTTCAGAGGCTTAATGTTAGACGACAGTGATATGTAAATATTAAATAAACAAGTCCAGATTACACATCTTTTTCAAAGACAAAACACGATCAATCCTATAAGGCTTTTGCTGTTTTTTTGTCATCTTCCTGCAATATGGTTACCAACTTTGGATTTCTTATTAAACATCTGACTATTGTACAAGGGTAAATCGTCTCTGAATTGTACATGGAATAACACCCGCTGTGTTAGACTCCATTCGCAGGCATTCACTGACAATGAGCTGACAATTAGTTATTGCTGAGATGCAAAGTGACTACCAACAAGCCCCATATTTAATGTTACATTTAAAAGTAGGAGCGTTCTTCAAATTGCCTCTGACCGGTAATTGGATTAACACCCCCTGGGATGAAAGCTTTCATAAATAAGCACTGACCGACGAGGCGAGGCTACTGCCCGCTTGGCCGGACTACAGTATGACTACCAACTGTCGGCCAAACATCTCGACATGTTGATCTCATCACTTTTGTCAACATAGTCTGTTTGTCTTGTATAACTTAGTCACGTGACGGTAGATCTCGTGGTAAGGCGAGACTTGACACGAGAACATCGAGACATTTGGCAGCAAGGTCTGGAAGGACACGTGTTTCTTTTGGAATGGTGTGGAGACCATCTGGAGAGCATTACCTCCTGGGCTAACTGCAATGCCCGCAATTCTAAACACAATAGACGCACGTAGGCGGTCACTCTTATAGACAATACACAGAAAGAATAAAATAAAGTGTGGATTACGTGGTATTTGATGGTGAGCGCACTGCATGCACTGCGAATTCAAATACAAACGCCTTTATGTCGCGATGGTCGTGTTTGGTTAATGTGCAATGCATATTTGAAACGGGATCCTAAATGCTGACTTGATTAAATATGTTATTATTCAGCCAGTTTGTGTGGTTGTGTTCGATTAAGTATGTCCTTCTGACTAGGCGAAATTTTTGTAAAATTCGTCATGCAGATAATTATCTTATTTGTTAAACTTTGTATTGTACGTTACTATATAGTTCTTCAGAGCATAAACTGATTAATGTCTTGTGGAAAAATTCACCATACAACCCCTTTATTACTATAGATAACTTACTAATCAACTAACTAACTAGCTAACTAACTAACTAACTAACTAACACTTAAGAACAGGAATATTTCTGGATGACACGTTCTTTAGTGTGAAGATGTTTTCACATTAAAGACGCTGTTAAACAGATGATTTTCCTGTTCGTATGTATTACACCTCTAAATATCCTTCAAAGACTTGATACTAGTATGTGAAAATGATATGAAACATATAATAGTTCATCATACTAATATAATAGAAATAAAGGCAAAAAGGGACGTAACTCTTCATTGCATTTACTAGTAAGCTACATGTTTGATAATTTCATTATATAGTCCGATACTCGTTTTGCACAACATCGTATTCATAATTACATTATTTTGTATTAAATCATTTTATATAAATAGCCTTGCATAAGTGTACATTTCCTTTGGAGAGTTAAACCAAATCAAATAAATTTGAGTCCCCTGCATTCATTTAAAATGGGAAATATTACAGAGATGTAATTCAAGTCTACCCATGAAGCCTACACTTTGCAGTATTTGGGAGACATTAAAATAGTCTGACCTTATATTCCAGAATACTACATGTGTATGAATCGAATAAATTGAATCAGATGAAGCGTTGTTAGGTCCAGAATAGTCACACGAAAGAGTGCATGCGACTGGTATGAGCAAAACGAATGGTTGGACCATTTCTAGATCTATCGTAAGCGGCATTATGGTGGTAACATTGAATTGACCTAGTTTCATGACATGTTATGCTATAAACTGTGCAGGTCATACAGTTAAAGTGAACCGAGAAAGCTTCTGGACATAGTTCTACATGTACATATGTTTCTTATAAAAAACATCCTACCTTAGAATAGATTTATTTAACGATTTTTCGAATGGTTTACATCGCGATCTACAAGTATGTGCGAAACAGTGTTCATTCACATCTAGTGTTCGTCAAATTTACATGGATCTCTGAATCCCCGCCCCCTCAGGATCCGTCACTGTGGAAATATCTAATAATATTTCTATAGGACTAATATCCAGATCTATTCAAAGGCGTTTTCCTGTCAACCTCCTGCTATCTCGACGCTTAACTTATTTTCAATCTCAACCCCCTTAGAAGTATACAACGAGTGCACTCACTATGCGCACCAAGTAAATGTGCCGTTACCAGCATTATACGAGGTACCCATTCACAACTGGAGGACTGAGACACTGTACTTTATCCATGTTTACTGACCGTTGCTCCAGTCGCCACCGTCTACCGTTATTCATATGACCTCCATCGACCATATACCGTCTTGTTCGAGAGTGGCAGTCTGATTGAAATCTACCGTTTTCCGAGGAAAACAATAGTGCAACTACTTGGATACGAACTCATATCGTTCCTTGTGGAGAGGAATCTACAGAACCTGTTCGTATCCCGCTAGATGCAATATTTTGCAGATTATGTTCCTCGGAACATGGTCGATTTTAATTAGACTGTCGAGAGTGGTAGTGCGGGACTAGCATTATGAATCAGGAATAAGGTTTTTAATTATCAAAATTAGTGGGTTAGTGGGGGGTAGTGGGGCTAGTGGGGCTAGTAAACCATTGTCTTAACACAAGCTTCAATGGTCATTTTTTAATGTTTCACCCCTGGATCTTGATCAGCCCTGATGAGCAATGGCCAATGAAATGTTGGGATTCAATGAAATAACTTGTGTATCAAGCTGTAATGATATCTGATATTTCCACTGTGAGTCACTAACCAGTAACTTTAACTACTTTCCCCAATGTATGCAATTGAGAGTTACTTCGATGTTTAACTACTTTCCATAACGTTAGCAAATAGGAGTTACTTTAATGATTAACTACTTTCCCAAATGTAAGCAATTGAGAGTTACTTCGGTGTTTAACTTTTTTCCACAATGTAAGCAAATGAGAGTTACTTTGTTTAAAAGTACTTTTAATAACACATTAATGTTGAAGCCGTATAGTAAATAGAATACCGAATGAAGTTTGTCAAATACCAGGTTTATTTCATCTCATGACATGCGTCACTCCTGAACTATCATGCTATTTGACAAACTCCATTAAGTATACCCTATTTATTTTATAGTCTCAGGGAAACGTATCATAATGTGTGCAGTTTCCTGGTATACTTGTACAATGAGACATTGACTTTACTGTCCGTTACAAAGGAACCCGTCGATCTGTCTTTGCAGATGCTCAAGCAATTGCATGTATATTTTCAGCAACTTATGCAGCTGCCTATTGGCCGAGAGCCGGAGAGTAAAGAACAGCTATTGGACCATTGCCGCCGTGTGATCAAATACAGCGTTAAAACGGGTGAGAAACTTACCCTAACCCTCAACACCTACGGTGTAACCTACCAACCCCGTAATACCCCGCCCCACCAGCGTTACAAATATCCAAAAAAAATGTTCCCCACCCTCTCCTCCATGATGTCCCGAAACTGGCTTTGGCCTGGATTTGGCTTTTCTGGTCATGTAACGAGATGTTTTACCCCTTAACGAACCAATAAATTATTTACAATTTAATGATAAATTGCGATTTTGAGAAAACATAAAATGCGAAAAACGTGCTACAGCGCCTTTAATGCTCCTCAACCTGCCAACGTAACAACATCCGCTGTAACGCGCCCCTCCAACGTCACGAGGTTATGCTTTAATGTTTCTAAACCCCCAAGTGATGATGATTACGGAGATTTAACGAGCGGTTTTCAGCGGAGCTGTTCTCCCACTCGGTGTCTCCACACCTCACCGTCACCCTCTTCACACGCCTCTCTTCGTCTTATATTTACTGTGTAACTCAAGATTTATTTATTCAGGTTCAGGAGCACACAATGCAATGAAAGAACCCCATGTCATATGCATGCTCTGACGGATTCGTATAATAATTGCAGAGTTAGACACACACCCTAGCTATTTCCAACCGCTAGCATACCAATATTTAATATAAAACAAGCTCATAATTGGCTAGTGCAACAACACCAAAACTAATGTTAATTTCTGATGAATCAAACACAAATACCGAGAACGTTTGACTCGGCAATTGGGTCAATTGCAAGAAAACTGGGTCAGTACAAGAAAAATGGGCAAATACGCATGCACAATTGTATTGAATTGTCTAAGGTCAATACCCTGGCTCGTTTCTATGCTCGACTTGTTTACAGTTATGCTTTCAGTGAACATATACTATTTCATATAATGCAATTGAAATATAAACAGGCTTATTAATATTACAATAGAATTGCTTAGTGTTAAGTAATGTATTTTCGTTTCGTCAGAGCAAGGATTGATATAGGTCTATATAAAGCCTTGGTCACAGATCCATTGCTTTGATCCGTTGTATTCTTGCTTAGCTCTCTCGGACGAGTATAGAACAAAATGCTTAACATCACGTATAGATATGAACGATGTTTATTGATATTCAACTTCTTTATTACACAGTAGTAATGTTATAGGTGAGATTATTGGCATTTTTGAAAACTAAGAATCTATAGCGTCTCGAAAAACGTCGCCATGCTGTAAATATGTAATTATGAAGTCGAATAACCAAAACGACTTGTTATATCTGCACTACCATCATTTAAAATAACTCTAAAACGACACAACACGCACATTTCTTTACATTCATCACGGGTTGCATTTAACCTTTAACATCACACTTTGAACTTTATGGATTCATTTGATATAAATATCCTTATAGCAAACCATCGACTATTTAAATAATATTCTTAATGATCTGAGGGCGGTGACTCAAGACCAAACAGTTTTATGTGAACTTTTCAAACGTTTTAAACGTTATATTTGATGTGAGGCTGAGTGCAGAAGTTGCTAGAAAAATTGCAATTGTTTCCTGAGTGATTCATGGTATTTCCGGTGAACGCGCTTACACAGATGTGCAGTTTTTAACACCTCGAAGTGCACCCTTTTATGCATATCAGCAGCATTTGTGCAGATTCTGTAGAATCGTTGGTGTTGTTTGAAATAGTTCTTGAATTGTTGTAGCTATTGTAGCAATTACTTCTTTATAATCTAAATACATAATATAAAAAGGGACCCTAAACTAACCCTATATTAACCCTATATTAACCCTATACTAACGCTTTACTAACGCTTTACTAACGGGTGGGCTATCGAGACCTTACGACGCCTGAGCTTATCGATGAAACTCCCAATCAAAAGTGAAAGATTTACATAGCGATATTGAAACACAGATTTGGTGTCTTCTTTGCAGTGTATGATGCACTTACAATAAGGTATATGTACATTTTATATGGCTTAGTATCGGCCAAAACAGCTAATTTCCAAAGGTTCTAAGCCTTATCAGGCCTGGTTAACTTAGAGGTATGAGATTACATTTTGTATTTCGCATGAATAGTTTTAAAAAAACAGGTTTATCCAAAGTTTTGCTCATGTACACCTGTAATTCAAATAATCACGTGTGTCTGCAGGTAACCCGCGGTTCTTCAACCAGTTGTACAGTGGTGTGGACCCATACAGTGTAGCAGGGTCATGGGTCTCCGACGCCCTCAACACCAACATGTGAGTGAAAACGGTACATTACACACTCGTCGATGAAGAGACAATTTGATAACTTATATGGAAAAGTGTACAATATAAGGAAAGGTATATGGTCATCAAGTACGTTTTTGTGAAAATTATAGCTTTGAATCTTTGCATTTTCTTACTATATTATCTTATACTTCACCCGATGTAGGAATAATCATATACCCCGAAATGTAGTGTTTTGTGCAGTAAATACGTTGTTACTGAGAAACGCTGCTAATTATAGGTTTTCCATTTCTAGATTAAGCGTGACGAATTCCAACAGATACATTCATGGTTGTGATTTGTGATTTCTGATCTATGTCTACTTAATGGCTGTCATATACACACAAAGGGTTGATGTTCTTACACGATTAAATCCATGACCAACATAAACTCCACGTGTTCACATTTGAAACTGTAAAGCAAGAGTGGCTTTCTGCATGCATAGAGAAAGCTGTCATTGTTTTGAATTTATTATATGCAGCAACAAAGTATTTTCTTGTGACACTGTGGGTATCGAATTGCAGAACAAAACACGTGAAAACAAAGCAGAGAGGAAATGATCAAAACTTGCTGGATATAAGATTTCAAGCGACACAGCCAGAGTAAAAATTAATATAATATTTTATAATTTTGGAATCTGTAATAGAGACAGTAAAACTGAAGGCATGGACTCAGATGGACTACAGTGGTGTAATGGTTAGCATGCTGACCAACGCCAAAGGCCCGGGTTCGAATCCCGGTGGAAACACCAAACATTTTTGATCTAGGTTTCATACTGTTGTGTCCCTGGGCAAGGCACTTAATCCACATTGTACTCAGTCCACCCAGCGGTTTAAATGGGTACCTGAACTGGGAAATTAACCTTTAGGATCGCGCGGAACACTTAGTAGCGGCACCGAAAGTCCAGTTCTTCTAGGATAATAATGACGTTCAGCCAGTGAGCAGCATTTGCGCAGAATATCAGGCGTTAAAATTATCATTATTCTTATTATTAGTAAGGTATAGATATATCTGAAGAAGTGGCACCTTTCAGTATTGCCATTGCCACCCTTCAAGTATTGAATGTCAAATAGCCAATTTATGAACGTTGACATTCCAGGATATATTAAACAAAATTGAACGTTTCCTTCAAACGTTTCACATGTGGTCGTTCCCAGTCGCCTTTACACGTGTTAAAGATAATTTACATAAGCCTTTTGATTTATTTTCGAACAAAGCGTTTGTTATGCCTGCCAGTGTGCGTCTTGGCGCTAAGGAGGTCCTGATGCGTGGAACCATGGAAACAGAAGAAAACCAACTTCAGACTCAGAATACCCCTTGGCTGTATTTACAAACCAGATTGATAATAAATGTTCATGACGTCACTTTGACACGTGTGAAGTCACCGGCATGTACAGTCACCGTTTTGTTTATTTTGTTTAAAGTTACGAACAGAAATAGTCCACTTCAATGTTTGCAGCTAATTTCTGAGTCTTTGTCTTGGGCCTTGTGGTCATAAAACATATTTTACATGTCAACAAGATCTCTGGGTGATTGTTTTCGGTACAAGATATCAGATTTTGAAACTTTTTGAAACATTTAACATTTAATGAAAATATTTTGCAAACGCTGAGATAATACAGTGGTGAAAGAAACGGTTTAGCCCAGTAGTTAGTGTTTTCAATTGGATGAAGGTCATGGGTTCGAATCCAACCATTGACCTGGTGACTTTCCCCATTGTAATTCAGTGCATGATGATCACTGAAAGACGTTGGGACGTTACCCTTGGGATCCATCAGATTTTCATGCAATTATTTGTACTGTTCTACTACGATTTTAGTAAGTTTTAAGACCGACTTACAGTTAATCTTACGTGTTAGATTGGTTAGGGAATGTCATATGGCATTCAGTGCATTCATTGTTTTTGCCAAATTTCATCATGTTAATAACTTTATATTGTTCACTTCAGACACACATTCGAGGTGTGTCCAGTGTTTGTGGTCATGGAGAAGTACCTTATGCAGAAGCTGTGTGGTATCATTGGCTACAAGAACGGTGATGGCGTCATGTGCCCAGGTAAAGTACATGTATACATCTGCATCCCTAAAGTTTGTTCACTTTCTTATCACCAGTTCCCTTTGAACACCTACATCCATAAAGTTTGTTCATCTTCTTTAAAAAATCTTCCAACACTATATCTCATAATTTTTTTGATCGCATGTATCCATAAAATTGGTTTAAATTTGGATTTTTTTCTAAAACAATACATCATGAATTTTCTGCGAATGCCTGCATCCCTAAAGTTTGTTCACCTTCTTTTAAAACCCTCCTAAAACAGTCTGCATCAACTACATCCCTCAAACACAATCCTTCTCAACAAATATAAGACCATAGGTAATTCATGGCCTTATCACCTGGTTAACGGGAATACATTTAATTTTATAATTCTTATATGTTGGTAACAGTGTATATTTTTCACAAGTTTTCATTTTAGGCGGATCATTTGCAAACATACTTAGTTTCACGTTTAAAGTATACAAACATGCAATGTATTAGGATATTTGCGGGATACAACTGATAAATACAAATGTAAAATGTTCCCAATGCTTGTATTTCAGGTGGATCATTTGCAAATATACTAGGTCTACACGTGGCAAGGTATAGGCGCTTTCCCCAGGTGAAGAACGTGGGAATGAGCGGGCTGCCAAAACTGAGAATATTCACGTCGCGTGAAGTAAGTTCTTTGCATGAACCCACTCTTGCATTGTCATTAACCTAAACTCAAGTTTTGTTTTCCTCGGATGGGACTGTTGTTTTTAAATTTATGGAAAATAGACCAAAACTCTTCTTATATCTCTTCATTTGATGCACATTAATTTGAAAAACAGAACATGGAAGTATGGAAAACGGACTTGTCTATATCAGTATATATATGAACCGACTAAGTGTGATTGCTTAAAGATGCACCCATTGTGTTTCATAAAATTCAATATAGCTTTTTGATTTCAGTTCAAATAATGTCACTCAACTTGCATATTCATCCCCAAACGCCAAATATATCATACTTAACAGTGTCAAATTAAAATTCAGCAATATTATATATATGCCCAGCAACCGAAACAAAATGCCACATTTACATGCACAATAGTTATTTGACCTATTAAACATTATCAACCCAAATTTGTATTGTTGTCTGTTGTTAATAAGATTCCAAAATTACGTTTCACAAAGTTACGCGCGTAAGTCGCGATCATTCATAACGTTTGGCATATGTTACCCCAACAACACAATGGTTGCATATTTAAGAGAAGCATGAAATCAGTTTGGTTTTCAAAGTGTGTCAATATTTAATAAGACAAAGGGACTTCATTCAACCATTCTGTTATCATCATATTAATTGCACATCTCCATTAGCTTTCCGGAAGATAGTCAACTGTTACCAGTTCGTCCGGATAAACGGGGTCTTGCTTTACCCAGAGTTCCAGCGCTATGGTCTCTGGCACCAACATATTAATGAAGTATTGCATTAATAAGTTGTTTCAACCAGTTTGTGTTTCTATTTTCCAGGCTCACTACTCACTACAAAAAGGAGCCAGTTTTCTCGGATTGGGGACAGACAGTCTTGTTCAAGTTGAAACAGACGAAAAAGGAAAACTGAGAGCAGACGACTTCGAACAAAAGGTCAAGGACGCGGAAAAGGAGGTCAGATGATAGGTCAAATATACACGTGTTTAGTCGTATTGAATAACTAAATAAACGTTATTTTATTTAATGCACAGTGTAAATGTCATTGTGTCAAATGTGTGTTCTTATAAGATTACAACGATAATGAAATTCTTATGATAATATTTATTTTATCAATATATAAATTGAGCATTTCCAGTGTAAACAGTTCTAAATGTGTTTTCATAACCTAATTGACCTAAATGACATTATAACCTTACAGATATCCTGCTCACTCTTATATAATATATCTTCCATTCAATTTAAAGGGGCTGTAGCACGTATTTTGCAAATTTTATTTTTTCAAATTTCCAATTTATAATGATAGTTTATATAATTTATATCTACTTTAGAGGGTAAAACATCTTATTACCCAAACCAATTATCCGTAGTGGTAATAACGGTACTGTGTATAAAGCAAACACTGAATGGCGGCCATTTTAATGTGAACACATTTTATTATTTCGAATTACAAAAACGATTCCCATGGCTTTACCGAACCATATACACTCATTTTTAAACTTGATTTTCCGAAGAGAGAAGGGTGTTTTACAATTTTAATACATTTCATCGACTTATTTGAGTGAAATCGTGCTACGGTCCCTTTAATGTAATTATGATTATTTGGGCATATGTCAACCAAGGCTATAAAAAGTCATGATTGTCTAAGCAGCCTGCGCATTGTATCGCTGGAAGCTGGTTATTCATCGCTATACATGTGTATATAGCAGTGTTTTGTCAGTCAATGAAATGTCGTGACTAGAAATGTGATTGTCGCTGATAGGCACTGCCAATATTGCTGGATTTAAAGTGATTTTATTGGCTGGTTATCTATAGTTCGATACGAGGCGAATTTTGCCAAGACAATCACGGTTTACACGTTCAGTTCGTTGTATTTTTCGTTGTTTCTCAGTGTATGGCCACTAAATTACGAAGAGATCTAAGAATATTTTTTTTCATTTCATGAGATTTACATGCATTGACTACAATTTACAATTTTACATTCACAATTATCAAAAAACTGACCACGACCGGGGTCGATCGACTGATTTTAGTTCATCATCGTTATCACTTTAAAGGCGCTGAAGCACGTTTTCTGCATATTTTGTTTTCTCAAATTTGTGTATCCTTGCTCTCGCCAGGCAAATATAAAATATCGTTTCGTAAAAATTGTATAACGCATTTGCTCGTGTAGTAATCATCGATTTATGCATCTAGGGTTACACAGCTCTGCTAGTTATGGCGACATCTGGCACGACCGTGCTCGGAGCTTACGACGATCTGAACGCAATTGCTGACGTGTGCCAGAAATATGGAGTCTGGATGCACACTGATGTAAGTACAATCGCTCTAATATTATAATGATTACATGTACTTTGGGGGGCACAGGAACTATACATAGCAAAAATACTGTTGCACCCCCAAGTGTTTTCACCAGTAAAAGTTGTCTGATAAGAAAGTTGACAATGTTTCAGGACAATCAACTTTGTGATATGACAGAAGCATTATCTACCAGTTTAACGAAGCAAATTTCATTCAGATAATGTTTCACAACTTTGTGATATTTGCATTCATAAAATTCTGCTATATTGGTGTCCAGGAACAAGTATTGTTACACTGAAAATTGATAGTCAGCATTGGTTGTTCTTATGTGAGCAGTTCCATTCTTTCAAGTGAACCGATGAACCTTTAGTAACTTACTTTTTACAAAAAAGGTCACTCGTTAAAGCAGTATGAACCTTCAAAGTCAGATTGTTTGGAAAAAGACAAATTTGAACAAAGTTGCTTACTGACGATATTCGGTCTGTATTACTGTAATGACACCTCTAAATCACAGAGATTTGTTTGATTAATGACTCTAACTCATAAAGATCTCAGAATAATTCCAAAATCGTATGATTTTGACCTTTTTATCACTAGTTGTCAAAATTTTTGAAAAAAGGGATCGAATTTTAAGAACCAGTTCTTCCATATTTTGCTTGAAAAAAGACTTTGTGATGCGTGAAAGTCAAGTACCACTGCAAATTCAGTCGTAATTTCTTTAAATGTCAACATGAATATGTTTCTTCGAAGACATTAGCCATTAAGTCTTTATGTCTTTAGTGTTTAATTCAATACATATATACAAGATAGTCGATATCAAGAAATAGTTCATGTTATGTAAACCATTTTCCAGTTTCGCGAAAAGAGTTAAGAGTGGTCGACGTCCCTTTGAACAGTCAGGTAACCGCGGGTAAGCCGTCAACGCCGTTTTGCTCACCATTTCACGCCCGCCCGAAACTTACAATGTCACGAACGTTGACCATTCATTGCAATTTCCACAACACCAAGTCTCGAGCTTACGTACGTTGATATCGATGTCAAGCGTGACGTTCCCCGTCGTCAAGGGCGGATAACTCTCACCGTAAAAGCTGGGAAATGGTCAATTGAGATTCAGAGCAGTCAAGCTAGTTATAATGTTCTTACCTGTTACATAACGATAATATCCTACAACCTATGAAGTAATATACATAAATGTGTTTTATATCTATAGCTTGCGTATTTGAATTCAGTACATAACCTATGTGAAACAAGGTGTAGGAGAAATTCCATTCCGAATAAGTGGGACAATTAATCTTATAATAATTACACGAATGATCAGTACGGCGTTACGCTAGTTAAATAAAGTCGAGTTAGATGTTAGATACATAGAGGATATTTGACATTTCTCGTCGAGATAAACATGGTATTCGACGAGAAATGTCAAATGTTCTATTTATTATATTTAACCATTTATGTACGAAAATGACGTTAATACAATGAAAGGAGCATCCATGCTCCCCTTGCTTTATCAAGGTCATCTTATGACGTCATCCTATTGTTAAGATGACGTCATACGATCGAAAGTGTTTTTTCACGCAGTAGAATAACATGTTATTTCACTCAGTGAAAATACGGATTATATTTTAACCGATAAATTCCGTATTTCACCACTGAAAATATAATAAATATTACTTACTAAATTATCAAATATACATATCTTGTCTTTACAGGCGTGCTGGGGTGGAGGTGCACTGCTCACGACGAAATACAGACATTTGGTAGCGGGTATGGAAAGGTATGTCATTTCTCTATCCATTTTTTTACCATCTAAAACGTCAAAAATATTTCTTTTTCATTTTGTTGGATTTCCTTTGAAGATATTTGATTGCTAATGTTGCTCGTTGCTCCAGATCACACTCAGTATCCTGGAATCTTCACAAGATGAGTGGAATGCTTCTTCAGTCATCGATCCTTCTAGTCCAAGAAAAGGTAATTATCCCCTACGACGAAATGAACTCGTCCCTCTTGCCAGTCTCCATTACTGGCTGATTTAAGCCTTGCAGTATTTCGTTAATGTTTCTGTGCTAGGAAATCGGAGCCTCTATGCATTTCAGGCGCAGCGATTCTGTTTGAGGTGAGGGAAATATTGCAAGGCTTTACAATTTACAATTAAACAGATCTTGTACCCGTATGCTGATATTGATATAACTTGGGAAGTAGAACAATATTCTTGTGTAGCATGAGTAATGATTTGAATCGTTCAGAAAAACAACAACTTCGAGTGATTAGGATTAACGAAAAACGTTTCAAATCTATCTTTCAAGCATAACATTAACACTTGCCCCCAGTCTGATTAAAATCGACGGTTTTCCGAGGAATAAAAATTGCACAATAGTTCATCTACCGGGATACGAACTCATATCGTTCACAAATAGGTCTGATAACAGCCCGTAGACTTCCCTGTATTGACGCAATTTAGTTAACCAATCACAAGACGTTCAACAAAAGCTTTCGGTGCGAGAAGCTAGGGACAGTTAACTCCAAACAGCTATCCTCTCGTCTGTTCCAAATGCTTTCAAACTAGCGACCGTTTAAACACTAAGATGTGATTGGTCAGCTATTTGACTGGGCTTTGTCTGCGCTAAACTGGTTCAAACACGCGCCTATACGTGGTGTACTCAGACCTTGTGGCGAGGAATCTACAGAACCTGTTCGTATCCCGGTAGATGCATTATTTGCAAATTTTATTCCAAGGTAGATTTCAGACTGCAGTTGCCCCAATCATATTTAAACATGTTCAGTGTATATTTACATATCTTTTTAAAAATTAATATAAAATATTACAACACAAACTGGTTTAGGATAAGAAAACCAAATTTGGAGAGTGTCTTGAGGTCATCAATGATCGAGTTCGAAAACGAGAAACGTGCGATTAATTTGTTTGGGGGTTATTGTGGGTCGTTTTTGGGAGGACTATGTTTATAGTATCTTTGAACGGGACAGCTTTTAACATAAACCAAATTCGGTCTTAGGATTGATGGCATAAATACTTTAATAGAGTTCGAAATTATAAAGCGGTCAATTATTTGTTTTTAGTTTAATGAGAACCAGTATGGCGGGAATGTTGATGACCGTTTCTTCTATAATGCAGGGACTCTTAGAGGAATGTAACAGAGGGAACGCTGAATACCTCTTCCAACAAGACAAGAACTACGATGTGTCTTATGACATGGGTAGGTACTACCTTAACACCTTATAAGGCTCTTATCGTTATGTAATGGGTAAGAACATTATAATTAGCTTGAGTGCTCTGAATCTCAATTGACCATTTTCCATCGTTTACGATTAGAGTTATCCGCCCTTGATCACGGGCAACGTCACGCTTGATATTAATAGCAACGAACGCTAGCTCGAAACTGGCTGTTGTGGAAATTTCAATGAATGGTCAACGTTCGTGATATTGTAAGTTTGGGGCGGACGTTAATATTTCCCAACAAAGAATTTATATCCTTCCCTGTGCATTTACTTATGATCAAAATGACGTGTTATATGTTAAATGTGTGCTGAATCCACTTTCGATGTTGTTTCAAATATAATGGCGACCTTCTCCATGCCGGAATATCTGAGACTTTAGAGGGTTGATACTGAGACATGAGTTGTGAGACTGTGATGTCTCCTGGGCCAAGCGACTATATTCAAAATGTGCCTTTGTTCACCAGCAGTACAATTGGGTACCTGGTGTAAATTGAATGGTAACCTTTTCAGGCCTTAATTGACGAATTATGTAAAGCCGAGAATGTAAATACATAAAAAGAGAAATATAGGCCATGTCCTTATACTACATCCTGTCTCAAGACGTCGGCGAAATCGCTCACCGAGTGGAAGCAGACTACAATCGAACAACAACATCCTGTCTCATGGTATAACATACACGTTCTACTCTGCTTTCATACCCTGGGTTCACAGACAGCTCACTACTTCGCGAGATGACGTATGATCGTAGAACTATCTAAAATAGAAAACCAATGACAGCACTTGAAAGACGAGTTTTTATTATTATGAAAGTGGAGTAGAAGTATACGTTATACCCTGAGACAGAGTGTAGGATACTAGAGTAGCTAGCGTCTTGAACAGACTTTCGGCATGGAGATGTGTCATATATGTATACTCGTATCTTAACCTAGCGCCTCAATATATCAATTCTACCTCACTGTTTATTTTGGGGGCATTTTAGAAGTTAAAGAAGAGAAATATGTGGATAACTGTGTCTTTATTGATACTATGTGACGTTCGACACATATTCTTGTGCTGTTTTCATGCATATGTGCTTGGGAACAACGAAGGAATCTGTATCGACACGGCGCATATCTTGAAGTTACCAACATGATTGTCTTCAATCTCGTCATTACAACACTAACATGCCAGTCTCAAAAAGTTTATTTTAGAATAAATAAAATGCTTTGCGTGAACCTGATTCGCTGAACACTGTCACAGAGATTCAGTTCATACCTGCATAAACTTAATTTCGTGAGGTCACAACACATTTAGCCATGCCCCATGACGTGAGATTCATGGCAAATTGCGTTGTGGATTTTCATTGGCTGATGAATGCGTTGTAGGCGGGACTAATAATCCAATGACGTTTTGATTTGACATCTTGTGTCTTCATACGCTTAAATAGCACAGCTCTAATTGTTGCAAATTTGTATATTTGGAGCAATGAAACCTTTTCAAAACATCAGGTACGAGTATAATTATTTATAAGAATTGACTTCAAAATTTATTAAGTTCATGGAGATATATACTTAAAAACGCTGTGCAAACATAGCGGATTTACACAGTTTGCACAGCGTTTTTTAAGTTTATACCTTCATGAACTTAAAACAATTTGAAGTCAATTATTAACCAATTTACAGCATCATTGTGTGTTGGTATCTACATCGAGAGTCGCACTCATTGCAATAAAGAAGTTGTAAGTCTATACGCAAATTTCCTCTACCTTACTGTAAGTTGTATAAAATCCTTGCAGGCGATAAGACAATCCAGTGCGGACGTAAGGTTGACGTCATGAAGGTGTGGCTGACATGGAAGGCTATCGGAGATGTCGGCATGGAGAAACGGGTCCTTATAGCTTTTGATAACGCAAGGTGAGCTAAAAGCGGAGCCAGAAGGAGTTTGGGGTGTGCATACTCATTAGCAGTCCGCCGGTGCGTTTTGATTTGGCTTTAACCGTTTCCCAAGGTTTTAAGAACCCCTCAGCCTCACCCTACCCCTCCTCTGGATAGGCCATTGGTGTCATTCAGTAAAGTTTACATACCGTGTATAACACCGTGAAATAATGGGCGTACTCTTACGTTCAATGACTTAATTGGACTACAATTTCGTTCAGTAGAATTGTTTTTATATATTTGATTACACAATGAAGTGTATGTGCATTTTGTCTTTGAAAATGTGGTGAAGAGCTATAGCCTATACAGAGTATCAATAAATATAACGAACATGGATAAAATTGGTTATAATAGCTCTTATCAATTCAAGGTGATCTTCAGTGCTTAATATTTGAGCATATACATATTGGGTGAAATGTAAAATGATGACGCGAGATGAACTTAAGATGAGAAAAATTTAATAACGTGTACAAGCGACAAAAGGGGTAATATTTGATTCCGAAAATATCAAAGAGATGTGTCAATGCTTGGTTACAAATGTATACGTTTTTCGGTCAAAACAACTTTTAAAATTCTACACCTATATTTAATCACCTCAATTGTATATTTGAACTTTTGATTTAATTAAAAAAAACATATATTACGAGTGATGGTGTACCACAGGGAGACATCATCTGCCAATGACTCTTTATCTTCTTTGCAGATACCTGGCACAGAAGATCCGTGATACTGAAGGGTTCAGACTCGCCATCCCCGAGGTGAAATATTAATTATTATTTATGTCGAACCAACTGACCCCCACCTCCCCCCTGATCTTCTGGACTGATTATCTTGTCTTCTTTCTCCTTAACAGTTCGAGTGCACAAACGTGTGTTTCTGGTACATTCCACCGAGTCTGAGGGGTCAAGAGGAAACTCGCGAGTGGTGGCAGAAACTCTCCAAGGTGATTAGCCAACTGTTAATGTCTGTATATATTTTATTTAGTAGGACAGGTGCTCACTTTGAACTAATGTAAAACTGATTCATCCCTTGACCTAATATTTTCGTGCCATTTTATGCCATTGCTAGATATGGACAATACTGTGATATAGAACGATTCCTTTTTGTGATGTTGATGTGCCAATATGAGTAAATCTGTGGGATATTTGTTTCATTTTATATTACTCTACACAGTCGGCCAAAAGAAACGCCTACCAGATATATTATCAGATTTCGTAAAACTATAATGAACAGTTTAGCAATATTATAGTATTATGAAGTTGCACCATTTCTGCATAATATACTTAAATTTAGGAAGTTGTCATATGTCACAAAAGAATGGCGGTTGTTGAAATGGGACAACAGAAATGTTTAAGTTTTCGATCAGTGCTTGATCAGAAAAAACATTTGAAACAAATTTCCATACAACCACGAGCAACAATACAGGCACGCATTCGCATTAAAGTGGTGATGACGCTGCAGATGTACATGGTTACAGTGCGCAATCGAATCAACTGGAAACAGCGGTCTTCATTGGGCGTGGTTTTCATGAATGTTATTGACTCAAATGGCAGTTTTTCCACGATTTCAATGGACTTTCATATTAATTATTGTTTCAGCATAACGTTTATTTGAAGGAAAATCAAGTAGGCGTTTCTTTTGGCCGACAGTGTATCTGTTGATTTTCTATTATCAATTATTCCTTGCAAATGATGTTTCATTTCGGATAATTCTGTGGTGTTGATGTTCTCTCTGTATGATTATTTGAGGTCGATGTTGCATTTTGGTTTTTTGAGATATCGATGTTGAATCTGGATATTTTGAAATGATAATTTGAATTTCTGTCACCTGCGATGTTGACATTGATTGTTATTGTTCAGGTGTCCCCGAAGATCAAAGAACGGATGATGGAGGAGGGATGTATGTTGATTGGCTACACGCCCTTGTCGGTGAAGGGCTTTGTCAACTTCTTCAGGATCATCATATGCAACCCCCTTCAAGATCACGCTTGTATGGACCGTGTATTGTATGATATAGATAGACTAGGGAAGGATCTATAGCTTATGTATGGTACGAACGTGCGGTGCATGTGATGTGAATGAAATGATAACGATGATGAGGACTATGATGATTTTGGTAGGCGATAATGATTATGACGTCATTGATGACGACGATATTGATGTGACGACGATAATGATGTGACGACGATAGATAATGATGTGAAGACGATAATGATGTGAAGACGATAATGATGTGACGATGTAAAATGTGACGACAATATATAATGATGTGAAGACAATAATGATGATGACGCCGATAATGATGGTGACGACGATAATGACAGTGACGATTGTACTGATAGTGACGACGATAATGATGTGACGACGATGGCGGTGACGATGATATTGATTGTGACTGACGATAATGTTGTGATAATGTTGCATCGATGCTGATCACAATGATAATGACGACGACTATGATATGATGATGATTATGATATAATTATGAGGTTGACCATTTTAATAAAGATAATAGTTGCTCCACAACTGAGAACAACCGGATATTTGTTTTATTATTCTTAATTCAATAAAACTAATAGTGCCAAATTTGTTATCATTTGCAGCAATGTCTGTAGATTTTTATAGAACTTATAGAGTGCCAAAGAAATAAAATTGTATTTTCAATTCACCCCGACTCTCTCTTGTTGTTGTATGAGGTTTTATAATTAATATCTGAAAATATTTATAGTTTTGATTACCCTTGTATTACTTTTCCCGTGACATGAAGATAGAGAATTTGAGGCCTTATGATGTCAACCATCGTAAACATAAGAAAATGATAGACAATGTATATTGCAAACTTTTTATTCGAGTTAAAATATGTATTAATTGGTCGTCAATATTCTGACATATGTAAATTTGTACGACGTTATTGTCGTGTCACCTATTTTCATGGTATTTGTCTAAGGCTAAAGTACAACACAACACATGCCACAATGCTATTTTACTGATTTCCAAACACATATGGATAGTGTATGCCTACATTTAAACTAAAATTGTTCCACGTTTAAAGTATTTACAGTCCCATATAATTATCATAATGACACCAATATTTAGGACGCAGTTTTCATTTCGGATGAATTGAAAAATTACTTTAAAATACTAAGTGTTTAATTCGGAACAGAAAACTTTCTGGCGGACAAATAGGTTTTTCATTAATGAAGTGTGTAGTTGAGCAGATTGATGAAATAGGGATGATTTGCCGCATGGATCCAGGCAGAACAACTGGGCCGTTTTCAAGAGAGGTTTCAAAGTAATCGCTCATTTAGCGATTACTTTTAAACCTCTCTTGAACGCGATTGCTCAATGTAGCGCTACGTAGCAAGGCGAGCAAACTTCGAGGAATTTGCAATTTGTCGTTCAAGAGAGAAGAAGTGCTCATTGAGCGCTACATTGAGCGATCAATGAGCGCTACGAAGCGCTTCATTTTGCTGAACCGCCGGCAGATTGACTGTCACATACATTAAAACATTGAGGGTATGGATTCAAATTCTTCATCATCGTTAAATGATGATCGTTTTTGATGAAAAAAGAGATCTCACAAACTGGTCAAATGTTACTTATTGTAAAACTAACCTCCCCAATCAATAATTTATAATAATTCTTAAACGAATGGTTATTATTCGGTTAAATAATGTGGATCCATGTTCCATCCTCGAATTATTAAAAGGTGTTCATACAAAAAATGGCTTTTAATTTTATACGTGACATCTTTTTCTACGACTACGGATAATCGGGTCGTTTATTAAGTAAATATATACCGCATATATATATAACTATATTATAAATGGCAAATTTGAACATATATGATTTGCCAAAATACGTGCTAGAGTGCGTTTAAAATAAAACTGCCTTGATAACACCCTCAGCATTTACTGTATTGGCTTATAAGCATGAAGTTTCTAATTAACAGATTGAACTCAAAAGAGGACTGAAAGTTTAATGTCAGGCTAGCGTCTTATCATGCATGATAAAATATGTTTTTGTGTATGAATGTCGACTATGTAAGTTTGTAGTGTAGTTCCTCGGCTAGAACAAATGTTATTTTGGGTAAAAGATCAGTATGATCACATTTTCCCCCTTTTTTCATAAATATGGAGCATTTTTATTTCAATGAATTAGTAAATAAATATCCAGTTGTTATGTCTTGGGTGATAAATTCATTCATTTTATCCTAACATTCACACTGCACCGCATGTTCCTTTTTACAACCTAGAATGTTGCTTAATTAATTTCCAAGTGTATATATAAGGATTGAAGTAAAGGCCTTTCTTCATCAAGAGTTGCATTTATATTATATTTCAACATATATCGTCACTGGACAGTGGTCAGAACTACTTTCCGCTATTTAAAACTTGAGGGTTACTTTGTTTCATAAAAGTAAGTTTAATCATATGTTGTTAAAATAATTTAATAAATTAAATCCTTTTTGGAGTTTATTGCACTGCTCCTTATATATCAACCTTAGCCATGGTACGACAAAATAATATAATGTTATTAATTAAGTATTTCCGTATTGGCCCAGTTACAGGTCCGAGGTCCGTTGTATTGACCCGACACGAAGTCGAGCCAATACGGAAATACCTAATTAATGACACTTTTATTAATTGACCTCTTTTCATTCTATTTGCACAACACTGAACATCTTATTTATATTGAAATAACAATTATAAACAAGATTGGTGAACAGATAACATGGGTCAAAGTTGTGAAGCGACAGCTTCGGGCTTTCACGAAATGTGCGACTGCGCATGCTCAGACTCATATTGGCCCAGTATATCCCGTATTGGCCCAGTTTGTCTCGTATTGGCCCAGTTTGCTCGTATTGGCCCAGTTGTCGAATCATATGGTCTAGGCCGTAAATACCGTATACATGCCATAACATTGATAGTTAATTAATAAATAAAGGATATTATATAAGTGTCCATGATGTACTAAGTAAATTTAGGACACGAGTGCCTGGATATGAGTATTTCTCGAGCGAGATATATACCGATATTCAGACAAGAGTGTCATAAAGATAGTATGACGTAGACATGAATATAATGTCCTTTTTATTACCGAGGACATGAACTTGAGGAAAATACGCTAAAATCCACATTCCAGTATAGGTTGTTGCTGGTCGTCGCCGGATTTAAAGCGCAACGCTATAGAAGAAGAGTGACGTCAAAACATTCTTAATGACGTCACGTCACGTCACCAAAACAAAGTGATATTTTGCTCGAGGCAACCGTATGAACATTTTGAACCTCCATATGACTGCCTCGTAGGTAATACATCTTCATCAAGTATCGTATATTTATATATACTAAATTACACTGTAGGCACCAAGTATTCAATAATCATGATATCGCCATATAGTAATTGTGTAATAAGCTTATCATATGCTATATATATATGCTCATATGTTAGAATTCAGTATCTAAATGGTATGTCTTTGAAGGACATTTAGAAGTGGCATACATAAGAACAGGAATGTTTCTGGATTGCAACTTCTTTTATGTAAAAATACACGTTTCTGAGTATATACTCACTCCTTATTCAGGTGGAAAGTCCACGTATTTTCACATTAAAGTTCTTATACAGAAACCTTCCTGTTCTTAAATTATGTGTACATGTATTTCTCTTTTTTTATCGTTCGGAAAAGTTTGATGTAATTTGAGAGTTAATGACATCATTAATTCAATTGCCGCTTGATGTAAACAACTGTTAAATTGCGGTTACTTTTAAAACGACCCAAGACTACATCTGCTACACCTGATGAGGGCTGGTGTTATACTTAATTAAGAACATGTACTGTTTATTGACGGTAAATTATGCATACCAATACATTATCTTTCTGACTTGTGAACTTGTGCTTGTTGGAACCTAGGACACGTTTGATTATGTTATAAACATTGAACCTCTACTTACAACTTTCCCCGCTAGTCATAACTTGCGCTATCAACATCACTGTCTTAGCCTTATAGCATTGCAGCATTTCGTTTACTTTCCTTAAATTAGTCAGTGATGTAGACTGGTACGACTTACGAGGGAAGTTGCCCTACTTCCAATGTATTACATTATTATACCACATTACACTTGTGAGTTACCGTATTTCTTCGAATATAAACCCGGATTGTATTTCGTTCAGCACCCCGGGTGCTATTAGAGGAAATACGGTAGGTCTCAAATTCATATTCGAGTACTGAGTTGTATTTACCTCAGCACTCCATGATCCCCGGGTTATATTCGAGGAAATACGGTTATCAGTGTTAAAAACTGGTTGATTTTAATACAAAGTGAATTTCGTTTTGTGATACTAGCCAGTGAAAATGCACTGCATCATTCTAATGCTTTATGTTCATTAGAAGAAATACAGCTCACAGGGAGTTATCTCACACAGTGTGACTCATTACCACACTCGCCTATATATTTGTCCTCGAACTCCATATCATGTTACAAGTGTTCCTGCATATCCAAAGATCATAAACGTGTAAACTCAAATATCCCCCTCGTATGTACATGTACATGCGGTCCACCAGTACTATCGATAAATGACAGCGACGGTATTGTTTCTTTTTTTTATTTAAAAATAAATCACAAAAGTTTCTCATTTTTATTTTTTATTTTCCACTTCAGCTGAATGCCGACAAAATTTGGACGGATTTGATTTGACAGAGGTAGTACACTGGCCGCGGTTGACATGCATCCAGCATTTTAATAATTGTTAAGAATCTGATAAATCGAACCTACTGATGCAATGAATGGCAGTATAGTAGCTTAGATCACAAACGCTTGATAAAATCACAGTTGCACATCCGCCTTTGCAAAACAACGCGGCAATCAACTTCTTCTCAACATCTCGAAAACTGTAACAAGTTGGTCCATGGTTTAAAATGATATTTGGAAAGTATTAATGCTGCATCTGATGAATGTAGATATATATGTATATCTTAGTTTTGTTTCTATCTGTCATGAAACATGAGAAGAGGTGCGGATGAAGACAGTTCTAGTCAGCGCTCATGTGAAGCAAGCTGGTCCTAAACGAATACCAAATTCTTGATCTTCTCCAGTAATGTCATATACTCCTACATCCATAATCGGCAATCTTTCGATGCGGTTCTTTTTGCCGACGACTTCAAGCATAGTCTTTCCGTATTTGCCGTTCTTGCTCTGTGGAAGAAAACATATATTCACATTGTATTATAAATATGAAACAAATATAGACATTTATCACACTCTTAGTTAACCTGTTCCTTTAAACAAATGAACCCATCGTTTACCATGGCTATGAAGAATATAAATTTTATGAATTTGCACATAAAACAGTTGCATTTCACAAGAGAAACTATCTTTGCCCATGATTATCATATACAGGCGAAGCTATTGTTGTCCATAATTATGATACACAAGTGAATCTATCATATTCCATGATGACCATTTAGAACTGATTCTTCGTTGCCCAAGATGATCATTAAAGCAAGTCAATCTACCATTGTCAGTATCATTTATAACAGTTGACCAATAGTTTCATTGATTACAAATTATACAAGTGAACGAAACCTTGTCCAGGGTTACCATTTTTACAAGTGAATTATTGCTCATGTTTGCTATTCAGCAATGAAACCTTACCCTATTGTAAGAAATACCATCTGTTTCCCATGTCTTATGGACTTTGTGTATTTTACCCTTGTTTACTATATCGTAAGAAATACTGTATGTTTCCCATGCGTATTTTACCGTTGCATACCATATGTTTCCCATGCCTTATGGATCTTACGTATTTTACCGTTGCTTACCATATGTTTCCCATGCCTTATGGACCTTGCGTATTTTACCGTTGCATACCATATGTTTCCCATGCCTTATGGACCTTGCGTATTTTACCGTTGCTTACCATATGTTTCCCATGCCTTATGGACCTTACGTATTTTACCGTTGCATACCATATGTTTCCCATGCCTTATGGATCTTACGTATTTTACCGTTGCTTACCATATGTTTCCCATGCCTTATGGACCTTGCGTATTTTACCGTTGCATACCATATGTTTCCCATGCCTTATGGACCTTGCGTATTTTACCGTTGCTTACCATATGTTTCCCATGCCTTATGGACCTTGCGTATTTTACCGTTGCATACCATATGTTTCCCATGCCTTATGGATCTTACGTATTTTACCGTTGCTTACCATATGTTTCCAATGCCTTATGGACCTTACGTATTTTACCGTTGCTATATGTTTCCCATGCCTTATGGATCTTACGTATTTTACCGTTGCTTACCATATGTTTCCCATGCCTTATGGATCTTACGTATTTTACCGTTGCTTACCATATGTTTCCCATGCCTTATGGACCTTACGTATTTTACCGTTGCTTACCATATGTTTCCCATGCCTTATGGATCTTACGTATTTTACCGTTGCTTACCATATGTTTCCCATGCCTTATGGATCTTGCGTATTTTACCGTTGCATACCATATGTTTCCCATGCCTTATGGATCTTACGTATTTTACCGTTGCTATATGTTTCCCATGCCTTATGGATCTTACGTATTTTACCGTTGCTTACCATATGTTTCCCATGCCTTATGGATCTTACGTATTTTACCGTTGCTTACCATATGTTTCCCATGCCTTATGGACCTTACGTATTTTACCGTTGCTTACCATATGTTTCCCATGCCTTATGGATCTTACGTATTTTACCGTTGCTTACCATATGTTTCCCATGCCTTATGGATCTTGCGTATTTTACCGTTGCATACCATATGTTTCCCATGCCTTATGGATCTTACGTATTTTACCGTTGCTTACCATATGTTTCCCATGCCTTATGGACCTTACGTATTTTACCGTTGCTTACCATATGTTTCCCATGCCTTATGGACCTTACGTATTTTACCGTTGCTTACCATATGTTTCACATGCCTTATGGATCTTACGTATTTTACCGTTGCTTACCATATGTTTCCCATGCCTTATGGATCTTGCGTATTTTACCGTTGCATACCATATGTTTCCCATGCCTTATGGATCTTACGTATTTTACCGTTGCTTACCATATGTTTCCCATGCCTTATGGACCTTACGTATTTTACCGTTGCTTACCATATGTTTCCCATGCCTTATGGATCTTACGTATTTTACCATTGCTTACCATATGTTTCCCATGCCTTATGGACCTTGCGTATATTATTAATAAAATATAGACTACACCATCTTGGTATCGACAGCTGGTAACATTATAAAGAAGGAGAAAGGAGTTGCAAATAGATACAATTAACAAATCCACGAAGTGCCCTATTGACGAGAGTATTATTATTTACATCCGGGGTCAAGCAAAATAAATGAGCTTAAGTAGATATAATGTAAAATTTTCCAGTTAAATGGAATACGACTTGACATCTGCTTGACACTTGACGATGTAGAAGCATCTGATTGATGAATTTTGGCTTGTACAGCCGTTCTTACTGCAAAGTGTTGTTGATGTTTCTTACCTTACAATTGTCAACTGGAACCCTGAATCGGAATGGTTTCTTGGCAATTGAAGCCATAATTTCGTCATCAAAGCTGCGAAGTTTGAAAGCCTTGTTATGATTCTTAGATGCCTTATCGAAGATAACGACAGTGTTTCTGCAAGTGATGTGGATTTGTTGTTTGGCTGCATCACTTAAGGTATGAAGATATTTGATCTGAGAGGCGTGTACTCCGTAGTTAAACTGTGGACAAGCAATTGAAAATATATAGTGTACATTGCAAGATTTATTAATATATATATATTTATTATTATTATAGCAAGTCATTTGTTGAATATCTAGTTTTATTCTTTCATATTTAAGAAATAAATCTTTCAAAATTATAGATCGGATGTCCTTAAACTGTACACACTTAATTAGAAATATAAAACATTTTGTTGAATTTCTAGTTGTATTCCTTAATTAAAAAGTAAATGTTTCCAAATAATACATGTGTAGTTAAATTGTACACACTCATTTGGAAATATGTACAAAGACATAAGAAATCAAGTTCACAATAAATGTAGCAAAAGTCACAATCAATATGTTTATATATCTTAAAACTGTAATAGCAATAGACTTGGCGTACAGTGATTGGCATATTAAGACTATGTTCACTGATTGTTATGTCAGTTATTATTACTATGATTATTATTATCATTATCGTAAAAACATTATCGCACCACCCACTTATGAAACTTGATCGTCAACCTCATACACATGGTGCGCAGAAAAGCGCATTCATCTGTTGAGCTAGTCTCACGTAAGCGTTCAATAAAAAAACGACAAATTTATCGTTAAAAAAGACACTGATGACAATCCACATTACAAGTAATCGCCAGAATGATTGGCTAACTCAGTATCTGGTGTAAACACTTCGCACTTGGATAACAATTTCCATTCGCCGCCCCATGCTGGCCACCAGACGTCTGATTCTCTGTTGGGAACTGTTGGCACTCATGCAATGAATGGGTCAATTTTCTAAAAGTACTGAACTGGAGGATCCCTTGATCTTACCCTACGTCCCAAAATGGTCGACTTTCAAATAGGTGGTGCGATACTTTTTGCGTGGTGTATACTTACGGCTTCACCGACTTCCTGGGATTCAGCAAACCATACAAGAGCATCCTCGTTTTCCTTCCTGGTAAAATATTGCATTGATTGGTACTGAAACAGAAAGTTATTATTCATATAAGATGTATTTAAGCACTGCGCATGTTGTGTTTGAGGTAAACATTCAACTTACTTCTTAATTAGGCGTGTTTAAAGACAATTCTGACACAACAACTGAATACAATTTCTGAACACAATATGTGAACACAAGTTGCGGTCCTATTTCACTCGCCTCGCCTAGTTAATAGCATTCCAAAAAGATGATTACTTTAAAACTTTAATCACAAAAAACACAAAATAAATTTATTTATGATCTCTGCTTAAAGCCATGTTAATGGGAAACACGAACGAAAGTATACAAGTTTAGTTTAGTTGGCTTCTAAAGATATTATGTGACTTGTTTTCAATTGATTTTATTACCGGCCGAAAAACATATCTTGAATTTAGTGTTGTATTTTTTTTTGCCTGTTAGCGTATAATCCGTTGTGATAATTACTCTAGTTTATAGAATCATTTGATCTCGAAAAAAACCAACAACAATAAAATAATAAATATTTTAATAAAACAATACTATTTTTAGCCAGATGTGGATGCTAAAATAAAATAATTTAATGTTTAAAAAGAAAAAGCCATATCATATGATTATGTGATGAAAAAACAGGGTCTTTTTGACCAATAAAATGTCAAGCGTCAGATACCTCTTCAGTCTGGGCGTGGATACAAGTCTGTGTCTTCTTGCCGGCGAATACACATTCAGCCTCAAATGCATCACTGATGCCTCCGCCATTGGGATCGATAAAGTATTTACCTAAAGAAAATTAAGGTTGATAAAGTATTCACCTAAAGAAAAATTAAGATAAATACACGTCAGAAATATAGGATCAATAGAGTATTTACCTTAATATAATTTAAAACAATACTCTAAAGTTAAATATCGTTTATGTGTATAACATTACTGATAATGTCATTATGGTAGACCCCATAATTAAGTTCTTTGGAAGTTGTAGGCTTCTTTATCATAACATATAAATAAGGTAGGTTCGATTATCCCTCGCCAAAATACATATTATTCAATAATTCTTATAGCAGAAAGCAACTGTCAGAAAATTACCATAAATGTCTATCCACTGTTTTTGAAGAAGCAACACTTTAACTGTCAGGAAATACTATACCATTGCTTGTGCGAGATACAATATTTTTGCCTCTTTTGCCTCACAAACGCTTACACGCATAATAAACTCTTAATTATCACCACAACTTATGTCAGACCTAATTTTAGTTTGAACATTACCTTGACTACAATCATCGAGGCTAGCCCTTATACCTGGCTAAGTATTAGCGATATCTGAATTAATATTTGCCTGAACAAGTCTATTACACTATAAGTGATGCCAGCACATCTACAATATTGACTCGTCATTAGCCATATCAGAACTACTATATGACTGAGGGTTGCAATTAATATTCTCACTGATGCTAGCATGTATACAAGATGGACTCACTATCATTGATGCTTGCATTTATACGCGATTGGTTCACAATTGATATTTTAGAACTAATATTTGCCTGAACATTTCTGTAACTACAATCATTGATGCCAGCACTTATGCAAGATTGGCTCACCATTGGCGATTTCAGGGTTTGCCTTGAACAGATCGTGACAGGTTCTTCCTGGGGCATCCTTCTCTCCTGTTGGTGACTTCAGCTTCTTAATCTCCTCCTCGACATCATGCAGAGCCTTGATGGCATTGCGCTCCTGTGGATCAGTGTTCTCAAAGTTAGGATAACTTTCTGAAGGTACCAAGCTTCATGATCATTAACAAGTTAACCAAAGATTGTGGACTCTAAACCGACATCCCTCTAGGTCAGTGTTCTCAAAGTTAGGATAACTTTCTGAAGGTACCAAGCTTCATGATCATTAACAAGTTAACCAAAGATTGTGGACTCTAAACCGACGTCCCTCTAGGTCAGTGTTTTCAAAGTTAGAACAACGGGGTACTGACTTTCTTAAGGTACCAAGCCTCATGGCCATGGACAAGTAAAGTAAGTATTGTATACTCTCTTTAAACCGACATCCCCGTGACTCCCTATACACTACCTGATATTTGTATTTATGCGTCTTTAACATATGGAAAAAACATTAACAATTGACCTGTCTCTCAACCGACTGATATCAAAAGGGATCTTCAAAATCATTTTAGTGCCTCGCTTGTTTTGGTTTATAATAAATTCTGTTCGGGTAAGGATGATACGAATACTTTACAAACGTAAATTTCCCTAATGTCTTATCAACGTATTTGGTTGAAGCGCACCTTACTTTTATTTTTATTTTCTCAACATTTTTGTAAAAATATCGAAAGAAAAGAATGCAAATAGAATGTCACTTACTTCTTCTGGCAGAGTTTCCTGTGAAGAGAAAATATATTTAAAATAAAAATCTTTGATTTTAATTATAGTTTTAATTGAGTTCAATTTGTGTGTTAATGTTTTCAATTTCTTAATACTGCAAATCATTACTTGTTATACATGTTATTCTGTTAAAAAAGATAAATTCTTATTTCTATACTCTGACGCAAATCTCTTACCTCGGCAGAGGGAACATCGCCCTGTAATAAAAAAAAAACGTGAAATGAAGTACAATAAATACCATTAAGATAATAAAGTGTATACGGTCAAATGGCTTCAAATCTATCAGACCACAATTAACAAATTAATGTATACGGAAATTAATTATTCACGAGTCAAATATACATCCCTTATGCATAATATTATATTACTGTGAAACAGTTTTGAAAACTTTCCTATCAACAGGAGTTGGCTTTCAATGACCCTTTATGCTCACATAATATGGAACGAATCACTATCTATAATTCAAAAAGAATCATCAGCTGCTATAATAATAATTTATTATAATATTTTTAATTATGTTTATTTAATATAACGTACGAGGGCAAACGGGGTAACACATTTCATACGATGCCATATGGACAAATAGCCCTTTGCCATTGAGAAATGACGTCACTAACAATGCCATGACGTCATAATTTATCTATGGCATTACGATCACGTCATCTTCGCAAAATCGAGGAGTTCCATTGATAAAATATACTTAACATGCTAATTTCAAATAACAGAGGTTTCTGAAAAATGTTATTTTCCGCCAAATATTTAAGTGCTTATCAGTGCGTCTCATGTTTTCTTTTTCTTGTTTTTTGCAAAAAAAAAAAATTTCTTCAAATTTTCCATTTATAATGATAGTTTGTATCATTTAAATTAACTTTAGAGGGTAAGTCATCTTACTACACAACCGATTATCCGTAGTGGTAATAAGGGTGTTGCGTATAAAGCAATAATTGGATGGCGGCCTTTTTAATGTGAATGCATTTTATAATTTTGAATTACAAAAACGATTCCCATGGCTTTACCGAACCATGTACATTCATATTTTAACTTCATTTTCCGAAGAGAGAAGGGTGTTTTACTATTGGTGAAATTTTTCAAATACATTTCATCGACTTATTTGAGCGAAAAAAGTGCTACTGCTCCTTTAAGACTGTAGACAAAAATAACATAGTGAGACAGACGGCTCCACCCACCATGTATCCTGGGCCCTTGGGTCCTCCTGTGGCCCAGTTGGTCATAGCACGGCCATATACACTCTCACCAGGGGGTCCCTGGAGTGGAAATAATAATAATAATAATAATAATAATAATAATAATAATAATAATAATAATAATAATAATAATAACAATAATAATAATAATAATATACTTTATTGTGGTAATATAGGTGAATCCTCATTTGACACCCTTCTAAGGTGAGACATTCTTTTCACAGAGAAGCCCTTTATTTATGATGTATGGATTTGCATGGATTACCTATACGTATCGGAACAATATGACGGTTCATTCTCAAACAGATCTGAAACTCTAATAGCAGCTACATCTCAAGTCTTATGTTGTTTTTATTCAACACTTTCAAATTTTGACTTTCATCATTATAAATCAGATTCCGTTTACTTATATTACTTATAATAATAATATACAATCCAAACGTTTGTCTATTTATGAACATAAATAATACTTCTTGTTAAGATATAAAGTTGCAGTAATTTTTTTTACAACACAACAGTGGTCATTTATCATATTGTCAATAGTGAAATAAGTATTTTCTTTGAAAGTAAAAACCATTTGATCAATCGATAGAAAAGAGAAAATAGTTTACAGTGCTATCATGTGTACGGCAATAACAAACCTGCGTTATACACCGTTGCACGTATGACGTCATTTTACCTAAGGCGCAGAACATTTTCCTTATACTGTGGACCATTCGACTTTAATAAACAGATAAGAAATTCCCCCATTTATTCTTAATATTAGTTTTTAAACTAATAAAATATTTGGTATGAAAGTAGCCTTCGTTTTTTCATCAACTCGTTTAATAAAAGTTGTATTACATCGTTTATTATTCTCTATCTTTAAACGTATAAAATACTTACAGGAGGTCCGGCCTGTCCAACAAGACCTGCTGATCCCTGAACAAAAGAGAAACAGTGGGAAATAATAATAATAATAATATTATTATATTATTATATTAAAATTCATTATAAGCCCACACATTTTTTAAAGACTAAATATATGATGATGAAAACTAAATATATTATTTTGAAAACAAAATATAAGATTTTGAAAATTTGAAAACGATTTTTATCATGTCTGAAACAAAAAATTATGTTTTTGAAAACAAAATTCATTATGGTGAAATAGGAACTAATTATAAATGTAATCTTACTAAGAAATATATCATCATTAACGGTTTTACTTTAGTAAATGACGTTTAAATAATTATTCATATTGATAAAAATAATAATTGGCTACTCACCCTCCTTCCGTCTTCACCAGCGGGTCCACGTGGGCCCTAAAATGTATTTTGTTGTGGTAAGAAGTTTTTAGGATTCAAATATAGAACAAAGGATACAAATAAATACAGGATAAAACTCTTACGAAAAAAATTCTATGAATAATAACCATAAACCTAAGTGGTCACAAAGGAAGCTGTATCAATCACATTCCTTTTTCAATCAGTTGTACCAGTCAACGATAATATATACATTGTAGATGTCCTTAACAAGTTATCATTATACAATATACAGTATACGCAATCAATTCAGATTGTATTGTGCATTTATGCAATATCTCCTGAAGTCATCACGAGATTATCTTAAACATCAACATTTAATAAGTAACAATTATTAAAGTATGAAATAAAATATGTTTAATGCGCTTCTTAACCAATGGTTTTATACTATGGAAAAATACATAGTTTCATTGCCTAATCTTATCTATATGCTAGGTAGATAACACTGCACTTAATAATGAAATTATGCGAAGTAGATCTAGATATACGGCCATTTTTCGCTTAATCACGACATTATGTTGTTCAGATTATACGTGCTTTCTCGTTTTATTATGACATTAGGTTATGTATATTTTACGGCGCTTCTCCACAAAGAAGTTTAATTATAACTCACTGGGGCGCCACGGGGTCCATCTGGGCCATCTTCTCCTTCACGACCGGCTGATCCTCGGGTTCCATCGTTACCCTTGAAACAGATTTAATTATTACTAATTTTGTAAGAAAAGCAAAATTCCTTGATAAAATTACTGTGAACTGTGAGTATATGCTTACCCCTTCACCAGGTGAATGTTATAGCCTGTTAAGGCCAGCATGTTAAATGAAAGCTAAGCAACCCTTTCACATTGTAGAATGTCAAGAAAGCTAAATACAATAATAGGAAAATGATACATCAGAGGCTCCTGTTTATTCTTACAATTAGAAGTAGACAGTTCGTTTCTAAAATGTTATTCAAAAGACTAAACAGTAGTTTAATAATTCATTCAAATCATCAGGACTCAGATTTAGTTAAGAGGTCTGTGTGCTCTAAGTATCACACAGTTGCTATTGCAATATAACAAGACGAAATACTACGCATTGGTCGAGGGACTTCAGAAGTGAGACAGTAATTATGTGAACTTACCCTCTCTCCCTGAGGTCCACGGGGTCCTTGAGGTCCATTTTCTCCGATGGTTCCCTGTTACAAGAAGAGAAAATGTGTTTTAGAGGTAAAAGGGATAATAGTCCAACCTTTAGATTGAATGATGTGGTCCACATTATTCCCATTAGTATTGTGCAAATAACTTGTCTAAGGCCATCTATGAGCTGTATCTTTTAAGGCCATTTCTAACTTTCTAACGTTTCAATTTTGCTTCGCTTGAGTCCACACAAACATGTTGTTAATAGTATCTGCCAATACAAAATATCTGATAGCAAATCTATTTAGGATTTGTTTGAAATTGAATTACAAGATACTATTTGATTTGATCAGGATTTAAAAAAAAGCAAACTTTGTAGGCACATAAAGGAGAGTATGTGTTATTACTTTGAGTGAGGAATAGGAAAATTACCTCGGGTCCGGGCAGACCAGGAAGACCCATGAATCCAGGGTGTCCCTTCTCTCCCTGAAATCAGAGGCAGAGGCGTGGTCAAGTGGTCAATATAATTAATATGCATCAAGTGGTTACCAATACTGTGTAATGTCCAAACATGTAACAGCTGAACTAAAAACAATAACAACATCAGCAGTGGTCTATCAGTCTAATCTTAAAAATAAAAGTTATTAAGTCTCAGAAAGCAGAAATAACGTGACTTTCTGATAGTGGAGCAGCAAAACAATTTCTATTGATTTTCTAATTTGACCTAAACAAGCCTTGAAAAACTAAACTCAGTAAAATATATGAATCCTCCGTGAGGGTGGTTATTTAATATGTACCAATGTGTGTATCGATTAGCCGTTATAGGGTCACATGTACGACAAATCCAGTACCTGCTTTCCTGCCTCTCCGCCCTCGCCATCGGGGCCTTGTTCTCCTTGTACTCCCTGGGAACAAAAATAGTGAACTCAAATATTCTGTTATGTTTTAAAATATATAAAACCAAATGAACACATAACAAAGGATGATATAACGTAAAGAGATTACGACATTAATTTTGCAGAAATAAAAAACGAGGTACTTTCTTTATTGCACAACTGTAACTTAACACTTATTATGAAATACCCTATTTTTGGTAATTGCTCTTTTTTAAAAAAATGTCAAAAAACGAGATACTTTCTTTATTGTAAAAGTGTAACTTTACAAATAACTTTACAACTTTACAATTACAAATAAAGAAAAAAAATCATGATAGATTAAGTGAATTGGCATTTGACTCGCGGCTAGTCATATAAGTTTTTGTAGTTAAAGTCAATGATCCACAACCTCTTGTACTTACAGGAGATCCTCGGAGACCCTGGGGTCCTGCGGATCCATCGGGTCCAACAGCTCCCTGCATGGATTTTGGAAATAATGTAAACATCAGAATACCAATAATAATTTTGTTGTTTAACTTCTAATAAAGTATGATCTCTCTCTGTGAATAGACACGTTTAACATCATATTACAGAATTTAAAATCATATTACAGAATTTAAAATCATATTACAGAATTTAAAATTCAAAGATTTCTAAGAATTCTAAGAGATAAAATACTAACTCCTAGCTGAAATCCTAGCAGTATACAAAACAGAATATTGAAATGAAGCATTTGGTTTTAATTTACCTTGCAGGAGGGTCACAATTGATTTAATTACTTCCAGGAAACAAAATCAATTTGTTCACTATATTCCCACATAAATTAACGTTTGTACATTGTTCAGTATGCTATATGTGTTATTGACTTTCGGCATAATGGGCTTAAAGACACAATGTCTTTGTTTCCTGGATTATGCATTTCTTTCATGTCTCCACATGTTTTGTTAAACCAATAGCACTCACCCTCTCGCCTCTCTCTCCAGATGATCCGGTAGGTCCACTAGGTCCAGCAGGTCCCTGAGGGGGGAAAAGGAAATTTCAGAGAAAATTATTAAAAATGTATAATATAATACAATCTAGGTCCTCATTCAGAAGTCTACAAAACTGACCTGGAACTGAAAGCTTAAGAAATGAAATCACATGGAGGAAGGTAGAGTAATTTGTAAATTCCATAACTAAATTTTAGTCTAGTGACACTTACTCAAACACGTATTCATCAGTTTAATATGGAATCACAAAGTGGATTTACACTAAGGGGCAAAATAAACTATAGGTACAACAACGCAAGCTATTTTAATCAACGAGTGATGAACACGACTGAAACATAGGTACACCATATCCCCAAAAGCCAACTAAACTTAATTTGTAATGTTTAAATTTAAAATTAAAATTAACTGTTAATATTTTTTAAGAAAGCGGCGTTTTGGAATCTCCTTAACCAGGCAAGATAGGAGAGTGAAATGTGACTTTGGTTATAACATCCTACAGCAGAGGTGAGCCATTCACTTAAAGTCCAAGAAGGTACATTATGCCGACAGCATCTTGTTCTAACATCATTTCCATATTTCATAAACTGTTACCTTAAATACCAATCATTAATTCCAAAAGCCTCCTTGAAATAACAATGTCTGCACCCAATGTGTGTTTGAAATATTATGTATAATACCTTCGTGAAGGATCTTTTTTTATATCTCTTTATGGGATATATCCACATCACAGATATTCAAAATCTACTTTATACCGCAGATATAATTTGTGTTTGACTGAATTGATATTAATGTTTAGTTTCCTTTGCCTCTTAGTGTATTTGGTTAGACCACTGGTCGCGCCTTTCTACTGAGTCTCGGGTGTATTCAGTCACGCACCTGCAGACCTGGCAGACCTGGGGGTCCGGTGACACCGCCATCACCCATGGGTCCAGCCTCACCCTGTCGTCCTGACAGTCCGGGGGCTCCATCAGCACCGGGGGCCCCCTGGGGGAGAAGGAGAGGGAATGGTTATGAACAGTTCTTTGTAAGGTAATTAACCATAGAGCAAACCCTAGATACAAAAATTAGGTAATTCTACAGACAAAAGACGTTGCTTTATTAAAACAATAGTCCTTTCCCGAATACTATTCATATGTACATATTTACATGTACAACAATGTGTATTTGAAAGCAGCTAAGTAAAAGCTAATAAAAGAGTAAGCATAAGTTCCAGTGCAAATAGTACTTTCAGATGTAAAGGTCAGTGTTAAAGTTATGAATGGCGTTGGGAAAATAATGAAAAGCAATATCCTTCCGATAGCATTTATAATCCTAAAATTCTCTGAAAATTAAAATAAATGAAGGAAAGTTCTATCTATCTTGACACTGCAATGGCTGCTTGTATAGGCCATGTTGAACTGATAAATATATTTAAAGCTTAAGATTTTTGAATTGAGATGCTATCTACGTAGACACACTTACAGTAGATCCAGGAGGTCCAGCAACGCCGGGTCCACCAACGGGTCCTCCTGGACCAGCTTTGCCGGGCAAACCGTCATTTCCGCGTTGTCCGGGGCTTCCACGTGGTCCCTATGTGACAGATACAAACGTGTCGATGACAAGTATTATCCCCACCTTTTATTGCTTTCGTTACGAAGAATGGACATACATTTATATACGGTTCACTGGTAAAAAGGTAACCAACGGCTCTCGATAATAGTAGAAATAAAATCATTAATAAGCTCCGTTTTGTAGTCAGTTAATTAATTGCTAGTTATTTCGAAAATACAAATAAGCTTTCCACGATAATATGTTAACTATCATATGTTAACAATGGTCAATGCTTAGATTTGAATCCACGCATTATCGTATTCAACACAAGTTACAAAATGGTAACAATATATTCATATCATCGGGAACTAGGCTAACAATAATTACATATGTGTATAAACGGATGTCCCCTCTAATTTCGTTACCTAAAAATATACCCCGATAGAACCCTCCCTTTAAGGTATAAGAGCACTCGGCTCATAGTTACACGTTTAGTCGGGATCTCCAAAGACTAGGGGAATTATGTATACATGGTCTCTGATGGACTGTTGTAAATCGATTATCTAATTTGAACGTATCCATAACCAAGGTTCTATCTAAATCCATGCCGTAACACAATCACGGACACACCCACCTTAGGTCCCTGGTTTCCTCCGGGTCCGGTCTCGCCTGGGGGGCCGGGCATACCGGGCTCACCACGTTCTCCCGCGCGACCAGGTGCTCCAACGGGTCCAACGCCACCCTAAGTGCGAACAAATTAATTAAATGCAGGGAATATTGCCTCATTTATTAATTATCATGTATTATTAGCATATAAGAAATATCGTCTTTTAATGGAAAATAATGTATAATTATGATTAATATTTGATGATATGGTGGTATATTTTTTATTTATCAATTAGGCGAAGGGTAAGGCGCAAGTATCCCAACTTAGATCCTCGTATCGTGAACGCATTGTTATGTTTGATTAATTTTAAAATTATTTCATCGATATTCATATCTGCTTAAATATGTTAATAATCTGAGGTGGTCTATCGTAAGGTTGCCTTCCTCTATAACGTACTTACAGATGGGCCGTCTTCTCCCCTGTTGCCCTTCACACCGGGGGTTCCTGGGATTCCGTTAGCACCATTCTTACCAGCGGGTCCCATGTTGCCTGTGGAACCACGAGCTCCCTGGAAGTGGAAAAATGTTAAATTTACACACAAACGTTACATGTAACGTAATCTAAGGAAGAGACTATGATTTAAAGATAGTTTGAGAGGAGACACGTATTCAATGGATGATTAACGTTTTAATGACCATTTTTTAAAAACGGAGTTTGGTCATCCAAAGATTCCTTACTCATCCATATTCCAATCTTCCCAGTTCAACAAAATTTGACTTTGAAAATAAACATCATGTCCATGTTTATTTTTAATGATAGCAAGAGATAACGATTCACCCAGCGGATCCATGAAATGTACATGCACAATTTTTCAAGGAGGTTCGAACCATGGATCCCCTTTGGATCCGCCACTGTTCCCATACCAACCTTAATGCCCGGGGCTCCAGGAGATCCAGCAGGTCCGGGGAGACCCTGCTGACCGGACAGACCCTGAGGTCCGGGGCGACCAGGTGCACCTGGCTCTCCGGGGATACCAGCCACGCCTTGCTCTCCACGGGGTCCCTTGCGGCCCTGGATGCCGGGCACACCCTGAAGTGGAAGACAATGTGCTTACTATACACGTATAATTTCAGTTTAGTGACCGAGAATATCGCTCATATCGGTAAACGTTAGATACATGAATCGAAATGAAAGTGATCTGAATGTTTACCAGTTTTCCGCAATGTTCTTAAAAGGTATATCAAAGACTTAATATATGTCGACGTTGTATAAAAGTAGTTAATAATATGAAAACATCGCAAGTCAAGTCAAGTTTATTCAGAGTATGAAGGCCTCAGGCCAATATACAATACAACATATATATATATATATATATACAAATTTAGACACATGATATCACAATGTTAACGTAACTTATAAACTGTAAACAAGTCAATGAATGTATTGCTAAAGGGGCAGTAGCACGTTTTTTTGCAAATTTAATTTTTTCAAATTTCCCATTTATTATGATAGTTTATGTCATTTATATTTACTTAAGAGAGTAAAACATCTTAATACACAAACCAATTATCCGTGGTGGTAATAATGGTGTTGCGTATACAGCAAAAATTGCATGGCGGCCATTTTATTGTGAACACATTTTATTATTCTGAATGACAAAAACGATTCCCATGGCTTTACCGAACCATGTACACTCATTTTAAACTTGATTTTCCGAAGAGAGAAGGATGTTTTACTATTAGTGACATTATTTTTCAAATACATTAAATCAACTTATTTGAGCGAAAAAACATGCTACTGCCCCTTTAAAGTCGACTGTCCGCAATAAAGATTTAAGAGTTGAATATACTGAAACACATTGGAGAACAAACGATATCCCAAAATATCATAGTTCGCCCTTTCTTTTAAATATATTTTAGAATGAATTGCAGTTTTTGCTTTTGTGTCTTCTGTATTATAAGTAATGAAGGAAATATACGTTAAATTTGGAACGTAAACATATTAGGTTGTTCACTATTTTGAATTATGCATATATTTCAAAAGCATGTAAAACTAGTGTTTCAATTATTAGCACCAAACCATTACGAAAATCTGTCTTGTATATTGTACATGTGATTATGGCCTCTATACTGAATTTAGTGTACATCTGGAACTTACGTTTGGTCCTTGTTTGCCAGGTTCTCCGGCCGCTCCAGAGTCGCCTTGCTCTCCCTGGAAACATACACAAATAGGTAATCAGGTAATTAAGGTAAAGGTAAAGTCATTTTAAAATATTGTTTTAGTTCTCATTGACATGCATATGTAATAGTCGATCAAAAGACGAATCGTTCTTTACTCATGTTGTCATATATAAGTCATCATATTCAATAATAAAAACCCAAATTACCCAATCATCCCTAAAATAATTTATCTTAGTCTTCTTTAGGAATAGATGAACCAATATATTCTCCATTTTAAAGTGAAAGATCTAAATTGGCAAATACGCCTTTGATTGCTCTTTACCATTGAATTAAAAAAAACACTTTTTCAATAACGAAAGGGCGAAGAACAAATTATTCAACCTTCCCTAAACAGTCTTGGTCGTCTTTAGGAATAGATGAACCAATATCAACTCCAAAATGGTGAAAGATAAAATTTGTCAAGCATACCTTTGATCAAGGAAGAACGATTGTTGATTATACTGTTTAAACATTGAATTAAAGTAATCTTATTTACAAACGAACGGACGAAGGACACATTATTCGTCCTTCCATAAAACCGTTGTAGTCATCTCCAGGAAAAGATGAACCCAAACATAAAGTGAAAGATGAAATTTGTCAAACATACCTTTGATCCTGGAAGACCAGATTCACCTTTCATGCCGGTTTGGCCAGCGTTTCCCTGAAAACAGATTGCAAACCTTTAATGATAGTTGTTCACATAATATAGAACTATGTCACACACAACTTTCAGATGGCTAGATGCATTTGAAGGGGCCCTGCCATAGTGTTATTCGCCTCATGAATGGCACATTGCTAGCACGACAATGACATAATCCTGACAATATGTTTCTTAAGGTGCATCCATTGTGATGTTGGGGTCACATATGCCAAACGTTAATTAATTCATTCACACTACTGCAGATAAATGTTATTGTATGCATAATCAAATGCGTATCATTTCTTTTAAAATATTAAGAACAGGAAGATATTCTGGATAACAGATAAAATATTGATATAATCGACACCAACTGAGGTGTGTACTTTCTTTTGTTCGATAGTATAGCATCTCAGAAGTCTAGATTGCCAATGCTGTAGGTTGAATTACTGGATTTCTCTGGGCTCCTTTAAAGTCATTTCATTACCTAAAGGTATATCATGTGCAGGAACTAGTATGTAAGTTGTTCCAAAGTACAATCACTCACAGGTTGACCGGGGTAGCCAGCTTCTCCTTCCGATCCGGCGTTACCGCGCTCTCCGGGGATACCGGGAGGTCCGCTCAGACCACGTGGGCCGGGGTCTCCGGGCTGGCCCTTGTCTGCAGGTTCTCCCTGGGGTCCCGGGGGACCGACTTCTCCACGGGGTCCGACTCGGCCTGGCCGTCCAGTACTTCCGTCAGGGCCGGGGGGTCCGGACTCACCCTAGACATTATTATAAACCTATCATTATAATAATTTACTAAATTTTTAGTATTTTTTATTTCATTTTCTATCTTCTTTAATTCACTATATGTATCTTCATGGTTCACTTTTGAATTTATTATCATCTTCATAGGTTTGACATGCAATAACATGCGGTGAAGGTTATGACGTCATAGTCTATATATTACGACGTCATAGTGGGGGACAATGCACATTCATGAAATTATAACTTCATAATTTCATAGTGTTCCTTAATAAATATTCTTCTTTTATTTGATTCTTTGGTAGAATGGAAAAATCCTTAATTTTATTTCTTTTCCGTTTGCACAAACGTCCAAATGTTTACTTAGAAGGATACACCGCACCTCCGAAAACTTTATTTGCTTTTTGGGGACTTTTACAAATTTACTGACTACATAATTATTATTTTCCAAATGTGCTTATAAGAAGATTATTTTTAATATTGTATTGAGAATAACAATGACAAGAAGCCTTTTGGATTTTCAGTGTGATAATTATTACATTAAGTTTTGAGATTATATAATTTACACTTACATCATCACCCTTTGCTCCCAGTTCACCAGTTGGTCCCCTCTCTCCGGGCATACCCTGCAGACATACGGAAATGACAGTTGATTGAAGTATCAAAATAAAGATGGAAAACAATGGAAATATTATTGAAATGTATTGCAAATACAATGGAAGTTCAATGGAAAAAACAAAGGACATGCAGTTAAAACAGAATATGAAAACAATGGCAATAGAAATTATAAAACTAAGCTCTTTTTTTTTATAGAGACCCTTGTTTAAGTAATGGAAGACAATGGAAATACAATGGAAATACACATACACTGGAAATAAAAGTTGTAAAACGAAGGAAATGTAATGGAAATACGTTGGAAATACAGTGGCAATACAGAGGAAATTCATAGAAGAGCATAAATTCTTGAACGATTATTGTTTTCCGTTGAAAATACAAAGGATGGAAAGATTCTTACTGGGAATATCTTAGATAACTTGTGTTAAATTTGAAAGTTTATTGATGATGTACTTACGATTGGTCCCTGTGGTCCAGTTTCACCCTGCATTCCGATTTCTCCAGGAATACCCTATAATAGAACGGGGTGGGATAGTAAGGAAAAGGAAAAACGTTAGTCAGATACTTTTATGAATGCTATACCGTAACATTAGCACTTAAGTAATATAATGCAGTGAATCTGTTTAAATTTATATCGTTGATGGTACTTCGTGTAAAATGACTCAACAGTTAACATGTTTACTTACACCTCGTACCATATACGTATGTATCTTAGTAGATCCTGTCCATTAGGTAAATTTGTGTATTACTCGTTTTATTAAAATAAGTTGCGCACCAATATACGATGGTCTTCATCAATGATCACATACAATGACACTTATACACATATAACACATATCATACTAATTATGTTTACCATATGGCAACAATAAAAGGTATATTGCTACTAACTCGCTCTCCATCAGATCCTGAAGGACCCTCAGATCCGGGGGCTCCGTTCTCTCCGGCCAATCCAACGGGTCCACGCTCTCCTGGGAATCCTCTCTCTCCCTGGGAGGTGTAACAATACGTGAATTTGTTGCTGATTCTTTCGACATTAATTAAAAAAATGACACGAGCTACAAAATCTGCAAATATGTTGTAGATAGGGGACAGGTAAACGTCATAATATTTCACTAGTAATTACCTAAATGTGATAGAACGATAATTTTCTGATGGGTTCGTCATTGATATTTCGTTTTGCATTATGGTTGATTATACCATGAAATGCCACATGAATGCATGCTCCACTAATGATACTACAAGATGTACAAAAATGAAGCAAACTTTTATATTAAAATCTTAATTGTAAGGTATTTAAAAAAGTATATCAAACGCGAATTTGGTTGACAATCTTAGACAAAGAGTGTAATTTTTCCAGCATTATGTGACGACCTCTTTTAACCCCAAATACTTCATTTATAAACACTACCCACCCTTGGTCCTGGTCGACCAGCTTCTCCTTCGGGTCCGGGGACACCGGGCTCACCCTCAGTTCCTGCCTCGCCTGGGGGTCCGGGCAGACCGGGGGCACCCTGGAGAGAGAAATACGTTGTAGTTATTATGCACCAAAGGATACAATGACAACTCGATCAAAATAGTGAAATAAAGAATTCTTTTTTAGTTCACATATTATAACATTATCGTGAAATGAGATCTAAATAATTGATATTTTGAATTCTTGTCTAATTACTATTCACAAATGTCGCCTTCAAAGAATAAAGAAATTGTATATCCATAAAATCGTAAATCTCTCAGGTAGCCTTAGTGCAATGTTAAATGATTGAACTAAGGTTAATCTTAGAGTTAAGGTTGTTTTGTGTAACGAGTGCCAACGGCTCCTTGAATGTTAAATTTCTTGCATTGCTCTTGCTTAATCCATTTCCCGTGATGGCCTGGCTAAGTTATCTCCAATTAACACTTCTACATCAACGAGAAGGAAAAGGGTGAAGCTCTTACTTGGAATCCTGGGCCTCCGGGGGGTCCCTCTGCACCTCTATCGCCGGGCTCTCCCTCAGGTCCTGGGGCTCCCTGGGGTCCCATCTCTCCTGTTGGGCCGGAGTCTCCTTGGGGTCCACGAGGTCCCTGCTGTCCGGGATTGCCTGATTTTCCTGGGTTGCCCTAAAGCACAAAACAAAAGTCATTTATATATGCATATTATCTGTCAAATTTTAATCATGAAAATATTTAACGTGAACTCTTGAATTGGATCTGATAAGAAGTCTTAGTGTGTTCCTAACCTGGTGTTGAATAATGATTCTTCTTCTTATTATTATCTACAATCACATCCAGAATGTCTTATTTCATTAAAACATGGATATTCACATCTCATTTAATAATTAAAATGCCATGATAGCACACGAACATCTATTAATGCATAAACTATCATCTAATTAAGTTTAAACGTTAGGGTTATTTACAAAAGATCATATTTTATAATGTAGATCTGCATTGATCATGAAATGGTCATTGACACATACATCTTTCACTCGGGCGTTAAAATCAGCCAAACATTACATTAAAGTATATAAGCTTTTCAACTGACCCTCTCTCCAGTTGGTCCCTGCTGTCCTTGTTGTCCAGGAGTTCCAGAAGGTCCGGGTGGTCCCATCTCTCCTGGTCGTCCATCGTTTCCAGAAGGTCCCTGCAATAGGGAGAAATGCAATACAGAAATCATATCCCTTTCCACACGAGGTAAAATATTCACATACAACTACACATATATCCTAAAGACGTGTTACCACCTCCTAACATCTTCAACCCTTGCATTCGACCACATTTCCAAAAATGTAGTACGAGGGACGTGATATCACGTCCAAATATTTACAGTATTTCCATACTTTGAAACGTGATACTAAACTCTATGTAACTTTTTTCCCACTGTGTTTTCTCGATCTGCGAATGAAAGTCCACTTTTTGACAGTGTAATGTAATTTTCTGACATGGTTCATGGAATGGTTCAAGCCAACTGTTGGAACCACGGAGGCGTGATATCACACCCTCGGTATGGAAGGGTTGTGAATCTTCAGACGTGATAAATCGTCCTTAGTATGGAAAAAGGCTTTGTCATCCTCCTCAACAGTGGTTACTCCCTTAAGATGTTATTCTTACCATTGAAAGTCTGAAGGAAGTACCCTCTGTGAGAAGAGAATGAAGATGTGTTTCTCTCTGTTATATTGAGGATCCACAAGAGTACTGTAAGGTCGTAGTAAGAGCGACATTTAATGACATTAAACTCATTGTTTCTTTGGGGTATGTTCCTTTAAGAGCATAACTAACTCATGTCATTTTCTTAAGTAGGATATTAAACTATGTCATTTAGCCTTGTTAATGTATTTGATGTGACAGATTTTGATTATCATTGCGGTTGAGAGAAAATGTAACTGTTTTTTTTGAAATTCTTAAAGCATGTACCATTGGTCCAGGTGATCCTGACTTTCCGTCGGGTCCAGGAGATCCAACTACGCCCTGTCAAAATAAACCAGACATTGACATAATAAAATTCAAATAAATTTGTTAAAATTTATCAGGTGAAATGAACTTTAAACACTTATATTTAAAATTCAAACATACTGTTATATGTTATTCTGTTATCATTTACCAATTAAAAAATGATGGCCGTTTGAATATCGTTACGAAGTATAAGCTGTAATCGATGAACTAGTTATTATAAAGTCAGATTTATGCACATTTATTTTGTAAATGCTGAATGTCTTTGGATCTTACCGTCTCTCCTGGTGGCCCAGGGAGTCCCATTCGTCCTGGCTCGCCCTGGACATAATTATATAATTGTTTAGTAACTTCACAACCTTCATGGATACAAGTTACAAACATTAGTTACATTTTGCAAAAACATACACATTTCCGAAATTATTCAAGAATTTCAAATCGTAGATTTCTAAATAAGGATCAAATTCCAATTATTAAAAGAAAACTTCTTAATAGTCACTCCATTGGCAAATTTCGCATCAACAGTAACTTATCACGGTACCTATTCAATTTATTAAGAGAAGGCTTTTGAATGTTAACTCCACTAGCAAATCTGCATCAACACTAAAGTATCACGGCACCTATTCAATTTATTAAGAGAAAGCTTTTGAATGGTAACTCCATTTGCAAATCTGCACCAATAGTAAATTATCACGGTCCAATGATCTCTACGAACTCTAATTAAGCAAAGCCTGTCAGAAAGAATCCTACAGAAAGTCAGAAAAAGGAAGTACCATGACGCCAGTCTGACCACGTTCTCCACGTGCGCCTGCCTCTCCGTCTTCTCCCTTGGGTCCGGGGCTTCCTGGATTTCCTGGCATACCACGCTCTCCGGGCATACCCTAGATACATGATATTAATGCGTAAGATGTCAGATCACCAGCAATCATGTATTGTGAAACTGAACTTGATTATCCATATTTCCATATCAATATTTTAGTTTAATATGAATACTGATGTTGGTACATAATTTAAATAGTCTTAGAATTAAAAATAATCAACGATGACATTTTCACCGATAAAAGAAAGACGTTTGCAACGTTATTACCTTATTCAAATAGCCCATAATTAAAGATAACCACCGATGATCTTGTCAAATCCAAGACACTTGAAAAGTTATACAATGAAGACAGGAACATGAGTTTCCAATAAAACAGACAGTTACGAAAAGGAATAGTAGTGATTAATGGATAAACGACAATACTTTGCTGCGGATGTACATGACTAAATCTGCAGTTAAGTTCAAACACATTGCAAAAGACAACTCACCCTCTCTCCTGCATTTCCGCCTGGGCCTGCAGCTCCAGCTGATCCACGGTCACCCTGCAACAAGAGGAGATGTGGGATGCACTTGCCATCCTCCATTTCATATATGTACCCATCTTTCTATCCACCATCCACACCCACATCTCTATCATCCATCAACTATCTGAGCTTACGACAATTACCCATCCACTTGCAATCCTTCATAACACCAATGCATCCATCTTTCTATCCACATACACATCCATCCACATATCATTTCAATCAACCATCCACGTTTTACGATCATCACCCATTCAGTTGCCATCCTCCATATCATTCAACCACCTTTCTATGCATCCACATCCACATCCACATCTCAAATCCATCAACCATCTGAGTTTACGATCATTACCCATCCACCTTTCATCCTCCATCACATCCATGCATCCATCTTTCAATCCACATACACATCAATCTATATCCCTAATCCATCAACCATCAACGTTCACGATCCTTACCCATCCAGTTGCCATTCTCCATATCATTCAACCACATCCTCATCCACATCTCTAATACACAAACCGTCAGTATTTACGACCATTACCCATCCACTTGTCAATATTTGGATGTCCAATTGTTTATGTTATGTGATGTCCCAATTGACATACACCCAAGCTTAATTTCTTGGACCAGTCCATTATAAAGTTGGGTAATACTAAGTTAAATGCTGGGTCACTCAACCATATAATATGTTGTTTTAACCAGTATGACTAATGGGGCGTATGACTAATGGGGGGGGGGGGGGGGGGGGGGGGGGGGGGGGGTGGAGACACCGTCATCCTCCATAACATCCTTGCACTCATCTCTCACCCACCTCCAATCACTCTCTCATCCAACTCCAACCATCCTCACAACCCAACTTACGCGGCGTCCCTGTACACCGGGGGATCCAGGTCGTCCCCTGTCTCCAGCAGATCCCGGGGCTCCCTTCAGACCTTGCTCTCCTTTGTATCCGGGCTGACCTGGGCCTCCCTTAAGAAATAAAAGAGGCACAATTTGAATGATATTATGTATTGAGAACGTCTTTATTCTCTGACCAAGAAAAGGAAATGATACAATAAGCATTACAACGGTAATGAGAATAACAAAGGTGAAATAAGTATACTAGTGTATGTGTAAAAGGCATTTTCCTCGGAATTGCGATTTTATCACAGAACAGATATCAAATTTTGGCCTAAGATAATTTTTTGATTATTTAAAAAAAAGATTTTTTAAAATGTCAGCATGTTAATAACATATATAGAACAACATACCTGTGCTCCCTTAAGTCCATTGTTTCCGGGGCTGCCGAGAAGTCCGGGGGGTCCACGGGGTCCAGGGAATCCAGGGGCTCCAGACATACCTGGATCTCCCTTCAGAGGTAAAAAGAAAATATTCACATTATACTTTTCACTTATAACATGTTTCACGCCAAACATTTGCGACCATTGAAAATCTCCACTTGCATTCCCACGTTGTTTATATCAACACTTATTCTATTCATTCTAGTTTTCTAAACAATGTTTTAGAAACAGTGTGGCATCTCACACGCAGACTCCGAAAAACCTTTTCTTCTATCTTTTTCAATATTTTATAAACTAATTTGTGTGTTAGAGTGTTGAGACTATATACAAGGATAAAACGTATTTTCTGTTTATTGTTTATGGACATTGAAGGTTCATTTTACGTTGCAACTTATAGTTGCCATTTTCTATCCATCCTCTTTGAATAAAGAAAGAAAAGATGATAATCTTACCTGACCGCCATTTTCTCCATCAGAACCGGGCTGTCCGGGGGGTCCATTGGCTCCGTCTTCACCATCGGCTCCCATCATGCCGGACTCTCCACGAGATCCCTGGGCGCCAACTCCGCCCTTGGGGCCCTTGTGTCCGGCTTCTCCCTATCGGAATACAAATTACGTGAGAGGCTATGTCGATATGGAGACACATTTGTGAATCTGAAATAACATTGGTCCATATTACCTTTACACAGAAAGTCTTTGAAATTACATTGGTCATTAAATTGGACTTGCCAAGTTCAAATTGTGATTGATGAAATTTATCTTATTTCAGAGGTTGGAATATTCTAATGTTACTTTTCATCAGTCTTTGTCAACGGTGACCCTTGACTCTCAATTCCCAAAAAAACATCAAAATAATGTCCCATGCCCTTTAGGTTCAACATGTTCAAGAACGGCGCAGTCATCATGATATTTATAGACGTAGATATAGATGTAGATACTGTTACTCAAACCTTAAAGTCATCAAGTCAAAATCAAGGTTCGAGTTCGCCTCATTGGTATAAAACAATTTAGTCAATGACCACATCTGTAGATAGTGGAAGACTGCAGTGTTACTACACTGCAAAGACCCGGGATCGAATCCCCGTTGAGACACCAAAAATGTGTGACCTGGGTTGTATCCTTGGGCACCAAGCTGTCCAAATGGGTACTTGAACACGGGAAGTACGGACCTATACAGATCTAGCGGCACCAAAAGTACAATTCCTTCAGGGTAATAATGTACCGCCACTGAGCAGCATTGTGTTGGGTATTAGGCGTTAAAATTATCATTTTTATCAATATTATTACTATCTACAGCCCCTCACCTTTGGTCCGACCATTCCAGGGGTTCCGGGAGCTCCGGAAGGTCCCATTGCACCATTGGATCCGGGCTGTCCGGGAAGACCGTCCACTCCACGCAGACCATTGGCACCAGTGTTGCCGTCGGGTCCTCGCTCGCCGGACTGACCGCGGGGGCCAACGGGTCCGGGGTTTCCTGGGGAGCCGGGCAGACCGACTTGACCCTGGAACAATGGGGTCACATGTCATGTGTACTATTTACTAAAAGGTTAAGAATGTTGTAACTGATTCTTATCATTGTATCCTTCTGCTTGTGTGCAGGGGATTAAACAAACAAACAAACAAACACAACTTAAAACACTAAATCAACATTAATCAATTATTTAAAAAACCCATTTTCATATACTAACATGTTACATCGTTTGTATTATATTCATTGACTGTACTCGTTGACCAAGGGTACATAAATGACTATGGATTAATATTATTATTATTATTATTATTATTATTATTATAAGAAGACATAGTCATCAACATCCCCCGCCAGAGCCAAGAAGTTGGAAAAAGGGCAATAATTCGAAATAATTGTGCATTACTCATTTTCATTCCATCAAGGTATGTGTGCCCTGAAGCAACACACCAAGTTTGGTTCTCCTATCTTAAATAGTTTCTGAGAAAAACTGTCCCCTTTGGAGATACCATGAACAAAGTCCAAAAATACGGAACAAGGGCAATAACTCCGGAAAAAATAATTGCACGCTTCTCATTTTCGAACTCCATCAAGGTATTCATGCTCTCAAGCAACTCATTACATTTGGTAACCCTATCTTAAACGGTTTCTGAGAAAAGCTGTCCCCTTTATCTCGGACGGACGCACGGACGGACGCACACACGGACGGACGGATGGACCCCAAACCTATACCCCCCTTCCACTTCGTGGCGGGGGATAAGTAATAGATACATGATGACACAAGTGGTGTATAACAAAATATCATCGAGCTATCATCTCACGAGGGGGCGGAGCCCCCGAGTGAGTGATAGCGAGATGATATTTTGTATACACCCACTTGTGTCAATCATGTATCTGTTTTATCCAATGGGCAACGTTCGACAAATATGCGCCTGTCACGTGACATGACTTTCGCGCTTAATAATCAGTCTGGGGAAATCCGCTGTTAGAGATGGTTTACCCGTTTCACCTCAGGAAGTCAGTCGGGCTTTGGAACCATTCCCGCAGGTCCCTTTTCCGGCTGGTGTTTTCGAGGCAAGTGGAATTTCTTCTTACAATACATACATGTACATCAACATACAGAATTGTCAAGTGAACATTAATTATCACCTCCAAATGACTGTTCAATATTTTCCGCTGGATTGATTGCCTTCGTGTTAATTAGTGACGATTTTAAAACAATGGTGTTTTTTTTTAGATTTTTTTTTTGGTTTCAAATCAGCTGATCATTTGTTTGTATCATTAAAAGAATACTGAGTGACATTTGTTTTGTTTTTCTATTGAGCGACATACATCCGTTTGATCTCATCTGGTTTTGCAACAATGTTGTAATTACTCAAGGTCGCCAGCCGGTGGAGTCTACTAACGCCTACAGGGACATTCGCCTACAGTCTTAAACAAACAACTGTATGCACCAGTGGTTCTGATTTTTACATCCTTCAACCTTTCATCAAAGTGGAATGACCCGTTATTTTGTGGACTAATGCCTACAGTGGTTACAAGCATTATAAAACAATGCATTTCTTTCTCGCTTAGAATTATGTCTCACAAACACTGAAATCCTGAAACTATGTTATCAGTATCTATGCATCTGAGGTATGGGGTTCACACAAAGGTGATAATATCGAAAAATTACATTTAGACTTTTGTAAAAGGTTATTAGGTGTTAAGAAATCAGCATTTAGTGCTATGATTTATGCTGAACTCAGGCGATACCGATTAAGATTTAAAAGAATGTTAAGATATTGGCAAAAATTATTGGGAACAAATAACTGTATTCTAAGGGGCTGCTATGAATATCTTTATTGTGAAGCGGAATCGCGTTCAGTGAAAATTGGGAAATCAGGTTAAAACAAACTTGATATCTATTGGTTTTGCAGAAATATGGTACAAACAAGAATTGCATCAACATTTTTTACCAGTTATCAAGCGACGAATTAATTACCAAGCCGTTCAATTTATACTTAGTCAGATATCTACATTATACCTTTTAAAACTAACTGTAACATTTACTTTATTAAATAGACCTAACCTCAAATGAATGCATAGTTAGAATATATAATTCGAACTATGAACATACTAATATCCTAAATACTATAAACGTATGAACCTATTATACTTATACTTACATGTTGTAGATACCTAACTTAAGCAAATATATGTAAGAATACCCTACACTGATCCTACACGTACACTTATCAAAGATACATTTAACTGACGTAAATAATTATCCTAACATAACAAACCTAACATGAAAACCCTAACAAAATACTAGTAATACTATAAATACCAGCAATAGAATGCTAATACAACTGCTAAATAAGTTATTTGAACTTATTTAGTATGAATATTATTAAAATGGTAAAAAGAAGTAAATATAATAGATTAAAATGAGATATTTACACACGGTTAAACAACTTAAGGTTATTAAAGAATTGAATAGATAATTGATAATGGAAATAACTGAGAAAGCTTTACCTACACAGTAAATTAAATTTAAATAGCAGTTTCATGACAGTTGTTCTTAAGCTTTTTGCTTTTTGCTCCACTAATACCTCAGCTTGTGTTATTACTTCTCTACTGTAGGCATTAGTGCACACTGATTGGAACAGTTCACTTGTGTGCAGGTAAGCGTATCGCTGTCACAACTCAAACTGTAGCTATAAATCCCCGTAGGCAAAAGTCACTGTAGGCGTTATTACACCTAACCCGCCAGCCAGGTGTCTGTAGCTCCGCCCTTCGACCGCCCTGCTTCTCCACGGTCGTCCTATCAGCGAGTTTAAAATAACTGTGGCTGATAAATAAGTGACGTCATGGATACAACCACTCTTTTCTTGATACATGATATATCGTCTCAAATTCATCAAAGGGAATTTAACCGCCCATTGGATAATAATAATTAAAACTTACAGTCTCTCCGGTAAGACCCTGTTCTCCACGCTTTCCTGGAAACCCGCTGAATCCCTGAAATAGTTATGTTATTATATGAGGATATGACAAACTAATGAAATATACAAAACACACAAATATGAATTATTTGTGAAATGATTCATCCGCGATATGATAATGATACTTTATACAGCGCCTAAGTATCCATCTCCAGAGCGGCTCCTGATATAATATTATAGGAAACAATGTAATGAAACATTTTAAAGATTGATTTTATTACAATAATATGTTTTACTTTAGCATTAACAAAACAAGAGGTGTTGGAAATAAACTCTTGGCATTTATTTATTCACTTAATAAGGATCATATTCTTTCTTGGTGTTTTCTTTTATGAATATATCCGAATCAAACAAAGATTCGAGTAAACCAATACCAAACATAACTAAACGGGCACTTTTTGTGGTACGTGGTCATACCAAATTTAAAGTAACAGGAACATACCCTGTGTCCCTTTGATCCGGGGAGACCGGGCATACCAGAGGGTCCGGGGGGTCCCTGAAATATTAATAATGTCATATTTATATACATACGGGTATTTTATTATATCATTGAATCAATAAAGTTGTCATTTATACAAATTAGTTTTAGCACAATGAAAATCATTACCACTACGTTTCTACGAGAATAACATCGAAATGTGTGGGGAGCTTAAGATTTTAAACCGTTTATAAATATCGATAACTTGTATCTCCAAATTTCTTAATTCTTGAACCTTTGCGATGTAATAATGATATTATATATATAAAAAAATTCTGTGAGGGTAATATTATCAAGAGACACATAAACTTATATGTATACTATAGGCAATATATCATTTGTCCTGATGAAATGACGTCATGGAACAATAAAATTACGAAATGATTTGGAAGTCTAAATTTGAACTTATATGTTGGCGTATTAACCTTCTGTTGTTGAATAAATTGTACTAATACTTATACCACAATTATGCACTCAGGTCCCAGATTAATATGAAAATGGCACTCACACTATATGCTGACCAAAGAAAGTTGCATACAAAAATTAAATGTTTCTCGGGCACATTTTGTTTACAAAAGTGACGAAGGCGGTAGGACCTTCTTTGTTTGTTGAAAAAAATAATCAAAATATAAACGGTATACAAAACGGAAACTCGTCAGTTTTTGTCGAACACTTCGACTCTGTCATAGTCTTCTTTTCAATATTTAATAAATATGGTGATATTTTCAGAATAAATACTTTTTTTCTGTGTCTGAATGTAAGAGTACAACCATTCCTGCAGATCATGACATTTCCGATGGACACATGGATTTGGGGGTTGAACAAAAATGATACGGCCAATTTTGTATTTATTTATTTAAAAAAAAAATAACATTAATCACGTGGTGCGCAGAGTCCCGAGAAACATTTCTTTTAAACAAAATTTAGGTGTAATGTATAGTAAAGAACACAAACCCGAGCTCCTGGCAGTCCTGGGCTTCCGGCCTCTCCGTTCCTTCCACTGTCTCCCTGGAAACAGACATTCATCATTAACAAAATCATGGTAAGGTAAAATATTTATTTTCCCGCAGGAAGTTTTTGGGTCATTGTAAAACACATACAACAGTCAAAATATGGAATTACAACATATCACCGTCTATACTAAAATGAACTCAATTAAATTAGTATATGTACGTCATCGGCAAATGTGCACTGCACACATACATTAGATAGTTACATTTCTAAATATGATATACATTAAACATGTCCTCGGTAAAATGCATGATAAGCGCTATTGTCCTTTGAAGTATTAAATTTCGAAGTTAACATGTTAGAAGTAATTAAGAAGATAACAAATGATGTAAGATATCATGAAAGCATATGACAATAGTAATATACTCATGGTAATAATGGTTGACAATACCTAATAGTTATAGGAATGAAATGTAATATAAACAAAGTAACGTGGCAGTTTCGATTATTTTTTTGGTAAAATATGTTACCACTGGATGTCTTTTTGTGAAAAGTGTCCTTGAACATTTGCTATTTCTCCACTCATATTTTAAAATACCGAAGAAAGAGGAATATAAGAAAAATTAAATTTATTCAAAAGAGGCAATTTATTGTGGCTTGAGTAAAACTGTTTCTGCCTGTCTGTCTATGAAATGATGTTGGAATGAGAGCTTACCTCATGTCCGGGGGGTCCGGGGGGTCCTGGTTGTCCACGGCTTCCTGGGGATCCCTGTTGAATTGATTGAAAACTAACTATTGGATTGATTCAAAACTTACTAAGCTGAAGAACGTATTGTGACTTATACCATTCTGATAGCACATATCGACGTTCTCAGATAAGTTGTTGAATAAATTATATAGTTGTAAAATTATAAGAGAAAATGAAATAATAAAACTATTATTGACTCACAGGAGGTCCGGAGTCGCCGGCATCACCCCTCATTCCAGCAAGACCTTGGGGACCCTGGAATAGAAGAAGAAGAGTTAAATTAAGTATGTATGGCCAAATGAGCAAGAGTACAAACAATGAAGAAAATATCGAGCACATGTACAGGTGACGCAGCGTTATTCAGGTAAATTGCGTTTAAGATAAATGGCAACATTTTTAACATCTTATCAGTTTAACATTTTTTGTTGTGTGTAACTGGTTAAACTTTGATCTGGTAGGATTTATAGTATAGAAATGAGGAATGTACAGTAATGTAAACAGTAATACGAGCACGAAATGATACTCATCTTGAATAAGATCAAATGTGCACTTATCGCAGTTAACTTATTAAAGCGACACAGTTGCATCTTAAGTTTGTGACTCATACCACGGACCTTGCATAACACACGTAAAAGATCTTTGTCATGGCATAACTCTAAAATATATTGTTTCAGGCTCAAGTATAGGTTTATTATGTTTTAAGAATTAGGAAGATATTTTATGGTACCAATTTTGGGGACATACGATGACATAGACAGAGAATAGTGTACAGTGATTTAAAACTTCTGAACAAAACAACCAATTGAAAAACATTGTTGATGAAACTTACTGAAGGTCCAGGAGGTCCACCTAAACCACGTGGTCCGATTGGACCCTGAAATGAAAAAAACCCAATATAATTTCACATGTAACATAGGTGTAATATGGAGCCATTGCATTCAAATTTGAAGCTCATCATAAGTACTCATTGATAAAATATATACGATTTTCATATAATTCAATTAAGATAATTTAGATTAAAAGCTTCATTCATCCAAGTTTGAGTTTGCAATGTTTATTATTTACAAAGAGTTTCTCACTGTAGTGTTGTTCGTATGTATCGAATGTATCGAGTATCTTCTATATATACTTCTGAAGTGGAATATTTTATGATTTGAAAAAATAAAATGAAAATCGAAACATCAAAAATCGGTACCTTTAAATCATGCATTTCCATACCTTTAATACGGAGTGGTCTGAACTTATTTGATGAAAAAGCTCTCGTTTTAATTTGGTCTAAAATCCAGAGGTTTTGCAACTAACTGACCGTATATGCCAAAACGATCGTAAGCCTCTCTCTTACCAGTGACGTCGACTTAGCTTAATCATTAGGCGAGGAAATGTTTGAATTTAAGCCTTAAGTTAAAAAACAGTGGTAAATAAATATCTAAACATTGCTCACTTAGAACTTGTTACTATGATGGTTTGGTGAAACGGCACCATTGTCTTTGAAACTAACCGACCTTCGATTCAAGATCAACGGTAAAGCATGAGCATTGGCTAACCATTGTGCTAAGATGGGTTACGTTCATATCGCACGATTTGTAGTTTGTTTAAGACTTACGTTGCACTGTGAGACATCTAAGTCGCAACGTACTCGATGTTGATATTACAAGTTGTAACTACAAATCGCACTGTGTAAACGGGCCTTTAATGGAACTGTTTATACTAATTTTGTAAGTTAACTCACGACTTGGGCCTGTAGATATTGGGGTCCATATGCAGCTCCCCCAGCCTTGTTGCTGAATCTGCTGGCGTACATGCGGCGGTAACCCTCATCAGCTGACTGAGGAGAAGCACATTATTTCACATGATTTCACATTGTTTCACATTGTTTCACATGATTTCACATTATTTCAAATTATTTCACATTGTTTCACATGTTTTCATATGATTTAAAATTATTCCACATGATTTCACATTGTTTCACAAGATTTCACATTGTCTCAGCTTGTTTCACATGATTTCACATAGTCTCAGCTTGTTTCACATAATTTCACATGATTTCACATGATTTCACATTGTTTCACGCTTTGTTCACGTGCATGTAAATATCAACGCACGCGCACCTCAATCAGCACACGAACATGAAACCACAAACACGTTTGTGCAAACCTAAGAACTTAACAAAGAGAAATACAGTGATGAGTGTACCAACAGTTTGTACAACAAAAACCAATGAATCTTTCAATGAGGCAATGTTTGCTGTTAACAAGACAAACCATTGGTATTTTAGAAGAAGAACGTTATTTCTTTTGTAGATATTCGGATCATACATGCGTAGAAAGCAATACTGAACTACTCTTGATAAGGACAGTCGTTATTATTTAATGGAATTCGATATATGCTTATTGCCATAGTTATAACAGGTAAGTATCTTCATGAAAGAACATACCGTTTTGGAGTGAAAAAAACCAACAATTACAATGTCAGATATCTCTCTCCAAAAGAATGCCAAACTTACCATTTCCGACTGTCCGGGTGGTCCGGGAGGTCCAGGGACTCCATGGACTCCGTCCGGACCGGGTTTACCCTGGGGAACATGATGGGAGCATTTCAGTACTGTTGAAAAGCAACCATTTTTTTCAAATTTTCCATTTATAATGATAGTTTGCGTCATTTATATTTACTTCAGAGGATAAAACATCGTATTACACACACCAATTATCCGTAGTGGTAATAACGGTGTTGCGTATAAAGCAAAAATTGCTCGGCGGCCATTTTAATGTGAACACCTTTTATCATTTCGAAAGACAAAAACGATTCTCATGGCGTGCTACTACCCCTTTAAATCATTCTTACCTCTTCACCCTTTGGACCTTGGGGACCCTCCTCGCCATCGTCTCCCGGAAGACCCTAAAGCATCATATGGAAAAATAGCCATTAGATATATCATATTTGGAATATGAAAATAATGACGAAAAACATGTTAAATATACAACACGGATATATCGTTGGCAAGAAACATGAACATTGACAACGAGCCAGTGAGTTATTGTTTCACGCTGCTTGGGCAATATAGCAGCCAATGGACACGAGAAATTAAAGTTAATTGATTATTAAAGACCGTAAAAACACCAGCATATTATCACACTTTTTTGAATTTTGTAAAGTTAAATTCTTAGTCTATCAACAATATTTACTGCTTTCCAAAAGTCTAAAACACGATGTTCACCAAATTGGCTGGACATTGATAAACTTTATTTTTGGGGAAAAGAACAACATTGGAGTAATATGAACAATCTTGAAAAGGAATCAGGAGTTAACAAATAAAAAAAGAAGAAATACAATCAATAAAAAATGCAATGAAAGCGACTCCCTAATTACGTTCTGGTAAACATGGGATTTCAAAAGAATTACAGGGAACATGTTTTGACTTTTTAAAGGCTTTGTAAACTAAATAGAATATGTTTGGTAAATGTTGCATGAATATGCCTTATGAAAAATATTACTTACGGTAACGGCAGCCATAACCCTTACTCGCTTCTGTAATAAAAATCAATAAAGGAGGGGTTAAGAGGGTGAACGTGACAAAACTGTGAATGCTAAATAAAACTGTTTTACAACTTAGTTTCCATTGTTTAATGAAACTGTTTTATAACTTAGTTTTAATTGCTTATCAAACATTTTCAAATGGGATGAAGTTACAGACCTCTTCTTTTGTCAAAGCAGCAGCTGAAATAAAAGAAACAAATATTTTAGCCAATTGTAATTTGTACTTTTCATCTTCAACATTCCACAATAATTAAATTTAGAATAAAATAATTCAGTATGAAATGGATAAAACCTATGAGATTAATTGTTAAAGTCAGAATAGGCGTTTGGTCAAAAGTATATTGTCAAGCTTAGTCTTCGAAAGATAAAATAGGTCAAGCTGTGACATTCATTGTTTTTATACATGTAACGATTGGATAATAATTTATTGTATTGCCGACATGAAATAAGACTACCTTTTCAAATGATAACTAATTACTTAGACAAGGGGATATCTTCTTTCGACACGTGTAAATATATATTAAACTTGAATATGTTTGGTAAATGTTGCATGGAAATGCCTTAATAAAAAGATTACTTACGTATGTAATAATCATGTTGTTACTCGTTCTTTAAAAGATAGAAGTCTACTACACAAACCCGCGTGTAGCAAAGGACATGACGTCATACTGACTAATGTATGACGTGCTAATATTGAGAATGTCGTCATACTTTTACCGTGGTTCTCTTGCAATCAACTTGTTAACAGTTCCACCACTTAGAAACCTGAACCATATTTTCGAAGTTCTCTTAGCACTATGATAGTCGTCAGTGCCATATATTAACATTGACTTAAGACTATCTTAGCACTAAGAAAACTTTCAAATATGGGCCCTGAACATTAATACGTTTACGTGCCTAATCTTAGGCGTGTAGGGGTGAAAAGGCTAACGGAACAAAGTTAAGTACTGACCCCGTCATGTCATACCATTTATAATTCGCTTTAACTCGGTAGGTACCAATATATTCACTCGTTGCATAAATATGACACTACATGGGGTTTATTTTCCCCTTTGCTTACCATAATCGCATTCGTCATTGGAAAGAAAAGAACACTTGGCCTCTCCATCTACACAGACACATTGAAAACATGGAAAGCTTTTATTTGGCTTCCATGTTTCTCCGTCCTTGTACTTTTGCCCAAGGTTCTTACAGCCTGGAAATAAATAAAAATAAATAATGAAAATCACAATTAATAATCAAACTATTTGTATGTGATCACAAGCTTATATAGTCCGTCATCCAAAACCCTTACTTATCTTACAAGCTTTACAAGCCTACGCACAAGTCTACAACAAGACTACATAACTCGGTTTTAGGGAGCATTCATTGTGTTGTGGGGGTCACATATACCAAACGTTATAAATGGCGTTATTTTATCAAGAAGTACTAACTGTTGCCGAAACTTACTGTTTTGATGGTTGTCGACTTAGTATAATAACAATATAAAGGTAAACGTAGTGGCAATGCACTGCGAATGGCGAGCGTCAATTAATCAAACGTAATTTTGGAAACTTATTTACATCAGAAAAAAGACACATTTGGTTTGATAATGTTTGATAGGTCATATATAACTACTGTGCATGTAGTGTTGTTTCGGTTTCTGCAAATATAAAATGATGTTGCTTGGGGTTGAATATTTAAGTTGAGTGTAATTATTGGAACTAAATCACCACATATGGTATTTTTGCACGTATTAAAGGTCCATCCATTGTGTTGTTGGGGGTCAAATATACCAAAAGTTATAAATGGTCTTACTTTATCGAGAAGTACCAACTGTTACCGAAAACTACCATATTGATGATACTCGACTTAGTATATTGACGATATGAAGGTAAAAGTATTTTTAAGTATATTTAATTTTGGACTCTTATTAAAATCAAACAAACTAACAAATTTGGGTTTATATTAATGTTTGATAGGTCATATAACTACTGTGCATGTAAATAGGACGTGCACTTTCGGTTTCTGCACATGCATAATGATGTTACTCGGTTGTATTTGGAAACTAGTAATTATGATATATTTGGCGATTGGGGATGAATATACAAGCTGAGTGCATTTGTTTGTATTGAAAACATCACATACCTATTAAAGCCAAATACAATTTTATGAAACACAATGGATGTACCTTTAAAGCCAATTAAAATATTATGAAACACATTTGGTGCACCTTAAAAAAAATGAACACATCTCAGAGGCTCCTTTGTATTGTCCTATCTGTCTCAACATACATTTTAGTGATTGAGTCTTTCCTTTGTTATTGAAGATCACAAATTCTGTCTCTTGTATTTGTGTATAAGGAGTGCCATAAGTAGGATGATACAAGTTTAATGCTAATTTCAACCCAATTTAACACACAAGCTGCTCACTGGCGGTACATCATGTACATTATTACCTGAAGGAATTATACTTTTGGTTCCGCTACCAAGCGCGAGCAACTCTTTAGGTCCGTACTTCCTTTGTTCAGGTGCCCATTTAAACAGCTTGGTGGACTGAGTGCAATGTGGATGAAGTGACTCGCTCAAGGACACAACACAGTACAAATTGTTCGTGTCTCCACCGGGATTCGAACGCGGGCCTTTGGGGCGAGAGACCAGTGCGCTAACCACTGTGTTCCATAGACATCTGTAGTCGACACTAGTATTGTTATGTTCTTTCACATATCTTTCGGATTAGGTCTTCAGGTTTACCTCTCTCGTTTCATTTATCTTATGTCAATTAACAATTAAATTAAATAATAAATATTAGATTAAATAAGCATTAAATTTCAGTAACAATCACTCTATCAATTCAAGTAAGAACCCAAGTATAGGGTTATCTAAAGATAACATCCCCAGGGATTTTGAAGGGGGGGGGGGGGGGGGTCAGCATGAATAACTTTGAACTTTTTAAGACCAGCAACTGCCTACGAATGTCACATTTATGAGTATTCAAATAAATATCATTTCTTGACAAAGAGTTGGTCATTTGCAATCTACATCAAAAGAACAAAAGTTCAGCTTATTCGTTTTATAAATAAACCATAAAGTAGCCAAATGTACCAAGATTTTCCAAAACTCCTTGTCACTTTCTGCATATCGGGCATATTTGGACTGTATAGTCGATTGTTCTGTTATATAGGCCAGCATCTGGAGCCGGTGAGCGAGGGTTATTGTTAACAGGGGGCATGTATAACTACGTGCATGTGTATCACATCAGCTGCTTTTGCTTCCGTGCAGACGCGTATCTGGTCACTATTTGGAACGGGGAATGTGGGAGGGGCCGACCTATCATTGTTGAAAATGACTATAAATTGCATTATAAGTGGGAGGACCATAACATTTAGGAGAAAAAAAGAAAATGCCATGAATTACAGTGCTGATGGTTTAATGAACTTTACAACGTTGTATTTTTCTCAATGTGCTATATAGTTTAAAATATACGTACGTTGTTTTTCAATAATTGAACTTTGCACTTGGGCATGTACCTAAACAGTGATACGTCTTATGGATCATTTGTATTTATTTGGTAAATATTTACCAAATTAGCACATGTGATCGTATACAAATACTTTATTAATTATTAGCAATATATTCTAGAAAATTGAATACTAATCCAGATTTATCTGAAATGTTAAATCGATAAATAAATCGATAGATTACAAAGTTTGAATTGAAAGAATCTTAAAAGGAACCTTTGAGATCACTTAATTTTACTTATTCCAAGCAATGTAAACTTTGTGTGACTTGCCTTGGTGTCAATTTGATATAAAGGCATAGACTCGGAGCAAATCCAACTCCAGATATGTGTATGTGATGATTTGTGTATGTGATGGTGAACATATTTCAGAACAATGTAATGGTATAATTTAACAGTACATGTTAAGTATAGTATGATGCGTTTCAAAATCAATTTCTTTTCCAAATCATTTTAATTGATTAATTGAAACAAATAGTAATAATAAACTTTCATTTTGAAGAAGCTGGTTGAATAAAAGTTTCAAATATCGATCCTCATCACCTTTCTCATCTAAACACTTATGAATTTATCAAATATGAAAATACAATAAATTACATACATATTTTTGTGTTTCAATAAATAGATTGCAATAAATGTAAATTCTATTTGACGAAATTAACATTGATTTGATCTCGTTATTCTGTTTTCAGGAAAATTAAATAAAGTTTTGAAATATTTATGTAATAGAAAACTACAAAGTTTAGATTTAAAGTCGGAACGTGCCACAATAAATGCACGACGGATGACAGTGGTAAATCAAAAGGCAGAATTGGGTGAGGGAAATTCGCTGACAAAGTTACCACGTAGCCAACTGCTGACGTGGGGAGTGAACCGATACGTGGCAGCCATTTTGGGTTGACCTCTGACCTATATTAAGCTCTGAAGTCACGTGACATAATACTGTCACTTCAGTGTGGCCATGCTTTCCATTCTACAGGTGACAATGTACATTTTGGGAAGAGAGATGATATTTCACAAATACATTAAACGTTACATATACGTTAAACAAGGAATACACTAATAAACTAAGAGAAGCATTATGTTCCAAGACTAATATAAATATATAATGGTAAATTATGAATTGACGTCCCACCACCTTGGATTATACCATTTGCAGTCCTACATCATGATGACTGAACAGAATTCAATCCATCAAGAGACACGAAGTATGTAATTGTACAATAAAACACGTATAAACGACTCATTCACTACTCCAGATCAAAAACACTCTACCGTGTAAGCAGTCATCACATGCACCGTGTACCCAAGGCATAATACACTCAAGTCCACATAAATCATCATCAATATAATAATAATAATCATCATAACGACCTACCTCGGCCGGGAGCCGCGGAGACTGTCACGGCGAGGAGCAGTATACAAGCAATCCAGTCTTGTGGGCGCATCGTGAACGCCAACTCTATTCCGTCTCTGTCGAGACCACGGTTAAATCATCCAAATTAATAAAAGGTGGAATTGGATTTACTTGGGGAAGAAGCCGGAATGGCTTCTATGGACTAGGAAGAGCCGAGCTAGCAAGCGTTACGCCTGCAACAACGGTTTCCTAGAAAGTTTGGTAAATTTCTGGCGTGCAGCCTTTCAGGACTGCGACCAGAGTCTTTTGAATAGTCTCGAGTTTTAATATACCCTAAGAAAAAAGTTAACCAATCAGAAGTCTCCGTTGGCCAATGCTACGACCCCCAAACTCAGCATAGACCAGCCTCCTCGCAAGCTCCTTACAGCGAAGCTCTCTTCTCTGTAACCCAAACCTCTTGCTTTTCCCTTGGTGCTACACTTTTAACGGCACAGCTGATAACGTCATCGCCTCTCGGCTAATGTTGCTGCTTGACCTCTGAGTGACCACGTTTCCCGCAAAGCAAAGCAATTTCAAAGAGACTGAAGTTTCAATAAAGTGACCGTGTTTTTTGAACTTGCATCGTCAATGGTTTAAACATTAGGCAGTGGAAAAATAAAATATCATCAGAATTCTTTATCTACATTATAAAAGTAAATGAATTGCACTTTAAATTATGTATTAAGCATTGCATTTTAAATTCATTTAACTGATTTTAATAATTTCAAAATATCATTGCACAAAAAGCAATTTCAGCTGCAAAATGGTTTATATCATTATTTGCATTTTTACTTTCATTTGTAATAGGACATTAGCCTTTCTCTTTGCAAAAACTGTCCAACAGAATGTTTAAATTGCTGAGTCGTCGTTTTAGCATCTACAAGTATATTTGATACCAATGTTATCAGTAGAAGAAACCCAGACGTGGTGATTGAAACCGGAGAAGCCAGATTTCATTCCCAGGTCATTTAAACTTGTACCAATTAATTCATTTTTAAGTAATAAATTTCAAAATATTAGTATATCTTAACTTCCTTTCATATTGTAGACTTTGGTGATGCGTCTCACACAATTTTGGCCGATATTTAAAAGTTCTTGATAATTTATCGTTTAGTCTTACCTTGCTCGGATTACGCCCCGCCCCTTTGCCCTAATTTGTGAAATAAAATGACATCGAAGAAGTGTGCTCTTCAATTAGAATCACGTGTGTGGCTATTTTTAGCCCTAGTGTAACGTAACGGATTTTGTAGTCTGTCTGCGATTACAGATTTAGTCTACTAAGGGAAATTTCATTGCCCATTTTGAGTTCGCGATTTGGAACAAAGACCATGCATATAAGTATATAAATACATCTGAGAGTAAGTGCAAATGATAATAGAAGATTTAGTCTGACAACTCTTTTTAACTTCACGAACAATCCTGTTTTCCAAACTAAATAAAAGAAATGTCACAGATCTTTTAACATCTTTTTAAAAGTATATAGTTAAAATGAGCTATTCTTTGAATGTATTGATTTTGAGAAATTAAGTTTACATCTACATAAATAATATAAATGAGAATCACAATAATATTAATAAATTTACACATGATGACATTAATATAAATTATATATTAATTTTACGAACGTTCATCAAAATATAACACAAAGTCAAAACTATCATAGCTGTTTAAATACACAAAACGGAAAAAAATGTCCCACAAAAAGCAACTTTTCTAACAAAAAGTTGATAAATTAGTTATAATGTTCATATAGAACTTTAATTAAGAACAATAACGATGTATATATACATCGATAAAAAAATCACTGATTTCACTGAGTAATTGCTCGAAAACACGAAATGCCAACTCAAATACATGTAAATCGCGGTTCAAGTTGGCCCTTACAGGCACCGTAGCCACTTTGTCGCCGGTTGTAAAGCCAGACCTGTTGAGAGAACTCTCACGATAACTCGCAGCTGGAAATCTGAGCCCAAGGAAAGCCACGGTCATCCCGCTCCAATATTCACAGAAACTCGGAGGTCAAAGGTCAAGTCTTATCTGGGACCAGAACCCGTTAACTCTCATTGTGTTAGGCTGTTTCATACTTATTGCCAATTAAGCTTCAAACAAAGGCTTAGTTCAGGCAATGTGAAATATGCTTTATAAAGATCCTTTCACGAAATCTTTCGTCGACTTTGGAATACGTGAATCTCTTAAATTACGTTTGTTTTTAATGTAACTTTTATTTGTCGTTTTATGTTTACGTAGCACATACAGTGCGCTTCGGTCCTGTAAAATGCCTGACTAAGCAATAATCTTGACATCATTTAGTGATATCATTGAAACAAAACGATTTGTTTAGCTTTATAAAGTTGGTCTGTTTCTCTTTTATCTAAGGATTATATTACATATATACTGGGCAAAAATAACTAGGAATATACATTGTATGTATTTCTGAATAATGATCTGTTTACTCATTCACACATTGATGAAATATCTATCATAAACATTTTCAATATCCCCAAATTATTTTGACCACTATAATTTAAATAATTTCTTTATATGCTTTACTTTAATCTGGTTCATGATCACTATCTGTCATGTTTGTTTGTATATATGTAAGTAATTTTTGTACATACTAAGGAGAGGGTATAGTAACTTGTTTCAAATCCTTTTCTCAATGAATAAGTAGTAGGAAATTCAATGGATTTTACTCAAATATAGTTTATTTACATGCATGGATATTCTTCCAATGGATATGCATGGATATTATCTTACTTGGTATTGGTGGTGATTATGGAAATAATAATGATGATGATAATGATGATCATGATGATCATGACGGTGACGCTGAAGGCCATGTATAAAATGTTTTAGCACTTATTTAAATAGTCTTGCACTCAGACTTTGAAAAAAGTATTTATTCTGAAAATATCACATGTTATCAAATTTTGTAAAGGTGACTGTAAGAAATGGAATTAAAAAGGCTCCTTTTCAATTTAAAATTTCTTTTTCTAAGTGTTAGACTATAATTTAAACAAACTATACAATTAAACGTCCTTACTGTTATTGAGGATGGTGATGATGGTCTAGATGATGGCAAGGGTGATGATGATAATGAAAGGTTTCCATTTGTGATGCCGATGATGGTGTTCATGTTTTAATGACCTTTTCGAAATTACGAACAAAGGATTTCGTCAGGTTTATTTTTCATGATGTTTTTCTCATGTTCATGATAACATAACCATCACACAGAACCTAGAACAATTAAAATGAAAAGAGCCTTAAATATTCGCAAGTCTAGATCGTCCCGGCCCTTGCTCAGCTTAGGTTCATTTTATACATTGCATTTTACACAAAATATTAACATTTTAGCTTTTTTCAGAGACTATATGTTAGTCTAATGATGGTAATAATATGACGGGGATAATATTGATAATGATGATGATGACGGTGATAATATTGATAATGATGATGGCATTGATGATGATGATAATGATGGTAATAATGATGATTGTGATAATATTGATGATGATGATGATGATGCTGATGATGATAATGGTGATTGATGACATTGATGATGATGATGGTGATGATGATGATGATGGTGATGATGACATTGATGATGATGACGACGATGATGATGATGAGGAAGAAGAAGAAGTTAATGATGATTATGACGATGAAGTAGATAATGATGACGACGATCAAGGAAGCTGGTGATGATGTTTTATGAACATGACTCCATAATTATGAAAGCTCCATTAAAATGAATGTTCTTCTTGTTGATGATGACCTTGATGATAGTGCTGTGATTAGACTGATGAAAAGCTATGTTTATGTCTTCATAAAACGGTATATGACATTTAGTACTTATTTATCGGCACAAAGGAAGTATGCTCCGCGGTTGTCCCGCTTTGAATCATAACATGTCCACGCACCAACTTGTGTTCACCCATATATCATTTTTCATTGAGTAAAATTCTCGAATCAACGTTTTAATTACCAACCTTTAAGACCTCCCACTATTTTATTGCACGTTGGTTATGAAACACCGCCGGGGTACGTTATGGGTCAGTGTGTTTTATTGGGGTGATACGACTAGACAGTAAAGTAAGTAATATTATATATTCAACCAAAAATGACCAACCAAATGTTCAATATCAAAGTGTTTAATAGTTTTTATAGTGATGCACGGTGCTTGTATACTGAAAAAATAAATTTTGATTTTTATGTTTGATATTTTATGAGTGTGTCAATGAAAAAACTTATCATTATTTAAAAATGATGTATACATGTTTCACTAACTATGTGTCCAATATATATATGGGAAATTAGTGTTGTCTTTAAATTCTTCTGTTATATAGGCGATATTGACACAAAACTATTGTTCAAAGGTCTAGATTATTGTCCAATTACTATATGGACACATTTATTTAGGGGGGGGGGGGACATTTGATAAAAAACTCCAATACAGCGATGTTAAAGAAGCTGTACATCTCTAATATGTTATATATGTTTATAATTTCTTTTGTTTCGTTCTTGAATATTTCTCTGTCGTAACTTTATATATTTGGAGCCCCATCATCTCCAACAGAACAAACGCGTATACTTGTTCAGCACAAGTCCTTTGCTTGATTCGGACCCACACCCATACATTGCTTTCATGAAATTGCTTTTTCAAAAACGTTTTTGGCTATAGTTAAAAATTAATTAAATATTGAAATTTGTTAACTAAAAGATTATGTCGACATAAAGAACCTTCTTGGACGTAATTTCGTTGACGCGTCTTTATTGTAGGACGTCATACATGTATAACTAGCCAAAACACCCTTTTTGACTCTCCTATCTCGTCTTTCACATTCACAAATAATTCATACCCAATGATTGTCAATATTCAAAGCCATACAACCTGATACCTTTAAACCAAATGGGATATCGATTGCGAACACTCACAATTAAGCACAATGAGTGATAATAAAACAAGAAGTGGCAAAACGTTTGATCTGGCTTTGAAATATGCTAAATCGGCACCATACAAAAATGCAGCATGAATACGCTGACAGAAACCTTTTAAAGCTCATCGGACACGAACCGGCATGTGCAGACTGAATGTCTCAGTGGAACTATGTGTGGCAGTCACGTTTTTGAAAACAAACCCCAAACAAAAAAAAAGTAAAAATGGGGGTAGAGTAATTTGGGGAGAGCTGCGGGAGGAGGAGGGGGTTTGGAATCAATCAAATCTTTACTGGTTGACATTGAGACGCACGACTTTTGAGTACAAAGGCAAAAATAGAACTGAAATACTGCTGACAGATGCAGTTTCGTTTACGGAGTTCTGAAAATAGTGATAAAGTAGTCTTGTCGTGTCTAGAACTTTGCGACACGGATAATGACTTTCCCAGAACTTCGTCTCACGAGAAAAACACTTGCAGCTGATGCATCCCGTGTCTTGGAGAAGACAGGTTGTTCATGCACTGATAAGGTTGATTCGTTCATGCGTGATGACAGTATTGTACGCCTGGAGATTTTGAGATTTGGTTTATAAAAACATGATACATGCTCAGAATAATAACAAGTGGATGGTCGTCTCCTTTAATATATAAAGGAGCGACGTTTCGCTACAGATTCTTATATCAAGCAGTGTACAAGAACATACTTCAAAATGCTTCTTGATGACCGCACAATGCCATGCCCTCACTGTGGGTTAATATATAAAGGAGAACATATACCGAAACATCGTTCTCTATTATATGACGAAATTGACATTCCACAATTATTTACATGTATACAATAACTTCAAAATGCTTCTTAAAAACAAATGATGTTATGAAGTATATGTGATACTGATCAATTTTGAATAACTTGAAATAAAGTAAAGTGATGTCATTTAATTGACAAATATAAAATGACGAATTAATGTTATGCATGGGGAGCAAATGTTGCATTACTTACATCACTCATCCCCCTTGATATTGCAACAATTCTCAGATGTACATGCATGTTTTTTTTGTCTAATCCTCAATATTGAGCCATCTACTCGCTATTGGCGAACGAGTTGCTTCTTTGCAAAAGTCGTTACGGATTAGCACATGGAATCCCTATGAAGTAAAACGTACGTACAGAATCAAACACCGAACTAGGTCTCGTTTTGACTTTGCCAGAAAGGGAAGTGGATAGGCAATCGTGACGTAAAGCACTATTGAAATGAGGAATTAATCTGAACTGCAAGGCAATAGAAAGTACTTACCTCAGTTGATTTTATCATATGTATGGTTTTCAATTGCAAATATCTAAAGTTTTCGATGTCATAATCTAAAACTGAAAAGTACAGGTGTTTAGTCATCAGTCAAAATTTACTTCTACATGTTTTGTAATTAAAAGAAAAAATAAATTTTAATTTTTAAATTTCTTCATAATATTTTTTGATGATACACAACTGTTCGTCGACATATAAGACATATTTTATGTGAAAATTAATAAATGGGCCTGATTCTGCACACATTTACAACATTTTAAACATGGTAGGGGTGATATTGGTGTGCATTTCGGTTTTAACCCGGCCTTCATTAAACACAGATATTCTAACTAAACTTTAACCACAGTCACAAATAAATTCATTCAAACAACTTCAGATAAATATTATTGTATCGTGCCATAGTCAAATGTATCTGAATTATATTAGATATTGAATTAATCGAAACCAACTGAGGTGAGTCCCTTCTTTTGCCTGGTAGTTTCTTGTAAATATAAGTGGTACAGTTATCAGTTTCTCAACATCGCACTTTCACAATTTGACAATAAGAATATAGCTGACTGCTCTACACGTACCTCTTAGTGCTAAGATCAACATTGGCTTACAGTTATCTTAGCGCTATGTAAGCTCCGAATATTTGTTCTTTTCGTACGTAGGTTTTTAAATTTTGAATTAAAAACCCAACTTTATTCGAAATTCTAGACCCAGTTCTCAAAGTGTCTAAGCTCTCTTTGCGCCAAAATTGTCATAAACCAATGTTAATGGATGGTGACCAAGATTATCTTTGCAATAAGAGAGCTTCGAAATTCTAGGTTCTTGTTCAAACCAAAAGGCGACAACGACAATCCTTCCCGATGATCTAATGAACCACTGATCCCAATGGTCGAATATTTTATTTGTTTATAAACGTTTTAATATAGGTTTTTCTGTTCCAACATTTGATCGTCGCTAATGGCTGCGATACTGCCGAAGCGGCGATGAACAATAACTCACTCCAAACTTTGCAAATCGTTATATATATATTATTATGGTACTATTATTATATTATTATATATTGTTATATTAGAGAACATTCTTCCTTGTAGAGTGAATATTACTATTACGTATAAAACATATACATGGATCCTTAATCGTAAGGATTTTCAAACTACAGAATTCGATACCACTGCTGACGATGAAGAACGTATGATTTGCCGGACGCTTCAATCGAATACGCTACACTTTCTACTGATATGGCCTTTGCCTTCACGTTCAACTTATATTAGTTCATTTGACGTAACTATCCAGAAATACACTCACATTGACATTCACATAAGCTCTGATCGCACTCTGTTTAAAGGGGCAGTATCACGTTTTTTCGCTCAAATAAGTCGATGGAATAAATTTGAATATTAATAATGTCACCACTAGTAAAACAACCTTCTCTCTTCGGAAAACCAAGTTAAAAAATGAGTGTACATGGTTCCGTAAAGCCATGGAAATCGTTTTTGTCATTCGAAATAATAAAATGTCTTCACAATAAAATGGCGGCCATGCAAGTTTTGCTTTATACGCAAAACCGTTATTACAACTACGGATTTTTGGTTTGTGTAATAAGATGTTTTACCCTCTAAAGTAAATATAAACGATATACATGTAAACTATCATTATAAATGGGAAATTTGAAAAAAATAAAATTTGCAAAAACGTGCTACTGCCCCTTTAAAGGCGCTATAGAACGCCGTTGTTATTGAAATAAAGTGATCTCACGAAAAAGTAAATATGTGTTACCATTGGCTGAATAATACTCCTCAATCAATACAAAGAGTTCTAAAACGAATGTACCTTGTTCGGTTAAGCCATGAGAGTCCATTTCCCTTCAAACGGCCATTTTAAGGTGTTCACATTAAAATTGCCGCTGAAAGGTAGGTCAAGTGGTCTGACGGATGTAGCGATACCTAAACACTCACGGTAGAATTATGGCACAATGATGAACTGGTCAACCATCTTGCTGTCTGAACGTAAAAATGACGTAAAAAACCTGCTGACATCACACTGCTAAGACGTAATGAACTTAATGATCCCACAATGCCATGCCTTTAATTCAGTTTGGTTAATCTAATGGTAGTTCTCTGTTATATGAACTTTTTATAGGGGGTAAGGTGATTTGGGGTTTAACGTCACTTTCAAGATTATTTCACTTATATAACGGCAGCAAGTAAAATGACAGGGAGAAAGCCCGCAACACCATGTGGCTATGTACTGCGGTGAAACCTGCGCGCAACGGTTGAACTAGCGAACCATGGGTGGTACTGGCGGGATTCACTTTTTATGGAAAACAAATGAAGAATGATAATGGATGATAAATAGGATCTCACCGACATTAAAAAGCGTTGCTTTGTTCAAAACTATAATATTCATTTGCAACTAATGAACTTTTAATGCAAAGTAGAACAGCTCCCCTCTTGTCACCTGATAATACACTTCAAATCGATGGAATAAATATGCTCCTAGAATCTCGGATATTTATAATTTTGCAAATATCAGTAAATTTAACAGTGAAATCGATTCTGTCACAGCAATGTATATCTCAGACTTTGACACAGTTATTTTTGAATGGTAGGAATCGCTCCTCGGCTAAATAAACCGCCATTAAAACAGCATGATTAAAACACAAATGCCGCACTTACTTATGATTAAATATGTATATTTCAATATAACCATACATGTCTCTAATGTAACATACATGTAACCTTGTATGTATATTTTGATTTTAATCACTCCGACATTCTTTCTCATTCGCATTCGATGAAAGATACACATGTCACAGGCAGATGCATTGACAATAATTTCCGCTTTTCACGTGCTAAGCGTTTTTTTTACAATATCAGGCCCCCCTAAGTAATTGAAGGAAATGCGTCAATTTTGAAGAAAATCCATCCAAACTTGAAAGAAAAGCGCCCATTACGGAAGATATTGCTTCTTTTCTCGAAACAAACGCAGCAATATCGGTGAATCTACGGTAATTACTGAAACAATCATTCCGATTTTGGAAGGAAGAACGTCTCTATCGGAGACGACTTCGTCCTTTTCCGTGAATTCTCGGTCGATGCCGGAAATGCACACATCACAAAATGGCGTCCGAAGAAGCTTCTCCTGTTTCGGTGATTAATGTTTTTACTGTTTTCAGTCCGTACTTTACATGAATCGAAGTTAACATACTTTTGTTGAATGCGTCTAGGTATAAGGAATCGATACGACTATAGGTTATTGTCATGAAAATGAGTAGTTACGGTGTTAATGTTGAAACAGTTCACGGATCGCCGATTGTTTACATCGAAGTGTAATTATATTGTAGTAACATCTGGAATAATTTTAGCCCTTTAACATCCATTTATCAAAATATAAACGAATAAAGAAGATAAACAAAAATTGGTTTAGTTTTGTACATTTTTTGGTTATAATATATTGTTAGGATAACAAAAAAAGAAGTTTTGTTTTACAAGTCATGTCGATTGCTGCACTCGGTGAAGAAAACCCGAAATAAATAACCCAATAAGCAATCATATTGACATGGATTCGCATATCAGGTGACGAAATTAAATGAATAAATGAAAATTACTAAATATGAAATAATCCTTAAACGTCTGACACGCTTCCGAGATCGTCTATGCTTCTGTTAGTGATACGGCTTCACCTCTCATCGATGTAAAGAATCGGCGAATCGTGAACTAACTGAACTGTTTCAACATTAGCACCGTAACAACTCATTTTCATGACAGTAACCTTCAGTCTTGTCGATTCTTTATTACTAGCCGCATTCAACAAAAGTATTTTTACTTCGATTCATGTAAAGTACGGACTAGAGTACAGTAAAAACATTACAGGAGAAGCTTCTTTGGACGCCATTTTGTGATGTGTGCATTTCCGGCATCGACCGAGAATTCACGGAAAAGGACGAAGTCGTCTCCGATAGAGACGTTCTTCCTTCCAAAATCGGAATGATTGTTTCAGTAATTACCGTGGATTCACCGATATTGCTGCGTTTGTTTCGAGAAAAGAAGCAATATCTTCCGTAATGGCCGCTTTTCTTTCAAGTTTGGATGGATTTTCTTCAAAATTGACGCATTTCCTTCAATTACTTAGGGGGGCCTGAATATATCCGCTTTTCACATGCTACCCGTTTTTCTCGTGCTACCCGCTTTTCACGTGCTACTCACATTTTGGTGCTAGCCTGAACTCGTTTTAATTGTAAAACAATTTCAACTTATATCTTCGATCACAGATTACTTTTCGAAAAAATAGTTTATTTTTGTATGTATAGAATTATTATGAATTATTAGATAAATACATGTAGTTTGGTTTATAACATTTCCGTGATTCATCTATACATTTATACATTGTTTGTAATTCATTTCAAAAGCATTTTACAACTACAAAATAGGGTGATTGTAATAAGTATTCGACAATAATGCAAATGCTTTTTAAAATCTAAATTTATGTAATATAATTATTACATATCAATGACATATTAATTCTTCATAATAACACGCAGAAGATATAGAGGTTATCATGCTCGTGTGTTTTGGGATGGTCAATATCCTGCATTAGGAATAAACATTGTATTTTGCGAGCCTTGGCGATATCTTATATAATATTATTGAAAAGCTTTTTTCTCAAATGATTTCATCTGAACATCCAATTCAAAGACTGTTGCGTGTAAAGTGCCGTTCTGCATCTGTGTTTTACAGCTGCAACTTGAAATCAGTCCGTTGGTGCCGTAGTGCGAGAGGAGTTATCTCCCTTGTGTAACAATTCTGTTTGGCGAGTGAAGGATCTGGTCTTTGATCAGGAAAGCTCAAGTTAGAATGGCTTATTCAATGGCGGATCAGAAGGAGGGTACAGGGTTTCACTCTATATAATCTTTTATTTATGATATCGAATATGATCTATAACTATTAACACAAGGGTCTGCGTTAACTACCAAAACTGAAATATTCAGTCAATTTTCTTTTTAAAATGGACGCCTGTATTTTAAATTACTTCCATGGGATACATGCATAGATATGTCATTATTATAAATGTATTTCTAAAAATGCCTAATACTTTTACAACCTTTTGAACATTGACATTATAACCAAGAAAATGTGTAAGGAATAACTTTACCAAATATTCTTTATTTATATTGTTTGGTCCAAATGGTTGCAGATATGAACTACTACAAAACAAAATCATAAAAGTTGCTTAATGTTCAGATAATTTGTTGTCTAGAACCGGCCTCTGGTTAAAGGTAGTCGATCCCGGAATATTACGTTACCTAAAAACAGAGTTACAAATGGTTTCAAAAACGAATTGGCTTAGACTTTCGTACTTCAGATAATTGAGACTGAACAAGAATTTTGCAATGACAACTTCTTTTTTGTGAACGTATCCGGCGTTACGGAGTACAGACTAAGTGTATGTGCATGACTATTGCGTCAGGTGACATTGATATTATAAGGTGGGATACATTTATACTTTTAGCCACATTTGTTAGAAAAAATGCATCAATAAAGTTTAAATACATGAGTTTGTTATAAAATAAGGATTAATAGTCATGGCTTTATTATACAATGATAATTTAAATACACTATATGTACTTGAAATTAGTTGGAGTGGAACTTTGCGTTGATCATCCACATATTTACGTAAGGTATCGAACATTGAATATCAGGCTATTGACAGACAATTTACTTGTTTACGACAAAGCCCCACATTCAATATTCATGGATACACCCCCGCGTCTTTACTGTTGCCTTTCTGATCTCTCCCCGTCTGTCGTATCAGCCAATCGATTGTGAGAGATACCATCCTCGTCTTACGCCTACATTCGGAACAGGTCGGTTTTACAATCAACCAATCGATGTCCAGTATCGAAATCGCTGACGTCGTCATTCAGAACATCTCGGATGATTATGTTACGACATTGAACATCGCCTCTTAAGTTTTTTAATCAATCGGTCATAATGAAACATGTGGGTTGAGAGCCATAAATAACCAAAATACCGTTTGAAATTGATGAATAATTAAGTTAATGAGAATTTGACAACGTTAAGGGACATTGTATTTCCAGTTCATTTTACAGCAACACATTAAAGTTGGCTCACCCTTGTTTTAAAGGGGCAGTAGCATGTTTTTTCACTAAAATAAGTCGATGAAATGTATTTGAAAAATAATGTCACCAATAGTAAAACATCCTTCTCTCTTCGGAAAATCAAGTTAAAAAATCAGTGTACATGGTTCAGTAAAGCCATGGGAATCGTTTTGTAATTCGAAATAATAGAATGTGTTCACAATGAAATGGCCGCCATGCAATTTTTGCTTCATACGCAACACCGTTATTACCACTACGGATAATTGGTTTGTGTAATAAGATGTTTTACCCTCTAAAGTAAATATAAATGTCATAAACTATTATTATCAATGGAAAATGTGCAACAAAAATTTGCAAAGAAGGTGCTTCTGCCCCTTTAAAGTGTAAATACGATGTGGTGTCTTATTTTCTGTAAAATGTACATTGTACTTGCTCAACCAAATTGCTAGTGTTTCCATTTTGGGAGCATCCACTTTCGTGTTTGTTAACGATAGCATAAATATAAATCATTTTAAAAGCATAAATAATTTAGTCGTCATATTTTTCTTTACAATAATTCACTATATATGAAAACATGTGGTAGGTTCGTTATATCGATATTATTTTACCATCCTTTTTCTATACATACATGTATAAGCAGTGGACTATACTGTTTACATCATTTCCCATTAATTTCAAGTTACTCTATTTAAAGAACTCGCTGTCTTATGGCTTTATTGTGCAAAAGCGATGAATTAAATAATCGCCTAATATATACACAATATAAACTCATACAGTAATTATAAGACAAAATGCAGAAGAACGTAAAATAAGACAATACATGTATCGTATTATACATATTACAAACATACAAATAAAATATCATTCTTTCTCTCCCGTGGCCGGAATACTCATGATATATCCAACAAAGGTGACAATAAACACTGATATTGACTTTTTTACAGCACTTGCCTGAAAAGTATCTAATCAATCTATTACACTTTAGACTGTCCAATCATCGTCTTCCTGTGGAAACTGGAAGTAGGTCTAAGATTGATGATGAAATTAGAAAATGTTTACATGCGCCTTAAATGTAATAGGCAATGAGTATCACTATCTATTCAATTTTAATTTGTTCAACAAATTAAGGGACAAGTTTAAAAAAAAAATTATACTGCAAAGCCTTCAATATTTAATATGATGTCTTTATTTCAAACAAAACTGTTTCATACTCTTATGAAATGGTCCACATTCTGCTACCACATGCTAAGTATTTAATTAAAACAATTCATTGTCCATGTATTCATATTATATCCACTCCTGTAAACCTCATTATGCTACCTTGTAGCCTTGAATGAATAAAAATTTCTAAGTTTCTAGGAGAACGGAAGTATCCGAGCCTGTCGGTGACTGATAAGTGTAAGGGCAGCTGTCGAGTTTACAACATGGTTCGGAGTTTAGGACTTGCCGTCCTGGTGGCGACATATCTGTATTCAGGTTGGAATGTAATATTCTCTAAATAGATATTCAAAGTTTAGAGTTTCAAATTGATCAGTATGATCAATAAATTATTGTAATCAATAGTAATTACTAACCATAAATCTATGTTACTTTTAGTACCTAGTACAGTGTACGCATAAGATTTTTTACAAAAGTGAAAATTGATACATTTTTGATAAGACGGTAAGTGCAACTTAATTAATAGAATAAACTATTGTCCGAATGCAATCACTCAGATCAAAATGATTGTTCGAATTTATTTTTTTGTTCATGATTTATTTGATAGATATATGACAACTTTGATTATACAGTTTGTGATAATTTTTAGGGTCCTTTTAAAAATCAAAATGCATCATATTTTATTACTTATTTAGGATATAGAACTTCATCAGCAAATATTGAATACAGCTTAATATGTTGGCCTATAGTCCATAGTGTGTGAGTTACTACAACGCAATTTAACACCCAGTTTCTGCCGACTGTCCCGATGATTTTGTCCGCCATGGCGAATCCTGTTACAAAGTGTTCACTATCAGTACTACCTGGGCAGAAGCTGAAGTAAGTATAGAAGAGATAATGATTTATATACTGGAATATAGAGGCTAAACTGAAGTACAAAAGAAAGTTTACACCTCAGTTGCTTTCGATTAATTCAATATTTTTTTTATTCGGTTATGCCACGACACAATGACACGCTTCAGCCTCGACTCTATTATTTTTAACGAATCGAGAGTTACTCGGACATTACCCTACTTAAATTACACTCAAAGTATTGCCCTTTTATAAAAATAACCTCTACATAACCACTGTGAGGAGGAACTAGATATCATAGGCGTAGGAACGCTTTTAAAGTAAGGAGGTAGTGGGGGAGGGGATGACCTGAATAACATTTGCGAGGAGAGAATGTGATGGCACCGGTGCCACAATTAAGTGCCTATCGCTCAAGTCACTATACAGAGGAGAATAGTGTGAGTTTACGTGCGCTTCTACACAAAATCCAACTGTTTCGGAATGTGTACTGTTCATGCACATTAAGGATGAAATACCAAAACGTTACACCGCATATGATTATGCTGTTCATACAAGGAATATGCTCTTAAAAGTAGTGTATATAGTCATAAAGATGTAAACATATACCCGGAATGCGTGTGATACAAATTACTTATAGTGACAATAGTGCAAGATTATATTCTGAAACCGTGTTCGGAAAATTATTTTTAAAGAGATGTAGGCCACGGGCAAAAATTAACTATACACGCTGTTGATATTTTGAATATTTTACAGTGATTTTGTCGTACGAATTTACCCTTAAACGTTGTTCACAATATGGAGGTTTTATTGGAATGATTATACAAGAATTACGATTATTAACAATTATGGACATGCATAAGTGAATACCTCAGTCACATGTACAAGGTTACTCTGAAACGGTATTTATAATGAAAAACTATTTGTCATAAAGTACAATGTACATGTATGTACATACTCATGTGAATCGTCGTTCATCTGTGATTGTATAGAGATTAATTAAAGCGAGCACTCATATTATTGTGATATCTCAAAAAGCGAGAGCATGAGAAATGTAATTTTACTGGCTCGAGTGTGTTAATTCCCCATTTTCAGTGAGGAAGTTTATCAACCGGAATGGACACATCTCTAAGTAGGTCCCTGTTATAAGGTTAATAATGTAGCGGCATTTTCAAACAACATAATACAAACTCAAAAACCACTTTTGTTTATATGTACATGTAATAGTTGAATATCCACAGACCAATAAATTGATTGTAACACATGACAATGTAAAATATAAATGCAGTAAACTATTACATTCCTCCTCATTTGAAATCAAACTTTGTCATGAGACATTCTGCAGATGAATCGACACTTTCGCACTGATTAACCCGTCCATGCCGTCAACTGACAAGACGTGATGCACGTGTTTTGCATGCTATCCGAGAGCTCCATGTCGTTGTTAAACAACTGAAGCTCCGGGCACAGTTAACTTGTCGCAAAGTTCCGCCATATTTATTTAAAATCATTAGATGACTTCAATAAAAGAACACAATCATAAAATTTCTATTTCAGGTCTTTTGCGAGGCATTTATGGCCGAACTCGCTGAAATATCGTCCCCAGCTGAACAGCATTTCATCGAAAACTACCTTGCGCCTTACCAACGTAATCATAAGTTTATCAGTATAGTATAACATTTTTATAAGCCATACGAGCACAAGTACACATACCACGTTTGCTAGAAACCATTGATTCACCGCGAGTTCCCCTATTTCGTCGTCTGTGACGTGATAAAATGTTCTTGACGTCATCTTATCTTGTCGAAAGAGTAGCTCGTAAAAAAAGGGTCTTTTTCTGACTATTTTGTACTCGATTCATGTATAGCAAAATCATACATGTGATATAAGAGATTGATTCTTAATAATTGTTTTAAACATTCACCAACTATCGTGCCACAAGGGTTTTCTTTATCAATATTTGCGCTTAATATATCGAGTACGCTTTTAAGAGATGAGTATGAGTTTGCCTTGTCGATTCTTTATAATGTGGATTTTATCATAGGGGCTTGTCGAAATCAGGCAAATAGAAACCATATGAAGTCGACGATCCCGCCCCTTATACTATAAAGAAGTAGGAGTTGAAACGAAAAACAACACCCCATGTTCGTTTGGAATTATATAATTTCAGAATCTCGCGAGACATAACGGACATTGTTATTTGACGTACCACAGATATCTGATGATCTAATCGCCTTTCGATACACTATTTAACAGTGATCGTCCATATTGAATGACCTTGGCATTGGCCTGTTTTTGGAAACGGAATGATGACATAGGGTAATTTGAGCCTATCGGGAGTTTCTGGTAATTCGTTGTGGAAACCGGAACTAAACGTAATCATGGCGGTCCTCAATCAGAACTCTCGTTGTGAAATTAATGGCTTATGAGGTTAATGGCTCAGTGTAGTAATATGCTAATATCATATCGCAAATACCCAAAGTACGCCTTATTCAAAGGAAATGATCTGTATAATAAAGTATAATTTCAAACGGACATTGCTTTTGACCTTATAACATCCCTTTACTTTTGGATAGTATCGACTTCATTATGCTTTCTAGTTGCTAGTTTTTGACAATACAAACCCCTGTGGTCCATACGATAGTTTCAGGACTAACCAGCCTTCCACTGTTATCTATACCAGATTTGTTGGGCCAGGATGTATGGATAGGAGGGACGGACATTCTCGTGGAGGGGAGTTTCAAGTGGTCACTGTCCGGTGACCCCCTGGGCTACACGGCCTGGGCCCCCGGGGAGCCCAGAGATCTTGGTCAAGGAGAAGATTGCCTGGCTCTCTTTACAAACCGGGGTTTCAAGTGGAACGACGCGCCGTGCGAGTCCAAGCAGATGTTCATTTGTGAAATTCCGTGAGATAATGCTTTTGTTATTCTAAAGAACAGGAACATTTTCTGGATCACAACTTCTTTAATGTGAGATTACACGACGTTTCAGGTGGAAACGTCGTGTATTTTCACATTAAAGAAAAGGTCCTAGCGGGGATAATGGGAACCTCATACTGCATCCCTGCTTCTTAACCAATGAAAACTCATCGTTCAGAGGCCATTTCAACCGAGTGACTTAAAAAATCTAGGCATTTGTTTCTTAAGGGTCTTCATAATAAGCATATGTCCTTCGAACTATTTTTGGTATTTGTCTCTGATTCGGTCTTTATTTATCAGCATGTTTGTGATCGATGTTTTTCAAAAAACCAAAAGCATATTTCGAGGAAAACACATTAAACGAGAAACGCTTATCTTTCGTTTATTTTATTATTATGACGTGTCATTGGCAAATGTCAGTTTTACAACGGCGTCGCTGATTGCACAACTGGATTCAAGTGCAACCAATCGGGACACTGCACTCGGATTCTGGCCATGTATAACAGAGACTAGGATCGGAAATGTGAAGGGAATAACCTCAATGGGAAGATAATGACATGGTGGAAACATAGACTATAAAATAAACTTAGTTCATAGTTTCTAGTGGTGCAGTAGCACGTTATCCCCGCTCAAATAAGTTGATGAAATGTATTTAAAAATAATGCCACTGATAGTAAAGCACCCTTCTCTTTTTGGAACATGAAAAGTAGGGCAGAATACCAAACGACCACGGGGCCTCGAAAAAAAAACAAGGTCTCCAATCGGTAGTTAAGCAAATTTTCATTCAGTACCCCTCTGATAGATGTAAATTGGAGCAGCTACCAAGGCTGAATGCATTAAAATGCATAGAGGATATTTGTCTTTTCTTGACTTATACCATGTTTATCTCATCGAGTGAGGTAGAAAGGTTATATTTTCACGAGTGGCGCAGACAAACATGGTATTTGTCAAGAAAAGACATATTTTTTATTGTTTTTTATTATATGACCAAATCCTTGCATATTCACCGAAATCGACTTGTATTTACGTTAAGTCGGCTCCAGAACGAACCTGTCGCCTCAGCAACAATGTGACGTCATGAACGTGTCATGACGTCGGAGCATTGTTTTATGACGTCAGGTCATTGTTATATCAGTCAATAGTCACTTATATCACGTTCCATTGTTATTTTCACTAGTGACTGATAACACGGTTTATTTTCATTGATAGATCCAAGTATTTCACTTGCAATCATATAATAAATGCTATTTAGATAAAAAAAATTAAATATAACATTGGTTTATTTGGGATAACACTATAAGCCTCAATTCACTTACTAAGGTATTATACAATGATAAATTATAATAATATGATTAAAATCGAATCCATATCATACCATGTATGTTTATGTCATCCGTGGCTAACACCCAATATACTTAAGAAATAGATTTCATAATGTGTTTGGTCACTGGCTTATAAACGGTTTGAAAGGTGCAAGTTAAACTGGTATAAATGCCGGAGCCGGACTACAGTTTAACTTGAACTTTCAAACCGTTTATAAGCCAGTGAACAGACACATTATTAAATCTTATTTCTTATAAATTAAAACTTTGCACTCTAAGCAATTTCTTATTAGTAAATAAACTATTCAAAATAAAAAATCTCTGCATAAAACAAATGTTTAGTATTGACTTAGATCAGGCGCTAAGCTCCGCCCACAATAATACCGCATCAGTTATGTGTTAACACGCGCAAAACGTAGTTCACATGTTTAAAGTATTTAATTTTTGGTTCTAACATGCTGTTTTAATCCAGCTTTCAATCAAACTACAATTAGAATTCACGTTGTGAGGTTTTTAAAAAGTTTAATCAATAAATGAGCAGGTGATAGCAGTGTCATAATTGCGAAATAATACAATGACAAAGTAGTACTGCATGTTATTTCATGTAAACGTCAGAGTATGAAGGTTATCCTTTTCAACAGTCAATCTTGTGTTTATGAAAATGTATACCGGTCACATGACCTTGTTTAATCCAATCAGCAGAGACCATATTGCTTAAATTTCAAAGTCTGAATTTATTCGTCAGTATCTCATTTGCAGACAGTTGGCATGCAACGTATTCCTATCATACTTTTTATTAATAATATCTGATATCCTAACGCGTAACATGTCCCGATGAACAAGTTGTGCTTGTCATTCTCATCAATATGACACTTTTTCAGAGGGGACATCTACAACGCAGGGTCGATAATCGGCTAACGGAGGGACGAGTATCGGCCAACGCAAAGAATAAATACATGTACCACGAAACACAATGACGATAAACATAGTACCAAACAGGTGGACTTTGTTGTTTCTTAATTTTAGCCTGTACGTTCTATATGGGCATGTGAAATATTTTGACTTAAAGCCGCTAAAGCACGGTTTTAGCATTTTATGTATCTCAAATTTGCCATTTATTATTAAAGGTTACACAATATATTGGTACGTTAATGGGTAAAACATCTCATTACGTATACACGACCCGCTAAGCCGTGTCAATAAAAACTGGTTATCCGTATTCGAAGAAAATGGTGCGACGTATAAAGCGACAGTGATGTGGAACTCTTCCGTGTGAGAGGAAGGTTGGAAGGGCTCATGAAAATTTGAATGTTCATACAGCAAGATGGTAGGCCATTCCATTATTCTGCGATATTCGAGCGGTCATATTAATGTGAACACATTAAAATGACCCCTCGATGGGAAATGGACTCGCATGGGTTAACCGAACCATGTACATTCGTTTGAGAACTCCTTTTATTGCTTCAGGAGTATGATTTAATAAATATTTTTGTGAGAGCACTTTTTTAAATTTCACTTTGAAAAACGTGGTACAGCGCCTTTAAATATATATATGGACAAAACAAGTATCTAATTCTTAAAATCGCTCACTCTCAAAGTACTCGTTTGAAGAGGCGAACCACTAGCCATACTTTCAAAATCGTGTAAGGACTACGGAGATACGTGGGCAAAAATTATATGTCAGATGATTTCTTCCTTGACACCCTCAGAACATTTCCCTGAAATTAGATATGTAGACATATAGAAAAGGGCAAACACGCCATGTGTCCTACAAATACTATTCTAGCAGCACCAATACATGATTAGTTCAAGCTAATTGTGATATTTAAGACAAACTATCAACTTTGGACTCCAGGCCTTACTTTGTTTCAAGTCTTGTAATTTTATTCATGAACGTCCGTTCAAATGTAGAAAATGCTCTTTGGAGATATCAATTGAACATTTCAGTATGTTAATGCCTTTGTAGGGAGTGAAAAGTATAATTTCTTTTCAAAGTTGTCCACTTGCTCATGTAGAGTATGTTTAAGTACACAATAGAAAAGTTATTGTCAAGAATGTATTCTACTTGTAATGTCCATCAAAGATTAAAATCTTCCCGGTTCTGAGGAATTAAAATAACAAAATTTCATAATTGAATAATATATTCACCTCACAAGCCATTGTTGAAAATGAATGCTGGATGCTGGCGCGACAACAATTTAAGTAGCTTAATTAAAAACGTAACAATCTGTCAATGAAAAACAGTCATGATTCCAATTGCAAATGCATTCAAAATGGGGATAATTTATAAAGTTATGTGATTGATTTTTTAAGTTGTGTCTGCACTAAAGTGACCACAGAACATTCGCCTATACAGAACGTTGTCAAAGCGTGAGGAGTGGGATCCAACTAACGATATCTTTTCTCCGGTAGGTGCAATATTTTGCAACTTTATTCCTCAGAAAACTACCTTCAAAGATTTAATTTTCTATCAATAGGAAAAGCTTGTGTTTATATTCTTTGTTTAACCACCACACGAGAAACTCCTCACATTTAAACCACATCTGAATTCGTATTACGAATTAGGAAACAACAGTTTCACAAGGATTCTGAAACACTATATGTTACATTGTACGAAAGTAAACATTGTCTAAAATAATAGATATATACACTTACACGCCTACACCTACACATACACCTACAATACATGTACATATACAAAAACACGACCGTACACTTTTCAACCATTTCATCCAAATAGTTACTGGAACAATAATTAGGTAAAAAGGTAGATTGTAACCTGACGATCTTTCTGGAATAAGCTGCAACATCAATGGTGTCTGACATACAAGAACTGTTAACCCAATCAACATATAGGTGAAGACAGGAGCAAAAATAACTACAAGCCTTTCTTAATTACACACTGTCCACGTGTTTTGTTAGAATCTAAAACAACCCAGTTCATTGTGACATTGTCACTTTCTTTTTCATTGTCATTGATTTCGATTCTCAAACAAACGTATTTTGTATCAGTAAAATGCAATAATAATGGATTAAAGGGTAACGTTTATTCCTTTCTTTATGTACGGTCAAATTTCGTTTGTTATATCACCATATATTTCATCTTATAAATATTACTAAACAACAAATCATCATCTTTGCATTAGTTATCATTAGATGTATACATGTACAGAGAAGAGGTTCCCCAATTAAATTGACAACACACAAAATAAAATATTAAGTATATGTAAAATAAATTATATCCGTAAAACAAGATACATTTCCATTAACAGAATGAACATACATTGAAATGTTATGTGTGTGAGAGTAGTATTGGTGAATATGACTGAATATGACTGAATATGACTGAATATGACTGAATATGACTGAAATTGAACATATTTATCATTATATACAATAATTCAAATGATGAAACATAACCGGTGTCATATTATGCACACATGTGCTGATACTACTTTTACCAAGCAACGTTTGTTACAACGTGAATTCTCATAAATCTCTTTCCTAACGTCATCAAAACAATTGTTCCGGACATCACTGTTGGAGGATGTTACAAGATAAATGGATCTTCTTATAAATATTTTAATGCAATTTAAAGGGTTAAACAGATTTTATTACACTCGAAGGCGTGTCATATGACGTTTACAGAACGCTATTGGGTAATACAATTTCATTTCATTTAAAAAAAACGCATTTCGGTAAAAGTCATATGACACATTTGCTTGGGTATTCATCTCTTTGTATCTCTATTTCAACCCATGCAGCTTTTAATTTCTAGTTAAACGAATATATAGCTGTAAAACACATGACTCAAAACAAATACTGCATGTGTGCATAGCAAACAATTGGTCAAGCATCAAGCCATAAATAATGCACCATTTTCACATAAGATCTTGTTAAGGAAGTGTTTAAGTGAAATCCTAATTACCATCAGAAGCAGGCAGGGTGTGTAATCTCAGATTTAACACAGCTCCTTCTTACAAAGTTTTTGAAAATTAATCATAAATATTTGCGGAATATTGATCAGACTGGTGTTTCATGAACCAACCAAGATGCAATGCAAGTTGGAAAGTTGTGTAAGTATGTTAATACCTTGCTTCATGTTTAGTATAGTGTTACTTGTTTTATCAAGTCCGATTAACCCAGTACACGTACAACACGCTGGAGATTGAAGTGGACATTTGGGCCATAGCTCATATTATTGAGCTACTTCTCTAGCGCGAGTTTCCATCAGGGTTGATTTACAGCTTGCTGCATTACGTTAACATTGTTGTGCTAGCGTAGCAGGACGCACTCTGATGTTCAAGTGCCGCATTTGCATATCTTTTTATTTAGCTGAGTAATCTATTAAATTCATGATAGTGATGAAAGTAGGTGTCTAAGAACCAGTCTTTGCCATTAAATAGTAATATTTACACGTGTGCAAATGCGATATTTATTAAACACTACGAAAAATTAAATAGTTTAATTGAAGATGATTAATTACATTGAAATTGTTTTACTTGCTTTAACTTTAAAATCATATTTAACTTTCAGTATTATCATTTTCATTTCAGATAAGGCCATTGTAAGAATGAGTCTTTATACTGTCAGTGAGATACACACGCTGGCAACACGCATTGTAAATTTACTCAGTGGTGGTGTGGTGTCACAAAAGAGAGAGCTTGTTAGTCATATAACTATTGACACATGAGATAAACAAGTCGATTTAACAGCCATTCCTAGGGGAGAGGAACATAACATTGTTACTTCCCGATTCAAACACACAATGCCTCTTTGATGCCACACCTTATTAAACCTGGGACTACAACAAAAAAGTACCTCTCATTCTGTCCACAATAACTGTCATGCATTGATTATCACTTATACGTCACTTATACCTCACGGCTTTTAGTAACTTTCAAGTGATAACAAATACTATCAAACATGTCCTGGAATTGTTCAGAAGTTATTGCCAGACCTTTTCATTGACATGGAACTTGTTGAACGGATTTATCACATTCAAAGACTTTTACAAAATTTTTTTAATGACATCGAATATCACAACTGTTGTTACATGTATTTATTGGTAGTCTTAATGCATTTGGTAATAATAATGCGAGGTTACTGGTTAATAGGTAAATGCCAGACTAGTGAAACAGTCTAACATGTTCATTATGATCCTATGCCAAATCCTCTAATATTTGAAAACAACATAGACAACAATAGAAATATTAGCACTTCATTACCATTATTACAGAAATGACTGGAAATGATACTATACATCAGACGGTTATTAGTGAACGTGTGCATAGCTCAATTGACTGCTATCAGTGAAGTTCAGAAACAATGGGCGCGGTTCTCCGTATGGGTGACCCTCTTCATGGCTGGGTTGCTCTAAGTTTGAAGGTTGATTCTCTGCCCACTGCTACATGCGTTAAGAGACTTAAGGTGTCACGTCTGGCAAGAGAGTATACACAAACTGTGTCCCTCGTCACTCAGGAGCACACTTGGGTACCTGGATTTAAAGTGAAGTAACTGTGAATGTTAACCAAAAGCTGTTATTGCTGTTACTGCCCCAGGGAGTTGATGTAGAATGAAAATGTCCACACAATAGGGTAATATGTGTGTTGTTGTAAATATTCATTATTTTCATTGTTTATCAAGTCTTTATATAAGTCTAGACAGCATCATGAACGTATAACATTTTAGTGTCGTCATAAGACTATGGACTACTCAGCACCTCAGCACCTACTGAACATAGAGCACCTCCTTATAATGACCAATGCCCATTGGCGTATATCCTTTGTGTACAGAACTATTCTTTTAGGAATTGATTTAATATGGATTTATTTAAATGAGTTATGAGAGTGAATTTGAAAATAAAATAGTGATATTCACGACACACTTTATAAATGATTACATTCATACGAACGAACGAACGAATGAACGAACTTAGTGAAGTTATTAACAAAATTGAATTTGAAACATCATTTCACAGGAGAACATTTATCATCGTATTATGAAGCTTTGTTTCTTCAGGAAAATGGTTGCAAGAGAAGCATTTAGCTACACTTCACTGTCCAAGGCATCCATGCGCATGATGAAAGGGGTACATTGAGTTCACTGCATTATCTCTCCCTGTGATCACCGGTGTGCATGTTCTCTCTCTCTCTCTCTCTCTCTCTCTCTCTCTCTCTCTCTCTCTCTCTCTCTCTCTCTCTCTCTCTCTCTCTCTCTCTCTCTCTCTCTCTCTCTCTCTCTCTCTCTCTCTCTCTCTCTCTCTCTCATACATGATCAGAATCTAAATACCAAGACTCGACTTTAAAACTTACCCTCGGCTCTATAGCTGCCACAACAACAGTATGTGATCTGATTAGTTATATCTTTAGTACAAACTGACGGATAAAAGAAAGTATACCACTCATTGTTTTCGAATAATTCAATATTTTAAAGAAATTAGATGCATTTGATTATGACACGGTACAATAACACCTTTCGGCAGTAGTTTGAATGACTTAATTGGTGACTGTTTTATTTTTTAGATAAAATATCATTATTTTAAGTAGACAGGGATAAGGAATGAAAGTTACACCAACATGACCCCTACCATGTTCAAAATGTTGTTAATGTATGCAGGACGAGGCACATGTATTGATGTTCACACAGAGTATGTGTTACATGTCGATGAACAGTTGTGTTTTATCAAAATTAATTTGGGGGAATTTCAAAATTCTAATTTTGAATTTTAATATTTTTCTTTAAAAACCGCGTAGAGATATTCTTTGAGTGATTTAACGTTTAGACTAATTGGTTGTTTCCTTTTGTCTTTGAAAATTGTACATATGATAAATACAACTGAGTGATAAACTTTCTTTTGCCCGTCAGTGTATGACAGCTAATTCGGTAACATCTTTTCCCCATATAAACTAATTCAAAGAAGCATGGGGACTCCTGATTCCATATGCTCGCTGATGAATGAACTGAAGCGTACAAACATAAAACTCTACCTGTATTCATGAGCAATTTCTGTAAAGGGATATTGCGAACATTCACGGAAACAGAACAATGGTTGATGGCAGCCATATTGATTGAGTTTTGGAGAATGCCAAATGACCACTATTTGACTAAAACGTGTGCTTTTTAGATCAATTAATCTTGCCAGAACAGGAAAAAGAAAACGTACGCAGCCATGTACATGATTAACATGAACCTATTGGAGCATTTGATAAGATGGCTGAAGGATTTCGGCATCTGGCAACATTGTCTTTGATGACTTTGTCAGTAACGCAATCAGATTAACTAGTATCATGATGTTATTGAAATTCTACTTATGCACAGATACATTGGCGTAAATTAAGCCCATGCATACAACGTGAGATTCTGTGAGAGATGGCCTACTCAGGGTTGACAAAAGTTACATCAAAGAAGCTCTATGCTTTATCGTACGTGATGTCACTGTGAGGCACTGTCCACAGCCCTCAGATGTCGAACCATGCACATGTTAATCATCCATGTCCATATGACTATCAAGGTGTCCATATCAGAAGCAACAGCATCAAGTAGAATAACTGTTTACGTGCAAATCATTTCCTTCAGATATTTGGTATGTGATCTGATTTAAACAATTAATATGCTTGTCATCTTCAGAGAAACATTTTATTGAATCACTTACGATAATAATCTAAATGTGTAACAAACTTCATGGATCATAAAGTGAGTGTCAAAATCAACCCTAAAATAAAACAAAATAGCCCTCGAGTTTGAAACGTATATTAAATATTAAAATAGTGGTCTCCTGTTAAATTCCAAGCAAAATCCCCAAATATTCATGTTTACGTTTAAAATGAACCCCACTTTACTTATGTTGCTATTCAACCTATGTGTACACAGGCATACATACTAATTCCATTGTCATTGCGGTGTAATGGTTGTGGGCTTGTCTATGACATGTCTATATCATATATGGTCAAACATCCTAATGGATTTCTGTCTCATCACCTACACAACCTTAGTGTCGTCTCTGTTTGTTATCCTATGTAAGTGTTTGCAGAATTGATTTTGAACACATTTGGACACATTTTACCTAATAATGTAGATGGGGTTCAATCTTCGATTAACGTCTAACCCTCAACTCCAAAGCATACGAAACCCATTAACTTGTAAATACATGGACATGCTTCTTGAAAAAGTTAAATAAATGTGTTCCTGTAATCGCTGTGCGAGACATTAATCGTAATTTTCATCATCTTCCTCGTCTCAATCTTAAAAGTGTTCAAAGATGTGAACTTAAATTATTTAGTACAGTAAACGAATAAATTATTATACTATTTCTAGCAGACCAGGTTGAGCCTCGACTATGAGCTAGACGTCTTAGTCTTACGAAAATGCATACGCTTTTATATAATGGACATGTTTCTGGATAATTACTGACAACTAATTACTGTTTGATGCCATGTCTCACTAACCTTAGTCCAATATTCTTATATTTTTATATAGAATAATACTATACTATAATTTGAATTGTGTATACAATTTATTGCATTATATATGCTAAACAAATATGAAAACATTGCTTTTAAATAATGACAGTACTTTTCTAATTCGAAAGTTATTACTTTTCATCTACCAAGGCACGTTACTTCGAAGTTCTCAGTTATGATGTATAATATGTTTATATCAGAAGTGAAATGTTAATGTTTAGTATGTTCAAATGCTAACTTATGATGATGTGATCCCTGTTCAGGTATTTATATTTGTTTGCATGCGAATCTTTTGAACGTTTTTTGTACTATAGGCCTGTGGCCTCTAAGTATTGAAATAAAGATTATATATATGAAAATATCTGATTTGAAAACATATATGCTTGTTACACATTATTTGCTACCTTGCCTTGTAAGTCATGTTTACCTCCTAAATCATATATACATTGAAATCTGAATATGCCTGCAAAGTGGATGGTTAGCAAGACAGAAGCCAGAAGTAAGAAGACGCAGGATATGAAGCAGCCAATAATGAAGTAAGTTGCAACAAAAATGCAGACAGCTGGAAGAAAGAAAAATATGTATGACAAACATGTCTATGTATAAAGAGAAATCAATACCTATTAACTGTTTTTAGCTTCTGTTCTTTCATACCTACTACACAATTTTCCAGTGACATCCATTGTTCTCCCTATTTTCATAGCAAAATCCAAGAACGAGAAGCAACATTGCATGCTGAAGAGAGTGGAGGAAGTTGTAGATAGTCATTTCCTGTATGATGTGTTTTCTCATACAGTTTTGAGTTCTTGTTATACAGCAGATCATACTTCCCCATCTCATTTGTCCGTAATGTCATTTGCTTCTTCTTAGTATTATGTGTGTGGTTTTGAAAGAAGTTTTGAAAACGTTTTATTGGTTGTCATTACGATCTCCTCTAAAGTGATAATACTATCATATCATTTTGGGTAAATAGTGAGATCAATGTTGTTAGATTCGACAATTTTAAAAGCTTCTACTTGAATATGTTTAAGCTTTTTCCACCCATCACATTAAGCATTAAACAGAACTTAAAATCAGCTAACAAATGTGTTACAAAAAGTTCTAATCGTCTTTAAAATGTTTCCATATGTAATGTAATTATCCCTCAAACTATTTTTGCTCTTTACAAAACGCAGCGTTTCAGAAATTGTCTTCTAAAATTGTTTGACATTGTTATGAATAGATGATGAAATCATCATAAAGCTTCAAATGAGAATCAAAACATCTATATAAAATTAAGTATTGTAATGTTTAAAGTTTAGTGATTGTTAATGTTAATGTATCACCATGAATGCCATGTCCCCACAACCCAAGCGAGTGGTCAAATATGAAAGATCTATCAGAAGGTGACAGTAGTCCGCGAAGTATAAAACACATTACTCAGTTTATCATGTAATGCCTGAAGTTATCAGAAAAAAATCTTCGTTGTTAAAATTTGACAAAATAATTATCAACTTGATTGGTTTCTGAATCTGAAAATGTAAATCAGTGTTGAAAAAGTAGGTACAATTACATTGTCAGTAGACACTGCCATCAGGTTAAACATATCTTAATTTATTATTAATGTATTATTGATGAATAAGAGGATAATATATATCGACTCTTTAAAGAATATGAATGTTCTAAATGAGTTCATTGAGCATTATTGATTTACCTCAACTCCGCCCCGCAGATCCACCCCTTCTACAGTTTGAACTGTATTGAAGATGTCGGGGATGTGAATATAAAATATATAAAATAAATATATAAAAACGTAAGATATTGTATGCAAATATGTAGCTCACTACTTATACATGCTTAAATACAGTTTCCATCCAAACAGCCTTGAATGTTCTATTACCATGCATTTTGAATGTAGTGGTTCCAGTTTTGTTTGAAAAGAAAACCTGAAACTTTGAACTGATTTACATCCCATGTTTTGTATACGTCATGAATTGTAAATGTATAGTTTCTTCTGGGACTTTCCTGTGAGATCAAAAGTAAACTTCCTTAAAACATCTTGTTGACATTACTTTGTGTCTTAGCTTTATAAATAATTTGAGAGAAAAACATTTTTGAAGTGAACGGCAAGACATAGGATTAATATTGCAAAAGAGTTAAAACCTTTTGTTTTCATAAAAGCTTATTCAAAATATTTTTCTAGGGAAGATAAATTAAACTTTGTTACTTTTTGTGAATATTTCAAAGTTGAAACCCCAAGCTGAATTAATTCTTCATAATAATAATAATAATAATAATAATAATAATAATAATAATAATAATAATAATAATAATAATAATAATATGTCCATTCTTCATAGTAGTGTCATTGAGAGGCATTTAAGTGAGTGAGTGAGTTATTGCTTAACGCCGCTTCGGCAATATCGCAGCCATTAGCGGCGAGAAATTTAAGTTAATTGATTGATTTTAAAATAATTGCAAAAGCAAAAACTAATGACACAAAGGACGTAAAAAATACCAGCAAATTATCACAATTTGGTTAAAAACTGATTTAGAATAATTTGTCGAAAAGATTTACAGCTTTTAAAAAGTCTAAAACACGATGTTCGCCAAATTGGCTAAAAACTTGAGATATAGCAATATCTGGATAAAAGGTTTCCCTTATGTGCACAGTGTCCCAACACTCACACAAGATGTGTCTAATTGTGAGGGGGCATTTGGCAGGGAATACATACTGGGGAGTCTTCTCCCTTCAAAAGGTATGAATGGGTGAGTTGACTGTGTCCGATACGACATTTAAACAAGCCTGAAAAACAATTCACACGTTTTTAAAACAATGGTTTGTGTGTAGACCTTTATGTGGATTTCACATGCTAAAATGTAGATTTAGCAGCAATCATCAATGGCACTTCCAACAATGAGAATGAGCCCTTTCCTACCTTTCAATTACTTAATAGACGGAAACATGTTGTAAATTGAAACAGATGACAAAGAATACCAAAACAGGAAAAAACTCTGATATGGCTAGACAAAAGATTCCAAAAGAACGAATTGGTACTATTGCAGATTGTGTGAACCAAAGTGTTATTGATTTTTCTTTTTCAAATAAGACAAATTCGGTTATACTACACCATCCAAACCAAATTAACCCTTTATTTGTGTAATAACCTCCAATCTATCACTTAAAATAATTATTGTTTAAGCTTGATACAAGTGTAATTTTTTTAATGAAGGTTTCATGTATATATAAGTCGAGCGTCTCAATCACGCCCTTGATATCTTAGCTTATTATATTCTCAAGGGTGGTTCTTAAGCATCATCAGAAATGGTTAATTTCTCTGATGACAAGAAAAAGCAGTTAAATCGTAAAAATACCACTAGAGGACTTTTCAGCATCAACTGTCTAGACAGGTTTAATATTCCATCCATTCCACAGTATTATATGTAGATCAAGCTCTCGATTTTTGGAGTGTGAAGAGGAATAAAAAGGATCATGGCCTACATCCGACCAGCCAGCCTCAGATGGTAATGACACTGTATGTTTTAGCCAGATCTCCTGTGTGTTAGAATATCATGACCGCTATGCACTAGAAGGTCATCTCGTCTTGTTTGATGGGCAATGTGGTTTCATTGTTGATTATGACAATGGTTGTTATTGAATACTTTTATTTTAGGTTTTTCAAATTCTCAAAGACATTTGTGTCTTTCAACGAAATTGTCAATATCTATTAATTATTTCCTAAAATTATTCCCCACATTTTCAATTAAAGAAAACATGAATCTATGATCATGGAAAACTGCTAATAAATTCGAATATTCAGCTTATTCTTCTTTTATGAGGATGAGAAGAAGATCTCAACTACTTCACTTTTCATAAACTAACAGAAATGCCCCAAGATACTGTCAAGAGAATGTATAATTAAACAAAGTATTGTTTTCGTTAAAATGACTTTCATATTTTCATCTCTCAGAGTATTATTAACGTTAAAATGACAGATGTTTTAAGTTGATAAGGGAATTTACTTTTGATCCTTCAGAAAACACATTCCAGAACAAAGAAGACATTCATAATACAAGATATAAAAACATAAAATATATGGGTTTTTTTAGGTGTGTAATATATCCTTTACAAAAGAAAATGTGATTAAAACAATCATTACATAGACCACTTTGGTTTGACTGCCTAAACCACTAACTGTCTAATGCCTTTTCTATTTATGTTTGTCAAAACTTATTTGGTTTTATATCGCTCTCATTGTAAAGCTAAAGATATACTATCATGTTGCATTCATTTTGTAACATTATCTACCAATTTCGTAAAATAAGAGTTATAAGTATTATGTTCTTATAACATATCATATATTATTTGAGTACCAGCTTTGGCTGTTGACCGTTGGGGAAAATTCATCTATGTTGAGATTTTAAAAGGAAATTTTAAAAATAAGATCATCTGCGCTAAGTTTGAAAAATACTATATTTATCAGCTAATGCTCATTGGTGATATCGGCTCGTAAAAACTTCAAACAGTTATATTTATCTTCCTGTGCTATTGAAAAACATAATCTAATATTGATATCTGACAGTTTTAAAGAACAAAGAGAATTTCATTAGGGATTGGTAATGTACTGACTTAATTTACTAAAAAAATCTATTTTGAAAATTATTTTAATAAACATTGCTTACAGAGTTTCCTGTAAAACTTTTCCTTGCTATTTTAAACAGTGTCTGGTGCTTTGTGCGAAAAGATGAAAAAACATCACTCAGAAGCTACACAGCATGTCTCTATCTTATCAAATTTCAATATCCATCCCTCAGACATGATAGGGAAGACAATAAAGAACAGCCAACAGTGCACCTTTTTATAAAATAGAAATGAGGTGAATGCTGCTTGAAGGGAAGAGAGGAAGCAGCATAACGTTGGAGCAAGGATCTATTGTTAAGATAAAGACGCCTTACCATTGGCTCACTTTCTCACATAAATAGTTCATCTATCCTGACGACATCTCGATTACAACCAGGGTCTAATTCTGATACATTTTTCTGCTTATTTCATGAGATGTCTTCGCCTGGCTACACATCCCCGCAATACCAAATATGTTTTCATGTATTCAAATGAAAACATGTTTTAAATGATCCTTTAGTTATTGATCTAATATAATGTATATTTCATGCCACTGACCAAAGGGTGGTCATTGTCATCGTTTATATAATTAACATAATAAGTTTGCTCTTAAGTGGTTAATAAACATTTATGGTCCAAACAGTAATCAGTAAGCTCTAAAATTTTAATATATAGATACCAGAAGCTATACAAAGGACATATGCTTCCCCTGACGAAAACTAATTGAGATAGAAAAGTAGATCTAGAGTAGAGTAAAAGATAAAATATTCTGTTATACAATATGAGAACATGTCAGGGGAAAGCATATGTTTATTTGTTACTTTATCAGTTCTGTGTTTAATATTGAAATTGACTGATTTCAATGGTAAGGTTACGACATTGGCAAGGTGCTACCATGACGTGTAAAACTGTCATAATGACGACACATGAAGGGGGGTAAGTTTATCGCAATTCAGTGGAGTGACAAAGGTTATCGTCACTAGAGTGTTTATACAACTCGGAGAACGGAGTATCTCACCTCGCCCCAATTATATAATAAAGTTGAAGTATTTATACAATTAATGAACTTTGTTTGGTGCCATTCAATTCAATTGCAGTCATAATGGTTGTAAGTGTGATCTTTGCCAATTAACCAAGATTGGAATAACTTTGTTATTGGAATTTGAGCTTAGTGGATTTAGACAGTATTTTGGTTACATGCGTTGGACACATTGATGTAGTGGTTAGCCTGCCTGCCCTTAACGCTAACGGCCCGGGTTCGAACCCAAGTGGAGACCTGTGTCTCATACTGTTTTGTGTCCTTGGGCAAAGCACTTCATCCACATTGCACTCAGTTCACCCAGCTGTACACATGGGTACCTGAACACGGGAATGTATGGACATATACGGTCCCGCTGAGCGCTTAATAGGTACGATTCTTTTAGGGTAATAATTGTGTAGCATCAGGCATGCATTGAGCATGGAAACGTGCGTATTATAAATATGCTATTATCATTATTATAGCCACGATTTTAACAAATCCCTAATGATTACGTTAACCTCCATTTACAAAAGATGCTTCCACCCGCCACAAAGATAAACATAAACAAAATAGTGCAGCGTTGGACTACCTTATCAGGTATGTTTTAGTTAAACATCCATGAACTAATACTCGTATGTTACCTGGCTTGGTTTAATTCTGATATGGATTATTTGGATTAAATTTTGATTTCGTAATGTTTAATCTAAACCAGTTCCTCCTGCATTTTACCATTGCAAATAGTATATGTATGTATAATGTACCAGAAATGAAATTTAATGACCAAGACAGTTCATAAGTGACAATCAACTAAGGCCTTGAACTAATGATAAACATCTGAAAGTCATTTGCCTATCTGCAATTACATTCCGCTTCTCTAAGTGATAACTTGAAAGGAAAATCTATAACTGTCATTTAACCTACAGTTCATTCTACAAACGACTTAACCTGGAGTCAATCATGAACCAATGTTGGAAATTGGCGTGGTGAGAACAGATGGTATTGAATCAGGGTTTGATTATCAACGGTAAGCTATTGGTAGGGCTGCCATATCAAAAGATCTGTAAAAAAAAGGTTATCATTTCCACTCCTGAATTCAGAGTCATTTTGAGCAAGATGAGTTCGTCATGAAGAAGTTGACAGAACTGAATATACAATGTAAAATGCATTAATTCATATCGCAATATAGAGCTGATCATCAATCAACTGCTTCATTGTTTTATCAACCCACGATTCACAGTGTAACCGACACAAGCATCTTCGAGCAAAATGTGTATGTGCGTTTACAGGAATTTGGTGGCCAGGTTACGGAAGTTAAGTTGCTATAACAAATATTACCGATTACAGCAAATATATAAACAAACAAAACCATGTATGCTGCACTGTGTGTACAATGCCCTGAGAACGCAATTCAATGACAATTCTGGCTTAGTAAAACATTAATTGCGGTTGCAAGGTAATACGTTGTGTAGACTTATTCGCTATGCAATTTTTACCACTGAAAATTATCTCTGGTAGAAGGATACGTCTTCAGGTGTAAGGGAAAGTCTGACTAATAAGACCAATTGATGTTCCTATGTAAGTGAGTTGAAGTATACATGTCGTCCATTGACGGAGATGAAGGTAATTTTTTAAAAAAAACGTTTATTTCTTTTTTACATTTATATGGTTCATGATCCTTAGGTAAATATCTAAGGTCTTAGAGACATTATTAAGTATGAATGAAACAAATCTTCAGAGGGACATATTTCAATGCATATTATAGATATTAACTTAATTCATCCATACCTGTCTCTCTTTCAGCAGAATGAAATTAACTGAACTGTCAAATGATAAATCTTGATACGTCAGTCATTTATGCTACCCGATTTCATTAATACATGTTCGATACTTTAGAATGTTGTCCATGGCCTTAAAGGTTAATCAAGTATAATAACTATCTTCATTTTATGATTTGATAAGTGATTAGGAATTTTACATTTCTCATTTTATTTAATTGAATATAAAACCACATTTAATTAACTAATGAGTGGTTGTTAGTCTCTTGTCTCTTGTTCAGACGTTGTCACCACTAAAGAAGAAACATCATGATAACAGAAGTATTTCAGTATAAATATTTGCTTTCTTTGCATATTTAACGCATTGTGTTACATTTTATGCGTGGATGGGTATTTACTATTGATGACAGTTTTCAGATACTGAAACAAACGTCTACATACTGTTATTCTACTTAAATACAGTTTATTAGTTTTATGAAACATCATAGGCATTATGGTTAAAAAAGAAAGCATACACAGCTTCTGCAGAAGAATAATTGTTCCAAATCAATATGGAAAACACTTTATAAGTATGAATTTTCATAGATAAAATGCATTTAAGACTTTGGTGCGTATAGCTAAAAAATCAACCGATGATTCCGTTTGGACGGTGGGAATAGGCTGTAAAGTTTATGTATAAACCTTATCCAAAGCTTTTATCTCCAGTTTAATTCCATTATTGTACTTACTTACTATTACTTACTTTTGTACACTATACTTGACAATTAACGGTTTCAGGACGCATGTCCGGAAGCATGCCAGGGAATGCTAATGCAACTGAAGAGAACTCAGTCAGATGAAATGAGGCCTTCTACGTTCGATTTACAAAAGTTTGTTCCGAACATCCGGTACATGTGCGAAGTGAAAAAGAGTGGCTCTGAACACTGTTCTGGGTGTGCGGAACATGTTCCATTGCTGTGCCTCTTGCACATACTGTTTCAAGGGAACATGTTCCGCATGCCCAGAACAGTGTTCGGAGACAGTCCTTTCACTTCGCACATGTACCAGACGCTCGGAACAAACTTCAATAATCGAAAGGAACAGGCCTCATTTCGTCTGACTTTCTCTCTTCGGTAACATTAGCAGGAGAATGCTCCTTTATAAACTGCTGGATTTTAACTCTGTGATTGCAGAAAGAGAAATTTATAATTAGTTACTCAAAGCCCTGAACGGATTGATGCCTTGCCGAGCTGAAAGCAATACGTTCTGTATGTTTCACAGCAAGAAATATCTTGCTACTTTTTACTTCACATAATAGCAATTGATGTTTTCTGACCACAAACCTTGTAAAATCGCCTCTGAAAAGTTCTTGCATGGAGTGATTTATTATCTAGGTGAAATGTCCTGTTCTATCATGTAATTAGGATGTAGAAGACTAACATGCGTAGGGTGTAATGTCAAGGATAAGAAAGTAAGTAAGTAATTACTCAAAGTGATGTAGAAAGTGATTAGAACTTCCTGGTGGCTGACATAAAACTCTTAAGTTAAAGAACGAGAAGCTGCCTGCCTTATTTACAAACTTGATTAACAATTAAACCGAATGCATACACAAAATAAAAAGAAAATGTCTGCAAATTAATTTTCAAGATTCAGAAAATATTACAAATATGTTCATACCTTTGTAAATGTTTTTTAGTTGCTAAATTCTTATGTTCAATTATTTTCATTTTCAAGAAGATCAAGATCTTTAATGTTTTTAAAACCAATTTATTATTTTTTGCTGAGAAGGCACTAAAGAGATGAAATCTCATTCTTTCGTTGATAGGTTGATGGAATGCCTTTTCCTGTAAAATATTCTTTATAACAGACAATCGGTCATTCAGAATTCCTTCATAGTTTAAGTGCAAACGTATGTAACAAAGTTATTACCAAACTGACAATATCAGGACATAGTATATGTGACAGGCCGTTAACACACAACATATACAGTCATCGGGAAACTGCAAACTCCAAAGCTAAATGAGCCAGATATATTGTAAATAAAAAGAAATGAAAAGGCCGTCATGGTTCACACAAACGCTTAATACAGCCGAAAAGAAAACTTCCCTTCTCAGAAGAAAATGGCATTTAATTTTTAGTTGTTGGAGTAATAAAGAGCCATCAAGGATGTTGATGAACACATCGAAAAGTTTTCAAAAATCTATCTCCGTGAAATAAATACACTTAATTTCCCCAAATTTTCCCAAAGGTGTTTTCCAGTCTAAATATAGATCCAGTCTATTATTTTCAAGCGCAATTTAGTATGGTCTAGCTCACGCACAGTAAACAGAGACACGAAAGAATAATAAAAAATATGAGCAATGAAAGAAATCGAAATATATAATTTTTTGGCGGTTATTTATTTACCATTTCATTTAATTATGTATTTTCTACAGATATTGGAATAATAATAATAACAAGGTATTTTTCTTGAATTTTATAATTAATGAGAGTAAAAATTTGTCATAAATTGCTGGTCTTATCTCAATAAAAAGTACATTAAACAGGAAATAATTTGTATATTCTCAGGACATTTAGAAACATTGTTTGTAAAGCAATCGTCACATTTAGTAATGTGTGACAAGGGTAACTTGCAAGGGAGACAGGTGAAGCACGTGCAGCACATGGGTTGTGATGGCGACTTGCGCTAGAGACGAGCCTTCACGCTTCGGAAGCCCTAACTGTTTGTGTAGTACGTATTACGCAAAAAAGTGGATTCTGTTTATATGACAGATACCATTAGCGCGCGCTAGTCGAAGTGGTACTTCTCTTTGAAACCAAATTGCAATACATTGTCGTGATATGAAAATTATTTAATATATGCCATGTTGTAGATAAAAGATTTCTCTGGCGAATGACGTTATAAGTATATTTTCCAAAAATTTGAAACACTAACATCCTTGATGGCTCTTTAAGAAAGAAATTACATTTGTTCTCCTAGTTGATCATGATTGCCAAAGGACCAATCAGATCGTTCGAATGGGTATCGACTGCGGAGCACGTTCACGGGAGAAGTTTCTGTGGTCGACTTTCGATTGTGAAAAGCTATTAAAGTTGTCTTAGACATATGACGGGAGTCAGCCGTGTTTTGTGGAGAAATGTATAGTTGATGGGTAGTGCGTTCATTTCATAATGTCACCATTTCTTAGCGTAACTTTTTACCTAATGTTGAATGGACCCTTAGATCGACAATACGGCTGCCCTTAGTCCTTTACGTGTAATAGAGGATGTAGGTTTTGTTTGCCTACGTTTTATCTACGAGTTCCTGTTTGACAATCATATCGCAGGGTGTTACTGCCGCAACAACACCGGCTCCAGTGGGCAAGGACAGTTTTATGTTAAGTCGGAAACTGGTCACACGTCTTCTTTTCAGATGAGAGTAGAATTTGCTTGTCCAGAGATGATTGATCTCAACTGTTTGCAGGGTCGCCAGTGCATGGCAATCTAAATAAATTTATATATATATATATAAATATATTATGGTGATACAGTCGATCTTACAGTGGCCTGTATGGGAGCTAAGCATGTTTGGAGTTTTAAGAAAGCTCTAACGTAATGAGGCCTCTTTTTGGTTGGCTTAGGGGCGAAATGTCGAAGTTGAACGGGACAGCCATGTGCATTGGTGGATGTTAGATCAACACCTAATTTGAAAAAGACCTGTTGATCTAAATTTATTTAGATTGAGTGAACCGTACATGGTGATGTGGTGAGAGCAGGAAACTGTGGAAACTGAGAACAAGCCTAGTTATCATTCATGGCAGCCCCATCAGCAGAAATACAGAGATGAGATTCAGTGATCATTTATTCAACAACAGCTAATGTTATAAGACTGACACAGAACTACCTGATCAAGACCACGTTTTACTGTGCCATGCGTATTCACCAGACATGAACACAATTTAGTTTTTGGGACGGATCGGATCGATAGGCAGGGTGGGAACAGACCCGTGCCTCCCGCCAACAATATTCCACATTACGTAATTCGATGTCTGATGCCATCCATGGCCCGACTACAGTGTTAATAATGAAGGATATGCTGGCTACTAAATCAACCTTACATCATCCAACACTATGCTACTAAGGCAACCCTACATCACCCAACACTATGCTACTAAGGCAACCCTACATCATCCAACACTATGCTACTAAGGCAACCTTACATCACCCAACACTATGCTACTAAGACAACCCTACATCACCCAACACTATGCTACATGTACTAAGGCAACCCTACATCATCCAACACTATGCTACTAAGGCAACCTTACATCACCCAACACTATGCTACTAAGGCAACCCTACATCATCCAACACTATGCTACTAAGGCAACCTTACATCACCCAACACTATGCTACTAAGGCAACCCTACATCACCCAACACTATGCTACTAAGGCAACCCTACATCATCCAACACTATGCTACTAAGGCAACCTTACATCACCCAACACTATGCTACTAAGACAACCCTACATCACCCAACACTATGCTACATGTACTAAGGCAACCCTACATCATCCAACACTATGCTACTAAGGCAACCTTACATCACCCAACACTATGCTACTAAGGCAGCCCTACATGTACATCACCCAACACTATGCTACTAAGGCAGCCCTACATGTACATCACCCAACACTATGCTACTAAGGCAACCCTACATCACCCAACACTATACATTGTTAATGACCTTCAGTTTGTACAGTTCCATTCTAAAGTGCAAATTGTAAACCCTAGGTTTTTGGTCCATTAAATTGGTTTTTGGTTTTTCATGGTTTGTCATTTTTTTCAAAGTGGTGGTTATTGTTGAACAACATTTTAATAATTTGTTGATTAGCCATGAATGTGAATATTGTTTATATAATGATTCTATTTCAATGACAAGTAACACTTAAACACTATGTTTGAACTGAGATAGTGTTTAATATATTTACATAATATGTAATTACATATATACATTACCCTAAAGACAAAACTTCCAAGAATATCCTCAACAATATACATACGGGCTATGGTGTATGCATAAACTAAATTTAATGAGTGCACATAGAGACCACAGAATTAGGTTTACCTGGTACATGTCTTTTAGAAGAATCTATCTGATGATCACTAAAATGCTAGACATAAGCTATACCGTGTGCCTCTAGAAGGCAATTACTAAAGGTCCACATCGGTGTCATGTAATATAGAAAACCAATTTATTGTGGACGACCACCAGAAGTAGTTTCTGTAAATAACCTATAAAAGATGAGATGTTCTTCGGGTGATTTTTCTCCACTGAATGAATGTTTTACTTAGATGTAAATATATGAAAGCTGGTATGAATGAACAGCTGAAGCTTTTCACTGCATATCTCAAACATCAAAATAACCGTACCACAAAATGTTTTTACACAATGCAGATGTTGAGTCAAACACATTTAACACAGTTTCTACAATTTTTGGTACGTACCATATACCATATACCATATACCGTGGATTTAAGGGCAGATTGTTATGATTATGTCTACAAATAGGATATAAAGCTTTCTTCGGTATTAGTCATGGACTGACTATTAGATCTACCGTTAAGAATTTGATAATTATACATACAAACAAAGGATAACAATGTGCAGTTGGATTAATGAAAAGTTGTGATAACGAAATCCAAAGTACATGATTTTTGCACTTACATACATAACTAGGTGAACAAGCTTTCGGGATGCAACTGTATAGATATATGCTAACTCAATCACTCCGTAATATATTAGACTTAACAAGTGATTTAATCAAAACTTTATAACCTTTCTTGACTTATTTCAAATGATGATTTATTAATTGCTCGATACAGTAGTAATACCTATACCATGGTCCAATTTACTGAACATATGACAAAGGTTATATTGAATGTAAGGCAATATCTGAGATGGTGATATCAAATTTGAAAAAAAATAAAATATTCAGGTAAAATATCATTAGGAATTCGTGCAATAAAAGAAATACCTGCACGTGACTATCGTTTGATGTTGTTGGTGATGTAAAGGGACATTGCTGTTGTTGGGAGTCACATATTTCAAACGTTATAAATGGTGTTATATTTATCGATAACTACGGACTGTTGTAAAGAATTACCAGTTTAATGATTGTCCCTTCAGTATATTGACGATATAAATATGAACGTATTGATTCTGATCGAACAGCGGATCATGCAAGGCGACTGGCGAGAATCAATTAAATAAACTTAATTTCGAAAGAATCGACAGACAAAACGACAAATATGTTATATAACTACTGTGCATGTAAATGGGACTTTAAGTTTCCGTTTCTACACATGTAGAAGGATGTTGCTCGATGTTAATGGAAACAAGTAATAATCACAGATATGGCCATTGATGATGAATATGTAAGTCGAGTAACATTATTTGTATTTAGGCATGTATTAAAGGCAAAAAGAATATTATCAAAAAAAAGTTTGAGTATTCAAAACTGTTACGGTTAATTGTGAGGTAAGAACTTAATTATGTTACGTTCAGTCGTCCCTTCTGAAGTAAAAGGACAAAGTTGTCTGTTTCGTTTTCGTCGTGGTACGATGTAACAAAGACATTACAAATTACATGCTCTTTGCCCTCTCTTATTGAATGCTCTGCCGCTCCACATTAAACTCTCACTCACTTTGGACTCCTTCAAGACAGCTTTAAAGACATTATTCTTTCCAAAAGCCTACAACCGAAACTGCCTGTTTTCATGTACATAGTTTTAATGCGCCATGAGTATGCATTCGTTGGTGGACACTGGCGCTTTACAAATATCCACCACCATCATCGTCATCGTCATCGTCATCATCATCATCATCATCATCATCATCAGCAGCAGCAGCAGTAGCATCATCATCACATAAGCAAGTTGGTCACAAAACTTTCGATATACGGTTGTACATGCTATCCTACAACAATTCTCCATTGTTTAATCTGGTGATTCATCAATTACAACTTGTCACTATAAAGATATAATTAAACGGAATGTGTTCTCGATCAGTGACATTATGACGGTAGAGCAACAACGAACATCACTTTGATCAGAGGCGTTGATGCTCTGTGTAATAAACTGAACGCGGCAGTTGCTACGAAACCATTTTCCTGATGGAATAAAGGTGATGTAAACACTGTGTGTAACAGACCTAGTTTTTAACGTGAACTGGTGTGACTTAAAGCTTATAAAATATGACGTTAGAGAAATAAGAGACTCTTAGATTTTTAGTAAGGCCTCGATGAAGCAGACATTGCTGATACAGTTGTCCGGTTAATCTGGTTTTAGCGTGGTGGTGTGTAAAATAAGCGGAATTTCGATTCAGCTCGCTAGCAAAAGCATTATCCGTAATATTTATACACTCAGTTCAGTTTTACGCGAACTTTGCCGTATTGTGACTATTGAAACGTATTCACTTACTAAGGTTAGGGACACTTAATTCTAAAAGAAGACTAACCGAACCGTAAAAGTAGTCGTTGTATGATTGGTTAATTCAAACAGCCATCTCACGTTTGATTGGAGCCCATATACAGGCTCATATACAGGCTAAACGTCTTTCTTACTGAATCTAGCAGGGCCGTGTTCAAGAGAGGTTTCAAAGTAATCGCTCAATTAGCGGCTACATTTAAACCTCTCTTGAACGCGATTGCTCAATGTAGCGCTAGGTAGCAAGGCGAGCAAACTTCGAAGAATTTGCACTGTGTCGTTCAAGAGAGAAAGAGCGCTACTTTAGCGCTACTTGAGCGCTACTTTAGCGCAACATTGAACGATCAGTGAGCAATTTAAGCGCTCGCTGTTATGGAACGGACCCTTCGCGAGGTAACGTATGGTCGAGGAACAATGAAAATATAGACAACCAATAACATCACTTGAAAGGCGAGTCGGCTTCCGCCTGCAATGCGGAAATCTCTCAAAACCGAGTCATCAAATGTTTATGCCACCTTCCTCGAGGAACTGCATACATGTGTTCTCTCCCGTTGATATCACTGCAGAAAATTAATATTGTTTGCAGAATAGGATAATTTATCAAAACGTCAAGAATCATTTTGGATATCAATAATTGAACAGCAACCATTGTATAATCATTAGATAAGCAGTCATCATTTCATCCTGCACTATATCTACCAAGCTTGTCACCACAGAACTTACATTCATCAGATGATATAAGAGTAAGTTTTTGTTATGAAAAGTTAATATCGTTATCAAATGGATAGAAATTTACAGCAGAGTATGACTAATACTTCATATCAATGTCTGAATATAATATATGCTACTCCTCATAAATATTAATCTCTAATATACACAATTAAAATAGTTAATGACATCACATATTAACTTACATAACTTATTCAAATGACAATGTACAGTAAATATGTTTTGTTCAGCACGTTGAACGTTTTTGACCTGCATGGTTTGTTGTAAAGTCTCCTCCATAAAATGTCTTTTGGGCTTGATTAATTTTTTAAGGCTTTCATATAGATATTAACTGCCATGTTATTTCTCATCACATAAACCAGTGGTATATATAATGAACGAACTTCAATGCTTAGGTAAAATTGAATTCTTTTAAGGTAATGTCACACACATATATAAGTGTCATAAAGGAATTTTGTAATGAAGGTCTTACATGCAAGCTAGACATCTATTGATCATCATCTTACTTGAACAGATTATTGATAAACTGTAAGTTA